>CM050405.1:54537812-55737812 GCA_027580255.1 Therioaphis trifolii | reverse complement strand
AACGCGTTTACGAAACGACGCCTCAGCGGCGTTTAAACGCGGTCCGTCCGAATTCCGAGACACCCGATTGTAACGTGCGCGTTTTTCCGCCGACAGGAACGCGTTCCACGAGCTGTACGCCATACTGGAGAGCCAGAGCTTCGACTCCCGGCACCACGTGCAGCTGCAGCAGCTGTGGTTCAAGGCGCACTATCTGGAGGCCGAGAAGATCCGCGGCCGGTCGCTGGGCGCCGTCGACAAGTACCGGCTGCGAAAAAAGTACCCGCTGCCCAAGACCATCTGGGACGGCGAGGAGACCGTGTACTGTTTCAAGGAGAAGTCGAGGAACGCGCTGAAAGACTGTTACCTGAAGAACAGGTACCCGACGCCGGACGAGAAACGCGACCTGGCCAGGCGGACGGGCCTCACGCTCACGCAGGTCAGCAACTGGTTCAAGAACCGACGGCAACGGGACCGGACGCCCCAGCAGCACAGGTCAGTATCCACGACAAATATGCATACATATATATTATAAACATTACGTTATATAGTTGTCCATCTTTTATACGCGTCTTTTTCTCCGGATCGCTAGTCTAAGGCGTTAGGAATTATCATGCCTTTCGCCGAATTCAAACTCGACGTATGCTTACATATACAGTGGAACGTCATTAATCCGGACTAATTGGGGCTCTGGGTTGTCCGAATTAATGAAAGTCCGGATGAAACGAAATAACTGAAAATCGTAATTTATAAATGTATACAATTTTGTATTGCAAATTTTATTAAACCATATATTATTAAACCTCAAAAATAGTACATCCATAATTGTATTATATTGTATAATCGTTAAATACGTATATCTAATATTAAGGCACACCTTCATTCTTCACACTTGACACGCTTACTGGTTTAAAAAAAAACTGTTAATATTTGGTTGTCTTCCTTTCACAGTGATTTCTTTAATGATGACAATTAGTATTGATAAATATGTAATCGCAATAACCCGCATTTATGGGAAATTTGTAGAACTCGTTTTCATGTGTATTTTAATCTACGGAGAAAACTAGCGTAATTTTCGTACGATCGGTTTATTTACGTATTATAAACGGCTGTCCGGATTAAGAGAAGTCCGGACTAATGAGGTCCGGAATAATAAGGTTCTACTGTATTATATTAGATTAAAATTTGTTTATGTCGTGTGTGTGTGAGTGTTTTATAATTGCGTGATTTTCAATGGTTATTGAATTTTAAACGAAAAACGTCCTCTTGTCATGGGTGATATTACTTCTTGAGTTGTTAAATTATACAGCCTCTTTTATGAGAGGTGTGGCGTATTTACAGAGTTCAGTTATCAAATCGTCACCCGAGAACGCTAACAGGGAGTCCAGACTTATTTGCGATGCGGCTTATTCGTTATTACAGTAAATTAGTGTTGTTTATGCAAGTGCAAGTTGTGTAGATTTCGATACAAGCCGGCGTGAAAGTAGTTTTTGAGAGATATACTCAAGAACGAAATAAACGACTTTTTGGGAGAGCGAAAGCACCGTTCATCTATAACTTTTAATATTTTTCCTCGGGAAAGACGCTAAATATACCTCTACTGTACCACGTATAAGAACGATTTTGTGTATCATTATATGCAGGAGATGAATATGACTTTACGATTGCCACTCAAAAACGAATTAAAAATTTAATCCTTTAATTTCTCACGACGCAAGTCTATTTGGTTCACATCGGATTGATATTCTTTTTCATTACGAATCAAATTAAATTAATTATTAAATTAATCATTGTATAATTATTTGACGGTAAATGCAAATACCACGGATTTTCAAGAAGTCTAATGTCGATCACGACTATTTTGAGCTATTATTTGTTTTTAGTACGGTTGCCTCTTAACCTTTGACTATCATAATATCACCCAATGTCTTCTTCGATAGTTCTTTGTTTTCAGTATTTGCGTGTACGCATAGTCTTTTTGCACAACACTAGACGTACGAAATATTACAGTCGGCTGCGGTAATTGTGTGTTCTGTGACTATATTTTCAACTGAATATTTACAAAATAAAAATAGTGAACAGTTAAACATTTTAAAGATGTAATCTTTTTACGAGAATAAATTTGTTTTGTTATTATTATTATTTTTTTTTTTTTTTTGTCGTCTTTTGTTTAACATGAATCACGCAATAACGGTAAAATGAGAGAAGGCGACGAGTTGTTTCTTCGGTGGTTTTCAGTTTTATCAATATTATTTTGAAAACATCCAAATAAAACGTTTTATGATAACAAGAATAGGTTATCGTGTTATCGTTAAGGAAATTAAAGCGTAAATAGGTACCTAGTTTAAAAAATTCAACTAACAATTTTTCGTTATTTCAAGGCTAAAATATTAATGAATGCATTATTTATTTTTATTATTTTATTATATTTTACCGTAATAATGCAGTACACACGTGACACGTCAATAAAACCAATAATTCATTCTTCATTATGTAAACATTTTTATTTTCGTAGTAAACTTAAAAATGCATGAGTACTTAATATTTTTTTTTAAGTATTAATAATAAAAAAACAGCTTAATTCGGTTAATTATGAAATGTATACGGTCTAAAAACTAGCTAAGTCTTTTATAAAATTATTAAATAGCAATTGGTTTTTTTTATTTTTAAACATTTTTGTTTAATCATGATTTGCATATTTTATACATTGAAAAAAAACGTTGTGTTCTATTCACATTATGTACTTACCATTTAGCTAACAAGTTGTAAATTATAAATGCAATACAAAAACGACATTACATTATGCAATGTTATAACATGATCCTCAAACGGCATACTTTCATTGTTGTATCCGAAAAACTCTGACAACATTGACTTATTTATTTTACCCCGAATTACTTTACTCATTTCAAAAAGATTGACACAGGTAATTAGTTAACTTGTCAATTGTACAGCACATGTGTAACATAAAAATTGACAAGGGCCAGTCCTAAATGGAACATTATAAAACCAGACTTTTTTCCCGAAATCCATGTACGAGAAAGAATCTCATTAATTGATGCCTTGCACAACGAGGCCCGATTTTAAAATGCGCGGAAAAACGTCTGGCAAATGAAATATGTTTTTGCTTGTTTGAATATAAAATGACTACGACCTCTGCTAATGTATCGACTTAATGCATGTGTTTATTTTCAACTACACGAACGGAAAACAAAATTACATTGAAATATATGACGTATCTTATAATATAAATAAGGTTTATTTTCTGTTTATTCAAATCATCCAAGTATTTATGCCATGCAATATTAAGAGTAATATCACACTATATAATAATATAATGTGTAATAACACGTGAGGATATTTCAAGTTTTGGGTTAAGTATATGTACGTTATATCGTGTAGTTTAAGTATCCACTGGGTATTGTGTAATGGGTATAAAAGAATAGTAATAATAATAATAACAACAACAAAAATTGAGAAACCTAAACAGAACGAAAAAAAAGAAATAAAAATCTTCATAAACTTGGTCGTCGTCGTCGTCGTCGTCGTCGTTGGCGGTAGTATAACCTTTTCATAAAGAAAATCACGCCGTCATGTTTGCCATTAAATGCATATAAATGTGTGTGTGTGTGTGTGTGTGTGTGTGTGTGTGTGTGTGTGTGTGTGTGTGTGTGTGTGTGTGTGTGTGTGTGTGTGTGTGTGTGTTGGGCTGACGGTGGCAGCTAGTCCTGTGGTCAAGTCCGGTAATGTGCTGGTACCAAGTTTACGATGTTTCTGTGTACATGCGTGCTATGAGTGTGTGCATTAGCGTGTATATATGTATGATACACTCCTTGTCCAAAAATTAACGAGAGAGAAAGAGAGAAAGGGGGGGGGAGAGAGAGAGAGAGAGAGAGAAGAAAGAGAGGTAAAGAACCGCGTCCCTTTCGGCAGAACACGTGTTTGCTAATCACACATTCTTGTATTTCGGAGTCCGTGACAAATTACCCTCCTCCACCCTTGTCCCCCCGTCGACACGACCATTACGGACTCCGTCTAATACGTCTCATCATGTTGTTACCAGATTTCCCGCGTAGATCGCGTCGATCCCCCTTTTCGACCTTCCCCGTCCCTACGTTCTAACGCCTTTGCGGGCCGAATAATATACGCACACTCTTACCATACCCACACGCACATAACGCGTACGTACGACGTCCAAACACTCCTTCGTCGCCGCGCCGGGACTTAACGGGACTGTGCACCACAACAAGCGCTGATTTGCACTCCTACCTGCTGCAGGATTTACATTATCTACGCATTGTACACCGTCCATACGGCGCGCGCCATTGTTATTAGTTTTGGCTTTTGTCATCCGCGTTTATTATTAAAATACACATTATTCTATGTCATTAGACCACGGATTCGAAAAACGTAGGTATACGCCGAAGCGGCCGGCACCCCGACCCGGGCCGGGGACACGCCCATCGAAACAACAAGGATTAACAAACAGTAACGATTCGACACGCGCGCGCGCACGCACGCTGTGTATAATTGAAAAGCTCCTGCCTCGGCGGTGTCCCGTCTATTTAGTGCCGGCAGTCCTTACCGGTCGCTCGTTTCGTTTGATAATAACAATAATTGATTTATATACAGGTGGTGCGGGCAGGACGGTATATATATGTATAGACATGACCTGTTTAACAGGCTGCGTCCCACAGTTGCGAGAAACCCTTTGATTTTGTATACGAACAACTGTTTTGCTACGTATTAATTATCTAATTATAGGCGATTCGCCGTGCCTACCTGTAATGGGTTACGTTTTTACAAAAGTTTTTTCAACGTGGATATTTTACTGTCTGTAGGTATATACTAAAATGTACTTATTTAATTTTTTTTTTTTTTTTAATTGAAACAATTACAATATAGCGTATACGTTTACTACAAGAGATGCAAGTATCACATTCGAGACTCTCTGAGCTGGATTTTTTTTTTTTTTTATTATTCAGATGAGTAGATCTGTGGGCCGATTTCGGTATGATCGTTGATCGCATGGGTGTTAGGTAGTGTTTTAGATAATGGATTGAGATGAGAAGATTTTCATGAATTGCGAGTTTTGAGTGAATCTCTTGGTAGACATATCATTGGAAATTGCGAGGAAATCCTTCCACGGTCAATGCACACTTATGAATAAATAAATATAACGTGCTCGCGTACGTGCGTGCGCGAGAGAGCGTAATTTTCGTTAGTGATTTTGCGCGTATAGAAACGTAAACCGATCAATGATCATAATCGAAACGAAGTCAGCCGCTTATTCGGCGTCGATCAAATGTGACCATGACGTTGTATTACGCATCTACGTCACTGCACGCTGAAGTTTTAATTTAAAGAGTCTCTCATTAAACACTATTCGTACTTATATTCCCGCGTTAATATTTTGCACCGGTAAATGTGTCATTGAAACACGATATACCTACTCCAGATAGAGTGTTGCACAGCAGTTAATCCAAATCAATTCGTTTATCAGCCGATTATGATAACATTACCTAGTAGGTACTCTTCTTGTCTAATAATTTTATCTCCCTAATCGTTATATTCCTGCGTCGTTGAGTCATTTGAAGGTAATGCAAAACACTGTAAACGGATTGAGCGAAATACCAAATTATTTGATAACAATATATAATTTACAGTTTCTGAAACGTATTAACTACATTGAGTCGTATTGCGACAGAAAAATGTACATTTACGATCTGTTATTGCCGTGCTTGATAACATTTAGTACGAAAATATGCATTCACATACAGCATGTTTCACGAAGATATCATAACTTTGCATTGATAACGCTTGTAAATTTTTCATTTTATTTCCCTAAGACATAATTGACCGGAAAACGCGAAAAATACTCACAAATATAGACAGGATGTCCCTAGAGGATATGCAGTGTGCACATTACGATATCTCCTGAGATATATAAAAGATATTCAAATTCTATTTTTATACTACACAGATTCAATTGCTACACAAATATTCATATTGTTTTAGATACATTTTTGAATTTTGGTAAACAATTTTTAAAAATAACTTGTTATTAAAACATTAATTTTTTTGAAAATATCTGTTTTACACCATCATTTTCATTAACTAAATGATTTTTTGACAATATCTAATAAATAAAATAACAATAATTGTTGAATAAAAAATTATCAAAAATCGTGAATGAAAAGTTGCACAGTCAAAATGTACAGAAAAATTAATTCAATAAAATGGCTTTTTTAAATTGGCATGAAAAATATAAGGTAAAAATTGTTTTCATACATTTTTTTCTGAAGCATTTATGTACGAGTAAAAAATAAAGCGAAATTCAATTACCATTTATAAAACAAAAGAAACTGTAAATGAACATAATATCTTCGTAAAATATACTTACACCCTGTATATCTATAACATACGATAGATTATGAGTCCGTACTTGTCCGAGGCTCAGATCGAGTGTTATATCCGTTTACTCTCGTAATTGGTAACGTCAAAACCGTGGAGTTCAATTTTTGTTTTTACCATAATTAAATTATTTGATAATATACACCGAAGACCGGCGGTGATTCTCGACACCCACCACTCTCCCTATTCTTTTTCACGCCGCACATAAACGGTTAGTTTCATGTGTGCGTGTGTGTGTGTGTGTGTGTGTGTGTGTGTATTTGTGTGTGTGTGTGCATGAGTACGTGTGTGTGTGCGTGTGTGAAATTGAATTAATGAGGGTCGTGTCGTTCGCGATCTCCGGCACATGTATATCATAAGCTTCAGTCACACGTTCCCCGGACGCACAACTCTCTGCAGGCTCTCCGACCAGCGCACATAAACCGAGCGGTGTTGAAAACCCGTGGCTGTCCACCCGTCGGTCCATTCATCATTCGCGCCGCCAAAACGCGTATGACGCCTGTTGCCTACACACGTACCGCGTGACGTCTGCTGCAACAGACCCATTCTCTCGGCGCGTACACACACACACACACTAGGTCGTATAGTACAAAATATTTTAAAACTCGCTCTCTACATGCCATACTATATACATATATTAGTGACCTCGTTGTTAACGCTCAAACGCGTGTAATATACGAGTAGGTAGGTACCCACACGCTACGCACACTGTCGGTCGTTGTTATCGCGGTTGAAGAAATACGTTTCCGCGAAAATCCTTTTTACGCAGTTCGCGCGTTCGCTTTTTTCGCGCAGACGCACGTGCATAATAATAATAATAATATATCAAAAATATTCCAACGAAAATCGCCTTGGAGTCTCGGACGAAAACAAATTGCCCCTCCCCCCATCCACACACACACACACACACACAAACAAAATATGTGCACTTAACACATGCGTTAATTACGTGCGCTCGTTTAACGTCAGCCACTTAAGAAAACGAGAAGATGTCCGCGCGTTCGTTGTTCCCGTCCGTTATGCGAGTGTAATATGGCAAAATCGTGCACCGCAGAACACAAATCGCAGCGTTTGAGCTGAGAATCGAGTACCTACGGACATCGAACCTACAAAAACCGGAACGAGAATATTTCCAAGAACCCCGTGGCATATAGGGTGTTTTAAACATTATTTTATACAACCATAAATATGCGTTTAAATATATCACAAGCTGTACAGGCGTATAATGTTATAACAACGAAAATTTCAAGTCATTTGAAAAACCAAAAACTCATAACGAGGTAAAACTGTTTCTGAGCTGTATACGTACACTAAAAGGCTATACGTGAAATCTGCTTAAAACGTGATCATATAACGTGTTTAAGTGTACGATTTAAGTCTCAGCTAAATCACCACAATCAGTGTTCGACGATATTTCATTAAAAGTACCTAGTCGGTATGACTCGCTAGATGAAGACGGCTATCGCGTCTTCTTCGTTTTCTCAGATAAATTCGTACGTTATTAATATTTTATTTTTGATAAATATTCAACGTCTTATTCGTATCATAGTATTGTACCATATAAAGTAGAAATCTAAATTATTGGAGGCGTATCGGTACCTGTTATTTGTTAAATCACATCATGAGTCATGACCGATATGTATAGACAGGATTCGTGTTCTCGACACAACATATTTACTGTCATTAATGAGTGATACTAATATGTTATTATGACAAATTTAAATAACCAAAAAAAAAAAATGTCTGTTATTATATACATCCTGCGCCAATGCGGAACTCATATGTTTTTCACGAGTCTACCAACGTTGCATTTCACATTGTACTATGGTGTTTCCCGCGGTTTTTTTCGCGTATAATATGACTTTGAACACTGCACGGATAATAGCACGTAACGAGTGATTCCAGTGGGCTGTGGGTATGTCCAATACGCGCCGGCGATTCATAACGTTTACGAATCGATGCGATCGCCTGCATTTGACGCATAACGAAAAAGAGTACCTAGTCAAAAGTATAAATGCACGTTTTTCAATTGCGATTCTCGTCGATGGCATATTGTGTGGTGTAATGTGTAAATAAATAACACGAATAATTACAACAATATTGTAGGTATCGACACATTTTTTCATCGAGTTTTTTTTTTATTCACACAAAACAACATTGACCTCGCTTCACCTATAGTCCCGTGCATCCGGTTTCGATCGAAAAATCGTTTACCGAGCGTTTTTCGTGAATTTTTTATGATTTACAATATCGTTATTAAATCTGACTCTGACGATACGGTGTCGAAGAAACGATTCGAACAAACTATTGTGCCGTATGTTTTGCACGCGCGTGCAATGAATGTGTGCCGTCTAATGCCCGTGCCATTTATAGGTGTAAAACGTACGCGTGGTGGGTAGGTACTTGTTCACGACGTAGTACAACAAACGTTACGTACGATCGCGTGGTTTATTGAACCGGCCGACAGAAATGCGTACACGAGTTTGTTATGATCGATAGGTAGTAAATATTTATCGTTTGCAAAAAATATCCGTCAACATCGGAAAAAAAAAAGAAAAGAAAAAGACCACGGTGCGGGGGCATCGATTCGGCTGTACCTGTTATTATTATTGTTTTTAATTTTTTTTTCTCCCCCGCAGTTTTTCATAGTGTACGGTGTAATGTTTTCAAATAAACGCATTGTGTGCTTTCCGTTATTTTGGCTACTCCAATTGTGAAAACCGCTCGGAGACACGTATTCGCGTGAAACAATGGCAACTGCGTATGGTCCGGTGTTTTATCCACATTCCGCCCTTCTGCGCCTACCGCAGTACTATATGGACACGCATTAGACAAGATGCACACACGTCGTCGCACTGCATTGCATACAAGGTCGCAACGAGCGTGTTTACCAAATACGAGTACAGTCTACTATTGTTGTTGGTGTGATTTTTTTTTTTTTGTATTTATTGTTTGGTCGACTGAATTTTTTCTTTTTTTTTTTTTAATTAACCCGTATAAATTCCTTTACGAATACGGTATTCGAGTACTTGTACATCACATTAGTTGATTGTAAAAACAAACAAATTGAATTCGCCATAAACTGGGTCAAAGCGTATCATACGTAATATACTTAATAACATTATATTCCATCGTACAAAAAACAACCCCTAACAATTATTATCATAAACGCTTTTTTTTCGAACCGTTGCGCCACGTAGTGGTATTGTTGTTTAAAATTTAAATGTACTTATGTCTGCAGTATATAACCTTAGAAAATTGTTGTCAGTCGGTTATGATAATATTGGTTTTTGCTATTTGACATGATTGTCAGTACATTATATCGTGTGACGAGTAAAACGTGATCACATTACATTACGGTCAGGATCTATAGCTCCGAAGTTTTTATTTCGAAGGAAGTAACTGCGTTCTCCGAGAAACAGTTGACTATAAACTAATTGAAGAATTTATACGTATGGTATTATAATATACGAGTACTTCTGATGAGGGCAATATATGTTTGAATTGTTCACTTTACACTTTGTCTCAAGTTTTTAAATGTGGTAGTAGCTAGAATCATAAGCCGATTACTGAAGCTAGTTGTTTTTACCATGCATCTTTTAAAATATATACTGATCATAATAAATACATACCGTAAAAATACTTATACATATAAATATCTGTAGAGTTTCCACTTACTTTTATTTGTGAGCATTTCAAAATCAAAAATACAAACAGTGTCATTAATTCGTATTTTTCTACATTTTATGTACACATAGAAGTACATAAAACGTAGAAATAATAATCCACGTGAAAACTGTAGCGTCTAAAACAGAAAAGAAAAACTGAATATTTTATGCACGCGTTGTTCGTAGGTTATCCCTGTTTTAAGGGAGCGGGTGGGATGCCTTGAAGATCCCTTGCACAAATGTGTAATTATAATGATATTTTCAATAGTGATTATTATCTTTATCAAACATTCAAGATAATCGAGCCTAATTGACAGCGTTTTTTTTAATATTATATTTTTCGCTGTGTATTTTTACATTCAATGTTTTAATTTTTTTTCAATTGTATTTATATTATTAATATAAATAATTACAATGGCTTATTTAAATAATAATCTTAGAAACTTAATGTTCACAATAGTCTTTTTGAAACTAGGAATATCATACATTATAAAAATACGTATTTAATATATATCTAATAAAAAATCTATGCAGTATTTCAAAAAAGTTGAGTGTTTATTTAGTTAACCTTTCCAGATCTTTATACTTAATAAATCTAAAATAATGTCATCCTTTACGTTTTTTATTAATTGATGGTCTCTGTATAAAAATGTAATATCAATATCAAATTTAATAATATAATTGTTTCAAACTTAAATTAACCTGATTTACTTGTATTAACCACGACTTTTAATTAGTCTCATATATAAACAAATAACTTAGATAAAAATATGCATATGTATTATCCGAGATATTATCATACGAAGCACAAAAAATGTATTAATGGAAATAACTTTACATATTATACCTAGGTATTACTTTTTTTTCCGAATCTTTCACGTCACGACACAAAATACTTTATCTGACGATAGCGAATTAAACATTTAGGTTTAGAAAACGTCAGAATTAAAAAAAAAATGAAGTACACAATAACAATACAAAGGTCAAAGACGACATATCGTATCTCTGAAGACTTATAACGTAACAAGCCTTAATACTGCTATGTTAAGGGACCTGATGCATAAAAATATACACCGTGTGTCATTAGTGTGTGTGTGTGTGTGTGTGTGTGTGTGTGTGTGTGTGTGTGCGCGCGCGTGTGTGTGTGTGTGTGTGTGTGTGTGTGTGTGTGTGTGTGTGTGTGTGTGTGTGTGTGTGTGTGTGTGAGTTTGTGTGTGTGTGTGTGTGTGTGTGTGTGTGTGTGTGTGTGTGTGTGTGTGTGTGTGTGTGTGTGTGTGTGTGTGTGTGTGTGTGTGTGTGTGTGTGTGTGTGTGTGTGTGTGTTTGTGTAAACATACAGTTAGGTTAGTCGGCTACGACTTCTCCATGATATAAGCGGTCTGAACAAATACCGACAGGCTGCAACGACCAAGTGTTTGTAATAATTTCAAAGATGTATTATTATTTATTAATAAAATTCGGGGTTTCGGCAATATTGTTCTTGACGTTTTTACTGCCGGGGCATGATGGAACTGCCGCAGCCGTCGTCTCAGCTACAGAGAACATTCGGGTCCTTTTTAAATAAAGAGAGAGAGAAAAATATACGCTGAGACCCTCGACCAAATACATAGGTACGACAAAAATATTATGCAATCTGTCACGCACTGTAGCTACTGTATATGTGTGTGTGTGTGTGTGTGTGTGTGTGTGTGTGTGTACATATATATATAATATTTTATAGGTATATGTGTGTGTATAATATTACGTTGGTTGGTCCGCGTCGCAGCGCGTTTGTGAAACGTTCACTTAACGATCACAAACCTATCACTAAAGTGATATTTTTGCAATCATGGGATTAATATTTCCTGAACATATATCACATTATTAGATCCTTTGCTGATGTATAGTACGATACATATACGTGATAATAGGAATGATAAAACTTACTAACGAAATAATCGTCTTTTTATAATGAGTACTGAAAATCAAATAAGTGTTAGATGAACAGTTCATTTTTTTGGCCATCGCTACGCTTAATTTGATTTTTTTCTAGAATTAATATTTTATTAACATAGTTGTTTTATACAATTTATGCATTTTTTCAGAATTTTAAATCTTGGTGCTACGGTAATCAGGTGCCTTTGAATAAATATTAAATTAACTGATTCGCAAAGCAATAGTTCCTGATGTCTGATTGTTAATTTTAAACGAATATTTCCAACAATTATGAAGAAGTTTACTGCATGAATGCATTTTTTCTTGTTTTCTTCATGAAGTTATAGTAGTTATTTCGTCAACAATAAACACGAGAACACGTGTTCACGTGTTTTGATTTTATTCGTTGATACTTATGTATTCATGAAATGCACGTGCGTCTTTTTTGAATATTAAAATAAATAATATTTTCGTACGAAAACGTACCTAAAATATTTAACGACGAAGCGAAAATATGACTTAAAAACTAAATAATGCACAAAGAAAACATAAATATAAACATGTATAAAATATAAACATATTAATGTATGAAATATGCGAAATAAAGTTAATGTTTTACGAATCAACTATTCATGAATAATATTTAAGTTACAAAAATATTAATTGGGTTTAAAATTAACTATTAAAATCTGCTCTCTTGTGATGACAATGGTGTACTTCTATATCAAATTCTAGGTAACGCTTTACGGCGTTATAAAATTGTAAAAATCGTTATGAGCGTGTGAATGTATGCATGTGTTTACCAAAGAAACCTACGACCATATACCACATTAATGCACGAACTAGTTTCGAAATGTCCGGGTCCCGAGTTTAGTTTTATATACAGCCGTAAAATTAAACACCGATGCCTATTGAAACGTTTATTAACGTTAATTTACTTTTATGATTTACCAGTATTTCATTTAAAGGTCTATTTTTTTTTTTTTTTTATTTAATTATCATAGCCCCATGAAATACCCTCTACATAATTCTCCGTTCGAGTTATTTCTATTTTTTTTTTTTGTGAATTATTAGTAAAAATGTGACTATAAACTAGAATAAATTATATTTTAAATCATAGTCACTCACTAATCAAACTAGTTGTATTAAATAATAATCTGAAGAATGTGTCTACGCCGTATGATTGCATTTATGATACTATTTAGTTAGTATACCGAATATTGAATAACAAGGCTGGTATTACTAACTATGAACCTATACTATTAAACAACAATATTTTATCAAATATATTAATTAATAGCGTTAAAGCTATTGAATTATTATACATAAATTCGAGTTTTATGAAATGTTTTAAGTGCTTTTAAAAGAATGTATTAGTTCTACGAAGTTTTTTTGTATCTATAACTAAGTTTTGTAATAATGAAAATGGTCCGTAAATTTATTTTATCCCTCAATAAATTAAAAATTATATACTATATGTTGAACATATAAATTCTAGGTACTTATTCTAGAAAAGTTATTTACTTAAACTCCCTGTTATTTTTCCAAGCGTAAGAAAAAACTGCTTAAAATGTATCTAGATAAAATAATCTTATTCTACTCCCTAAATTTTCACAAACTAAATTTTAATTACAAAGTCGAATTCCAAAAATAATTAAGTTAAAAACTAAAAATAAAGAACTTTGAAAATATTTAAAGTATTTTGCTTTTTGAAAGTTTTTATCAGTGAATTTTAATTATAAATTCTTGAGTGCGTTTAAAGTTAGAACTATGGTTTAAATGTATCTTATTACAGAAAATGACTGATTTTTGTAGTTTATTATTTCGTTAAGTTTTGAACTACTTGTTTTAAGAATTTAAAATGTTCTACATGACTTACTATGACTTAATGTATACTGCCCATACGTAAATACCTACGCTCGTCGCCCATTCATGTTCAAAATTTTTATAAAAATCTATTTAGATGATTTCTATTTATATACGTTAAATACAATACAATATCAATTTGAAAAACTATGTCATTTTCTCAAATAATTAAATCGAGTTTGATACTATTCGACTATTACGATTCAAATATAAAATTAATGTCACCAATAACCGATGAATGAGTTCACGTTCTTTAAAAACCTAAAATTTTAATAAAATTATTCACTGAACTCCGTTCGAAATCGTTTTCCAAACGTAATGATGCATAGATTTCAAATTCAAATTTAAAAATAATATCTAACGCCAGAAGAACTAATCTTTAACATAATCCTCTTTGATTTATATTTGTTTAGTCTTTTTCATTTGTTAGCTTGTATATACCTTTTTAATTTTTACGTATAAGTCATAACTCATCAACACTCTTGTGAGACACTAAGAGCTATTATTAAAGTACCGGTTTCTTAAAAAAAATACTTTTGAAGTGATTATTGCGTCGCTCTCAAAAAGTAGGTATAGACACGAATAGAATATACAGAAATTATAATCACTTTAATGAGCACCTGGTGAAAACTCAAAATCGCATTATAAACTTAAGTCCTATAAAAAACTAAAACTTGATATATAAATTTCAGAAATAATTTCATGACATTGAAATCAAAATTTAGAATTCAGAAGTTACAAAAACGTAATAACTGTACAGGAATCATAACTTTATAAAAAGGCGTTCTAATTCATTTTTTATAGATTCAAATGTTTTTATCTTGAAAAAAAATTCAAGATAATCCCGATAGATGTTTATCACTTTTTCAGAAAAAAGTCTTGAAATTTATTAATAATCAAGCAATAATGAGTGAATAAATACAAAAGTAACAATTTTAAATGATTTTGGAAAATTAAACAGTATATATATATATATATATATACTATGTAATATTTATTTATTTTTATTTTATTTTAATTACATACGGGCTAGGCCCAAAAGTACAGTAGTATATGATTACAATTAGTATATGATCAGCAAAAGTAAGCCAGAACTAGGTAGGGAGATTAAGACAGAAAAAAGTGTGGGGCGTGGGTGTTACCTATACGCATTAGTCGGTCTATAGGATTATTTTGACTGTAATTAGTGGAGCGTTTAGGAATAGCGAAAGAAGCAATAGAACGGGTTGAACGTGGAGGAACACGAAAGTTTATAAGAGCGTATGTATGTAATATAAAGTTATGGTCGTTACTTTGCTTCTTTATGAATAAATTTATTACAATTTTAAAATTTACACGCTCAAAGTTCCTAGGAACATTATTTTTTCAATAAAATAAACTAGAAAACACCTAAAAAAAAAAATTCTCTCGATAGTAACATCAACGAAATTTTAAAAGTAATCGCTTTTTTTTATCGACATTATTCATAAAAATTATTTAGATATTTGAAGTCTTTTTCATTTTGAAGTAATATGGTAAACCATTAAATTTTCAAAACAATTCTAAACAGGGGTTAACTAAAAACTATAATGTTGATGAAATTTCAAAATGTTCTGTTCGTTCAAAAAGTATTACAAACGAAAATATATTACCTGCCTACTTCACTGTGTTACTACACAGTGTTAATATAGTTGCTAATAGACTCAATACAACTTATATAACTAAAACCTAATTATTTACATAAAGATTACTTTAAATATCGTATGAAAATTAATACGTTGCATATTTAATATGAATTTTATTTTTAAATTTTTATAAAAATACTACAAGTCAGAATATCGTCGATTTTTTTGTCGTAATCTAACGTTTAATAAGTCCCAAACGCTTTTCAATATCAACCTACTATTTTATACATAAATCTTAATTTTTTTTTTCTTTGCTAACCTCTATTTTGTAACTTAAATTAATAAATAAGTTAATTTTTATTATTTTAAATAGTTAATTTATATATTGGTTTCTTTATTAGATATTGTAAAATATTTGAAAATACTATTTTCTATTAACTACATATTTTCTTTGAAAAAATAAATAATTTTTAAGCACAAAGTGCCCAATGCCTATGTTTTTTTATGTTACTTTTTGTTCTATAATGTTTAATTTTTTACTAAATTTATAATGTATAAATAAAGGTGATACCTAAATATAGCCTGAACCAAATTATATACACTTATACAGTTATACTTATACATAAAACATACTTACTATTCATTTTTAACCCTTGCATTTGTGAATGTTATCTATACATTTATTTTTTACAAAACAATATTATTTATCTATTACAGATTTTACTTTTTTTTTTCTCAAAATTATTTATGAAATGATATTATCTCTAAATAAGTACAAAAAATACAATATTAGACAGGTATCTAATTTGTAACTAGACAATTAAGATTTCTTTTGCAAATTACAATTTACAACACAAGACAAGAAAAAATAAATAAATAATCATTACGAAATAACGAACTATTATCAAGTAAATAAAATTCTTCTAGCACCAAAAATCATTAATAGTTACAACCACGGTCTTAGAAGATATCTTGTAAGACCGTGGTTACAACCTACAATTTATACTTATAAAAACTCAATATGTTTTATTATTTGGTATCTGGTATAAAACATGGAGCCTTCACAATACGCCGTGTCCATAGACCTATTACCTATGGCATAGATTTTTATAAATTCAGTGCGTAGGTAACAAAATAATTATTAGTTTATATTATGGTCAAACTGTAAGTCTATAATCAAAGAATGATAGAATCTGATTGATAACATTTCACTAATACATATCATATTATTATTTACCTACATCATGTCATGTATTTAAAAAAAATTTATATTTCATAATTTAATTGAAATATTTCAAATTAAGAACCCTAGTCACAAATCACTATGATACGTGATTAGATTACAATATCATTAATGAATAATTGATTGTAATTTATAATTTACCTAAAGATTTACTATAAAATATTTACATATTAGGTGCATGTATGCAAATTGATACCTATTTGAGATGTGTAATAATTAGAGCGCGAATTTGTATGCGCTAAAAAATATCTAAATATGCCATATAATATGCAGTAAAAATCATGAAAATATGCAGTTAATTTTTTCATTTCATTCATTTTTTTTATTTATTTAAAATTTACAAATTAAACTACTTATAATAATTAATTACTTAAATGCTAAAAAAAAAAAATTAGGGAATTTTCTGGTTTGTATTTTTAAAATTGTATTTATTATTAAAATTAATAATCATATGCATTTCAAGTTTTTCTCCAGTGAAGCTGTGACGTTTATCAGTTAACATATTTTTAAATACCGAGAACGAACGTTCGACGTCAACCGAAGTTGTGGGGGCATATTTGAAGCAACTTAGTATTTTTGGATCTTGATAAAGATCTTCGAGCTGAACGTTTTTGCCAGATAGTACTGCATTTATTTTTCGTAGAATTTCCAGACCTATGTTTTTATTGGAAATCTCATTTAACTTTGTAGTAAGTGTTGCACCTTTCGGTCCAGGAATAGAATTAATTTTTTCTTTCGTTTCGTCAATTATTGAAAAGCTTTCATGTAAAGTCATATTTTGAGTTTCCAGTTTTTTTATGACTATCACTAAAAATGCTAAATGGGTTGATATAAATGTTAAATCATTGACAACAGAACCATCTTCAATTATATTCAAAATTGTTCTAATACTTTGTTATTTTTGTTAATTATTTTCTAATCGTCGATGTAACAGTGGTATTCCGATAACCGACTGTCACAGCAGAGCGATTAAGTTTACGTCGTGCCCATAAAATTTATTTTTAATTTTTCTACTTGACAAAATATTATTTTATACATTTTTTTAAATTTTTGCTTCAATATGCAATAAATTTTGAATTTTGCCTAAATATGCAAAAATATGCAATGACATTGAAATATGCAGAAATATGCAAAAAAAAATTTCACCATTTGCTTCAAATTATGATGATTCGTGGAGATAACTGACAAAAGTTCAAAAATATTAAAAGGAAACAAATATTTAATTGCATAGAAATCCGCGCTCTAGTAATAATAAATTATGGTATCGAACGCGTGTACGTAATATATTAATAACGAGATTTTTTTTTTTTCATAGCCGTCTCTAACCGAGCGGTTTACTGCAGGTATTTTCTTCTTTACACCCCGTACTGCAGAAAATTGATTGGTTTTTTATTTTGTTTTCACAGTGATTTGCTGAGCATCGGGAGTTCAGATAGCAGAAACTACGAAATGGCCGACATGCACGGTGTCAAGTCGATGTGCTACCAGAACGTGACTTCGTCCACCGGTGTGAGTAAAATGGGTTCAGTGGCAGCGGCGGCTGCGGCACTGAAATCTGCCACGGCCACGGTGGTGGCCGGATATCCGGCGTCCGACGCGGACATGTACTCGTCCGATTATCCTCCACATCACCTCCATCACCATCACCATCATCCTCATCAGCACCACTACAGTAACAATAACAACAACAACAACAACAACAACAGCAACAATAACAATCATATCAGTCACCTCTACCACAACCATCATCACCAAATGCTACAGCCTATACCACAGACCGCCTCGGCCGCATCGCATTCATAATGAATGAATTTGTAATAATCGTATTAGTATTTAATAATGGCAACCTACCTATATATATATATTTTTTTTTTTTGTTTTAACGAAAATACAATTGTTTTATAAACTATTATTATTTTTAAACTCAAAGCAAACACAAGGTTTTACGGGGCAATTAACCATACCATTTATTTTTAAAACCCGTTTAGAAAATCACGTTTAAATTACAATTCACGTATACTTATATATTCTATGGACAAGAATACTTTTCATATAAATACCAATTTTCGCAACTCGAATATTATACCCAATATAATTCGACCGAAACTAACATCATTATGTTTACATTTCACGACATCACTAGTTATATGCTTTTTTATTGGTCCTACATAATTCGGTGGAAATAAATAGTAGGTATATCTTTTACGTTAAATTAATATTCTTACACAATTTCAGGTAGATTAAAAATCTAAACCGAGATAATATTGTGTATAAGTATTTGTCATTTGTAATACCTATTGATATATTCCTATCTATAAGTTCTTTATAATTTTTTTATTTTTTTTTTTTGATATCGCAATTCGTCCTATTTATACAAAATAAATTTGAAAAAAATACTATTTCAAATACAGGCACACACACGCGCGCGCGCGCGCGCGCGAGTTACACATTAGTACACTACGCAACAATATATTTATTTTCTGTTGAAGTATAATATATCGTAGACTTAGACGAAGGTTGGCTTTCTAAGAATACGTCTTATACACGACAATGAGTTTTTGTTTTTACTTTGAGAGTTTTATATGATCTTAAGATTGGTACCAATCACGTATGCCAACTTGCCTGGCATGTATAATCGGCTATTACGAAATTTATTAAACGGTGATCTTTTGATTAGAATGGCATTTGAAACGTTCAATGTGCACGATTGCCGAATAAATTGGATATGGGTAAAAGATTGAATATTTTAGAATAATATTCAGATTTTTTATTTTTATTATTATTACATTTTCGTTCATTTGAGATTGTTCGCGAATTATTAATTATTAATTTTCCAATTATTTTCTATCATTCCCGATTTCACCCATATTGTTTCACTTCGATAACAATGTTATTATAACGTATAATATATCTAAATGAATATGAGGGTGGGTAAAAGCGATATAAATGATAGTAAATATTAACAAAAGAAACATTTATGCGCGATGTCTTTATTGTAATACAGTGAAACCTCTGTACAGCGAACAGCATTTAGAAATAAAAGCCTTGTCCATTGTGCGGAGAAGTGTTTGCTATCGACAGATCGGAGTACGTGAGTGATTTTCCCACCAAGCGTTTGAAAATGCCCGTGTTTCAGAGGGTCTTCCACCAATGAGAGTCGTTATGTCCGCATAAACATTACATTGGTTTCACTGTAATAATAATACTATAATAATTAAAATTGGCGTGTGCAATCGATTTAAAAAATAATTATTAAGTATATTTTATTTCCTACTGTACATAAATTAATAAAATAGTTTTACCTTTGTTACCTAGTTGATTTAATTAAACTATATACATTTGATTTCTTGTGATCCAGACTACCTGTGTGTACAAAATATATCTCATATCACGTGTATCCCTCGATGTTACGTACATTTTAAAAAGTTCTTAAAACTAACTATCAACAATCGTCTAAATATTACTCAGAAAATAGGCTGAAATAGATTTCTAAACCAGCACCTATAATCTATAACCTGTAACCTATAACTAGTACTTTTATTGCTATATAGCGCATCAAGTTTGATGATTTCTGTCGACGGTGGTACGAGGACGCGACAGTAGAAAAATGCCTTTAAACATCTGCGTTTAGTACCCGTTTAGCTCTTCTGGCCTTGAGTATTACTATAGCTAAACTGGCGAGTGATTTTCATGTTTGGACAAATACTTTTATTTTATTTTATTTTTTTTTTACCTTAGCATTACCAACTCGATGAATATTTATCTACTCACGAATATTTTCATTACGCCAAATGAAATGCATTAAATGATGTCATTGATGACAATAAAATAGGTAGGTTAGGTATACGCGTGTAAATCGATTTGTTTGTAATAACTTTAATCAAATCGCGTAAAAACTGTGAAAGGTTTAACAAAAAGTAAAATTCAAACTACTTATGCTAAAATTAATATATTTTTATGTGTGTGAATAATGCGTTAATAAATTAGTACCGTAATTATATTGTAATCCGAAGAAATTTACAAAATCAGCTGTTGGTTTCAAAATGTTTTTAAATATATTTTTATCGTTTAATGTAGTGAAAATCACATTTGGTCGTTTAATCGTATCGTAAAATTCGAACGAAGACACGTAACGCATTAGGGTAACAGATAAATATAATTGTAACAAATTAGTCAAATCGTTGGACAGGAGAACGTCGTGTTTTTTCATATGTATTGTAAGAATAAACATACGATTTCACCGAAAGGATATTTGTATTTTATTGTATATATTGCATTGTACAACTTGTTTTTAAATATATTTGAATATTATGTACTATAAAAACAAATATTTTATTTTTTATGTGTTTTAAAGTTTTAGTACAAAATAGACTTATGAATATGCAATGTTTAGGAGGCATATATGGTATATGAGCAAAACACTTGTGGCACATTTATCATAACAATTTATCATTACGAATGAGATACTATTATGTTCTGAGAAATGAATATAAAAGATAAAATGGTAGAAAATTTATTTGTTTGGGTTATGACTTGTAAATTTGGTAACGCAACAATATATATACCAGATACCTATATATAAAATATTTCCAACGTCCATCGTCTGAAAGTCGGTCGGTATGTGTTTTTCTACTCGCGGCATTAATTAAAAATTTGAGTATGAACAATGAAGTCAAAAACGCTGATGGTCCAACAGAAGTGATTATATTAACCCCACCTCAAAACCTTTTTTTGAATATTTGTAATAATTTATACCGACATAATATGGTCAACTGAAAAAAAAGTCTCTGAAAATTCGTTTGAAATAGGCACTATGGTTGACAAAAAAAATAACTGTAGACTAATCAGCCAAAACGTATTGAGTAGGTATGTTAATCAACATACTTAATCTATTTTGTATGTACATATACCATTTATTTCATTGCGTCATACATTTTTATATAAATTATTAATTTCGCACCACACTATGTTACGTTTTTATAATATGCAGACACGCCTAGTTTAAAACCGCTCAAAATCAAAAATTGATTATTGTACTTCAATATCAATACCGAAACAAATACTTAAACCCATCATTTGAACGTTGTAAAAACTATAATGACATACAGTGATCTTTTGATTAGAGTAATAATCTTTCACTATTTTGGTTTATACTGAATCATACTGAACACGGAATAATTTGTGGTTATTCATATATACATTTAATATATTATATTTTGTTTATTTTTTCATTCACTCCGTCTAAACTTTTCAGGATAAAGAAAAATGATCTCTTCTAGATATACATGGAAGTTATTTCTGATATTCTATAAAAGAGCTGAATGAGCTTTAAGGTAAAATCTTTTACCCGAAAAAGTGAATCAAAAAAATATTAAAATAAAAATAAACATAATTTTAAAATTAAAAGATCTCTCGCATCAGGCACTTAAAATCTAAAAATAATAAAAGATCAAAATTATTCATTTGACTATTTTTTTGTGTATAAATATGTCTACACAGAGCATTAATTTCAATTAGTATGAATATAATATATACATAAATATATAAATAAATATGAAAATACATTACAAGTATGAATCAAAAATAATCCCAACAATAATTATTTAAACATTTTTTTTTTTTTTTTTTTTTTTTTTTTTTAATAACTAATAATTATGACATTCTGTGACAATCGTGGTGAAATGATTTTGTCATGGAAAGCGATGAGACTGATTTTTAACTATGTATAATATGTATATAGGAACCGGAATACCAGATAATATTAATGTTTGACATATAGTTTAACACTGCATAATAATGTAAACATTTGTATTTTTTCTTGTACAGTGTAAAACATAAATAGAACAAAAATTAATTTTTATGAAAACATTTATTTGTTTATTATTTTTTATCTAACTGATTATTTAAGTTTTATGCTTTTCTTAAATGGAGACACAATACTTATACTTTCATATTACAGAACAAATTTTTTTTTTTTTTAATTGTTTTTTAATTTGTCTTCTTCTGCCGACATAAATCTTAGTATTTTAAGTTTTGAGTAGCAGTGTGAAAAACCAGAAGTACTTTGAAAATACATACGGCGTACTGCTATAATGCAACTATGCAATAAAATATCACATTGATAGTGAAAAGATAAAAGGAAAATTATGCTTTCATACAAACGTATCTAGTTCTATTTTAATATTTAAATTATTCTACACGAATAAAATTCAAATTTATGGGTAATATTAGGGAAAGCCACATTTGTAAAATCCTACTATTACATTATGTTTAAATAAGAATATTATAGATAAATCTCCCGTTTTATATTTTTTAACACATATATAAATAGGTATATCATATTTTTGAACATTACGTATAAAAGACAATTTTAATGGAACCAATGCAATAAGAGACTAAGCTTAAATGTTATCATTCATAGATATATATTTAAATAACCGCATCTGAATCCATATTATCAGCATGAACCGGAATCATCCAATTAATTTTAATGAACGACATATAATATAAAGGTAAGTAAAGTGTTGATATTACATTTGACAAAAAAAAAATAATTTTCACATTCAACAGAAAAAGCAAATAAATTTCTATACAAAACCATTAAAATGAAAACGTGTAGGTACATCAACAATCTATACGTACAAAGATATAATTATTAAATGGGCTAAGACTATTGATAAAATATTAAAAAGTAAAATTAAAATTATTTAAAAAATGTAAGATGCGTGATTTATTTAAGAAAAAGTTAATTTCTGGAAATCGTATATCTTATTGTAATTTAGATTTTAGATTGTGAGTAAAGCGAATGATCTATTGGCTTTACAATGTTTTTCTTTTTAGAATCTAGAGACACTTATTAGTACACTTAACTTTATCTGATGATTTCATTCAGAAACTCTATAGATTAGAAATCACACGTAAATTTTACTATGAGGGTTCATTTTTCTGTTTTTTCATGGTTTTTCCAAGCGTCAGTAAAAACAATACAGCCAACCGATAATTAAACTAAAAACAATAAAATATATAAACAATATTATTTTACAGGGCAGTTTATCTCAAAATCGTTTCACTAAAGGTATGATTTATTGTTTCTTTTAATTCAATAGGTACATCCATCACCATTAGCTAGTTCGAGGAGCGAAGAGTGCCCATGATGCGAAGTACGTCCGGATTTTGCAATATGCAATTGTAACAATAAAATATACCTAGTTTATCAAAGAATATTTCATTTGTAATAAAATAATTCAATTACCAATCAAATTTGCAGAGTTATGGTTTAATTATTTATACCTTGAATTTCAAAACTTCCTTAATGTCTGATACTTTTATAGGTACCAGTGATTCTCGACCGTTTTATATTCGAGTACACTAGCACATTTTGAAAATTTTCACGTACCGTCCACATGGCACATTGACAGTCAACAACCTCTTTTTTTTATCATAAAATGTATACACGAATTATGTATTATATATCATACATATTATGTATCTCCGTGTATATACTTCATAGATCCTTTTAAAAGGAACTATCTAATTATTCTAATTCATAATATTATGAAAATATTTAATGCACAAACCTCAAAAGTAAAATGAAATATGTATCAATATTTATAAGTATTATTTTTATAAGTATTACAATTTTTTTTTTTTTGTGCTAGAAATTTTCTTCAAGTACCACTGGTGTTAAAAGAATACCAAATGTTGAGAAACGACATTGTCTTAGACAATATTTCCCAGCAATGCTATTTTATCCTAATAATTCAGTGGTAAATCAACGTAGGTTACCAATCTATATAAGAGTTTCCATCATTAATGTATATAAAAAAAATTAAAAAAACACTAAAGTATGTCTGAAAATTAAACTATTTTGAAACTTAAAACAATTTTTTTGAATAATTTTTGAAATTTATACCATTAAATTAGAATTTGCTATTAACTATAACTAGGTTCTTAATGAAAAAGCAGCATTGATTTGTAACATCAATGTTAAGGACAACACATAAAATATATAAATTTGAATAAAATATTTTATTTAGATATTTCAGAATATATTTCATAATAATAGTATTATTATTAACAGTAGAAATTATTATTTGAATACTATATGTATAAATATAATATAAACTAACATAAAAATTGTTTTTTTTTTATCATTAAATATGAGGGTAGGTACCATTTTACAAAAAAAGAACTCACAAAGATAAAGGTTACATAATATAAATTATAACTAGTCCAACAAACTTCTGAAAATCACACTTTTAACATGACCGTACACAATTTGCATAAAGTGGGGGCTAATAGTCAATAGGGTTAAAAAAAAAACCTTTACACAGAAAAATGCCTCGTAAAAAAACATCTTTTAACTTTTTTATGCTAACAAAGTACTACTACAACATTTTGTCCCAAATTAAAAAAAAAAAGTATTTTTCTAGATATTTACTAAGAATATATGCTTCATTAATTATGTCTCTAAATTAAGATCAAACTTATGAGAGAAAAAATCAAACATTACAAATACTGTATAGCAGGCTGAATATTATATTTTTGAACATTCGTAAATAAAGAGCAACCGACTGAATTGGTTCGGAATTTGAGTGTGTGAGAAATTTATGAAAGAAATATTGGTTGACAAAATGAAAAAAACGATCATTAGGATAGCCCAAGACAAAAAGAAATAAATGTTGTTGCCAGACATAAAAAAAAATGTTTAAACGGCTTTTGACATAACATGCAATGAAGAGAAACAGAGAGATTTCTTAATGGCAGTTATGATTCTCGATAGCTACTAGGTAAAAAAGAGAAAGACAAAATTGTGTTTTAGTCTAAGACCGCCTTTTTAATTGAACCTGTATAACAGGCCAAATATTACATACAACTTTCGTAAAGAAGGAGCAAAATGTCTAAAGTGACTCCTTTGATATTGCAATGTATGAAATGAAAATATTGAATTAATTTGTACCAATGGCCTTAATTGTTATACTTAGGAAATAGATTATACGAGGTGGTGTAATCAAAAAATACACGAATTTTTCAAATAAAATTATATTAACACTATATTATTCTAAATACGCATTACCACTTTCAAAATAATCTCTCTGGGAAGCAATACACAGAGAGTCATCTTCTTATCCATTTTTGAAAACGTTCCTGGTAGGCACTAATTGGAATGTCCTTAAGATCGATTTCCATACTTTTTTTTTGTTTACAGGCTAATTTAATTGAATTTGAAACCAGTTTAAGATTCTTGGGTTTTTTTAAATCCTAATTTGAAATCCATTTACATCGATATACCCATTAGGCAAAAATCATTTATTTGAAGAACTCCTGAAGTATATAAGATTTTTTCAAATACTAAATAGTTTAAAAATTGTTTTAAAAATGTAATAAATTTTTTGTATGCCTCTATAGTAAGAAGAAGAGTAACAAATTATATTTAACTTTGTAATGGTTTAAATTATATAGTAATAAGATATCTCTATTTACAAAATGTCAGCATGATTCAAAACTGTAGGAATTGAAATAATTATTTCAAATTAAGGGAATTCATTAAAGTTAAAATGTGGTGGTAAATATAATATCCAATTTGAGTTCCTTGTAATGTCTTTAATTTTATATGTTTAGGTAAGTAGTTGGTTAAGTACATATGTAAAATATTAATAGTAAAACTTATCACAGGGATTTAATTGGATTACAAAGTTAAAATAAATTATTTAGTTTAGATATGTTTTATTGTAATCAACATAAACAATAATGTATAAGAATTTTATTTAAATGTATACATTTACTAGTTACTTCTAGTGGTGATATAATATTCAGTAGGTACCTCTGTAAAATAAAATTTCATTAGCTCCTCACCGAGCATTTTCAGTGAAGCCTATTATATGTCTCAATTATAACGAACATATAAATATCTTTATTTTATGAATAAAATTGTAAAAATTTTTTTTATTATTATCATTTAAGATTTGAAAAATTGACTATCTCAATATTTTCCACTAAGGAAATCCCCTTTTCAATGTGTTAAAAATACTACATATCATAATCTACTTGATAAATCAATATTATGTGATGGCAATTTATATTTATTTTTACTAAGAACATAAATTATTTATGAATGGTTGTTAAATATGTGTCTGTTGTATTAGTGATAACTAGTTTTGTTTTTTAGCTATGTGTAAATTAATTCTTATACTGAAATAATTATATCCAAATGTTGTTAGCTGAAATAGCTATTACTGAATATCTTTTGTTTTATCCGCTATAATTATCCAAGTTTTACTAAAATTGTTAATATGAGTAAGTTTTTTTTACCTACACGTAAGAGAAATAATTGTTTAAAACAGACAATTTAAAAACATTTTTTGAACAATTTTACATTTGTCACAGTATTTTATTTTCTTGTTTTAACACCCTACCCACAATTTTATTGCATAAATTTAGATCTTGAGTAATTTGTTGGTCTTTTTACCGAACCATATAAAGCATTATTAGGAGAATTCTAATGTGTAGTGAAAGAGCATTAGGAAAATTATGTTTGTGGTTATATATTGTTAACTTTGATCAAAGATGAGTATACATTATGTTCTTTATGTTCATCAAAATAAAACCTTTTTGCTTTCTAAAGTTTAATAAGAAAAATTGTGTAGAAAATTACATAATTCAATCACTGTTTTTCAAAAAGTGGTTAAATAAACCATCAATATATTTTTCATATCATTTCTTCGATTTAGTTAAATAAAAACTGTTTCATAAATATTTCTATTTTAAGTTGCGTCTTCATGTTGCATCCTATGCTTACCATAAATAATTTTGTTGTTGTATACATTTCCAGTTTAATATAAACCACAGTTCAATTTTTTTTCTTTTGGTTCAGTTATAGTATTATCACTAGCCATCAAATAAATCAAATTTGCAGAAGGTATCTATTTGTTTTTAGTTAAAATACTATTAAAATGTGTATAGATGAACTTACCAATCATCCATAAGTATATAACTTACTGGGTTTAAGAAATGTTGTGACAAAGTACGGTTTACCCGCATATACACCTCAAAGTACTGATCCATTACTCACTATAGGCTAAAGACTTTAATACTTAATGATACAATAAAAAAAGACACCCGTTAGAATAGTTAATAATTAAATACATAATTAGCAGCGATGTTAACTGTCGAATCAAATCAAATAAATCTTGGGTTTGATTCCGTAACATAAGTAAAAGTTCACTTAATTTTTCTTAACAATGGGAAATATATTTTTAATTTTCAATCATTAAAACGCACCATGCGTAAACTTGGATTTTTAGTGGTGTGCAACAGATCAGTAATACATATAAGTAGTATGCAAAAAACATATTTGAAAACCCTTAGTTATAGTAATCAGATTTATTAAAAAAAAAAAAATGTGTAACATGAGATAAAAAAAATTGGGTGGTTTTCATTCAAAACGACAAATGAATCCAAAATGCAAATATATTTAAAAAAATGTTTATATACAAGCTTAAAAATAATAGTTAATTGGTATTTTCATCTGGCTTGACCAATAAAGCTATAGGTTTAGCTACAATATAATCCTGTAACAAATAAAAATTCAAAAAATGTAAAATATATAAATATTTAAACAATCAAAATCATAACAATACTTAAAATCACAATCAGACCACTCATATCATCTATAATATCTTTCTAAAGAAAAATCCAAAAAGATGGAATAAGAGTATCTTATTTTTAAAAAAGCTTGTGGTCAAAGTCAAGACTACACTAGTTTTACACACAGATACAATTACTGATTTGATTAAATATTACTTTTCTATTCAATTACTTATTTATTATTTTATATATTTTTACCTGAATAGTAAGGTCACCACTGGTAAAATTGTGTATTCTCACATGACAATCCAAGCTTATACTCATTAAATGCATTTGACTTAAGTAACTTATACAGGACACTGCTTTTACGGATCCAGTAGCACCTCTAAACGTTTTCACAGGTAATTTAGATTTTCCTCGAAAATCATAATGAAATATAGAACCTTTGGATGTTCCTACGATCACTTCACTGAAACAAAATACCACATGTTTAAAATACATTACATAATATACTTATTACATAAATATTTGTAAATTAAGATAAATGACATACAATGTAATCAACTTTAATGAGAGTATAAATATTTAATTAATTTAAACAAAATAAAGAAATAAGAAAAAAACATATTAACAGTTCTTAAATAATACTACTATACCCTCAATAAACAATAATATAAAAAATGTTAAGTAAATAATTTTAATTTAATTAGTTGAGAACTCTAAACTGGACGGAAGCACTAAATAAATAAATATATATATATATATTTTTTTTTTTAGTAATTATTTTGTTATTTATTTATATTTAGACTGAGCAAAGCCTTTAGTTCATAGATAGTTACTGAAATTAAGACAATTACAACTTGAACAGATAAAATTTAAGTTCATAATAAAAAAAAATTATACAACAACACAACAGATATTGTAAAAGATGAGATCAAAACTCAATACCAAAAAATGAAAGTGATGTGAACATCGGCATTTAAATTTGTCATGAGACATCTGTAATCATAAGTAGTATATTCAGAAATCTAGTAATAAGTACAGAAATGAGCATGGAATTTGGATTTTTGATGCTTAACTTTATAGTTATAAACCAAGCTTTAAAATGATCCAAGTCATTTTATAGAATCATACAATCACTGAGAGAAGCAATCTGCATGAATAACTTTGTCATCAGCAGAACATGGTAATTTACAATTTAAAAAATTAATAAACTACACTGGTTAATAGTATGGGGAACAGAAGACAAAATAAATTCCTATCTTGAGGAGCACCAGACCAAGTAATGAATATAGATTAGATTTTCAACCATATAATTTAACCAATTGATATCTAATTTGAGGGTAGGAACAAAAGTAAGATAAAAAATGTTCACCAAAACCAAATTCATTAAGGACTTTGAGTAAAATGTCACAATTTAAGAAGTCAAAAGCTTAATTAAAATCCATACAAAAACATTTACTAGTGAACAATTAATGAATTTAGAAAGCATCTTCCTGAATACAAGGTTACAAGAGGTAGTTGAACAACCAGGATAAAAGCCATATTCTTCTTCTTTATTTTAATATTGATTGATGCTTGTATTTCTTTTCATAGGAACTAGATTTAAAAAAAAAACTTGAAATACATGACTTAACCAATATAAATCAATAATTAAATGTAAGGTATGGACAACCTAATTGGAGATAAGAATGATGAAATTAAACTGTAATGTGAACTTATAAATTCCTTCATTGAAAGACATTCTAAATATAAGTCATAGTAGACAAATGGATAAATGTCAACAGAGAAACGAATGCACCACTAAGTATGTCGAGACCAACTAACCAATTACAAAGTAAAGCTAAAATACCATGAAACACACATTCAACACTAAAATTGATATTTCTAGGTGAATCCTAGGTTTAAATGCCTAATTTATTAATATCTAAGTAAATTATACTCGAAGAGAAAACTTATGAAAATTAAAAAGAAATGATTCAGCCTTGTCTAACTCACTAATAACAATTATTCTATTATAATTTAATTATTTAGGAACAATACTATAAGAATGACTACAATTTACAAGAGTAACAAGGGTGTTCTTTAACCAGGTGTAATTAGAGACACAATTCAGCATTTAAACACACATACAATAATTCTTATAAGATATTTTAAGACTATAAATCACTTATTAAAATAAGTAATCTTAATAATTTTATACGCTTACTAATCACTGTAATCTGGTATAGTTGCTAAACTAACAAAGCCAGTTTTCTCTGCTTTACAACTTGCAACTGGTCTTCTTTGATTAGATAGTGGATCATGTAAATCAACCTGAAATTAAGAAATACATAAATAATGATATATTTCAAGACAAACAATATAAACTGAAAGCAAATTATATACTATATTTCATGTCATAGTGAACACATAATCAGCAACTAACCTCCATATTTGTCTGTTTTTTTGAGTATTTACAGTTATAAGTTAACAAATCAAAGTTCAAGTTCTGCCCTACATACATTATACCTAATACATCCCATTTTAAATTTATTTCACTGAAAAGTATGCATATTTATCTATAAATGATTAACCCTAGTTTTATTTTTAATTTCTTAAAAATATACAAGTGATATAAAAAATAAAGATAAAATAACAAAATAAATAAATTTAAATTTAAAATTATATATAAGTAAACATTTTTATATGCAGTTTTATGATGGGATATAAATGATAAAAGAGTAGATTTGTTTATCCAAATATTGAACATTGAAAATTAAATTACAAATAATAAAAGAGAATTAAGTATAACTTTAACACATGGTTACCATAATAAACCTAATGTACTTATCAAAGAATCAATCAAGACTGTTTTAAAACAATTTTTATTATTTTATTTACGATCCAATTGTCGTCAATTAATTATAATTTGCATAGATATTCTCATTTGGAACTATATCAAGATTGAAATTATTTCAATTAATTGGTATTTACTAATTCTTTATAAGTTATAATTTATACAAGTATTATATTAATACATATTATATAATATAATATTTAATTGTTTCGTGTATTTTTTTTTATATTTCTAGTAAAAATAATTTTAAACATTAAGGTGAAATGTTTTTCTTAAATGAAAAAAATTGCAAGGGTTCTACACAAATCTATTTTTTGCTCAAAGTTTGACTTTTATGGTACAACTTGGAGCAAACACAAAAATTAACAATTAAATATTAATGACTTTAAGTAAAAGTTCAACTTTACAATTTATTTATAAAACAAAGTAAGACACATATTTTTTGTAATCACATGGAATGTCCTAATTTAAAATAGTTTTTAAGTGATTGACAATAACAATTTGAAAGGGTCCCAAGTAAACCCACTGGATGGTACTTTAAAATTGAAGAGCATGCTGAATCAATCAGCTATGTCCGCTTAATTAAACTTTTCATAACAAGTAAAATAAAACTTGATGTCTCACTTAATACTATAGGCAAGAGATCATTTATTTTGATTAAAGTATAGATAATTTTTCTATGAAAAATATTCCATAAAAAACCAATTTAGAAAAATGTGAACATAACCTATTGTTTTAGTCCTTCGATTACTTTTTTCTATTTTTTCTCAAAGTGAAATAATAATTTGTTTAATCCAATAATATATATATATATATAGGTACATTTATACTTACCACTCCATGTCTATGAGAAACTACAGCTTTATTGTTATTGAAAAATCTAATATCAGACACATAACAAGGTTGTTTGAGTTGAAGCATATCTGGTTTAGGCTAAAAAAATTAAAACAAACCAAGTAAATAGAAACTAACAAATGTGTGTCTTTTATAAACATAAATTGTACAAAAAAGGAAACAATTTTATTTCATAAAATTAAAAATTTCAAAAATGATATAGGAAATAATTTTTAGTAGTTCAAACTTACACGTTTGGCTGTAAATTCAATTTTTCCTGTTTCTAAATCCCATATTTTCATAGGGTTTTCATTTCCTCCAGTTGCAAATTTATCCAAAGTAAGAACTTGTCTTATGCAAGATATATTTGAACCAGTGTTTATTTTTTGAGTTTCTAAATCATTAACATTTTTAACTGGTTTAACCACTACCATTCCATTATCTACACCAGCTACAAAGACTCTATAAATCAAACAGGTAGAAAAAAATATTAATATTAAATATGTTAAAACAATATTTAATAAATAGAAAAACATTGATGAACAACCACCCTAACATTAATTTTAATGTAGTGACTTTTTAAGTTTTTAAATGTCAATAACTATTTTCACTATTTGAAATATTTTAAGCCATTGCTCTAGTTAAAAAAAAAAAAAGGAAAATAAAGGTCAACATTTAAAAATGCTTTTTTATGGCAGTATGAAGGTAAAAATTATGGTGACCACATCAAAACCATTAAAAAAATCATAAAGATAAAAAATAGGAATTTTTTTCGTAGAAATTTAATTTTTTGAATGATTAAAAAAAATCAAATTTATTAATTATAAATGATTAAATATGAGGTAACCATGCTTTAAAAAACGTATACATGTACAATGACTTACTTGTTATGTTTAAAAACTCCAATGATACTTCCTGATTCTTCAATATTATATGTTTTAGAATATTTCTTATTTTTTAAATCAAATAGTAGAATTTTTCTTTTAGAACTTACTATGGTTCTATTTTCATCAAAATAACCAACACTATTTAACTTCACTGAGGCATCAAGTAAATTAATACTCTTCAACTTATTCTTTTTTAGTTCTATGCCTGTTAAACAATGAAATATGAAAATAATGAAAACAAATTATATAAAATAAAAATCTATTTTCACTACACAATGGTTTATTCATAGGCGACCGAAAATAAATATTTAACTTGCATACTTAAAAACCACAGAATTTGTTGTATTTGTAAAATACAGAGTGAATATGATCAAATTCAATTCATTTAAAATTTTAAAGTATTTATCTTGTAGTGATACAAACTTTGGTACCTTATAAAAAATATTCAATGAAATATAGATAAAATATATACCTAAATTTTTAATTTTTATACGATCATAAATATATTGAATTTAGGAACTTAAAAAACTCATATAAAAGAATGATAAATTAAAAACTACGAACAAATATTATGCATATTTTAAGATTTTGTATTTAACCTATTTAAAAAAAAAAAAACGGTTTCAATTTAATTTTTACATAACTTCAATTTGTTAGAAAATGTTATTTTCAAATACATATAGGTGTATATAAAATATGTGACAAAACAATATTATGCAACATACATTTAAATCAGATATTGTATCCAGATTTATTAAGTTTTCAAGTTTATCAATTTATTAAGTACCTATTTTATTAGTTTAATTTTAAGCACATAATTTTAAGTTATCATCGCCTTTACTGTTTAAGAACAACTATAATTTAAATTACTTTAATATTAATACAACTTTTAATCAGTAAAATTATTCTTAGTTCTATAAACATTTGGTTTACTTTGACATGGAAAGATAAAAAGTATATTCTGTATCTACTAATAATTTAATTTATGTAATATAATTTTAAAATAGTAAAATAAACTTAACATTAATTAATTAATTTATATTATTTAATTTTCAAACATGTAGTAAATTTAAATTAAGTAGACACTTGAAGATAAAAAATTGTTCAAGCTACTTAGATGTATAATTTAATTTACCTATAGGTATTAAACACATTTTAATTTTACAGTCAAAATATTTTCTTTAGATATTTGGGTACTAATTCGCTAAGCGCTCTATGGATTTTCCTTATTCTACACGCGTTCAACACCTGATTTGGAATTGTTGGCCGAATGCTGTATCTTCACAGTTTAGTCACCTAACAGCAGACATTCTATGGTTTTTTTTTTTATATTACATATTAATAATTTTGTAATAAGATAACTTTAACTTTTTCTTGCCTTGTAGGCGGACATTCTGAACATGAATCAATAAAATAAAATACAATTTTCTTCTTGTATACATTTATCTCAAAATAATAAAGCAAATGCCAAATGTAGAGCGTATACTGAATCAGCACTAATATTTGATAATAATCAATTAGGTATACATTATTTTCATCATTTTAATATTAATTTTCATTGTGTTTTATTCCTTCAACTTCAATATAAAAACTCAGATTAAAATAATGGGTTATCTTCAAGAAACATATCACAGGTTATTGATTAAATAAATAGTATACAGAAATTTAATTATAAAATAAAACATACTGAAAAATATACCATTTGAAAATAATTCAAAAATATACCATAATGTAATGTTAGAACTGTACATAAATAAATACATTAATAAACACTCAGACTAGATCAACCACGAAAGTAGTTAGCTGATATAACAGACCTTATCACAAAATTAAATTTAAACTATATTATATCCTATTTGTTTATATTGTTTTAAGATTATTATGATCTTCTAAACTTAAGTAAAAAAAATTAAAATAAGTACAGTGCAACACTAATGATTTTCATATTCGTCATTGTTATTTCATGATAAAAGTTTATATTAACCTATTTGTAGTATAATCATAAAAATGTCATACTAACGTCACAACAAAAACATTTAAATAAATTCAATTATTGATGATTATTAAAAAGTTCCAAGGTCTAAATTCCAAAAATAATATATAAGTATATTGTCAATCAATATTATCAATATTTATTATTTAAATGCCCAAAAATGCAAAATGTACATAATACATTTTAATTTGTTCAGCATAAAAGAATACTTTGTCATTACAATTTTTCACAGTCTATGACTAGATATCTAATACTTCAGTCATTTAATAAAATGATAAAATATTAACTATATAATATATAGATAGTTATAACAATTATTTTTAAAAAAAACGAAAATTAAAAAATAAATTACCTTTTAACATTCCATTACTGAACCCAATGATGGCATCGTAATTCCAAGACATGTCTTAGGACAAAACGATTACTCAACTAATTATTAAACTAAAAAACTGAATTTACAGAGAAAATATCAATGTATCAAATTAAACAATAACTCTAATGAAACAATAATTTTAAATTTTAATTTACACGGTGGTTTTTTTTTTATCATGAATAAAATGTTATGCAAAACCATGTGCTTTGCTTCGATTGTATTATCAATATGTTATCACTTATCAGTATTTTACAGTTTCCCAACTATATAAACTACTATTAAATATAATACTATGGAGGTATTTGAAATGACGTTATAAAATATATGTACCTCCAATAGTACTCCATATTATTTTCACTGCGTTCTGTCATTGTTGAATTAATTAGGATCACCGTGAATCGGTCGCGAACAATTGATTATATTATTCGTGTTATTTATACATATTATATATATATAATGTATTTTCATGCGTTCCATAGCGAATTCAATTTAATATAATATACCTATAACACAACCAAGTACTTGGAAACATAAAGTACTAAATTAAAATATTTTATGTAAAAAATTCACAATTAATCAAGTAATAAGTAATAGTGGCCTCGACAGGTTGGCGAGACGGAATCGCCGACTGGACCCTCTTCTAACGAGGCCCCTTGAAACTATGTTTTATTTTCCAATATTGCAGAAAAAAATTAATGTAATGTTAAAATAAAATTTAAAAAAAACTATTGTAACACTATAATAATAGTTCCTATAAACAGGTTCATTTTGAAGATCATGTTAAAACATACCTACAGTATAAATAGTCATAAAACATTAAAGCTAAAACAACATTTTAGATGACAATAATTCCGTATAATATAATAAAACATTTCAAATACTATTTTCAGTAATATTATAATATTATAATGAGCATTATCAAAATTCCTTATTTTTTGTGTAATTAAATTCATTTTTGTGTTACCTAACAATGTATAAAAGTATTTTAATTATTTACCTTGTTATTAACCAAGAAAGCAATCAGTAAAATTGATTTATAAAAAAAATATTTTCAAGGCCGTAGGTTTTTCTATTGTACATAAATGGAAGAGCCTTTTTTTTATTTGGCCGACCGAGTAATGTGTGTCCAGGCCGCCAATAGTAATATCAATATGTACTTATTATTATCTATTTTAAATCAAAGTTATGTCAAATGCCTCGTTTAAATGTTAAAACATCATTTGTGTCTTACCTGTTTACTGATTTTAAATTTCGTTTATCGGTGTTGACATATTTACGAATGAAACAGCGTCGAAGCGGGATCACAGAAAAGTCCCATTCCTCTTTACAGCGGTTAGATTAAGCGGTTAGGATAAGCGCCGATTAAGCAATAACGATAAACAGTTTTCCTACTCTATTACAACTACTCAAATGTTAGTGCGTTATTGTGTAATGAAACGCTAACTCATATTTTCATACATTTCGATTATTATTATTATTTTTTTTTTTTTACATCTTTGTTCAATTATTATGGAATTTATAAAAAATGGAAAAAGAAAGGATAGATTGATTCATAATATTTATACTTAGAATTTTGAAAATATTGGAACAAATCCAAAAAAACAATTTGGAAATGTGATCAATATAAAAAAAATGAATTGCAAAGGTCGTGTTTATTCTTACGATTTACAAATAATAAAATAAATTGCACATAATCAAATACCAGATATTGGAAAAATTGAAGTAGCCAAAGTCGTTAATTTAATTAAAAAAATTTCAACACAAAATGTGGGAATTAGGACTCGTGCTATAATCAATTCAGCTTCGATTAACGAAGTTAAAAGTTCACATAATATTTTATTCCTCATCGCCATTACCATTCTCTCTTGTTCTTATTAATACGATTTATGTGTATACGTAGAGCAAAATTCTAGTGTAATCAGAGGTGTATTTAGGATTTTTCTGCCCCGGGTACACATTTTTTTAATGCCCTTTTCCTCTCACCGTTTTTTTTATAGTAGCAATTTTTCTTACCCTAAAAAAACTTACAATACATATGATATTCTAATAGTATCAATAGTATCATGCAGTATAAAAATCTATCAAGTGTCCTAGAAGATATCTTAAACCGTGGTTGGTAGTACAGTGTTTTTGAACAGCTGATAAGCCGATGACAAACAATAAACACAGTCTGTGACAATAAATGAATTCACGCGCGTTTATTATGAAATGTGAAGATTAATTAATAATTTCACAAAACAGCTGTTTTGTAGTGTTGATATAAATAACACGTTTTGTTGATATTGATTTCCCTTAAAAAAAAAAAAAAAAAATAACAAACATTTTTATTATCATTTTTTTCACATCTATTTAAAAAAAAAAGTTCCCAGGTAAATTTGCTGCCCCCAAAAAAGTGCTGCCCGGGGCTATTGCCCTCCTTGGCCCCCCCTAAATACGCCACTGAGTGTAATATCAGAATAAAATCAAATATTCGACATGTTAGTTGCCTATTCTCATAATAAAACAAGGTTTTATTGCAGCAAAAAGTATTCATTAAAAGTAAAGGCGTATATTTTACATATAATGTTAAATATCGAACATTGACTAGGTATTTTCAGTAATCCCAGTCCCTCGGTTTTATTTTTTCATTATATGCTAGACAATACATACCGGTATATTTATTACTAAATGATTATAATGATTATTATTTTATAAAATGTGTTTTTTACAATAATATTTCAGTTAACTACTGCTGCTGTAAGACAAATGTCTACAGAGTCTATTTTAAAGAGAACAGTACGTCTTGTTCGACAAAAACAACAAGCTGCTCCTCAAAATCTAAAATCCTAAACGGGATTGATCATACCAGAAGATTAAAAAAATATATTTGCGAGAATTCTTTTTATTATTTGACAGTGGTCCTGGAAAAAATAGAACTTAAATTTTATCAACCCAAAGAAATCAACAACTCATGCGAAAGAATATATGTCTAATGTTGCTTAAAACTTGAAAATAACTTTACCTGATTTGTCAATTGTCTCCTCAAAGTATAAGTTGAAGTATTCCGGGAGTGAGAAGTGTTCGCGCGTGTAGGTAGGTACTTAGGACAATTTTGATCTGTACAAATATTATAATTTCAAAATGTAATAAAATAATGTAATAACTAGTATTATCTAAATCGTAATAAAGTAAGATCCAACTTTCGATTACATCTATAAAGTACTAATTACTAGCCAAATGTACATAGAAAATATACGAAACGCAGATATCATTTTGGCGAACCGTTTGGTGTATGTATATTGCATAACTGAATAATTTTAGGGGCCACAGTATTATTTTCACAAAATATGTTTGTGCTGTCATTATGAATGTCAAATTCAAATACAATATGTTGCTTTTACGATCAACTTGAAGAAACTTCAAAAAGACGAAGAAAAAAAATGCAAAAATTATTTAAAGTGAAACATTAAAATAACAAATTATATACTTACAGCGGTAATTGAGAGTCGAGTGTTTAAAAACTAAACCTCGATTAATTACAAAACCCTACGAGTGAAATACACAGGGGAAAAAACGACAATTTAATGTGGTCAAGATAAGGTAATAGAACAGTAAGCATAATTAGAATAAATAAGTAACAGTTATAACATGATAGTTGGCACTCAACGAACATTTATTACACTGATTTCAAATAAAAATATATTCGATTAAATAAATATATTAAATAACATTTTTAATTCTTGAGAGCACATTGTTCAATTAATAAACAAAATAGGAATACTTGTCAATTTATAGCAATAAATTATATTTTTAATTAAATAAAAATATAAAATAAAATCAGTTTTCCACACCTTTTTAGAGCACTAAACCAAAAATATCCAATAGATTTAAAAATGTCATATTTTGAATTGGGCACCAGTTATTTAATTTGCTAATTAATTAGTAGGTACTTAAACTATTCATTTCACTATTATATGTATTAAAAAATAGGTACAAACTACTTTTAAATAAATACTGATTTTTCTAATATATTTTTACTACATTTAATAATCTAATAATCTAATGATGGTCTTAATTAATTAATTAATATTTTGATGTATAATAAAAAATAAATATTTTCACGTAAACAACAGTGCCGAATAAAGAAGAAAAATCAACCCAAATTATGATTTTAATAGCCCAAAACTTTATATATTACTATATATAAAAAGTAAAATAAAAGTAATTTTTTTCTGAAAAATCTAAGGAGTTAACATATTTTTGATAGGATTGGACGTAAATATCTCTATATTACCTTCCTACTTCGAATATTATTAAGACTATTATGCTACAATGATAAATGCCAGATAGTTTAACTTTAAACAACAAAGAGTATAAACATATTTATATTGGAATTCATTCATAGTGAAAATGTGCAGTAATTTAGATGAATAAATGAACTTTAGATAAAGTATTAAAATGTAACGTATTTAATTTCAAACACGATTAGTTATAAGTGTGTTAAAATCACAAATATATTAACCATACAAACATTATAGTTTACATAACTTTTCGTATAATTCTTATAATATTTTAAAAGTCCTGCACCTTTTTATTTTAAAGTTACAGAATGGTCGTAATAATAGGTACTAAATACTGATTGTGTTGCGAATCATGGGCGTAGTTTGGTGTACATATTTATTAGGGCTACAAAAGAAAAGAAAATGTATTTAAAAGACTTTTTAATTAATTGAAAATAAACATTTCCGAAATAGAACAATTTATTTATTGTTAATTTATTACACTTAAACCTGATATTTTTGTCATTCATATTACATATAACAATCAAAATTAAATTAAGACGTCTGTCTTTATCTATAAAAATATTTAACACATCGTCCGAGTCTAATGAATAATACAAATCTCTTCCAATGTGGAGTATTGATAAGTTAGAAAATCTATCATTTTTGGTAATATTTCTAATTCAATCTTTTATACGCCTCATAGCAGACAATTTTTTAAATGAACGTTAACTCCGCGATGGGGGGGAGGTGCTATACAATTTTCTGTGGGAGCTGTAGCCCCCGTAGCCCCATAGAAGACTACGCCTATGTTGCGAATCGGAGCAATAAGTGATGCATTGTTAATTTTATTTGAAATTTCCTTTTATATAAACATCAAAATAAATGATTCAAGCTATTATTATAATAAACTGTTTTGCAATTCATTTAAAATACTTTTAAGTCTAGAGAATATCATTTGACAATGTACTTGTTGTCGATCATTTGAAAGTATAATACGTGTTCGCAAACTACCTACAAGAACGAGCTGGGATAATATTTCAGGCTATAAATATAGGAGCGAAAAATCTAGGGAAATATCCTAGATTCTTAAAATTAAATCCACCCATCACCAATATTTTGTCCGGTGATCAAAGTATAGCCATATGTTGCTGGATTTCCCGGAAATTTTTTTTATACAAGTAAATACATAAAACATTAGGTAGCTACCTACTTAGACACTTAGACTTAGTTTAGGTACCTATTTGAATAAAAATATAGAAGTATTATATGTCCATAAGCACATAACTTTCTTTTGTTTACGAATATTGAATTTGATAAAACAACGAAAATCCTTTCAACATTGATTACATCACGGTTCACGGAAGATTGTAGTTTTTAAAGTTATTCTATTTTAACATTTTAAATATTTGACGGAATTTTAATATTTTCACACTCATAACACTTTTTTTTTTTTTTAATTTAAATTGTGGCGTTTATTGAAAATTTACGATCTGTACATTATATACAATACACTCATAACACTTAACAAACGATAACGAAAAAATTTCAAAAACCGTTAATCAAGATTTTTTTTTTTTGTTTATAAAAGTTTAAGTAAATTACTATTAGATTTTTACGGAATCGACGGTTTTTACATTAATTTTCAACTTTAAATGTTATTTTGAACAAAGTCAGTCTATCCAATCATAATGAAACTTTGGATAAAAAATAAGACAACATGTTTTGAATCTTTTGATTACAAAACGTCTCTTTGGTCCAGTAAGAAAATTTAAGTAAATTTGAAAAAAAACTTTCAGAAAATTAGTCTAATAATGGTGAAATATAAATATAATATATATTATATACAGGATATTTTCATTCTGAAGTTTTGCGCAGAATCATTTGCCTAAAGAAATGATCTATCAATTTTTTTTAATTCAATACACTCATCGCCATTATCTTATCTGAAGAGCGAAAAATATCGTCAATACATTCATCATCAATATCATGTCTTAGGAGGGAAGCGACTCCTTTAAAACGATAACTCCACCTCCATTATCTCATCGCTATTTTTTTTCAATGGCAAACGTGTATTGGATGCTTATTTTTAATAATTTATCATTTGTTCAATGTTTATAATGTAGTTTAACCCAGATTTCATATAAACTAAAAAAATTTTCATACAATTTTAATTTTTCGAGTCAAGTGTAAAATTTACTTTATTTAAAATATTATATCTTACACATAGATGGTATTGTATAGTTTACTATTCTCAAAATCCCCATGCTCTACTTACATTTTTATTGTTATATTGATTATTTTATAATACTATAAGAGCATAATATTTAAGTGTTTAGGTAATTCACTCATTTAAAAAAAAACATAGGAACACATAATGCACATTTATGGTATCAATATAAGATAAGTACTACGTGCAGTATGTATTTTGTTACCTAAACAGAGTTTAATCGACCAAACTAAAGTCTACTATTGTATATAGTTTTAGAAAAATAAATAAATACATGCCTCATCACCTACATAGTTATGTAGGTGTCTATTCAAAAACACTGCAGTTCCTAATTGTATAGCCAACTATTATGCGTGTTTTATATCAGAAGTATTTAAAACAATCTCATTTTCAGTAGGTAACTTAAGATGACCTTTTTTTATTATCTCACCAGAGATTAAAAAACACGTTGTTTCTAATGTTAGTACCTACCTAATTAATATTATTCACATTAAACAACCATTTCAGTGTATATATAGTCTGAAATCGCACACAGTTTATAGTCCAACTATTCAAGGCGTTTTTCTAACATAATTTCAGTTTCATATGAATAATAAAAAAATGTATAATTAAATATATTATTTTTATAATACGCAAAAAAAAATTGAAAAAATTGCTAAAAACAGAATATCTGAAAAGAATATCATATTATCACTTCGGAATTTATCTAAAAGCATAACACTACAATTATATAGTTATATACATTTTTAAACAATAAATACGCCTACATTTAAACTTTTTTAAATGTTGTATAGGTATTGCGTACATTTGTAATGACTATTATTTTAAAGAGACTACGAGAGACTGTGAATATAATACAGTATACATTTTAATTTTTTTATAAAAGTGTTCTATGAACTACCGATATTACATAGGTCATACAATAGGTTTATAGGACATTATACACAACAGAATATAAAAAGATGAAAAAAGTTTAATTTTAGTATACCTAAATAATAGTGTGACACAATTGAATTTTCCGGCTCTATCGATCTAGTGAGATTCATAATTGAATGCCTGATTATAATTATTAAGTATACTTACATTTCAATGCAAGTGTTTGAGTGTTATTTTGAATATTAACGCTACAGTATACAGTTTACGTTATGTACAGGGACGAATTTAATTTCACTTTTTCACTTTTAGATAAATGGAAATAACAGTGATAACAAATGCGATTATGGCACCTTCTTAACTTGATGAGTTTAATAGACTACTTACCAATTGGGCGCGGTGTGATTATAAAAAATTTTCACATTGCTTACTCTGAAACGTTGGTTAAATTAAGAGCCTTAATTTTGTTATACTAAATAAAATAAGTATAGTCTATTATTTTTACCTTTGATGCAATTTACTATCTACCTATGAAAAATAAGACTGATATAGTTTTTTAACTGAATATCATGCGTTTGTAAAATAATAGCTTGTCGCCTTCGTGTCAAGTTTCTGATCTATAGGAAAATGTTGAGATACAAATGATCATAAAGACCGTTTCTATTTAATGGTAGAATCTATTTTTTTCATAAACGGTTTTAGTTGTAAATCAAATTTTGAGTAGGTACTCAAATCGATTGTGTTAGAATACTAATATTCACTTTACGAAAACCATGACAGGTAACACATTTTTCAGAAATGCTTAAAACGAATACGAGCCCACGCCTGCACGCCATTGTAATTATATCGAATTTTGTACCTGTGTAAAATAAATAAATATGTAAGGTCAGATAAAATTATCCAATACTAGACAAAAGCCTCAAAAACAAAACAAAAAATTAACAAACATTGAAACTTAAAAAAATATAAATAACAAACAAATGAGAAGAATATCATTTTGTCCCTTGAATCAATTTATATTATTACGTTTATACGATTGAGCAAATTATCTTAAGACAGTCTTCGTGTGGTCAAATCAACTAAATTAACGTCTCAAAAGTCGCTTCGTTATTATGTATTAACTATTAATAAACATTATTGCATCACATCATTCATATCAACTACAATCTCATGTGTAAGGTGTAAGATATTGTATAACAAAGCAGATAGGTACTATTTACAAATAACTATATTTACTACCCATGACAGTCCCATGATTGGTGAATAAAAAGTGCATAGGTATACCATTAGTTATTCAAATTACTAATTAGTATCCACTTTTAATAAATAAGTATAGGCACCTATAAATATATGTACAAAATGAAGAATAGCTAAAATCATACGCACACAATTTTCTTTTGACTTTTTATAAGAAGTAGTGGGTAGATGTGAAGGCATTTTAAACACAATCAAGTTTATCATAAACCCATTAAACAAATGTCTAATAATATGCATATACATGTATGTATATTTTCCTATACATAAACAAACGTGATAGTCAATTTATAATTTACAAATCTAATTGAAATCGAATACTTCGAGGTTTAAATGTGTTCTACTGCTTCTACTTCACACATAGGTTGATTTTTAAAAGCTCTAAGTTTAACCCTTGACCTAGAATATTCAGTAAAACCTAGAATATGTCGGTCAAATCTACATTAGATCTATATTTTTACCGACTGAAATTTGGAATTTATACATAGATTAATAAACTAATCAAGATAATACAAAATAATGTATTAAATAATAACTGAGCTGAAATATTTGAAATGAAATGAAACGAAAAGCATACATTTTATGTATATTTAAACAATGCCAATAGGTAATGAGAAAAAAACTTGTTTAGAAAGCTCGAATATATTTTATAATCACAACTAACAATATTATTGATGATAAATTCACAGATAACAACAATACGTACGTGCATTAGGTACCATTTTAATTATTAGGTTATTAGTTGCATGGGTAATAATGAATAAAAACGAAGACAACAGATACGATTTTTACGTGTAGGTATACTAGCCACCAGGTATACATTTTCTTTTATCCGTTTAGGAAATATCGCTCTGACCTATTAGGAAATTTCCTTTTTTGGCGTGGACCCACCTTCTTACATCACACACAGGTTACATCACAGGTGTTTCCGTGTACAATACAGTAATATGTAGGTTTATGGCGACGCAACGTGAGCCAACATCTGTAGGTAAGAATATAACATATGTGCAATATAGCTATAAACTACTTTGATTATCATCCATAAATGATACTTCTATTTGCTTCCATACACTATACGTAATACTATCGGTATCTAATAATCGATTACTACGAATAGATACTTTTTAAATGTTAATCTCAGTGCATCGGTCTTTTTTTTCGTCGATTTCGTTGATACCGATGTTTTGTGACAAAGAATACAATTCAAGTATTTTTTGTTTACATTGAATATTAGGTGTCCTACGGATATGTACACAGTGAAATTTAACCATGAATAATGCGTAAAATTGATTTATTGAAAAAAATCATTTACTGTTTTTTATCTTCGTATTTTTTTAAGTCTTTAATTTTTGCAACGAAATTTAAAAAAACCCTGACACTAACCAGTTCCTATCCACGTAAATCATATTACTATGTTTGATGTTTTTAATTTTGATTTGATTATCTTATACATTTACAATGAAATATGTAATTAAAAGTTCTAACTTCCAATACGTAATGTGCTTGATGCTGGTGTTTTCAATTTTACGTGCTTTATGGTTCGTGTATTTTTTTTTTTTAGTAAATTGATTATTTTAAATAATTAGACAATCTATAGAATACCAAACAAATCTCACCAAAAAATGTACATATTCCTATGTATTTTCAGCTTACTGTATAGTGTATAATATGCGTACAGCGTACGTATATTTTACATACCTACATTAAATGGCATGTGCCCGTGTAAGCTTTCGAATTACGAGTGACGACCATTTCCAATTGCTCACTTTTCGAGCAATCAAAAAATTTACGCTCACAACTTTTTGTAATAACTAAATTTAGTAGATAGTTTTGAGTGTATTATGCAATACATCATGTATTTTGTTATTGTACAACAATAATAATAAAAATACAGTGTAACGGAGAAACTATAATAACAATCCAAAACAAGTTTAAAAATGACATTGTTTCAAAACACAAAACAATCTAGAAAATGAAACAAATACTTTTTTTTTTAATTGCTCAGGCGTTCTATATACAATTCTAAAAAATATAATAAATAATAAACAATACTATTTAAGCATTATACCTAATATAATATAATATAATGTACATAGGTACACATCACACCATGGCCACACGAATCATTATAAAAAATCATTAGTTATAGGTACGGAAATTTGCCTGCACTTAGATTAATCGTGGGTTGAGTATTGTTGTGGTAAGAATAGATTTAGTGTTAGTTTTTTGGTTTATATTTAATGAAGTAAAGAGGTAGGTACCGGTACACTGGTAAGTACACTACATATCAGAAACGTAGAAAAATGTTGTGTGGATTGCAGGTACTTATTTTTTCATCAAATTAAGTATTTATTGCTTAATAGCAATTTTTTCTAAAAAACCTCTTCCTAAAAAAATTTAACCTCAGACTCACCATGGCTACCCTATTAAATTATCAATTCAATTTTCTTATATGCGAGTAGTATATACGACTACGCAACAACACGAGAATAATATTACCAGGCGCACTGCACATTTAAGAACTGCATGCGATGCGTTTGTGAAAAATAAAATGTCTCTCAATATCTAATTCAAAATCATATTTGAAAATATGAACATGTTTTGCGCCTAACAAATACTATTTTTCATGAATTTTTCGTTTTATTATTATTATTATCATTTTTTTTTTTTTTTTTTTGATTACAGATGAAATTCAGTATAAAATAGAGGCGTCGTCCATTCGTGATTTACCACTTAACACGCTATTTTATACGGAATAAAATATAAAGATATTAATTATAGATTAAAATAATATTTGGTATGCACGACCACCGTACACGGTTTATGATTTTTAACTGCATATTCTACAGGCACAGACTGTACTCAGTTACTAATTTTATCGTTGATAAAATATTTATTCCTTAAATATTAAGTATTATGTACGATTATTTTTATGAATAAGTTCTGTTTAAAAACATCTAGGTTGAAATTGTAGTATAATATCCAAAAACATAATAAAAACACATTACCGTCTTATAGTAATAAATTGTAATAAATGAAAACAAAATCACACAAGCACTCAAAAACATACAACATAATATTATCAATTATTATAATAACATGTAATTAACAATGCTTCGCGGAGACCTGCAGTGACATTAGCCCATTGATCGAGCATGGCATGCGATAGAACTTTTGAATTTTAATAATGAATCATAAATTATTATAGTTTTTACTTAGTTTTTTTTTCTTCGAAAAGACGCTGAATTGTATGTATTTTATCGCTTAAATTTCAAATCTTACGCGGCAGCTGTGCACACACAGTTTGTACCTCGGGTTGTACTTAACTTAATCGTCAGAACGTATGAAAAATAATGAATATCCACTCTAACGACGAGATATTATGTAAAATCGAACGAGCCGGACGTCATTCATTGATCACGAACCGTACGAGCGAATTTCATCGTTGGCCCGAATCGATTAATCGCAGTAGAAGATCAAGAGTATTTATGAATTCGCACAAAACGCCCGAGCTTTACCCGGGTCTAAAAACTGCAGTGATTTCGGTCGAGTGTCACGGCAAACGCGATGTACTCACGCATGCCTGCTGTGACATTATATCGCCCATGGTCGCAGATAAGTTTGGCGTTACGAGTATAAAACGCGAATACTATCGTCTTCACGCGAGTGCATCGCGTCGATATTTCGATAACATAATATTACTGTTGCCCACCACGCGTTTCCGTATCGACTATCAACACGCACTCGACACACAGCGTGTGAAGTACCGAAGGGCGTACAAACAGCGCTTTAGAAGTGTTTTAGAGCGAAAAATGTGCGGTACGAAATGTATTCATAAAATTCCCGTATTCGGATTTCCTGCGTTGCGGACGATAAAAATAAAACACAATGTTTTGGAATTCGTTTGTTTCAATAAAAAAACAACACTCATCATAAACGTTATTGTTCGCGGACAAAGAACGCCTAATTACTAGCGACGTACCTATAATTATTACTGCATCAGCATCAAAGTCACGCGTACTCGTGATCGTAACGCAATATAATTATTTAGTAATAAGTAATAACATTTGTCACGTTCGGGTCGGTGTTCAGTATTGACCGCGGGGATTAAAAAAATAATCGGCACCAATATAGTAGGTATTTTCGGACGGTGAGCTCCTCGCACGGTTCCTAGTCGTAAGCGTGTGCATTACTGCATTGCGGAATTTTCAAAATCACGTCTGTAACACACGGTACAAACGTACAATTAAAATCGGCTGAATTTCTCGCGGTTCCCCCGCAAAATAAAACCATCTGCTGTGTCGACGGGCGGACACGACAATGATGAGGAGAAAAACATTATTCGCGAGGTCGGAGACGTACGCATATCGATATACCTTATACTCATATATTCATCACACTATGCATTACAATGAAACCTCTAAATACCGGACGGCGTTTGCTTGAGTGTCTGAAGTTATTTCTGTTGTTCGTGTCCAGTGTTCAAAGAGAAAAATCATATGTATTTCATAAGCCAATAATTAATAATTATACGTGTACATGTATACATTTATCCAGGGCTTATTTTAACGTGCGTTTTAATACATTTCGCGTAGTTCTAATTGAAAAATGCGCAGCTCTAATTTAAGAAACGCGCAGTTGTAACTCATGATATTAATATGTTAATAATATACTTTGTTAAAATAGTCTATACATTATTTAATATAGATTAATATAGATTTAGTATAGATTTATATTTAGAATATCGTTTTTATTCACAAAAATAAACCTACATACTCGTAATATAAACAGTGAGATTTCCGGAATTTTAGATTAGCGTAGCATCGAAGTTGTCGTAATCGGATGGTCTATCTTTACAATTTAAATAATATGTACTATGATACGATATAGACTGTTTATCGATAAAAAAGTAATATTAATACTTGAGGAGGAAGGTCACATGTATTTTATAGATTGCGTATAGATTGATATTTCACTATGTGACATCGCGTTATTTATTATATTCAAATTACCACGAATTTACGGGTGACCCGATATCAATGATTGTGAATTTATGCGGGTTGTTGTCTAGAGTCTAGTCCAGTGGTTCCCAACCTTTTTGACACTGCGGACCACTTTGAGAACTTTCAATATGTCACGGACCATCTCAATTTTAGTCTTTATTTTTCTTATAAACAAGAATCAATTTGTTTTACATATTTTAGAATTTAGATCATGAATAAATTAAAACCAATGAAATTCATTAATATCAGGCTTATAATAATGTTTATACTTGATCAATTTTAAATAAAAGCTTAAAATTATTAACATTTATTGCAAATTACTATTATAAAAAAAACAGTACATTGTATTATAATATTTATTATAGGTAAACTAAGTTGTCGAAAACATGACTAAATAACTTAATGCGATTTCTCGAAGCTTAGGGTACGCAATAGTATATATCGCTTTTTAATTTAATAATATATTGCTTTTTTACACTCAAACTATTCGATATTCATGCAAGATTCAAACGTATCCTTACAGTTTTGATCGTTTTGCAATTCTTATTTGCAAATTTTAAGATATGGTGCGCTGCGCATCGCTCAAATTTAGCGTAGAAAGATTCAAGCGCAATAATACCAGAAATTCAGCACTTACTTGAAAAATTATCGGGTCTTTCATCGGTTTTTCATACTTCAGCTTCAAGAACTAGGGAGCTCGAAACAATAGCAAAAGAAAATAACTGTGCATTATTAAGAATTCCAAAAGTTTTCAAAATAATATGGATTGAATTTTCAGCTTCTTTGCTAAACTCAGTTTTGACTTCGTGAAACGCACTTGTTCTATACATGGATAAATCTGCTGAGCCAGAAGTTAAGGGGTATGGCCAATTTTTTAAAGATGAATATGAAATTAAGTTCTTAGCTTTTATGGCTGATGTTTTAACAGTTTTCAGTCGGTATCAGTTAATAATACAATCAGACTCTTTACAAACGATTCTTGATCTTTCAAAAGAAACAGAAATGATAAAAAATCGATTACTCTTATTAAAATCTCAATCCCTTATTGGTGGATGGGTGAATGCGTTAAATGAAAGCATGATCAATTCAGATATTAATCCAACAACTATCCACGGAATTTCACTAAAACCTATTTGTCCAAGACGTTGTAAAAAACATCATATGTATATTTCAGATCGAAGAGAATTGAAATCAGTATGTGACGAGGTCATTGATACCATAATTAACTTTTTGAGTTCTAGATTTGACTTTGATAAAAATTATATAAATATAATGACACCATTTATTAATATGAATTCCACAGCAAACATAGAAGAAGTTTATCAATTAGTTGGCCATGATCTATCACTTCAAGATCTTTCTTTAGAGTACGGAGAAGTAATCGAATCTAATAATATAGCAGATTTGAAAAAAATGAATCTATCTGATCATTCTGATCTTGTCAAATCGCTTTCTGGTTCAAAATACTATCAAAATGTATTAACAATACTTGCAAGAATATTGGTTGCAAAATCTCACAGTGCAGATGTGGAAAGGCTGATTAGTACCAGTGACATATTAAAATCCATTGATCGGCAAACTCTTAGCGTTCAAAGCGAGAATTATTATCTTAACATTAATTTAAACATGCCACCATTAATTTCATGGGATTCAAGGCCATCCATAGTTAATTGGATTAATTCATCAGACCACCGAGTTCGAAATACACCAAAGGCAAAGCAACAGGAGTGGTTCAAGGGAATATTCGAAGAAGCTTCAAATTTAAACAAAAAAAATTGTACTGCTGGATATGAAGTGATTTTATCGAAAAAAAAGAAAATATAATGTTGTAATTTTTACATTTTATACATTTATTGTATTCAGTATTTGTTTGTATATACAAAATGGATTATTTAAATTTATAAAGCATAAGCATAAATAAATAAATATATATATATTTTTTTTTCTTGGGAGTGTGAGAGGGGCGTTATTTTAGCGCACTTCTAAAAAAACTTTAAAATAAGCCCTGCATTTATCTATGGTAATCGTAATTTGTAGGTAACAATAATAATAATAAAAATAATAACAATAATAATAATAATAATAATAATAATAATAATAATAATGATAATAATAATAATAATAATAGTAAAATAATATACATATTTGAATAATTATGATGTTATTATATTTTATTATGTAGGTATTTACTTATTTATTAGTTGAAAATCGATGAAAACGTTATTAACAAAGGTAAAATGTAACATTTGTGAAAACAGTCGGTCACTCTTTGGCTTGTTTAAGACCAGCATAGTGCGTAGGTAGTCGTTTCATAAGTCAGGGAGTTTTTTAATTCGACCTAGCTGGAGATTGGAGAACAATGAATTCAAGGTACCTACCTATATCCAACATCGCGATAGAGAACAATAATAATAATTAATTTCGCCGTGATAAAATATAACTTACTAGTGTAAAGGTTACAGGAGTAATTTAAAAATTGTAGTTTAAGCTAAATATTAATGGATCTTTATTTTATCTATACAACTCTAACTGAGTAACATTGGAAAATATTTGAAAAAAATAAATTGCGATAATATTCAATAGTTTTGCTGTCAACGTGCAACGTTATTATAATCCATTGGAGATAATTGACCGCTTTGCCAAGGTTGAAAGAAAAATATCTTTAAATACATAATTTTATAAATTTTAATCATTAATACTGAATAAAATGTGTTTGTATTCTTATGTTACTCAATAAATTCTATATAGGCGATTAATAAATGTTTGTTCTTGACATTGTGTAAGCGAGCGGTACATTTTTTTAGCCCACATTCACAAAAATATACTGGTAGTTCTAAAAGTCCTCAGCCCCTCCCCCCCCCCGGAATTTCAGTCTTAATTGCGCCACTGGTGCAGAGATTTTTCCCGAGAGAAAAACAGCGAAAACGTCCGCAACCCGGAGGTGTCCGTTTACAGAGGTTTCGCCGTGCACAGTATACGAGTCACAGGCGGTCGGAGTCTGTTTCGCGCGGACCGCGGGGACACGCACCGAAGGCGATCAGATCGGATGATTGCCGGAGGGCGACGTGGACAATGTTTTGCCGCCAAATCACCACGGCTTGCCGTTCGGAGAACCCCTGGACTTGCCTCCACCGCCGCCGCCGCCACCGCCGTTATCTACGGTGTTCGCGGCCGAGTGAGAAGCAGCGTGAAACGAACGAGATAGGCCGACAAGGTAACGGCGGCGACGACGGCGACACGACACGCCGAGCGCAACGTTTTGACGCCGATTTTTTCGCGGAGTGTCTACACCGTGGTGCGAAATATTATAATAATAATAATAATATAATAGGCGTGTGCGTCTCCTGCGGCTTCGCGAGATTATTAGTGCTCGGTTTGCTCCCGGTACGTTGATAAGTGCGCCGTGTCCGGACGACGCGACGATGATAGTGTTACGACAATAATATTTTGAGTGGCTGTTCGTCGTTTTTTTTTCACCGTTGATAATCTCTTCGTTTTTGTTTTTTATTATTATTATTATTTTTTTTTTGTTATATCGTGCTCTCGTTTCCGTCCGGATATACCGCTGTACGCCGCCGACGAGCTCCGTGTGCGTCCTACGGTGGAATCACCGTCCACATTCTCGCTCCACCGACGTCAGATGTTTTTTGAGCCACTCTTCGACTTCCGACCGACTTGACTAATGGTAAGGAACGTACTCGATTCTCGGCCAGGACGCGTTCGTCATGTCTTGATCCTTGATAGCGAACAGGTGGTATCGCACCTATCCCGCAACGTTTCTTTGGATCGTGTCTCACCGTAGCGTTCAATTTTCTGTAGATTCCGTAGACGCATTCCGTAGATATTTGCCAACCCCCCGTCGTGTTTTTATCCCGAGCTTTCTCCCGACAAAGTTCAACGTGTATGGTATGCAGCCCACTCAACCATGTGCTCTTTTTCACCTCATTTCCTACTGATTGAATGTGTTTTGTAAATTAATAGCAGTTCTCCTGGGTGATTTAAGAATAGAAAAATAATTACATACGCAATTTTTTTTTTATTTTTGAAGTATTATAGTGTGTAATTATAATAAATTGGTACAATGGTACCTACTTATTGTTGATTTGTCTTTTTCAGGAAAATCAAACGAAAATTAAAATTACTACAAGTGCACTTATTGCTGCAAAAAAAAAGGAATTTTTGGAATCAAATATGAAAGATCTTAATATGTATGATCATGTGCATGACAACTTTAAAAATGTGAGTTGTTCTAAACGTATAAGTCACTTTGTATTTAAATGTTAAGTTTCTAATTGAATGCATTTAGATGTTCAATAATATATTATATTATAGGTACGCATCAGACATGATTTGCAATGTAGGTACCTACTAAAATGAAGTTTTACAATAAAAGAGTTAAATATAAAATTTTACCAAAGGTATCTACAAATTTAATTTTGAATGTGATGTTGATTTCAATGTGTTCTTGATTTAATGTAACGTAATTATTGTTACCTAAGTTTTGGAACCTATTTAGTAGTGTTTTGGAGTATGTGTTAATGTGTATATTGTAATATATTTCAGATTTTTAAACTTTAAATATATAATTGTTCTATTATAGTAGGCATAATTAGTAGAGATTGATTACTTTATTTCCCAGTGACAGCATATTTATGTGTTTAATTATTTTAAATAGTATTTTAATATTGAAAAACTTCAAACATAATAAATGAAAAACTTTTTTTTTAATGTATATTTAGTAAATTGAAAAAAATATCATAAAAATTAGGTTTTGCCTAATTTTAATGTGGATATTATGAATCCTAGTTACGTTACTGCTCTTGAAATATTTTATAGGAACTGATGAACAAAAAATATCAACATAGCAACAATCAGTGTATTTAATATATTCTTCTGTAAAACTAGTTCATATAGATTCATATCAGCTACCTAATTGATAGTTATTATTATATTAAATAATTTTAAAATTAAAAGATTACCTGGTAACCTATACTTTTTAATTTATAGTCATCTTCTATAAAAGCGTATATACCATAACTTTAGATGAAGAATTCATTTCAATTTCAAAATTAAAATCCTTAAAACTCTAATCTTATAAATATTATAGATTTGTACTTAATTTACTCTTTCATAATTACGTATACTGAATGTCTTTTGCATACTATGAAAAATGTTATGATCATGTCTAATTTTTTTTAATATACTTGATTTTTTTTTTTTTTTTTTTTTTTTAATTATCTAGAATAAATTATAGAAACTTTATTTATAATTTTATATAAAAATTTTAATTAGTTGATAAACTATAAATAAACTAGTAAGTTATCATTGATCACTAATCATGTATAATGTACATATATTATTATACAAGTCATATATATTATTATCAAAATCATTAATTATACAAGTCCTTTATTTTAAGTGAAATCATCATCTAAAAATACTAAATTAAAGAATACACAATGAGTTAACATTTACATTTTAAATTTCTTCTAATCCTTTTTTTTTTTTTTTGCATTACTTAACATTTCAAAATAAGTCGAGTATTCAAATTTTTATTTAAAAAAAAGAAAACTTAAGATTTATTGAGTAACTATTTAATTTCATTTGTTGGATTACTAGTATGTGGGTATTGTATTTTTTACTTAGTTATAGTTGTTAAAAATGTATATTTTAATTATTTTAAATGAAAAATTAATCCCTGTTTAAATAACATAATTTTATGTAGTAAATTGTCAATTTTTTTCTACAGGCTAGAAGTTTCATTGAAAAAATTATTAAAACCACCGGAATTATTTATGATGATCGATTTTTAGACCATTCATGCCTTTGGGATCCTAACTACCTAGAAAACCCACAACGATATCAATCAGCCATTAAAAGGTATGCATGTAAATAAGCTGACTATTTTTAGAATTTAGATCTGTTTAAAATTTGATACATTTATGACCTATGCTTAAAATTGTATTTCTAATAGGTGCAGCGAATTAGGATTAATTGAAAGATGTACCAGAATACAATGTCGCAGTGCTACAAATGATGAATTATTGATGAAACATACCCAAGAAATTATAGATTTATTAAAATCTACTGACGGTTCACAAGATGTTCAACTTTTAGAAAAATTATCTTCCAAATTTGATGCAATTTACTTCCATCCAGTAAGTTAAATTTAAATAAAAGTAATTAGGCAAAAATAATTTTGATGTATTAATATTTAAGTAGTGATTATTTTTGTGTTAGGCATAAATATTTTCTATTCTAAGCTGTGGTAATTTTAAAATAAAATACACTGTCACTATATGAATAATTTCCATGCTCCACTTAGACTGGTACAAATGACAAGTTACCAAATTTACCCCCCATATAACTGAAAAAATTCATTCTTAATTTTTCAATTATTATTTTTCCTACAGATTACAATATTATGTTACTCAAATTTTAAGTTATAATTCATTGAATCCTATAAAGTTTATAGATGGGATCAAATGTATTCCTCAAAAATGTTCATATAAAAGTGCTTATCTCTATTATTTTGTTACTTAATTATATTTCGATTAGACCATGTTATTTACATAAAAGTTTAAGCCTTATAAATTAGTTTAGAATAACAAATTGTTTTTATCATTCATTGTGAGAATAATATTTTATAGACTCAACTAAGACAAATATTACATTCACTAAGTACCTACTTGTACTTGCATTGATTAAACCGATTTCCTTTTAGTCAAATCGAGTAACGATTTTAAAACTCAAATATCGAGTCAAGTAATTATCGAGTTTTATTTTTATTCACTTAAATCACAATTTTTCCATTGAATCTCAGAGTTTAAAACAAATATCAATTCTTCAATCAAGTTTCAAATTTTAAACAAGGTGTCAATCCTTAAGTTGACTCTTGACTATAACAAATACCAAGTTTTTAATATAATTTCAATCACTGAGTAATATCACAAAGTAGTTTCAATCTCAAAATCAAATATTCATCATGTAAAACTATAATTTATTTATATGTGATTGTTTGAAAAATACACATTATAGTTGCATAAGGTATACATGAAAAATATCAATAATCTATTTAAAGTATACATATTTAGTATTTAATTATTTAAATATCTAGTTATTGAAAAAATATATATAAATTACTAAGCTTATGATATATGTCTAATATATTTTATATCATACAACTATCTTCAAACCAGATGATAATTTAACGATTAAAATTAGTTTTTTTATGCGTGAATACTGAATAATATGTTTTGCACTTGTTGATAGTTAAAATATTCTTTTAATCAAAAGTTTCACAACAAATGTGAATAGCCTCTACCCTATTATTATTGAAATTAGTTATATTATTTTATATTTCAGTCAACATATAAACAATCTTTATTAGCTACTGGAAGCTCAATAGAACTTGTTAAAGCAATTTGTGAAAATGAAGTACAAAATGGAATGGCTTTTATTAGGTATAAAATACTGTACATTAATTAATTGAATTATTGAAAATATGGTCCATTTTATTTTTTTCAAGACCTCCAGGACATCATGCCATGAAATCAGAATATTGTGGCTACTGTTATTTCAACAATGTAGCAATAGCTGCCGAATATGTTTTACGCCACTATTCAGTTTCAAAAATTTTAATTGTTGATTGGGATGTTCATCACGGACAAGCAACACAACAAATGTTTTATGATGATCCTAGGTATATTAAACTTTATTATTTTCATTTATATCATGCATTTATGAGTGAATTAATTTACATTTTGCAGAGTGCTGTACTTTTCTATTCATCGCTATGAACATGGACAGTTTTGGCCCAATTTGCGTGAGAGTGATTGGGACTATACAGGTGATGGAGATGGTCAAGGTTTCAACATTAATGTACCACTTAATGCTACTGGTATGAGAGACACTGATTATCTTGCCATTTTTCATCAAATCTTGTTGCCTGTTGCTTCAGAAGTAAGTAAAATTTTAATTGTTTTCAAATTTTGAAGTCTGATCAACTACTGTAAATTTTAGTTTCAACCAGATCTTATTTTAATATCGTCTGGTTATGATGCTGCTTTAGGATGTCCTGAGGTAATTATCATGTACACTAATTGCATATTTCATACTTAATATATTGAAAGTGTTTCTTCGTCATTATTTAGGGAGAAATGGAAGTAACACCTGCATGTTATGCCCATTTAGTCAACTCTCTTATGAGTTATGCATGTGGTAGAGTTGCTGTTTTTCTTGAGGTAAATTTTATTAGAACTCCAAGTAATAACAAAATATATGCTAACCAATGTTTTAAGGGGGGATACTGTTTGAAATCTTTAGCCGAAGGTGCAGCATTAACTCTCAAATCACTACTTAGAGATCCATGTCCTATGCTTGATATGACTAGTAATCCTTGTAATAGGTAAAACTATTAAAAACATTGATTAAAACTGAATCTTAATAAAAAATATTGATATAAATATATTTTAGTATCATACAAACAATACAAAATGTTATTTTTGCTCATCAAAAGTACTGGAAATGTTTTCAAACTGACTTTTTGTTGAGTCCTACTTATAAAGCGGTATCTTTGTATTCATATTTTGAAGAACCGTTGAGTGAGTTTCCGACATCTAACTGTTATCCTCTTCAAGATGTCACAAAAATAGATGAGTTTTCAGTTCTTCAACATTTGATTTCCGGTAAATCTTACTTAAGTGTACATAAAGTTATGTATTCCAACATTTAAAATATTTGATTTGTATTTATAGAAACACAATTACTTACCATCAGCAATAAAGTTTGTATTTCATTTGACCTGATTATGGACCAAAAACACGAGAGCAGTGAAAGGTATTATTTGTGTGGAATATAGATATTATTTTATTTTGTATGCATTGTTAAAATATAGCATTAATTACCTTTTGGTATGGTATTCGTATTTCAAAACTATATTTAATATTTTAACAACTTATTTTTACTATAATTTATTTCAGTGGTAGAATTTTTTGTTCTTGGTGGCTCGTGAATTCAATTTAGAAGAAGACTCATAAAAAAATCTTAAATTTTGGCTTAATGATTTATTTTTAGTGGTATATCTAAAAAAATTTTTAAAAAATTGACTCTCAGAAGAGACATTTTCAAGAATAAGGCCACATAATTTCAAACCTTAATATATTTGTAGTTTCACCACTGATCAATTTTAATACATTTTTTATTAACATACAATATAAAAATATTACTTAAATGTTTAATCAGGACCACTTAAATATGTGATCTACCAGAAAATTGATTTAACCTTATATATATATAACAACCTAAAATTTGAGATAAAAAAATTTTATTTACCTAATTAATCTGTTAAAATTATCACCGGATATTCAATTTTTTTTAGGATCAATAATAATTGGTACCATTATTTTTTTAATTGGTTAAATAATAGAAGTACCATTAACTTGTACACTACATTTGGTTTTTTCTTATGTTTATAGTAGTTATATAGTTTGCAGTTTGAGTATAATAATCAATATGTGGTTCCACTAAATGTTCATTTTAATTGACATGTTGGTGAATAAATTCATAGTCTCTCAGAGTTTAGTATTAATATTAAAATCAACCCCAGATTGATGTGATTTGTTGTAATTATTTATCATTTCATTGAATAGTAAAATTGGTTAGGTTATGTTGAAGTATCTCTATGTTTGAGAAATATCGATTGTTAACACATCACACATTTTATCAATAACGTTTCATAGAGTATCATATATCACCATTTAATGGTAGATTACTAATTTAACTAGTACTGCTCAATATGTACATTTATTTTATTTGCTACTTAATGAGTTTTATACTTAGAACAGGTTTTAGCAATCTAAAGATTAGTAAAAATTAATAATTATATATCTTGTTCATATTTACTGCTTTTACTCAAAATTATTATAATAATGTATTCATTTAATTTAAAAAATCAATAGAAATCTATGGATTTATATTTACAATAGTATAAATCATTATTATTTTTTTATTCTATAAAACAACAGCTTACATTCTTATTATATTTTTTATTGCTGAAAATGATAAAATTGCCAGTGCATGTTTTAAAATAAAATAAAATTCAAAACATAAATGATTATCTCATAAAGTCAAAGAATTAATAGTTTATTTGAAAATTATATTATGTTTTTGTTATTTTAGTGGCCACCCAGAATGCCCAGGTAGAATAGGTGCCATTTTAAATATGTTCAATGAATTTCAATTGACTCCTCGACTTTTAGTATTACCAGTATGAGTATTTGTGTTTTTATCAATAAAATAATATGTTATTTATTAAAATGAATTTAATTAATTGTGTTATTTTTAGTCAAGACAAGCTGAAGACAGTGAGCTAATGCTTGCACATTCCAAAGAACATATAGATGAAATGTCCAATTTACATAATTTATCATTATCAGAATTAAGTGAAAAAGAAAAATGTTATGATTCTGTGTATTTAACTACAGATACTTTTAAAGTTTCAAAACTTGCTACTGGGTGCCTGTTGCAAGTATTTATATTTAATTAATATTATTAAAAACATTATTGTTCTAATAAGTCGTGAAAGAATAAACCAAATCAATTTATTTATTTACAGGTAATAGATTCTGTTATGAATAATGAAAGTGCATCTGGTGTAGCTGTAATTAGGCCTCCTGGTCATCATGCTGAAAATGATATAGCATGTGGTTTTTGTATTTTCAATTCTGTTGCTATTGGTGCAAATTATGCTTTAGGAAAATATGATCTCAAAAGGTTTGTCTATGAAAATATTCTATTATTAAGTTTCAAAAATGTAATCTTAATTGAATTAAAATAAATGTTTCCTAGGATTATGATTTTGGATTGGGATATACATTTTGGTAATGGCACAATGAGAGCATTCAATTCAGACCCAAGAGTTTTGTATATATCAATTCATCGTTACCAAAATGCAAAATTTTTCCCTTGTTCTGAAGAAGGTTCACATAAAGTTACAGGGTTGGGTAGTGGTGAAGGATATACTATAAATATCCCATGGAATAAGGTAAGTAATATTCTAATGAGGAAATCAAGTGATTTTGTTTCAACTCAATTATGTATTTGTATTGCAGTAATACTTTATATAAACAAAGCAATTTTTACAAATTTTTAGAATGGTATGGGTGATGCCGAATACATGTCAGTTATGCAAAATATAATTTTACCAGTAGCCTATGAATTCTGTCCTGAACTTGTCTTGGTATCTGCTGGATTTGACGCTGCTATAGGAGATCCACTTGGAGGTGACTTATTTGTATTTTTTTTAGAAAATAATTATTTAATTATTAAAACCTAATGAAGCATTAAAGTCATATGAAAATTTTTATGAAATATTAAGTCTTCTCACCAATATTTATAATAAATGAAAAATCAATCTCTTTTATGATAATAATTTTACCCACAAATTGAATTAAAACATTATCATTTTCATTTATAGTTAAATTAAGCTTTTTATTATCTTTTTTTGAAATTAATAATATTTTGATAATAACAATTGCTATTTAGGTCATTATCAAATTTGCCTTTCTTTTATTACTTAAAGTCATAAATTAATTCTTAAATCAGAGATATATGGTTTTTTATTTTAAATTGGTATTTATATATATTTATTTAAACATATTCCGACTCGATCTACCAAAAGCTGTTGAAAAAGCATTTTTGAATTTCATATTTTGTTTAAAATTTGTATTGCTATTTACTACTTTGTTTCATTGATTTATTATTGTAAGATTTCATTAGATGTTAGAAGTAAATACTTAATTGAAATGGTATATCATTTATTATTTTATTGATGTTGACATTTTTTTCATTCACGACTTTAAGTATAAATTGTATTTGACTAGTGCTTTAATATGTGCAGTTACTTTATATACTTAATACTCCTACTTATTTTATTATATCAACAATAAGCTATATTATAGTGTACACGAAACAACTAACCAGATATTGTCAATTTGTGACTTTCTTGACAATTTTCATATTTTCACAATATTTTATGATAGAAACATTTTTCTTTCCACCTTTCAATAAATCATACCCCTTACATTTAATTTCAAACTTACATGTATTAACGTGAAATTCAGACATGTGATATGTTATATTTGACATCAATTTTAATCCTTGACTCATAATGTAATGTCCAATAATTTTAATTTTTAAATTTTTCAGGCTGCAAAGTAACACCCGAATGTTATGGACACCTTACTCACTTTTTGTCACCATTAGCCAATGGTAAAGTAATACTTGCTTTAGAAGGCGGTTATAATATTGATGCAGTGTCATACTGTATGACAATGTGCACAAAAGCATTACTTGGAGATCCACTTCCACTTTTAAATTTAGACTATCCCATTTGTAAAAACGCTCAAAAAACTATGAAAAGAGTTATTAATGTTCAGAAAAATTATTGGTCATGTTTTAAACATTTCACTTATGAAAGGACAAGTAAAAGTTCATTTCCTATCAATAATTGAATGTTATCAACGATTATAATACAATTATATTATTGATTAATATGACTTAAAATGTTCTAATTCATTTTTTTTTTCATAGATCATTATTTTTAAGTATTTACGAATATGTATGTATAACTAAATAACATAATCTTATTTTTTTATTGTTTCTCATTTATGTTGTTAAATTGTTTATGTGCTTATTAATTTAACTATTGAATAAAACATCAGTTAATAGTATATTTTTCCTTTTTTTTTCTATGGTACCTATACTAGTACGCATAGGTACAACTAGGAGGTGCTAGAGGGACTAAAGCACCACCAGACTCAAAATTAGTATCTCCAAAAAAATAAAACCTCGATCCTTGATTTGTACACACACAACTTTAATAATGTATTTACTCTCTTCAAATTCTGTATTTATTTATTTTAATTAAATTAATATTAAATAGGTTCTCAGAAGAAAGTTTATTGATGATTTTGTCCATTTATAACTTAATTAATATGAACTATGAAAGAAGCTTAGAATGCATCAATAATAAAATTTCATTATTGAATTAAAATTAACCTAATTCAAAGTATAAGGTACCGACACTTTCATAATTTTACTGTGCAGTTTTAGAATGGAAGCTTCTATTTCAAAACGAAGAACTAGTATGTTGCAAAAAAGATTTGATGACTTGTTTATTAAAAATTTTGTAAGAGATGTTAAAAATAACACAAAAACAATATTCGTATGAGAAAAGTATTGTGGTCTACCACTGTACAAATTACGAACGAATATAAGTCATACATGGAAACATGTAACCCGTGCCAAATGTTGTTCTAACATAAATTAAACGAATTGTGTAAATACCCGATCCATTTTAACTATGTAATAATTGTATAAATTATACCAAAAAGAGAATGTAGTTTTAAATATTAGCTAGACTACGAGGTTGGAAATCTGGGTCCAGGACACATCCCAAACAGAAGTCAAGGGAGATTACCAAAAATCTCTATATAAATACAGAGCCCAACAACGAATAGAACAAACGATTCCAAACAGTATTAGGAGACTATCTTATAAATTATAACTACAACTGCACAACAAATTTAAAAAATGACAGTTTTTAAGTCACCCACAATAATATTCTTATTAATTAATACTAAATGTATGTTATTTTTAATAATTGTTACATTGATAGTAATTTTCGTGAAATAATATATTTTCATAGTAGTATATTTATTTGTTTTTGGGTGAAATGCTTAAGTAAATATACAAATAAAAATATATTGTTGATAGTTTTGAAATATAAGTGTTAGGAGGGAGGCTAAAAAGTCTCCATGGGTTAGTGAGGTATAGTATATAGTTTTAGCATAGGTACCCTAAAATGTAGAATTAGTTATAACTATGCTAGAAAATATGATTATTAAATGTTTCTGGTAGGTATTAGAAGGTAAACAATAAGGAAATTAAAGACTTAATTAGGTAGGCTAAAGCTGAAAAACCTTTACGTATCTTATTACCTATATTTACTGTTTACATCTAATTATTAAGAAAAGAGTTATTATTTAATAAAAATTCTTAAAATTTAAACATTTAAATACTATTGATAGTAGGTAATATAGCAAAAAAATATCAATGATATAAGCAATGCGAGATTAACAATAGAAATATTAGACACAGAACTACATTTTGTAAGAATAAAAAAAGGTTACTTAACATATTACAATGTTTTATGTATAGGTTAAAATGTATAGAAAAAACAGTTTAGAAATCCAAATAAAAACTATTTTAATGTATTTAATGAATACGTTTATTTACTAAATTGGGAATTGGGTAAGAGTAAACTTATGTTAGGTCGATGGTTATTACTTATTAGAGATAACTCGTTTTTTCTAAAAACTTATTTCACCTACGTTTATGTTTGATAAGTCATAAAAGAGTGAATTATCTTTACGTTATAATATTAAATCTTTCTACTGTTTCTTAACAAAACAGTGTGTGTGTGTGTGTGTGTGTGTGTGTGTGTGTGTGTGTGTGTGTGTGTGTGTGTGTGTGTGTGTGTGTGTGTGTGTGTGTGTGTGTGTGTGTGTGTGTGTGTGTGTGTGTGTGTGTGTGTGTGTGTGTGTGTGTGTGTGTGTGTGTGTGTGTGTGTGTGTGTGTGTGTGTGTGTGTGTGTGTGTGTGTGTGTGTGTGTGTGTGTGTGTGTGTGTGTGTGTGTGTGTGTGTGTGTGTGTGTGTGTGTGTGTGTGTGTGTGTGTGTGTGTGTGTGTGTGTGTGTATGTGTGTAATGTGTATCTGAAATCAGATCTTTGAAAATCATAACTTGTAAAAAGATCCAAATTTAATTAATTTTTTAATAGGTTGTTTTTGGTTTTATAAAAACAAAATATTAACTCTGATAATAAAGTAGACACCTACCTGTCGTAGAATTTTTCGTATTTAAAGTAGAAAATTGAAAATTGACGTAAAAATAGATTATTATGTAAAATCGTATCATAATTTACTTAAACGCTTATAAAAAATATCTAGTGTCACGATTTTTGAAATTTTTCCAGAATAGTTAGATAAGTGTATGAGTAAAGTCGTATTAAATTTTCAGAAGTTTTAGACAAATATTTAAAACTTTATTAGGGATAAACTTTTAAAAACCAAGGAATTTTCAGAGTTCTATTTTTAGCGCAGAAGTTGTCGAAATTTTTTAAATTTTAAGGTATGTACCTAGTAACACTTTATAAATTAAGGTGAAAGTTTCAATTTATGACGAATTCACTAAAATGGATTAATTGAAAATGTCGTTTACGACAAATTTCGCCGTTTTTGGTCAATTTTAGGCTGTTTTTCCACACAGTTGCACACAATTATTTTCAGAGTTAGGTTGATACGTCAAGATTGCTGAAATCGAATTCTTTGAAATCATACGAACGTTAAACTTTACTACGTCATTTATTTTTGTCAGTTTCTCCTTATTTTATGCAATGATACATGCAATTGCAAAGTGTTGTATATTACACCATAGTATATACCATCATATAGTTTAATAATTATAAATATTCATATTAATGAAAAATAATTTTTTTACAGAATAAATAATACTCAACCCTTTATCAAATTATTACTTAACACTGTTGTAGTGTTGTCTGTAAATCAACATTATTTGACTACACTAAAATCAATATGTATATAAGAAGGGAAGGACCACACACTTTCTTAACTTAAATATTAATCGAAAAATCACTGATCTACCTACTCAGTCATTGTTTTTCTCTGCCCTTTCCTACTGACCACTCATTACTGACCACTCATTAAAGGTCATCAATGATGATTATGGTATGTATTTACATATAAATCCGTTCCCTAGTCATAATAAATGATCTTATGTGTTTTTCGAGTGTTCAGTATTTAAGCAGAGTTAAATATACTGCCTTGAAAATCTCATTTCGAGCTGCATTAATTACCATTTTTTATTTTTAAATCGAAAATCTATGTTCTATTCTATTATTATTATATTTTTGTACGTGGTGCATAACTCACAAAAAAAAAAAAATAAAAATTAAACTAAATAAATCATACACTCAAGCAGTTCAAGAATTTCGCTCTGTAGACTTTCATAGAGATTCTTGATCGATTATAAGTGACACTGGTCTACAGTCAGGTAAGAAACAAAGCTGAATACAACTATTATAACTCATATTCGTGATGTCCACTGTCCAAATGTGAAACTGATTTATTTTATCGATTTTTTAATTAATAGTTCAGTATGTGAACCGTGAACACGTTGAATTTATAACGACTATCGTCTACAACCATAATAGATTAGATTAATTATTGTATCAGACACCTACGAAGAAATTATTTTTTTATAGACAGAAAGTCATCAAGGTATAATCAACTTAATGAAGTCATTAATTATAATGCTACGATAAAAGTGGCATTTTAAATTCATTTGAACTTTTCTATGTAGTTTACCTAGTTATATCTAAACTTAATCGTTAATTAACTACTAAGAGACTATTTATTATCAAACCATTCCTACAAAAAAACAAATTTGTGATCACAAAAAAAAAAAATCATTGTAAAACCACGACATTTTTCATGTAGTCAAATTCTGAAACGAATGACATATTGGTCTTTCTGAACAATTATTTAGCTATTTGAATTAATTACGTAAATACGTATATATTTATATACGTATATATATATATATATATATATATATATATATTTATATATATATATATAAATATATATATATATATATATATATATATATATTTATATATAATCATTGATAAGGCAGATACAGATATGTTATTATAAAATTAATATGACCATCATACGTTCCGTTGTTTGTATTAAGACGGGATCCCACGGCGCGTTTCTACGCTCGTAGTGCGGTATACGAGCCGAGCCACTAGCTTAAAGCCGAACCAAGCTCAATGTGTTGCGTTCCCACGGCGCGCGTCCTTTGACTCGGGTACCATTTGCCAACAATAATAATTGTTCGAGCCCAAACGAGCTGAGCAAGGTACACGAGCAGCCGAGCTTAACCGATCCCACGGCGCGTAAATTGTACCAAGCCTAGACGAACCACCCCACGCCACGAGCCTATCAACACGCCGTAATTGGTAGGACCGGGGGGGCTTTACTGTCTCTTTGATCCCTGAGTAAACTTTGGAACAATAAAACGTTCAGTTTTCAAATGTTCTGGTGCGTTTACACGTTCAGTTAAATTACGCAAACTAATTTGTGGTATTTTTATACAGTTGGTTTGCGAAAAATGAATAAATTATTTGGGTTTAGACGTTCAGTTATTGTCTCAAATTTTTATTCAGTCCTAATTTGCTACTGCAACTGAAATTGCATCTATTTCCAAAAATACTTTGTTTTTTAAAAGTTTATCCCCAAAAAAGTTATAAATATATGACAAAAAACGTTTGAAAATTTAATATGACTTTACTCATACACTTTTCTAACAATAATGAAAAAACTTCAAAAATCGTGACACAGTATTTTTTTTTTATAAGCGTTTAAGTAAATTATTATATGATTTCTACGTAATAAACTGTTTTTACGTCAATTTTCAATTTTAAATATTTATTTGAAGAAATTGTTCCATCCAAATGGATTATTTTAATTCTAATGCTCTCTAATTTGCTCAGAGGCGTTTAACTAAAAAATGATCTATTATTTCTTGAAAATTCAATGCACTCATCCCCATTAACTCATCCGAGGAGCGAATAATACTCCACGAGACCAAAGTACGTACTACTTTTAAAAGTCGTTTCTGAATGTATTTTAATTTAAATATAAATAAATACTAAAAATAGCATAACTTTGATCAATATTGTAGGAACCTTATCAATTTATTTATACGAAACTGTATCTATTTTAATCTATTGAAGAAATCTAGGTATATTATTCAAAATGTATAATATTACTGAAATTTAAGTCTATATTTAATTTAAAAATATATATGAAGTACGTTCAATTACAAAATATTTTTTGTCACCCATATTATATTGTATAAAATGAATTAATAATTTTATAATTTAATTATGAAAACAATATCGAGTTTACCTTATTAAGGGACTCATTATTATTTTAATCTTAAATATTTTAAAAGTACCTATTAATATTACAAACGTTATTCGTTTAAAATTATTGGATTTCATTTATTTTCAATAAAATAGGTATTAAATGTTTAAAACTTAATAAAAACCCACAGTTTTTCGTTTACAAGTGTGGGAAAAGTGCGCGATCACAAAAAATGCACAGTTATTTGCAGGTATCACCTGAACTCGCTCAGTCCAAAATTTTTAACTGTAAAGTACTACAGTCATACGATTTTCATTTACACGTTCCATTAGTTTGTGAAAACTTGAGTTTGTGCAGTCCGTTTGCGCAGTTAAACTGAACGTGTAAACCATAGAAAAGAGATTAAGGTGTAAACGCACCTTTAAATAGAGAAATTATGAAAATCAAATTTTGTTTATTTATTTATCCAAATTTTATATGCGATTACATGGGCGCCGACTATTGGGGTGCTGCGGTGCTCAAGCACCCCATGAATCATTCTATGGGGTGCTCTGCACCCCATGAAATAAAAATATAGAGCAATATGTAATTTAATACGTTTATAATTTTTTCGTTGTATAATATTTATGGCAACAATATATTTTGGATGTTTTGATAACTCGTTCCTAACATACGTATATGAAATGAAAATAATTCTATGTATAATAATTAATATGTATTTAAAAGTTTTAATGTATGAAAAAGGTCGTATTAAATAAGATAACAATTTATGCTGAAAAAAAATTATAATTTATTTAAATTGACATTTATTAATATCTAAGGATTTTAGGCACCCCGTGAAATTTGGGAAACCCGGCGCCCATGTATGCGAATGTGTGTTTTGTCGATAACGACGATAACTGTAGATCGCGATACACCAGGACTTTCCGTCCTATATAAAAATGCAATAATAAGTATTGGTTAGGTTAGGTATAGTGTGTAGTTTTGTTTGTGACTTCTTGTTTTTTCCGTCTCGTTTTAACCAAAAAATTACAAGGTTACGTTATCGAAGATGTATCTGTTCCTTGTTCGGAAAAATTATTTTCAAATCGGAAAAGCTGTTGTTACCATCGTTATAATTAATACCTATTATTTTTACCATAGATATTAAACATAGTTTAATATCAATGATTTTTACCTAAATCGTCTCGTTTTTTATCGCAGCTGCGATTTCTAACTTATGACGCTGTTGAAATAATTATACGCAGGCCCGTCACTAGGGTACAAGCAAGCCATGCGTTGCTTTAGGGTGGCAAAATATTTTAAGGAAATTGAGGTGACAAAATGAATTTATTATAAATTCCAAAAAGACGGCAATAATATTATTGTTTTTCATCTTCATTGTTATCGTATAAGTTTCGCTATATCGATTGACTGCAAAATATGATCGCTGTAATTATACCGATGTACGCACGCCAAACACTGTAACGTGTACAGTATAGTGTATTATGTTATACAATATGTAGGTTGTACACTTGTACTTGTAGCCCGTATGACCACATTAACTGTCGAATGTTTTTGACATTAATACACAATTGTGAATTTCATTATTATTCGTGTACCTATTTAATTTGATATTTAAGAGCAGCATTAAAATGTTTGCTTTAAGGCGGAAAATATCTTACGACGGGCCGGATTATACGCCGGATTCAAATTCTGATACAAAGACAACAATATTTCATCGGTCCTGCGTTCGTTACAGACGAACGGACGCGTGCATCGCACCTTAATACTATACACACGTATGTAATGTATGTATACACATTTATTATACACGTATTTTATAATGAATAATATTAATCCGAAGAAATGTTGACGGAAGACGACGATGAATATAAATTAGGAATTTAGGAACCGTTGCGCGCCGCACCGACACGAATGCACACGGCCGTGTGGGAATAATTCGTAGGATACTCCCGCGTACACGGCCTATTATCAATGTACAAAATTGGAAAATAATAAAACGATTACACAATTACACGAGTACACGTGAGATGTGATGTGTGTTTTTGGTCTTGTGCCTACCTAGAACCTACATTATAATGTACACGAAAAAAGACGCGATTGTTTGTAAATAACGTGATGAATTTAATGCATACGATTTAAATTCAAAGTACATACGTTATGGGCATTTTCGTCTATACCAGGGGTCTTCAACCTTTTTAAGGGGAGGGCCACACATTGTTTTCTACAAATCTCGCGGGCCGCATCCGTACTAAAAACATGTGTTTTATACTAAAATTCACTTTTACTATTACAATTTTCATGATTAAATTTTAAATTACAAACTATTATTAATATCATTAGTAATTTACTTTGTTTTATCGCACTTTCCCCAATTTTTTCAATATCGATGGCTCATGGTCGTTTTAATTTTATCGAAATAGAAAATATGCGTGCTATATTTCAAATGTTATCGCGGGCCGCAAATAATGGCAAAACGGGCCGCGGGTTGAAGACCCCTGGTCTATACATATATATATATACAGAGTCGGCGTTAGCTTTTGCAAGGCCCTGGGCGAAGTATGCCACGAGTCCCTTTCATAAGAATGGCCTACCAAAATATCAACCCCTCCCTCTCAAAAAATATTGATGTAAATATGAACTATGAATTAACACATAAAAATTAAATTATTTAAAATGGTATTTATTATATTTTATTAAAGTAATTTAAAAAGTTAAACAATAACATTAAATAGAAACAAAACTACAAAAAATATTACATAATTTATGCCATAAATTGTATAATTATAATTTCTTTTACACATAGTAATCAAATAAATAATATAAAATCAAATGTATTAATCCTTAGATTTAAAAGTTATTAAACAGACATAAACTTCTTAAAAAACAAATTATGAAGTTAATCATTATCAACTTTTTTCTCGAAATGAAATCCCACCCGGTCTACTCGATATCAGCTATCGCCGGCTTTGCCGTGTTATTTTTTCTAAAAATAATGTATATTTGACAATATAATCTATTACCATTTATAACATATCATAATATCTTATTGAAATAAATAAGAGCAATTAAATTTAACAGAAAATATACCGTATCAAATATCCGGTATCCAACGGTAAATATCCATATCAACAATGAATTCACGCACCATTATTTTTTCTACGTTATCTTTTTTATTTTTCGATCAATGGCCGTGAATGTAACGAACAGTCGGACGACAGTATTTTAAACCAGTGACCATCATATCTTCAAAAATCAAAATCACCCTCAAAATAAGAACTTTTATACTATATTTTTCTACAATAATAATTAAGAACACGAAATCTTACTTTTATTTTTTTTACTAATGGATTATAGTATTATATACATAAAAAAAAAAAACAATTTTCGAGCCGCGAGGCCCCAAAAAAGCGCGAGGCCCCGGGCAATGACCCAGCTCGCCCCCCCATCGAGCCGGCGTTGTGGTGTAACGGGGGGTACTGGGTATCCGGGGATAATAAGCGCCAGGAGTGCCTTGGAAAAGTCTCACGACGAAATTGCCGTAATATCGCCCGATCCGTCATAAAAATCGTCTTAAAATAGGTTTCATGAAAAAAAAATCTTAGGAAAACCCATCGACAAATCATTATCATTGCCGAATCCCCGGTGTGGTCGTATTGTTATTGTATAATGTGCGTGTGTGTGTGTGTAATGTGTATGTGCCCGACCGTGATGTACACGCGCAAGTTGTCGTCGTGACGTCACTCGTCTCTTGTCGTTTTCGCTCGATTTACATCTATACGGTCACGAATCATAACAGTCGATCGCGCCGTAAATAACTAAAACAATAGTTATTAAAAATGGAAACGGCTATTCTCGTCGAGTGTTGCGTGCTGTAGAGTGTCGATACGTTTCAATAATAACGCGCGCGACTCGACGTGTCGTCCGCCCGCCTTTGAACTTTCGCTCCGCGACGTCCGTGCACCAACACCTGAGTAATATTTATTCTGTTCGCGCGATTGCACCGTACACTCGTCGTGACAATTAGGTTATATCAAATTGTTTTTCACGCCGTCGCCGTCGCCCAGTGGTGTGTGTCGTCGCCGCGTCGTTATCCGCCACTTGTCACGTTAGTAATATTATTATCGTCGTCGTCGACGACTCGTGTTCGTCGTTCTGTCGCGCGCCTGCCCGCGGGGACGGTATACACGCCGGCAGTGTCGTCCAGACGACGGCCCGCGGCGTTGCATCTCGCACGTGACGGTTAGCGGTCGTTTTTTCCCGGCGCGGTTTCGTTGCGACGGCGTCGCTCGATTCCGCTCGTGGACCACACGCGTTAGGCACCGTCCGTGAGCTTTCACACGTCGTCCGGCGACCATGGCCATGCAAGTGAACCGCGGTTACGCCATGCCCGAAACATGTGAGATCGAAGAAAACTTCGAGATGCTCAAAAAGGTACGTCAGCCAGGCGCCCGTGTGCCCCGGATTTCTTGGTCGGATCGCGTACCACCTTTTGGTTCGCTGCTGACCGCTATGTTTGACTGTTACTGTTTTTATTACCTACCTACCGGTTTCTAATGTTTTCTTTATTTTTTACACGGACTCGTTCTAAGATGTTAATCGACTCGAGACAGACTGTAGCACTCTTACAACAGCAAAAAATCAAATTGGAAAACAATCTGAAAATTCTCACCGACACCAATATTTCGCTGAAAGAGACCAAAGACAGATTACTTGTAGTAAACGGCACACAACAAATGATGCTTAATCAATACGAACTATCATTGAGTGAGTTATTCATTTATAAATACTTACCCAATTATTGTAACTTTGGTGTTTTATTTTGTAACTTTTCATCCAGTTAAATCTGTAAGTATGGATTATTCATATATTTCGTAATTTTATAAATTTCCAAGACATTATAAATTATAATTTTTTTTTTTTAAATTGGTTTTTATCATTTATCTATGTTTTGTATTTTTTTTTTTTTTTTTTTTTTTGGTACCTAGTGACAATACTTTTATCTTTGCTTTATTTGTATACTACCATTTGGTATTTTACTAAATAATCATACATTTTTCCATATACCTTCCAATTTTGAGTTTAAAAATTAATTGATAAAATAGATAAGTTATTATGAATAAAACTGATTTGTGAGCGTGCATTTTGTTGCCGGTTAATTCAATAAAACCAAAGTAAAATTTACATTTAAGTTTCAATTTAACAATATATTATACTAAAATACACAGTCATAATACCAAATCAAAATGGCATTAGTCTAAAGGTTTGATCTACCGAAACAATTTAAAATTCAATGTTCTGTATAGCTTGATCATTATCAATTGTGAAACACTTTCTAATTATAAAAAACGAAGTAATTCTTTGAAACCAGGATTGCGAGCAATGAGTGGAAACCTTATGGTTGTTTAAAAGATATTGGTTTCATGCATCATACAGTGAATCATTCTGAAAACTTAATCAATCCTATCACTGTTTAAAATACCCAAAATAATTGAGTGTATGGTTGATTTTGAAATTAAAGGTATTGAGAAAAATGCTTGGCATGACACCTAAAACGTTGAAGGCACTTGATCGAAACCTAGTACCGGTCAGTGAATGAAAAAGATAAGCTATTTACAACTTTTTCAAATGACATTAAAAAATTATACTGTAAATAAAATAGTAAAATGGACATTCTTTGTAATATATAATGTAATAAACATTTTTTAATTAATCAAATAGAAAATGTGTTTTATGTATGCTGTAGATCACTATAATTACAGTAGATCACACCATTAGATATTAAGTTATCATTAGATATCATTAGATATCAGTAGATCATAAATTAAAGCAATGCCATAAAAAATTAAAAATACATCCTTTCTGTAATGTTACGTAAATAAATAAATTTTATGTTGCAGCCAAAATTGAATTGTTAACCACTGAACTGGAAGAATTGAAAAAGGTACCTTTTATAAAATATAATCAATGTACCTCAATATCTTATTTTTGTTTAATTTATTTTTTTTAGGAAAATTTTAAATTAAAAAGTGCATTCGGCAAAAAAAGTTTACCAAGTTCTTGTGGAGGTATGTACCAAATTTCCAAGTACAAATTAGTATAGCATATGAATTAGTGTCTCTGTCAAAATTATACTTGTCATATAACTTATTACATGATGTTATCATTAGATAATAATGAAAATCATAATGCATTACTTCAAAAGAAAATATTTGAACTTGAGAAGCAGCTTTTGCAAAACCAAACAATGGTCAAAAATTCAATCAATCATTGTGCAGATAAAGTAAATTTAATATTATTTATATTTTTTGAACAACTACTTATATTTTGCTTTTATTTCAAGCACGCGAAGGAATTGTCCATATTAAAAATAAAAAACAGTGCATTATTTTTTGAAAACAAGTCTTTGAAAGAACAGCTTACAAATTTCCGTACTTTACATCACCAGGTACATTAGTTTATTTATTTATTAATAATATGCAATGAATCAAATAAACTATTATTTCTCAATGATCTTTTGGTTTTTCAGTCTTCCTACTGGTATTGCCTTCTTATAACTGTTATCCGTTCCTCTTTGTCTTCTATTTTACTTTTAATATCTACATATTATTCTTGGCCCAGTTTTGGTTTCAATATAAACTTTCAATTAAATTTACAATTCCATCAGGAAATAGTCGGAGTTTTAGCATCTGTAATATTTTTTTCCTACAAATTTCCCAAACAGTTTAATAAAAATTAAGTAAAAATCCATATGACTATAATGAAGTTGTCAATACATTTTAAATAATAATATTTAAATGGTTTTCTTTAAGTTTTATTAATTTAAATGTTTATTTAGTTTTAATAATTGTTATTTTATGTGTTCGATATAGATTTTAGCTGAAATTAAATTGAAAAATCCTAAATTTGCTAATGATGGAAGTAAACAAGCGACACATAGTCATAATAGGCAAGATTCTCCTATGACTATCGATTTGCTTGATCAAGATGAAGTACAACCAATCCAGGTACATATAATAGACAGTGATGTTGATTAAGCGCTGGAATGTTTTAAATATTTCTTGATACATTTATAAGGTAATAAATTTGCTGTTGAAATGTTTAATTCTCTTTAGAAAACTCAGTTAAAAATTAAAAAGTTCTCATTTTTTTTTCATGTTTAATTTATATTATAATGGACAGATTTTAAGTTATATTTTATTTTAATTGATTATATACTTATTTATATTAAATATTGTTATTGCTATGTGATCTTAGTTCAGTTTATTATTAATATCTGTCCAATCATTCCAAACATTTTAATAATCACAATTAAATATGAAGTTTTTATTATTTTAAGTCTTATTTATGGAGGTAAATAATTAAAATGTAATCTTAATATAGTTTTTTCCTTTTTGTCGCTTATATCTTTTACATATTTTACTTTTATTAGATACTTGTTTAATGTACTATAGAAATGTTTTTCTTTAAATTGTTCTTGACTTCAAAAGTGTTGAAGTTAAAATATTTACTAATAAATATTGTGTGTTCATAATACAAATAAATACAGTTCATAAAGATGGTTAAATTATGTGTATTTTTTAAATGAAATAACTATTTTTGTTTATTGTCATTGATATTATAATTTATGTAAATGTGATACAAAATATTATAAATTCGATTCTCTTAAAATCTATTACCACTTATTCATAGTTACTAAATGTAAAAAAGTATGCTTAAATAATACAAAATAAATAATGTTATATGTTTTCAAGTATCTCTCTAAGATTAAAACAATTCAAATATGAAATTAGTTTATTGCAGTATGATATACTTTCTGTTTCTATAAATAATATGAATACAATTATAAATTTAAATGTAAGTAAACACTAAAATTAAAAGCATGTTTAGTGGAATTGTATTAAAATTATTTAACAAACTAAGATATTAACAATATTGCTCTAAGTATAAATGGTATAATTTCAGATCATATAACTTATTGAATAGTGTATCAGTAGTATTTAAAAACGAACAATTAAAACAAATGTTCTTGGTAGAATGTAAATAGTACAAGAATGAACATTTGATAAAAATAATATTTTATACCTAAATGAATTAAAAATATTTTAGAACATTAAGTCTGACCTTATAATCAGCAATACAAATTATCTAACACAAAGTAATTGAACACAAATAGTAGAATGTTATTTCAAACTTGAATTGATATTTGAAATTAAAACCAACTGACCCCAATGTAAAACAATATATAAAAACCATTATAATCCAGGTTATAAAAAACTAGCAATACTTGTGATTTTTTTAAAAGATCAGTCTTCAAAATTATTGTCCACTGTTTCGTGTTTCAAACGTAATATATAAAAGAGTATAGAAATTAAACTTAATTTTAATTGGACGAATAATAATTTCTTAAATCACTGGTTAAATAAGTTATAGAATAACATTTGTCAATGTTAAAAAAATACTAATGAATTAATTTAACTGACACCACTTGACACAGTTTGATATGTAAATGATTAAATTATAGAAGACAATTTATACTTGTGATACATATAAATTTAAACTAAATTACAACAATAGATTAGTTCAATTTTTGTTTTAAAATAATTTGTGTCTCTAATAATAATATATGATTATGTTAATCCATCATCAATTCAAAGTGAACGGATCCCATTTGTCTACCATTTTTATTGTGAACGATATTTTTTGCCCACGCCTTACATAATATGTTGATCACAATACTCTCTGAAACCAAGTAAATAAAAAAATTATTGATGACAATTAATGTTATTTCTTCCATTGCTAAACACTTACTCGATGGACTTTTGAAATGAATTGCAACCAAAGGGCTTAAGTAGCCTTCAGAGTTTTCAAATGGAAAAAAGTAACCAGGAAATCCAGGAATTGGCCAATATGCCATTGGTCCAATTAGTTCTTTGTCTGATACTGTTTCTCCTTCACATGACACCCAAACAGTTCTCAGCTAGAGAAAACATTTTTAATTCATTTTCAACTATTATTATAATTTTTGGTTTCATAAGCGAGTGAACCAATATATATTTTGTGTTATGCAGTATTCGGAATTTGTTTAATGTGTGACCTACTAACACAGAATAATTTATTCTGTGCTACTAACGGCAATCAATGATAAAGTACTGATAAAACATGAATCTACCGATAATCAATATTGCTCAACCATAGATATTCTAGACACTTATCAATAGTAGTATTTAATAAAAGGAAGAAGTTGTTAAAATGATTCACATTGATAAGTGGCCAATATTTATAAACTAATACTGTATGTTACTATTCTAATATTATACTGTGATAGACAATGGATCCCCTTATGTAAATCATAGTGAACATTTTATTGATCCGAATATATTAATATCCAAACTATAAAATTACAGTAGAAATAAGTTAATACTTCATATAGTGAAAAATTGAATGGTGTCTCCCCATTTCTAAATAACCTACTGAAAAAATGGTACGAATGGGCATACTAAAAAAAAAAATCAAATATTATATGATACTTTTATTGAATATAAAAAATATACCTCTCCAGTATAAAAATATGAAAATTAAAAAACATTTAAATTTCATAAAGTTCTTGGGCAGTTACATAAATAAGGCAGATAGGACTGTAAATTAGTACTAGATAACACATTAAATTGGTCCCAGGTATTTTTGGATGGAAATGTTGTACTCACCTCAAGAGGATTAGTAATTTTTTTTATGTGATCTTTTAAACTTTTAGGCATATCTTCTGGAAGATCATTTGGATCATCATAAAATATTGGATTCCAACCATAAATCTAAATTTAAGACATATATTTTATTACTTCACTAATATTATTAAAAAGAGGTTTTACATTTTCGTGAAATCACCAAAATAAGATGATTATTTTCTAACAAAAAGTGGTTAAAACATCAATTATATGATGAAAAATTATTATTATCTCTTGACAACAAAATATGTAGTGCATTTATTTATGGAATGTTTGATAAGTATTATACATTGTGGACAAACCTTATTCTCACGGGTGAGCTATATATTAAATAAAAATCCAAGTTCTATTCATAACATTTGAAATATATTTAAAAGATTAGTAGAAAACGCATATAGATTGACTAGTGATTATGATAATAACAAAAGAACAAAAAAAAAAAAAAATCAATAGGTGCATAATCAATTGTTGTGATTGTTTGAGATATCAGAGCAATTTTTTCAATACTTTTGTAGCTATTAATGATCTATTAAATTTTAATATCAATTAATATTAAAAAAAAGTATTAATTGTCGTCTAAAGTAAAATAGTTAACATAAATTTAATTTATTGACTGTTAGCATGATAACCACAAGGAGACGATAATTCAAAACATGAAACATAGCACTAGTAATAATTTGTATCAAAATATTTATTTACCATTATAAGCATTTAACTTCGTCTGATAAAAGAGACATAAGTTTAAAATTATTGTAAGTAGTTTTTTTTTTTTTTTAAACTGATTTCTATAAATATATTTTTCTAACTTTTAAATAAAAAAATCTTTTTTACGTCTTACTTTGTTCAATTTAAGAAAAATACAAGGTCCTTGACGATCAAAATTGAAACGATGTTCTTCAGTGCACTCGTCAAATGCTTTTACATCGACATCACAAACTTTTCCTCTTCCAGGAGGTTTATCATAGTCACACGTAGCAATATTTTGCCCTCTGCCTGGCGTCAAACCTGGTTTCTTGTACACTAAATACCATAAAAAATAAATGAGTAAAGTTTGTTAACAAAATTTAAATAAAAGAAATTTTACCATCTAAAAATTTAACAAGTCTTTCTGTCCATACTGAATAATCTTCGACAGATTTACTATTGATATGGATTAACGTACTGTGAGTTTCATTAGGCATTGGTCGAAATCCTAAACCTAAGGTAAACATAAATTATTTTTAAAATATATTTTAATATGTCATTTATAAAATTAAGATTTAATAAAGTAGGTACCTGGATTCGTTCCAATGAGTGATTGTTCTAGTAGTCTAGTAGGAGTTCGTGGATCAAGAGTTTGAAAGAAAACCCATAAGACTACTCCGAACATTGCAATAAGTGCTAAGTAAAATGCTGTATAAAATAATCCTATCCGAGCTGAAAGAAGAAAAATACATTGTTTTAATACATGCTTCCAAGATTACTTTGCTTTTATTTAAATATATCATTTCATTTTATAAAATATTTTTAAATTTATCTATAATCTATCACACAAGTTTTAGAAAAATGTGGACCTGTGTTTCATTTAAGGATTTCGTTCATTACATAGTAAATTAAAGGGAGCGTGTTGTGTTGATTATTTTATCTAAAAGAGATCGGGATGAATAAAATAATTTTATTGAATTTCAAACAAAATGTATCTGTTTCAAGTTAAACTAGATCCTTGTTAACTTAGTCAAATCTAAAATATCAACAGAAATAATGTTGAACTATCAAAGAATGTGAATTTATAAGTCTAATAAACTGACGGTTAGTGTTCTATTCTGGCTTGGAAATGATGAAATATAATTCTTGCGAATAAATTAAATAAATAATAACTTTGTGTGCAAGTAGGGTACTAAAACTATTTAATAATTTAATTGCTTATTTCTAATGGATTTAACGGTTTGTGAATTTCACAATGTTGACACAAGACTGTGCTATAAACGAGTGAAACATTAAAAAAGCTAATGTAAGCGAAGTGACACGCCATTTCTATCGTTAATCTAAAAACACAGGTGTATGGATTGTTGAGTGTTGAGAAACGGGGAAGAAAAGAGAACAACCGTTCGCGCCTAATCAACGGAAGAGGCCAACTCGTCACACTCACCCCAACTGGCCGGCGTGCGGCCGCATATTTTCCCGGAGTCCTTGTCGTACGCGTACAGCACGAGCCTCTTGGACAGCGGCAATAGTTTGCGTTTGTCCGCATCGAAACCGATGAACGTGGTCTTGCTGCCATACATGTTGCTCGCGGCGGAGTCGGTGAGACGGGCGAGTACTACTGGAAACGACGTCGGAAGACGTGGCGGACGACAACGGAGTCGTTCAATTGACGGTAATTGACCGCGGCGGACAGTAGCCGTTGGCGGTGAAATAAATTAAATTAATGTCGAATAAAGAGGAACGTTCGTTGGACGGAATCGTGGTTGTCGTTATCACCCGACTCCGCGATCACTGACAACGCCCGTGAGAAACGCGTTGGTCCCCCCGTTCCTAAAACGATAATTGTTGTCAGGCGGATGCGGGCCGCGGGGTGATGGGCGCGCTCGTTCACCGCACGAATGCGATCGGCGCTGTCACGCGTCACTGTGTCTTCCGGTCAACTGGCCGCCGACCGGCCGTATTAAAGTGTGCCCGCCACAGAGACGCCTAGATGATTTATCTATCGGATATAATTTTACGTACAATAATTATTTAGTTTCTGTTAACCATGGTATTTCGTCAAACGGTCACGTCGTCAATGTACGAGTCGGAAAAATGCGCGTTTGGAAATAAAGTCGTCTGGAACAAGATGGCAAAAATCTCACGATTTGCTCGAATTCGACCTTATCTGCCGATACTGTGATAACGTGCGAGACACATTTTAAACGTTTCTATTAGATCTTCGAGGTTGAGCTTTAGTTTTTTATTTTACCAGCTTAATTCCGCCTGGAAATATGTTTTTGAATACGATTCGTACATTATACCGAGCGTCGAGTAATCTCTCGGTCGGAAGCAGTGTTGTACGTGTAAGTATTTTGTGTCTTAATGCATTTTACTCCTCATGTGATCTACGTTATGAAATCAAACGTTCGTTTTAGAAAAATGGAAGAAATTTATACACAAACACCGTCAAGTTGAATGAAGTGTCGTCTATAGAAGATGATAAATCAGTTTCGCTCAAAGACAGATCGACTATAATTGCTCCCGAAACCAGTATTCAATACATGCAGAGTGACGGTATGATATTAATTTTTTAAACGTTCTTAGGATTTAAAAAAAATATATTTTAATAAAACGCTCTGTGTATTTGCTGGTTATTCAGTTCTATAAAGAACATACAAAATCGTTATACATTGTTAAATATTCTATTGACTAGTGAGTAAAGTATACTTATATGAAAATAAATATGTCACATTAGTCGTATGGTATAAATAATCATAAAAAATTTTATTTACTTGTGTATGGTAAAAATTTGAAGGTTTGACATTTTTGTTTTCAGTATTTTTTTTTTTTTTTTTACTCATAATTGATTAATGTTCCATTACTTACTAGTCATATTAAGTAACCTCTGAAACCTAAAGGTCATTTGTAATTTATATTATTTAATTTACATTCTAATCAAAAAGTACATAAATATATTTTGGCTCTTTGTATATTATGTCCCTGCTACAAAGATTTTGTGTATGTGAAAAAAACTCTTGCTACTTGACAAAATCTAGTTATTTATTTTATTAATGTTGTATGAAGTTTTCGTTAATACATTTTGCCCTTTTTATCGTTAAATTACTTATGTATTTAAAATATATCATGTATTTTTAATTTTATACAGCATATAATACTACTTATGGAAATGATCCAGTATGGAAAGAATATCGCCGAAATCATAAAGGAAGTATCCCTCCGAGGAAAACTAGGAAAATGTGTATCGTAAGTTATTTTAGAATTTTTAAAACTTTAAAATTTTAGATAAATTTGTTTATTGATAATTAGAGAGCTGACAAGATTGCAACTGGTAACCCATGTCCGATTTGTCGTGATGAATACCTGGTACTTGACTATAGAAATGTGGAATTACTCAAACAATTCATATCTCCTTATTCTGGACAAATATTGTCTTATTCGTAAGTATAACATTTATTATCAATGATAAATACTACACCCTGTAAGATATACTTAAACGTTAATACAATATAATTATGTTTTAATCCCCATTTTGAAGTATTATCTTCTACCGAAAATTCTTGTTTGTTTGTTGTTATTCCACATGGATGTAAAGTATTATATAATAGTAAAACAGTATACTCGATTTCCAAAGCAATTAACTACATGGTTTTGGAATTAAATTCTTTAAAATTATGTTACAATGGTATAAAAATGTTTTGGGTTTTAAAAGAAAATGAGTAAAGTATAAAAAATTTAAGCATTGTTAATTGGCCATTTATGTAATAATTGCATGTCCTAGGTGCAGTGCCGCAACTACCAGGGGTGTGGGGGTGCATTTCACCCCCAGTAGAAGACTTAAAGGGCCCCAAAGGGGCCCTCTTTAATTGAATAATACTGAAAATTATTACATAGAAAATTAGAAATTAATATAGATAATAATATGTGTCTATGAATAAAATGTTCTGTTGCAATAAACGTGTTACCAGTTAAAACAGAATCAGTTTTTGCAAATTGGTATTAATTCAATTAAAACATGAGACATAAAACATAATTATAAAGAACTGGTAAAATCAGCAAAAAAAATATGTCTGAAATGGGGAATACAATTCCAGAATGAAAATAAGCAAAAAATTTATCCCAAAAAACTATTTGGTGAAGTTGATGGTGACAGGAGATTGGATGTTTTTTTTTTTTTTTTATTTATTTAGCTTCTAATTATAAAAATTACTACAGCTCAACAATTACGCATCCTGGGGATTAACAATAGCAAATCAGGAAACAAGAATTAAACAAAGAAAAATAAAAACAAAAAAACAAAAAATAAAAGACTAAAAGAAAATAAAAATAAATTTTTACTTGAAATAGATCTGGAAAAAAAACAAAAATAAATAAATAAAAACATTGGTTGAGTTAGCTAAATGAAGCTCAGATTAAGAATCCAGCATTTTGTATAAAATTTAAAATGATAATAATAATGGCTCTTGTGAAGGAGTTTAGAATTATCTGTAGATCTACTGACATGATATTATTCTTGCGCAATAAACTAAGTAATTCTAACCGGGAGTTATGGAGTGATGGAAGATTGGATGTTACAGAGGAAAAATTTTATATTTCAATATTTTTACCATTAGTTGATACTGCTTTATTTCAACTCGAAGATCGTTTTAAAGGACTTAAAATAGTATTAAATACTTTCAATTTTTTATTGCCACCAAATATTTTAAAATTAAATGAAGCAGAAATAGTAAAATCGTGCTATGATTTTATTCAGTTTTACAAAACTGACGTAACTTCCGATTTAACTAGACAAGTTCTATCTTTAAAGGAATTTATAAAAAATACTGATATGAAAACAATTAAAGAATTATGTTTATATTTAATAGAAAACAACCTATCATCTTTGTATAGTGAAGTTGTTACATCTTGTATTATATTTTTAAGTTTATCAGTGACTGTTGCATCGGCCGAACGATCATTTTCTAAACTTAAACTAATTAAAAACTATTTAAGAAACTCGATATCTCAAGACCAACTAACAAATATAAATATCTTAAATATAGAAAGAGCTCGCACTGAAGAACTTGATTTAGAAAAATTAATTCTAGACTTTGCTAATCAAAAAAGCAGAAAAAAAATTTTTTTAAAGTAATTTTTATATTATAAATATGTAATTATTTTTATAAATTTAAATGTATCTACTATTTTGTTTAATGGTGTATATAAGTAAATATATGAATAATATGTAAACATATGAAAAACATAAATATTTAATTTTTTTTTATTATAAATTTAAACGTATCAACCATTTTTATGTAAATTTGTATTTTTTTAGTTAGAATTTTTATAGTTTTTTCCACTTAGGAAATTGTAATGGTGATGGATACTTAACGTTTACATAATATATAAATATATTTTTCATGAAATATTTTGGAAAATTTCGGAAAGTAAGGGGCCCTATTATTTGGTATTGCACCCCGGCCCTAAAAACCTTAGTTGCGGCACTGCCTAGGTGTACAATTAACAAATAAGTTGTAAGGAGATAATTAGATATGACAGTGGTTAGTTTTATGGATATGTTAGAAATGATATTTCAATATTCTATGTGATTGTTTTTGTAATCCTAACAATTTTATTATTCAATAGAAAAATATGAAAAAGAAAAATCCTCTCAGGCCTAGTTTTTATTATTGTATGCTTTCAAATTAACTTGTACTTTTAGTTTTTCTTTGTTAACAGATTTTTGGTAGTAAAATAATATCACCAGCATTTTCAGTTTAAATTTAATTTTTAATATACACATAATAATGAATGTTTTCTTGAATATTGACCTGGAAGTATTTAAAATCATGCACTTTTTGAGAAAGTTTTATTGAATATAAGTCTTTAACTTCTTAATATCTCTAATATTAAATTTTGCATTACAGATTAACTGGACTTTGTCAACATCAACATCAAAAATTGATAGTGGCAGTGAAGAAGGCTAAAGATTGTGGACTAATTAAATTTGATCTTCCTATCAAACATTATAATTATGATGAATATAAAAAATATATTTAGTCATGTGTAAAACACTGAACTACTATAACAAAATATTTACCATAAATGTATCTTTTGTTTAATTTTGTAGTTGCTTATTCTTATATGTGTGCATTTTATTTTACTGTTTATATTAAGTAAGAATATATTTTATTGTGTTCACAACATGATTAAAATACAAAACTTATTTATAATTAAAATATACAATTATTTTATTTACCAAAAAAAAAAAAAAAATGGGATAAGAATAAAGTCTTAATTTGAAACCAATGTTTTCATAAATGATTCTGAATACTATGTGCATTGACGGTGCTAGCTCTAAGTTTTGCTGAGCCCTTAGTATAATTTACTGAGATATTTTATAAGTTGATATCTACATAATTTATAACATTTTCACAGTATACTTTATGTATTATTAGGATTATTATGATAATATTAGGTAATTATTATCCTTTTTTCTTTTTAGTTACAGTGTATTAATAAAAAATAAGTGATTTTATGTGATAGATATCTCTTAATGGCCTATTCTAACCCTATAGGTAATTAAAGTATGGAAACTACAATAAGACTAATTTTTTCTGTATAGGTATGATATTTTTCTTGCCTAATTGAATTTCTCAAGTACCATTTAATTAACTTGAGCTTCTTAAAGCTCTTTTGTGTACAAGCCAAATTCATAGGTATGGTCAACATAATTCAAAATATGATAAATATATTGTAAAATTGTCCTCTAGTTTTTTTTACCTATCTAGTACTTGAAAAGAACACTTCTTGGCCAACATACAATATAATTCAAAAAATGTTTGTAAATAAATCCTGGTCATCTGTATCTTAGGTGTATTTGTGTGAAAGAACTAATTGTAGGTATTTTTTATTTATTTAGTTTAATACTTCAAGGGCTCAGTATAGAGAAACAAACTAGTTATTTTCAGATACAAAATCATGATTATAATCACTTATTAATTATTATTTTAATGACGCTACAACTTAATAAGCTAGTAAATTGATAAATCCTACATTTATTCCAATACATGATCTTTGGTTAATCTAAGCAGAATAACTAATTATAGTTCTGACTTCAAAGAAGGGTGTCAAAAAGCACTAAAGACTTAATTTAGAATTATCTATTAAATTATTAGCACAATTTATGCATCCAACATACATTTGCAGCACATCATTAATAACTTCATATATAATAATTAATTAACTTACACACATATATATATATATATATATATATATATATATATATATATATATATATATATAAACTTCTTTAATATTAATACCTAGCTTGTAATTTTATGATAAGGATATAAACTATAAAATTATCAAATAGTTTAGGTATTAATAATATTAGGTATGTCATAACTCATAACAAATCATTGAATCATATTAAGCATATATTAAGTAAACAATGAATTAAAGTAAAAAAAAGCATTGTTATGCCTGATTATTAATAATAGTAATCGAAACATATTTTTTTTTCATGCATTCATTGGTTACTATAGGTACTTTAAAGTTAGGTTCAATGTTAAAAATATTAATATTTTATTGTAATATTAAATGGTATAATATACACTTTTATTTTATAATTACAACTTATAAAAATGCTGATTATTTATAAATTATAAGGCAATGTTTTTCATGGTAGGTTAAGTTTCATGGTTTAACCACAGGCCTATTGACGTATGTTTCATTTGCCTTTTCCTCGTACGTATTTCTAATTTCAAGAGCAATGTATCCAATATCTCTATACATTTTCTTTGCAGTATTGACTTTAGTCTAGCCTTCAAGTAATTTTAATATTAAACTCACATATTTAAAAAAACAATATGAACATTAATTTTTATAAAACTTTTTTACTTTATAGCTAACAAAGAAAAAATTAAATGTGAATTTTTATAAAAAAAAGTTTTAGTTTTCATACCACCAACTAATTAGTACAATTAATATATTTATTATGCTTAGTTGTTTTTTATAGTAAATCACAAAGTAACAGCTTTTAGATTGACGCCTTGGTATTTATGTTTTTATTATTTTATGATTTTTAAACCAGCAATCAAATTAATCGCTTAAAATGCATAGTTCAATGACTTTTAAGGAGGTTCAAATTTTTTGAAGCACAAATCTTGCGATTATAGCTGAATTTTTTGATAAGGTGTCTCTGACACCATGGTGTATTGTATTGGTACATTATATATATATATATATTTTACTCTTAATTTCATATGAACTTTTAATATTAAAAAAAATAAATATATTTTCATAAAAACAGAACTTGAACCAATGTATAAATAAAAAGAGATACTTTCACCATACATTAATGACACATTTATATATACTTGATTTCAAAATAATTTGACAAATTTTGGGCTAAAAATACATAGAATTTTGAAAATACCTTAGGTCCTAAAGTTGATTTATTGTAAAATATTAATATTTGACAAAAAGTGCTGAAACTTTAATGTCAATTGACTCATCTACTCAACTAATAAATAATAATAATAACAAAATAAAAATAAACCATGACTCAAGATTTTTTTTTTATTATCGTTTAAGAAATTGTTGTTCGATTTTCATCCAATCATTGGTAACCATTGGGTATAGATAGAAAAACATGTTTTGAATTTTATGGCAAAAAAAAGAATCTCCTTTATTCAGAAAAAAATGTTGAAGTAGTTTTGACACGAAAAAAACGTATCTACCTACAATTAGACAAAAAACGGTTAAAAATGAGTATATATATATATGGTATATTTTACACCGAGGTTTTGCTTAGAACCACATAACTAAAGAAATAATATATTGTTTATTTAAATTCAAATTCAAATTATTTTAAATGCAATACACTTATTTCCATTATTTGGTCTGAGGAGCGAAGAATACCACATGGTGCAAAGTACGTCCTTTTATTGATGTATCAAAAAATAATAAAAACCTTATTTTATTTTGACAACTTTTTGTCTAATAATCGTAAGTTCGATATATATATATATATATATATATATAAAACAATTTAGTATTAATTAATAATATTGTAATTATTATTTAGAAATGGTAAATTTAGTATTAACAAATTTAAGATTAGTTTAAGATTAGTAGGTTGGTATTTATTTATTTATTGTGGTTTTTTTTTTATAAATCATTATACCTAGGTACATACATATATGTTTTTTTTCAATAAATATTAAAAAAGATTGTTAGTTTTATAAGGGATTTATCATAACATGTTAATGTAAAGCTAATTACGTGTGCATTCAGCAGTACTTTTATAGGAGACATACAAGAGATATAATGAGCCCACCATCCATTAGAGTCCGTGTAGTTTAGATTACAATAGTTTAAGTTTTGAGCTACGAATTTCATGAAATTAACATTTTATGTGTGATTGAAACATATTAATTATGTCATCATTTTTTAATTTTGCTGGGAAACTATAATAATAATTTAAACTTATTAAATAAATAATTGAAGGGTTTTTTAATACACATTTAAAAGTTCAAAATTGATGTGAAAACAGACTATTCCGTAAAAAATCATATCATATTTTACTGAAAAGTTTATGAAAAAAATCCTGAGTGAACAATTTTTTAAATTATTTCATTATCATTATTTTGATATATGAGTAAGGTCATATTAAATTTTCAGAACTTTTTGTTAAATGTTAAACATTTTATTAGAGATAAACTCAGGTAAAATATGGTATTTTCTAAGTTCTATTTTTAGCCTGAAAGTTTTTTAAATTTTCGAACGTTAGGAAAATTTTCTATATGTAATTAATATTGAGTGAAAGTTTCAAGTTTCTAGCAACATTACTTTGTGAGTGATGATAAAATAACTAAAATCGATTTAATAAAAGTTTCGTTTTATTTATTTCGTTTATAATTTACCGTTTTTCTCAGCTTATGGTAATTTTTTCTCCTTTTCACCTGAAAAAATAGAATGTGAAGGTAAAAATAACCCTCAAAGTACCATTTATATGCGATTTCCAACCTAAATAATTCCTAGATTGAACTTTTGGATGAAATTAAGTGTAATAAGTGTCTTCAGAAAAAAAAATAAACATCATTCTAACACCAATAGATCCTTCCCTACAGTCAGAATATAAAAATAAACGATTCAATGTTTTGTTTTGTATGATAAATTGTGAAGCGTTACAAAACAATGGAAATCGATTTAAAGAAAATTCAAACGTACCGGAAAGTTAATCTATTTTCATTCAATTTTCAATTGAAAACTTATTAATTAGTTATTGCTATTATATATGAGCTGTAAACCCACACACTCCAGACTGTGTGCATTTATTTGTAATTCTATCTATACTCGTATTTAAAATTTTTTTTACAGTAAAATATGACATTTTTATATCAGTTTCTTAATAGGTAGTTCATTTATTATGATTCAAAATACTATTCATGGTCGTGGAAATTTATTGAGAAATAATGTATTGTTTTAAATTGTCTTACTGGTTTTATTTCTGTACTAATCTGACTGTATCAGCCTTTAGATAATGTATTTGAGAAAAAATTTCTATGTTCACAATAATTGGTATTTCACTAAATTTTTGCTGCACCATTATTTATTTCAAGCCAATTTTGAAATTTGCGCGTGTTAGCAAATCGGTACTCATATAGTACCAATTTAGTTGATATTACTGTAATGTGAGTTGAAAGAAAGTTATCAATATTCGCAAAGACTTTATTTTTTACAGTTAATTTTATGTCAACATTCAGATATATAAATAAATCAATAAATAATATATTTAATTAGTGGTATTTTATACCTTAATACTTTACTGAAGCATGTAACGATCACTTAGATCAGTTAGATCAGTGACATCTTCTACATTAACTCTCAACCTATTTTTGTGATCATTAATTTATTTTTTGATATTCCCATGTTTTAGTAATAAAGGTCAGTTTTCCAATTTGATATTGATAAATACTGTTTTATGAGTGTAAAAATAATTCGTTAAAATTAGTATGCAAATTAAAATGAATTAGATAATAAATAAGATACACTAAATGATTAATAAATTATAATGACTTATTTAGTCATTTTATATTTAAATATATATTAAAAAAAAACAAGTTACATATACTGAAATTTTAAATAGTTTAATATAAATTGACTATAATATATCTAGATTTACAGTTTTCAATATCTACAAATTTTCATAGATTCATAATTTGTTTGTTCACGCCAATCAATGTACTTGTATCGTATTATGAGTTTATGACATACCAAGCCCACTGGGCATTTCAAGCTATAAAATATAGACGAAAATCAATTAAAATTTAAGGGAGGGTCAATTATTCGATATAAAGGTAAGCTGTGAAAAGTTTTGCTTTCGTACCCGCCCTCGAGTCATATACATAATATACTAAAACTGATTTCATTACTTTATGGTAGGTATAACTAATAGTGTATAACAAATAGGGTTTTACGTACAAATTAGGTAAATGAGATCACATTATTAACCAAAAAAAATTATCCATGTTATGTCAGTGCATCATAATATTTTCACTCACGTCATATTTTGTTGTTGGTTGTCACATGTCGTCATTATAAATATATAAATATCATTCATATATCTGTATATATAAAAAGACTTGTCCTGGGTGATTCATCATCGCCTAGCCAAAACTACCGAACCGATTTATTCGAAATTTTCAGTTAATGTACTTATTACTATGTGTAGGCGCACTAAGAAAGGATTTTTCGAAATTCGCATTTCAAAGGGTAAAAACGAGCATAAAATAGTTAATTTAGCTAACCTAACCTAACGGGTATTTAGATTATTTGTTTGATTTAATAGGGTCGCCATTGGTTACGAAAAATATACATATAACGCGGACCATTTTATGAAAAATTATATGTATAGACTGGCGAGATACATAGTTGGGATTGGGGACGGGAAAGGAACGAGGACGAATTCAGTGACGAGGAGGTGTATGGAGATGAAAACGGGGATACACAAATATTAAAGTAAAATAATTATAAGATATTATAGACGGGGACGGGAATGGGATGTGGACGAGTACGGTGACGGGGAGGTGTATGGTGATGTACAAATATTTTTCACTCGGGCGAAGCCGGGTACATTCAGCTAGTATATATATATATATAGTGTGTGTGTGTGTGTGTGTGTGTGTGTGTGTGTGTGTGTGTGTGTGTGTGTGTGTGTGTGTGTGTGTGTGTGTGTGTGTGTGTGTGTGTGTGTGTGTGTGTAGTGTGTGCATTTTCATTATCTTTTAATTCCTGTTTTAGTGTTATTCAATAGTTTTGTAACAATTAGTACCTAGTGAATAATATTCAAATTTAATTGACGTCAATAAAAATATTGTTATCTATAGATTGAGATTTAAGATCATAATTTTTCAAAAATTATGATAATTTATCTTGATATTACATTTAAAAATGATAATTTGTAAAATTTTTTTTTTCATCAAATGTAAAAGCCACTAGAAATAACTAATTATGATAGATTATTAATTGAGTATAGATGATTAACTATCATTTAATATACAGTATAATTTATTTTATTATTTTTAAGGTCATTGAAAAAATGAATCACGATTTATTAAATAAATATATTATAATATAACACATTAGACGTTTTTCGACGCATGAAATCCAGTTGAATTCATGTCAATTCATTTATTATGTACCTAGTCACAAGAAGCGTACTTTCATTTAATCGTTTAGTTGACAAAATGAATGTTGAAATTACTCTAAATGATTTAATCTGTTATTTATTCCGTTGAATCATCTATACATATCTATATATATAATATAGTTGTATACTTGTATGCTACAATCAAAAATAAATATTTTTTCATTAATAATAGACAATTAAATAAAAAATATAAATTGAAAATTTCACTACTAGAATGGTACAGCAATTATTTACACCCGAAGTATTTTGAAAACCAGGGCTCTCTATACGCAGCAAGCACATACAAGTCAAAACTTAACGAACAGCAATTTTACATAGGATAACTTTATAATAATATTTATTAATTTATTATTAATCTTCGAAAAAAATCAAATCTTAATTTTTTTTGTGTCAGTGTTAAATTATTTTGTCAGTGTTAAACTATTTGGTCAACATTTTATTTACTGCATATTTGTTTATTTTTAACCTCAATTATTTTTAATGTAGCTTAATTTATACCTACTTTTAAATTTAACAACATCACCTATTTTGAATTAGAATAAAATCTTTCTTAGTTATAATTATGTGTTTTTTTCAAATCAAAAATTAAAATTTTATATATATATATATAACAGACACAAGGCCCAAAAGGGCATAATTTTGAATCTAATATCTAATTATCTAATTATTATTCATAACAGCTGCATGTATAGTGTAAACATTATCAAAACGAATTTAAATATTATGAATCATTTAATCCACAAAATCCTTATAATTATACATAAATATTAAAATATATAGTTTGTGATTTGTACCATAACTATACTCAGTATCGGTCGGCAGTAGTAAAATACGTATCTGTGCAAAGTTACCACGGTATTATAACGTTTTGTTAAAATTATGAACACTCTGTATATACAATGTACATATAAGTATATAATATCATAATATGCAATCAGACTTGGGCAGACGTTCGAGGGGCATCGGAACCCGGTAGGGGTAGAAACTTTATAATGCATAAATGTGTATATATATATATATTATAAGGTATATACATTCTATAGACTACATATTTACATTTATAGGTATCATTCATGTACGTATACCTATTATACTCTACCTATATAAACAATATAAAGGTCGAATAGTATATATATATATATATATATATATATATATATATATATATATATATATATATATATATATATATATATATATATATATATATATATATATATATACCGTATACGCAATGTACATATTCTGTGTTATGTTTATGTGTGTATATAAATTAATATAGGTGAGTGGAGCGTAGTGGAACCCCACCAGGGTGAAATCAATAAAGGCGAATACACAGTACATACATATGTATATACTGTACTGGGTGTTCTACAGTTATTGACTCATTATTTTTTAACCCTGTACAACGAATACATTTGGATTTTTTTCATGTAGACACCATTTATAACATTTATAACAATAAAACTACATTTTTGAGAGAAAAAAACATTTTTCTCTTTGTGTAGGTATACGGGTTTATTATAGTTTTCTTAATCGGCGTCCAGTAATTTACAGATTAGTAGATCTACAGAAGATAATATATACATATATATTTTTTATTTTGGCGTTTTAATTTTTCTTTTTTGACTAGTTTATTAAGATAAATAATCATTAATAGCTTATAGCGCTGCGGAGTGGAGTGCTAAAAAAATTTTCCACCTGTTTAATAAATGTTTGGTGATCTCTTAAATAATGTGATTGAATATGTCAACATTTTACTCCAAATATTTCTAAAAAACGATATTCTCACTCGTAGTATCGCGGCTATTCATTTAAGTGGTGCAACCTGTGTATGGAAAGTAAAAAAAACACGTAGTTAAAAACGGTAGGAAAACGAACAAAGGTTTTCATGAAAATTTAGTCAAATCAGTGTTTTTCGTCTAATAAGACACTCTTGGGAAAAAATGAAAAAAAAAGAAAAGAAAATTCCAACCAACGCTTTACGCCGCTGTATAATATACAGGGTGACATCACGATAGGTTTAGATGATGTTCACGGGGACGACACCCTGTACGCACGGGCGTACCTCGTGCTGTGTATATGAGGCCCCGCAAGAGGGCGGAGGATCACCGCCGCCGCCGCCGCGGGAAGAGCGGGAAGAGCAGAAGGAAAACCCGGGGTACCGGTGGCGCAGCGTGAAACGCGAACGCGCGCGTACCGAGACGACGAGCGAATGTACGCGCGCCGCGGCCGGCGGTTTTCGCGGCTCGTCCGCGGGCTACACTGGGGTATCGAGCATCGAGCGCCGCCGTCCGACGCCGTGTACCTACCGACTTCGCTGGCCGTGGCCGCGCGCACACCGTACGCCGTCGTACACACGCCGCCGGCGGCCCTTACGTATATTTATCACGCGCGCGCCCGTCATCGATCGTCTCCGCCGCCGCCGCCACAGCTGCCGCCGACCCGCCGCCACCGCCGCTGCCGCCCCCGCCAACACAATTTTCACCGGTCCCGCAAAAGCTGACCGTCGTCGTCATCGTCGTCGTCGTCGTCGTCGAGCGCTCTCCGCCGTTCAGTCGCTGCGCTCGTCGCGCGATTTTTCCCCCGATTCCGATTCACGCGGGTTTCGTCCGTCGCGGCCGCCGTGTTCTCTGTCTCATACGATTTCCAGCTCGTTCTAGCACGCTACACTCGCCCACGTCTCCCCGTTTCGATCAACGTCGGTAGACGTACGCGGACAGAGGTTTTATTTTTTCCCCCTTTTTTTTTTCTCTCTCGTCTTTCGAAAAAATACAAACACAAAAGGGGCCAGTCTCTCCTCCAGTCGCCACCCGTCCCGTCTGGTACGCGTGAACCGGCTCGCCCGCTACCGACAGTCGCCGCTGTACACCGGTATAAGTCCGCAGACCGCGACACGATGGTCAAACACAACACGGACACGAACGGCATCGGCTACGAATGGGAGTACGCCAAGGTGAAGGACGACCGGACGATATGGCAGAAGATCATCATGGGCATTTACAACCCGAGCTCGCACGAGTTTCTCGGCCGGTCTGCGAAGAGCTGGGGTAAAGTAGACCTCACGTTACGTAACAACTATAATGCTAATTAATTTGCCCCCGATTATATTTGGTCGTCGTTATGTAATATGAAATGCACGCACAGCTCGTATATACTATTATATACCCTCGCCATACGAGCAAAACGCTGTAAAGTGTATATATATATATATATAGTGAAACGCGTGCATGATCATTCGACACCTAACGTGGGCGCCCGTAAAAATTCACATTGGACCGAGGAGGGCTGAACAACTCGTTTATAACAGCGAACGTTTTTTTTTTTTTTTTTTATTGTATTTCAATAAATTTTGGAAAGCCGATGTAATTATTTTCGTCTGGTATTCAATCAGCTCCGAAGGACGGTGATCTATCGGTCACCGAGGTACGATGACTCGTGATACTATAATGTTAGGCGACGGAACGTCCGCGAAAAACCAAAAAAAAGTGTTTTTCACGGGTCTAGGGTCTATGGTGGTGGAAACAACTGCCGATAAAAATTGTCGAACTTTCAAGATATTGATGTTCTAGTCTACGTTTTTACATATACATATTTAATCGTTTTAATCAATATATATATATTGATAATTTCATAAACGATAAAAATAAAATGTTTATGTTTCACAAGGTTTTATCGAAAAAATAAAGTCTACAAGTGATTCATCAACATATTTATTCAAAAGTCATTATCCTGCTTTGATTTAATACACGTTCGTAATATACTAATATCTTTATAATCCAAACAAATATGTTATCAAAAATAAACTACTTAAATATTATTCGTAATTTACAACTTTTTTGCAGTTTCTGCCTCGTGGTTAATATAAATATAATATAATGAAAATTAATAAAATTTTACACGTCAAAATACCTACAACCTACTCCGAAAAAGTACATTTATTTGGTATATTCGGAGAAACAAAATTCTTTTTAAGTGTATTTTTGGATTTTCCTGAACGAGTTTTATCCCAACGTTTTTACTTTCATAATGTGTAGATATTTTGTTTGCACATTGTACATAATGAATAATAGCTATCCAGTAGTCTACATCGTCGTTTCCAATAGATATAAAGTCACTGAGAGGCTGTTTTCGAAATTGTTAAGGAGTAGATTTGAAAATTATGATGAATTATAACAGTAATTAATCGAACTAGGTCATGTACGGTACAGAATGTACTCGCATCCCTAAATCTAAATTAAAGTTATGACTTATGGCTAAACATAGGATTGACATGACGATTTTTCATTGTAAAAAAGTAAGAATGTCTCATGAGACATGGTGTTAGTTATTATGGTTGATAAATATGTAATGTAACTAATTATACATAAAATAAAATACATAGAAAAATCAATAAATACCTTATATATGAAAAAATGTATCACGTGAAGATACCAAAGAAAATCAGAAACATTAAAAAATCAAAATATTTCATATTGGTATGCATATAACTTTGTTATATCATGATACTTCACATTAAATATAAATAAAATATAGGTAGTTAATATATTTCAAAACTGCCGTAACATATTTTAAATATCTCTTAAATAATTAGAAAAAAGTAGAATCAAAATAATGATTTATAAATAATAATATTGATAATAATAATAATAATAATAATAATAATAATTTGATTAAGTGTTTTACCTTTATTATTTAGGCTTAGAACCAATTGATTTTAAGCTTATAATTTGTCAAAATGTTAAAAGACCTTGATTTAATGCTAACCAAAATACGATACAATGAATTTATATTTCGATCAGGAAAAGAAGCGATTTCAAACATTTAAAAAAGAAATACGTATATTAAAGTTAAAGGTCCTCTCCATGATAGTTTTTGAATATTTTTAAAATTGTATAAAACATAAAAATCCCTTTATAAGTAAAAGAGAAATCTTATCTTCATTTTTGTTTAGCTTAAATTTGACAATATCATCTTTATTTTGTATATTTTATTTTACTGTTAATTTATAAAGTGTGTTAAATACATTATTCATACATTAAATAATAGAATAATTTTAAAACATTAAAAATTAAAGTACATTTGAATTATTGATGATATGATATATCTTATTATTGTGCTACCAAAATGAGACACACGTATCTTTAACACTCATTTTATTTCGTATTTAAAAAAAATCAAATAATAATATTTGGATGTCTAATTTGATGTAAAGTAATTAATTAATTCTCGAGTTTAAATTAATGTTTTATTTTTTTAAATATTCACAGATATATCTACAGTCACAGACCAGTGGCCACGTTTGTATTTTGATTTTTGATACAATCTCGATAAAAAATACCATGGGGAACGATTAACTCATCACCTTCCCTGTCACTTGTTCCACCACTCACGTATTCCACTTCGATCTAAACTGTACGCATATACATCGCATAAAACGTCGCCTATCGGTTTGAATTCACGCGGCAGCCATACGACGTTTTGTCACCATTATTAGCAGTAATGGCGTAACTTCGGCAGTGGAAATATTCGTACCATTATGAAAACAACGCGATGAAATAAACTTCCTTGTCTCCTCTATGGACACCCGTTCATTCAGTTGACATTGGGATGTGCATATTGCGTGTTTCTGATCGCTTTAAATGTGATGTTGTCAATTCCGGCGTTGTTAAATCGTGTAGGTATTAGGTACATACTCACTTGCATATGACTGGTATAGGTACACACAAGACATTATAATACGGGAGATTGTCTTTTGACTTCTAAGATAATTAGAAGAGCTCTGGTCTGTCGGGAAATGTGTTTGATCCAAAAATTTTCCCAATACATTTTACAAAATATTTTATTTTTGTTTATTCGTTTTACTTCCCATAAAACTTATAATTGTCTATTATTTAATAATTACACTATTTTTTCCGTATTCGTATGTAAAACATAACCTATCATTTTTTCAACCATTGAACTTTACAAGTAATATTTTATAACTATATCAGCATTTGAAAAGACATCTGAAAACTATGGTTTCTTCAAATTCAATACTAAATAAGAATTAGATTTTTGTGAATAACTCAAATATGTTATGAAAGATTGCACATTAGATATAAAACTGACACTCATAAAATTGGCGATTAAAAAACAATGACATAAACCATAGACATCATGTCACACGCAAAACGTCTATATAGTGTAAAGATACTTTTCATATAGCTTGCTCATTTATAGGCATCAATAATAAAGTTATAGTGGCCTATCTATAAAAAGACAGTGATTATATCCATGTGCCCGAAAGAACTACTATTGTTTTACAAAAATAATCGATGAATATAAAACTTCTCTTATATGGCAGTCAAGTACACATTCGTATTAATGTAATACTCAAAAAATGCATAACGTCACGATTTGAAATGTTTTTGTGTTGCGATGAGACCGATGAGTACTCGAAGAGATGACTCGTTTGCATCCATTATAGCCGCAGAAAACGATTTTGTCTGTGGTTTATTTTATAGTACGAGCACTATTATTATTTATTTGGAATTATTATAAAGGTACACTGTAATATTTTATACATGTATTTTACACACGATTAAATAAAATGTTGATACGTAGTAACATAACATTTGCCACTTAATAAGAAAATATTAATATAAAAAAATGTTATTTTATATTTTACAGCTAGGGTTTTGGTTCAAAGAGAAATTAGAATTCATATGATTTTGTTTTTTGCTAAGCACAAAATCTAATGAAGTACAGTATAAACGCATATTAAAAAACGGAGATTTAAAATTTTTTTATAAGAATGTTCATATTTTTGAATATTTCTTAGGATTTCTCGAAGTGATTTTTCCTGTATTTCATCAAACTCAGATCTTAAGATAATAATTTTTCGTCTAATTGTTGACATCTGTACAAACTAAAAATATAAATTAATTTGGCAAAATTTATTTGCATCATCTACCCGTTAAAAAGCAGGTACCTACACAGAACTCAGCTCAACCTTACTATACACATACAATGAAACATATTGTACATGCTATACATTTTTCAATTTATTATGCATTGAATTTTTATTGAATACTGCGATTAAATAATTGAATAATCAATTGATTTAAACACAAATTAAAATAAGTACCATGAAAATAAAAAATAAATACAATTATTATACTAATGAGGTTTTTTTTACTGTGGTTATAAGAAAAAAGTGTAAAATAAAATAAATTCATGGAAACCAAATAACGAAGACAACGATTGCGTGACTATGAACATCATGACATGCGATTTATAGGTTTAGAGAATCTAGGAGAGAGTCAAAATACATGAATAATATTAAGTTTCAAAAAAAAAAATAGAAAAATATAGGTATAATGTATTTTTTGATTTTTGGGCAAATTTTTAAGTAAATATTTTAACGATTTTGATGTGCATATTATTAATATTTAAAATTATGTTTGAACGTCATAAATGCTAACCTTTTCTGTAACTAATATATTATTGGTTCGTCTATTTTTTTAACGTTATTTTATCGCGATTTAACAAAATCGTATTTGTAAAAAGCTATGCTTTCATAATTAGTATGTTGTACGCATATTTTATCATACATACGTATTCCAGCGAATTTGGGCTATACATTCAGCATGTGTGCGTTAGTCCGTTCATTTCATACGAATAAACGTCGTTGCCAATACCGTCTAAGAATAGAAGAAAAAACATATACGCACACACACGCATACGCACGCTTATATATTATTATACATTATAATCGGGTTTAGCAACACGCGCTTGCATCTTCCTATGATTTTAAGAAGTGTGACTAAAACATTTCTAAGTTTAGAACAACCTCGCCCGTCTCGTTGAATACTCTACGAATTGCGTTATATAATATATAATATTATATAATATATTTTATTTAAAAGCCTATTTAATTAAATTTTTTAAATTGCAATACTGAATTCACATATTTCACGATTTTACTTGTACCTACATAACGCAGAACTTCATTCAGTTAGGTACTGTAACTAACACTTTGCTACTGTAACTCAAATACATATTTTTTGTAGTATTTTCTTAAGCAACACACATTTTCAATGCATTTATTTTGGCGATAGTTTTATGTGAAAAATGGATCAAAATCAGTTCTTTAATAATATAATCAGTGTGACACATTGAAGCATTTACTGGGTGCAAAGTGTTTGTCATAGGGTTTTGAATTAGCATTCTGTGTTAATTATGTAAGATTATGTAAAACAATTTAAGTTTATTAAGGAGGATATGTTTTACGATTACCAATTTATTAGTCACATTTTGTTCTTTTTTTTTCGTTTAGGATTATACAATATATATATATACTGTACCAGCTTTTCAAAAGACTCAGTGTGCCATTATGTGATTATCACAAGTTATAACTTCTATGCGATTATAGATTTATGTTCTCATTTGTAACTATAAATATCATCTATTTATTTTCACTTTAAATACAACTATCAAACAGGAAATTTTTGGGATGTTGCAATATAGAAGCATATGTGATAAAATGTTGTAAAATCGCATAGGGGATAATATTGCGACGACTGTTAAAATGTTGTCACGTAGTAATATCATTCGAGACCTCTAGGTAAGCTTAATTTACTACATCATATGTTCAACCATGTAACGTCAATATTATCACAGAAAAATATTTTATATATATATATATATATATATATAATTGAATATGTATATTAATATTATACATATTAAATTGTTATACAAAATAATTTTACATGAGAAAAACTGTACAAAAAGTCTTAATTTGAGGTTTCTTATAATAAATAATAATAGATATTTACGGAAACATCAATACACAGTCAACACAACGGTAGATAACCGTGATCAATATACATCCGCGCGCATTACTTTATATAAAGACTACTATTATATATATATATAGAAATAAAATAAATGAATTTGATTTTTTTGATAAACAGTCGCAGCGACCATTCGTGATTGATTTTCAGTTATGGCTGTTTTATCTTATTATGCAAAATTGTACAGATAGTGTTTTTATTATTATTATACGTTTTTATATTATTTTATTCTAATTAACTAAAATAAAATTTCAAACACGAATTATGTACAAATTCAAATTTTTACTTACTCAAATTTAGTTAATTTTGTAAATAGAAAAAAACTTTTAAAACAAAAAATGTTTTTAAAAAAATAATCCATCCGAATATGTAAAAAAATTGAGTTTCCATTAAAAAAAAATCTAAGTTGTGTTTTGCATGCACACATTAAAAGTGTTAAAAATTTGAAAATCATAAATAAATGTGTATTTAAGTACCCCCTAGGTCCTCTAAAATATTCACTTCAATAAAAGGTCATCCACCTGAGATATTTAGTGTTACTATAAATTATACTGCATGTACATATAAATACATAAAAATGATTGCAACAATATGAAAACCTAAGTATGTGTATGAGAGGTATAATTTTATATTTTTATCATACTATTATACATAAATGCACTCATAGTATAGTGACTAAATACTACGTATTTCAATATTTTAGAATAGTGTCCCAGTAGGTTAGGCGTAGGTAGTTAAATGTAGGAGTCCCTGGTTCAAATCTGCAAAAAATATGTATAAAAAAACCCGTTATCAGTTGCCACGTTTAGTATGTCTCATTTTTTTTGTTGAAGATTAAATTTCATCACATTGTTACCTCTATGTGCCTACAGTGAAATGTTTTATATATTTTTCATCCTGATGGTCTATAAGAGTCACAATGTGATGAAACATAGAACATAGTTTTGTGTCATCACATACAGTAACTTCACGTGTCTGGACATTAAGCGTTGTATTGTAATGTCAGAGACATCTATAGGCTCAATTATCTAACTTTACATTCTCAAAGAGACAGTTATGTTACGTATCGGAGATTAAAATTTGCACATAGGGGAGAAGATGTGGTCCAATTCACCTGAAGGATAAGGATAGAATGGGCAGGACATGTATGGCGGGCCGATGGAAGTATGTTAAAAGAAGCATTGACATATATAGTGAGTGGAAAGAGACCTAGGGGAAGACCGTGGAAAAGATGGAAGGACAGCGTCAAGGAATTATTGAAAGAAATTGGAGTGGATTGGGAACAGGTATATGATAGAAAGCGATGGAAGAAAGTAGTTTTGGCGGCTAAGAGTCTTAATGGCTGATAAAAGCCCACCTCCCCCCCAAAATATAAACATAGTTGTGGATCAGAATGTATGATTTATATTATAGGTACCCAAAACATTTTGTGACCTATTATAATAATTATGTCATCATGCTTTAAATATATTATAAATCATATAATTAACCAGGTACAAAACCATTTACTATGTAAATTGCATTCATAAAAAGACATACAACCCCTTTAAAAAAAAAATGATTTGAATACCTCATAATGACATGTTAAAAATATAAAAATTTTTGTATCAGTATTGATTACCTGTTTACATGCGTATTAATATTATTTACTTTAATAATTATTTTTTATTTTTATTTTTCAGGTGGTATTCTGCTGTTTTACGTTGTATTTTATTCGAGTCTAGCATGTATGTTTGCCATCTGTATGAAATTGTTACTGTCTACTCTAAATGATCACACACCTCATTTCACATTGGACGATTCACTCATCGGCACAAACCCCGGTACTTTAATATTTTGTTTTTTTGTAAAATGTTGTAAACTGTGTATACACTTAACTACCATGATGTTTTTCTTAATTTCTTTTTAAATTGTATAATTTAATTTTTTGTAATTATTCATCATCTGGTTGTATAAGTATTAAATATAAAACTCAAACTGACTCATCAGGCTCAAAATTTGAACTTAAGATAACTTACTATAGTTCATCATATACTTTATTTACAAGTCACAAGTGTAAAACTTGGCCTATAATTTCAATAGATAATTTTTAGTACAACTGTTTCAATGAAATTGTTTCATAGGACTCGGTTACCGACCAGTTTCAGCAAACATCGAAGATGGATCATTAATTTACTACTCAGCAAGCAACCATAGTAATGTAAAACTGTGGACTGACAAATTGGAAAAATTCTTGGATGGTTTGTAAAAATATACCTAATATTTTGGATGCAAAAGGTAAAAACAAAATTATTCCAAACGATTTCAGTGTACAAGAACAAAGAAAATTTACCAGGCAAGGGTAAAAATCAACAAAGCTGTAGTTATAATTTATCACCAAACACAGGAAATGTATGTGAAGTTGATGTAACTAAGAACATGGGTCCATGTATTGCTGAATCACATTATGGTTACAGAAATGCTCAACCCTGCGTTTTCATCAAGCTCAACAAAGTACGTATACAACGGAACATTAACAAAAAACTGAAATGTAAACACACGATAAACTCGAAAGTCAAAAGTAAAAAAAATAGATTGACTATTGAATTGTAATGTTTATGATAAATTCATAATAATTATTTTCCGGATAAATATAACGAATATTCATAAAATACATAATATTATGTACTATCTGAAATATTTTTAGATTTATTGAACAAAACAACGTTTGCATTTCTTCGATTTCAATCATAGAATTCACACATTCATTAATTGGTTTTTTCTTAAATTTATAGATATTCAACTGGAAACCAGAGTACTACAATGGAACAGACTTACCTTCTGAAATGCCACAGAACCTTAAAGACAAATATACCAAAAATCCTTCATCGGACCCTTCGGTAAAAAATCAAAATAATGATTTGTTTTTTTTCAATATATGTCATCAATACAGTATTATATGAAAAAAATTAAATTTTTCTTGTGATTTTTTGTAGTTATCAACCATATGGGTAAGCTGTGATGGTGAGACGCCAGCGGACAGAGAAAATATTGGAGAGTTGATTCTACATCCACAAGCAGGATTTCCAGGCTATTATTACCCGTACAAAAACATTGAAGGCTACCTTAGTCCATTAATTGCTATTGAGTTCAAAAATCCAAAAAGTAAGAACATCCAATTAAACTAATCCTTCTTATTTGCTATAAGCGCTTTTAAAAATGTCTCATTTGACAACCAACAGGTACTTATTATAAAAATATAATACTAATACGAATACTTGAAACAGCGATATTTAATAACGATGATTACTTGGAAGTAATCTTAAAAAATTACGCAAATTATGCAAATTAATTAATTAATTTTAGTTAAAACTACTTAAATTTGTAATTTTAGGACTGACAAAATAATGACAACTGCCAAAACAGATAAAAATTATCAATTCATATATTAATAAAACCAGGAAAAATTTAGAATATTATGGAAATCAAGATTATTTTTTTCTAAACAAGTTTTTTTTCTTGGGAACAAAACATTCTCATTAAAAATAAAAATACATAGGTAATTGATTGAATTGTACACTGTTATAATAAGTGGCGTTCGTTTGTCCAAGATTTTTTTTAATATTCCCAACTCAATGGATGTGTGCCTATTTATATTTTATGATAATTAATTCTTTAATAAATATCAACAATTCTCGATAACTATATATTACCATAATGATAAGTAAATTATAACATTAATCAGTGATGTGCAGTATTTGAATATTCAAATATTCGAATTACGAATAAACGAATTTTCGGTATTCGAATATTTGAATATTCAAAAAAAAAATAAAATCATTTGTATCAAATAAATTTGATTTTTAAATTATACACAGTGCATATTATCCGCATTAATTTATTGAAAAGAGATAAAGTGTTAGACATCTACGTGAATGATTATTTGATTATTTGATTTCACAATAGTAATAATAATAATGAATAATTACAAGTTTGGCTACAGGCTTACATATAAATTAATATAATATACAATTTCAAGTAATTGTAATTATTATATTATAGCACAAACAAAAATATTTCCCCAAGAAATTATTGCAGTTTTATAAAAATGTTAAGTATACATTATTAAAAAAATATTTTACAACTTTTAGAAATTTTTGAAATTAATATAAAATTGATAATAAATAAATAAAGATTCGTCTACTTTTGAAAATACGAATCTTTTTTAATACCTATTTGATTTTTTTACGGACAATTATTCGAATTCGAATATTTGAATATTTGAATGATTTCATTATTCTAAAATACGTCACTTCCCTAATTCCCATTTCTTAATGTATAGCATTAAGGTCTTAAGTCTTTATTTATAAATCGAGTATAAGTATACTTGTATTGTAATTATTGACTTACATATGTCAAATTGGTATTTTCTACAAAAATTCATTCATTAATGTTTTTAATGTTTTTGTACTGTACATTTAGTTTTGAACTATGAAACTAAAATATACATTAATACAAAAGCATTAATCTATTTTGTTAATTTTTTTTCTATTTAACTGATATAATTATTTTTCTTTTCAGAACACACTTTGATCAATGTAGAATGTCGTGCTTGGGCCAAGAACATAATTTACAGGCGTAGCTTGCAAAACCGTGAGGGTTCAGTTCACTTCGAATTAATGATCGATTAAATTTTCAGGCTCATAGTCGACTATTATGCCGCTATTGATAACCGCTTTGTTCTCAGTTTTTTGATGCATCATAAAAACATAGAACATGGCCAGTTTATTCTAGTACTATACCGGTGTATTGTTAATTGATTTTAAGTTGAATCCCAAAAAGCGCGTTATTCCTTTTATTAAGTAAAATAACTTTAGTTTTGTTTTATTTTATTTATAGTTATATTTCTTTAAGTAAAATATAATACATGCATATAAATATTAATAATAACAAATACAAATAGTGCACAGTAAAAATTATAATAATAAATAAAATTAATTAATATTTTTAACTCAAACTTAATAAATTATTGTATAAATTCACAGTTACTAAATTAATATAAAAATTTCAATGATTATCACTGCCTAACATTTTTCATTGTCTTACTGTAACGACTGGCTTACTAAACACTCGACATAAGCAAATTCGGATATAATAAATGCAAGGTAGGCAATATAATGCTAAGATGAAGGATACATAAAACAGTTTGAATTAGCCGAAATACTTATCTCAAATTTCTATTTTAATAAAAAGAAATTACATCGAGAAATACTTAGACCGTTACCGGTTCAAAACTGGTGTTTTTGATTTGAAATTTATTAAATATTTGATCTATTTCCTGTATTTTATATAACGGTTTTAAATAAATTAAATAAATAGTATTTATCGGCTTTTCTTTTCCTACTTTTTTCTTGTTGTCATCTCTTTAGATAGGTGCGTAGGTACCTATCTAAAGAACGTAAGAAATATTTTAATATAATGTTAAAATATATTGCGTTACTACCACGCTTTTTTCTGCAAGTCGAGTGAAAAATAATATAGAAATCCATGACGATAAAACATTATAATATTATATCTCATTTATGGTATACCTACTTTTATTAGACTCAATTAAAACAATATCCATCCATGTTATATCGATACGTACAGTAATTATACTACGGAACGGCATAATCGCATTTGAAAAAAAAAATACTAATTAAATATTATTATTATTGTTAATAATATAGGTATATAAACATAGGTATTTACCAATTAATTGTAATGTTTTAAGTTATCGTTGTAATGTCAATAACCAAATGTAATGTTGATGCTCGTAATTATTATGTATACATTCGTACATTAGTTTAAAGTATAATTATTATATTATATATAATATTAAGAAAATTATTGGTTATTTAAAATTTTAATGTGTTGACGTTGCAAGCTAAACAAAATATAGCTTATTCTAGGGTATTTGTGTTTTGAATCAAGTAATTCCAAATATTTCGTATAACGCAGTTGAGTATTAAGTTGTGTATTAAGTTGTGTAATGCGTATCGTAACGTAGTATCTCGGAGTTGGTGGTCAATATTTGTGTAAACAAAATCATAGATTATAGAATTCGTTATTAAAATAGTAAAATTGTTTTATTTATCATTTATCATGTAATCAGAATAATATCCTTATTAACTGCAGTATGGCGCTAATACCTACAATATATTGTTGCTCTGTTCGAGCATAATACACCTAGTTTTACTAGTTGCGTGTAGACTACAAGGTATTGATAACTATCGAAACTCTATTTGTAGGATGCAAAAATGTTCATACAAATAAAAACTAATGATTGTTGATATAATGTATATTGTATAGGTAGGTCGTAATAAGATTTAATAATACTTTTTGCATGAATGCAAATATTTTACTAAATTATGATATTATAGTTTTTCTTGATCCTTCGTTGTATGAACTTTAAATACAAATACGAACTAATAATTATACAATCTTTGAATCTTGTATCATTAAACATGAATCAATGATTTTGATATCCTATTGAGTATTGAGTTAAAGACTATTATTTGATAGTTAGGAAAAATTGACTAAGTAGAGAAATATATTGTAATTCTAAAGCTCGAATGTTATTGTATTTAATATTTTTTTACTAATCGGATTTGTTGCAATAAAAGTTATTCATACCACGTTCATATGGTTTGATTCTAAACATTTATATCACAATTTTTCAATTCAATATTTTTTCGTTTCTATAAACAATAGGTACAAGTTTTAAGTATTAAAGAACTTTTTTAAATGTCTGTAAACACAATTTATATTAAATTCGTTCAGTTTTATCCATCGCTATTCATGTTTGAATTATAGTATTTTGTACCTTGTTATTAATCACATTTTAACAAAAATAAGGTATTGTACAATATATTATTTTATATTAGCCTAGAATTGTAAAGTAAGAAAAAATCTATTTCAATGATTTATATACTATTGAAGAACAAATAGTATTTTTTTACAGATTGTTAAATACAAATATAATGAATTATACAGTCAGTTTTTTAATAAATATGTGGTACCTATGTTCAATTCAATTCTCTTCGATTTTTTTTTAGAAAAATATTTGGTACCTATTTCAGTGTACCTGATATTGTAATCAATTTAACTATTATTTAGAGCTGTTGCAACAACATCCGTGCTCTAGTTATAATAATTAATAATTATATATTTACATTCAATTGTAATTTCCTAATAATAATGCAATTTTAATTTTAATTAAAATGTCGAGTATTTTAATGCAGAAAATGACGGCTATTAAATACAACATTTTTTATTCAATTACAGAAAACTGCAGTTATTATTTGTTCATTTATGGTGTGAACGTTTTACATGATCCCCATAAGATATGAGAATTAAACTTGACTATGTGGTTTAGTTTTAATGTACGACCTTTGAATACAATACTAACAGTTATATTAATACAACCATGACGAAATACCATATTTGAAAAAGTAGAAACAACTTTTTACTATTATAGAAATTCGGCTACAGACGAAATTGGTTGTGTACGTATTCATCCCACAACTTCGTCATACTTTGGCTTTAATCGGAGGAAACCAAGAATTATGTCCAACGTAATTTGGACAGATTTGTAAAAACTATAAATGTACTTATGTTTAAAAAGTAACAATAAAATAACATATGATTCAAATCAAATAGTAACGTATTGCCATTTTTCAGCTTAAAAACTTTAAAAATGATTATGGTTAGGTGTCAATTGTATTCAGACATCATACCTACATTTTTATAAAAAAAAAATAAGTATTCAAAATAATTACCGAAAATCAGTAAAGAATATACGAGATATATAATAAAGTTGTTAATAGAATATATCATGTTGAATTGTATTTCATAGTTTTTAAGTTTAAATATTATGTTAAATTATTTAGTATGATACTATGATATTTTGAATTTTATAACAACACAAATTAAGTTGAAAATATAGTTACTTCATTACCTATGTTATAACGACATTTTTAACTCTACAGTATACTCTTATTCTTAACTATTGATGTAAATATAACAACATCTAAGATGAATATAATGCCAAAGTATAAGAAATGAAAGGAACAGGCTTCAAACGAGAAATCCTACAAAAGCAAATCCTACATGCCTAGTAAAAGGTTGTGGCACCTGAGTACCTACAGGCCATTTTCCTTCCTTAAGTTAAGCTCTGAACCTACTGCTGATTTAGATCGTGTATATATTTTGGGTTATAATTTTTATCTAATACAAATATGTATTACAGTTATCACTTATTATTTTGTATTATTTTTTGTACTAGTAATTCGTGGACCGATTCGGGATGAATATTTATTTTATTACATCTTTATCAACTTAGATCTTAGTATTCTTTAAATTTGTTTACTACACATGTTATAATATCTAACTATCAGTGTATTATTTTCTTTTATTGTTTGGTATATTTTCAGTTTTTTTTAATGTCCCATAATTTTATGAAATTCAAAATGTTTTTACTAATGAATCTTATTCTCATGAATCGTAAAATACAATAATTTCGATAATAGTGTATATTGCAATACGTACTGCATACAATACATTAAGCTTACTGGTATATACATAGTCTATACTGTACCCAAATGTGTTCTAAATTTCCCGGTAAAAATATTGTTATGTGCCTACACGGGCTCTACCAAATTATAAGGATTAATATTTTGAACTTCATATTATACAAATTGGAAGTTGAAAATGATGAGATTATTATGACTGTATGCCAGCTACTTGTGTCACTCAACAAAAGGTAAGATGTTTCAATGTATACTTTAAACGAATGTCGTCAAAACATTTAGGACGTTAATTGTAGATTTTATATGGTAACACTAGTACAATATTTCAAAATGCAAAACATAATTTAAAAAAGTAAAATCACAAAGCATACAACTTGAAAAAATTATTTAATTTAAATATTCGGCGTCTACTAGACAATAAATGTTAAACGATAATTATGTACTTTCTTTGGATTTTTTTGACGAATTCTTATTATATTACGTTTAATAAAATAAGATCAATGAGAAGACAATATTACTTGTTTATTAAAACAAAGAATAATAATAATAATTTATTAAACAAATTAAATTCGTAAATTTTATTTATTTATTGTTTAATCTAGAATAACTTAACGTCTTAAATAATTTATAACGTTTTATTTCGAAGGTTGAATATTTCAATAAAAATTCATTTTTTTTTTTTTGGCTTTTTAATTTGCCATTTACAGAATATGAACTGAAAAATTCATGTTCTTATTTTCTTCGTCAACTTGTGACCGGAAAAAAAGTTAATTTAGAATTTAAATCATTGAAACGTAGAGTAAATATAAAAAAAACACATTTTTGAAGAAAATCGATTTTGTCTCCTTAAAAGTCCTACACTAAGTCACTTAACAATAGATATAAAATAAATTTTTAACCATTTCAAAATACAAAAGTTCACCTTGTCAGCTTATACTGTGATTACACAACATTGTCAAATAAATACTCACTTTACTCTTTGATATTTAGCGCAATACTTTCAATGAAATAGATTTTATTTATTAAGCGATTTGTTTTACCAATGAAAATTTAATTTACTTCATAATTTAATATTACATTTTTTTTTATAAACCTACATATTTTTTTGTGTGAAATTCATGACGAGAGTAAACAATGTGAGCATTTTTTACACCTCCATTTGGGATTGTAGGGAATCTCGATGTCACCGTATTGAATATTTTCATAATTTATGTATAATAATGAACTATTTTAACTATGCACGAGCATGGTGTACAATATATCAAGTCACTCAGTTAACGGTAGGTAAGTGGGAGGAAATTTTATCACATGATTTGATTCAAACAAATTATACAACAATGAAAATAAAATAAAACGCTTGAAAATGTGTTAGTTTGTTCTGATTCATTTGAAACAAGTGAGGTATAGAAAGTTTTGTTTTTGATTCTTTGTCGGAAAAAAACTTTTATAAACGTTCATAATCAATCAAATCGTGGCGAACGATTTTTGAGATTTTCCTAGTATCGATAGTAAAATATAAACGTATAAGTCATATTACATTTTCAGAGTTTGATACTAAAAATTAGAACATTTATTTAAAAGAAAAACAAAATTTTTTCTAATTTCCTTTTTTTTAGCTCTGAATTGGTCAAAATGTTGATATAACAATTTCTGTGCTCGTATAGGTATTGTTGATAATTGGAGATTATTTCAAGTTTTCAGCAACACTGTTATGTAGTTATGACTAAATAAATAAAATCGATTTAATGAGAATCTCTAAAGGCTCATTAGCACATTGCCAACTGTTTTTTTATTAAATTTTCGAAAAATTACAATAATATTCATAAAGGATAAAAAAAAAATAATATACATAAATACCAAAAAAGAAGTATTTTTGAATTTTCCCTAGAATTTTTCTGATATTTTTTTATTTGATTTTTGTTCAACGTAAGTTTTATTTGTCTGTTTTCCGACGTTTAATCGCGTATTAACATCGACCGTTAGGATCTCACAGCGACGACAATGTCATCAGAAAAGACTCCGAACGCACCAGGGTCCCATGCGGCTGGGAAGATACCGCGACGGCAAAGCGATCGAGAGGCAAAAATTATCACGCGGCCGGCCGCCGGCGGCGACGGCGAAGCTTACACATGAGAACGGCTGCCAATCGCTCGGTATACGCATACGTTCCTGGTATAGATCTCCCGAAAATTTATTTTAAAAACATCCGAAGTAAATTCCAAAACTAACCCAAAAATATTTCTTTCGGGCCATGACGCACAGTTACCGCGGTAACCGGGGTTTCGATAGTATTTCAAATATCAAATTAAAAAAAAAAAACGCGGGAAAACAATGCCCACGCTTTTTGAACACTGGCACGGCGGACCACCATTTGCGGTTATACCTAGACCAGAGCCCAACTTAGGAAATTTGGGGCCCGGGTCAAATTTTCTAATGGGGCCCCAAAATTAATTATTATCTAAATTTTAAATTATCTACTTAAATTATGAATGTAGTCTTTATGTTATATAGATTTGTTATATCTTATATTCAATTTATTTTATACGATTATAAATCAATTATACCATAATAAGGCTATAAGTAATTATTTAATGACAATTAATATAAATAAAACGATAAAATTAAAAATATAAATATAAATAAAGAAGTGTTGGTACAGTTTTTAATTCAAACAAATGTTTACTGATATACATCATATACATTGTCTACAAAGTCAAAGTGGCAATGCATTTTTCAACATAGTCAATGTAAATAATAAAAAAATAAAAAATAATAATAATTAAAGAAATAATTTGTTAAATAATTTAAGACAACGGTTTTTTTCTAGATTTTAGTTCACTAAATTTTTGAATTAGTACCTATGTTAAGATAAATTGTAATCATAATGATATAAAGTGCTTTTGACCAACTTTATCTTAAAACTTAATAGCTTATTTTATCGATTAGAGAATAATCATAAATTCGGAAATTCCATTACGATACGTGACTTACAAAACTACGTAACCAGTAATATCATACAATTATTTCAAGATGCCACTTTAATAATTAAATATCAACAGGGGCTCGGGGCCCCAAATAATATCGGGGCCCGGGGCTGCAGCCCCCCTAGCCCCCCCCCTAAGTTGGGCTCTGACCTAGACCGAACAGAGTCGAAAGCAGGCGGATCCGGCTAGACTAGTTTGCGTGCAGAAAAACAAATTCGTCTGAGCGCGTTGACGAAAATTGGTAGTGTTCAAAGTTCAAATAATACTTTCGTTCGACGTACCGATCCGATGAGAAATTAAATTCGATGTTCAACTCGCGCGACGTTCAACAACTGTAATATTATAGTGAAGCGGTTATAGTGATTTGCGTTTAATACAAGTTGAGATTTAACGACACGTCGGGTGGTTTATGAGTGAATGAAAAATTGAAACACTGTTATTTTGTACGATAGCCGGCACTGCTGTTCGTACTATTATTACCATATTATATTCACTTTTTTTTCTGATATCAATTGTTTAAATGAGTTTGCTCACCTTTAAGTAAAGTTCGATGTGTAGGTGAGAAGTTCTTCAAAAACAATGCAGTAATTATCAGACCATCTTAAAGTCAGCAAGATAAAACATTTTTACGAATTAAGTTCTCAAGCTAACAATTCATAAAACAAATTTTAAACAGTAGGTATTAAAGTATCACATCAATTTCACTAAAACTTTTTCAAAACTATAGCAATTGATTAAATTGATTAAAAATTTTTTAAATTAACACCGCCCAACTGCTATAAAGATGCAGCTTTTAAGTAAAAGAGATTTGTATAGTTTGTTTTGATTACATTCATTTTTTTATTTATTTTTTGTTCCTAGTATTACAACTGTTTGCGGGTATTCATATAAGTTGGTGAATAAACACTTTATTTTAGATTCTGAGTGAAAAAAAGGACTTATTGGTTTTACAATGCGTTTTTTTTATTCAATTCATTTTTTCTGGTAGTAATAATGGTCCAAAAGTTTCATACTGTAGTTAACTCTATAAATAAGAAATGTATATGAGACTTAGAGGGTGTACTTATCTTTCTTCGATAGTTTTTCGAAGATGAAATATTTCCAAAAAACCAAGTAAAATTGGTAAAATTTAACGTAAATGAGGCTTTTACCAAATTTATTTCCGTTATTTAGTCTTAACTCCAAAAGTAATGTTGCTAGAAACTTGAAATTTTCATTACATATATCATTGACGTATTGCTACATAAATATTTGATAAAGCTTTTAAAAAAAATTGACCACTTTTGGGCTGAAAATAAAACTAAAATTACCTCATTTTTTGTTGGTTTGTTTTTAATAATATTTTCATTAGGTACTTTATAAACATGGCTGAAAATTGAATATTTCCTCACTTTTATTTTTAACTAATGATACTGAAAAACATTAAAAATCGTTAAGGTACTCTGGATTTTTTTTTATAAATTCTTGCGACTACTATTGTTGTTACGGAAGCAACTGATTTAAAACTATTTTTAACTTGACATGTGTAATATAAAATAATTGGTCTATCCAATCATTATGAAACTTTGAATGTAGTAAGAACAATATGGTTTTAATCGTTTGGTAAAAAAATTTCTCTTTTGATTAAAAAAAAGAAACGATTTTTATGCTTTTGAAAAAAAAAACCTACAGACAGTTGAACTAAAAACGATAAAATATTATAAACGATGTATTTTTACACTAGTTTTTTATTTTTACTTTTTAAAATTTGTAATTTTTGTGATAAAATCTGAAATTTTTATACAAGGTTCTTTGTAAATAGCCATACTAACCAACATGTAGATTTTCATATTAATCGTTTGCAACCATTTTTTTATTTTTTTTATTCATGTTTGTCGTGTTTAAATACGGTGAAATAGAACATTTTTAGTTATTAATATTCGTATAGTAAAATTATTTAATCTACGTGGATAATCTTTGTCATTATCCTCAAATGTTTTACTTGATACTAGCACCATGATGAGCAATCATAGGATTATTCATTTTTTTGGAAAACTGGCTTATATCATTATTTGAGTTTCACTTGGAATGGTAACTCAAAAACAATGATTTATTATTGATTTGAAATTTAAAATAATTTTTTATTGAACTATTGTTTGCCATTTATAAGCATTATTTGAGTTTCACTTGGAATAGGAACTCAAAAACAATAATTTATTATTGATTTGAAATTTAATATAATTTCTTACTGAACTATTGTTCGCCATTTATAAGCTGATAGTGGACATTTAAAAAAAAATAAAATATCAAAACTGAAAACATAATGTTTATAGATTAGATCTGTAGTCTGTACTATAAAAACTTGGCACTCTGAGTATCTATTTAACGAGTTTTTTTTACAAAGTATTTTAATTTAATTCGATATATATCACTGTCTCTCCTCATATTTCAATTCCAAATATAATAGTTGGCAGTACAAAAAAAAAAAGTTGTATTACTCAAATATTTTGTTTTCGTTAAATAAATCTAATATTTCTAAAAAACTATTTCTATTTATTCTTATTATTAATATCACTTAATTAATTAGTGCTTTACAGTATTACTTTAAAATCATATTTCACAGTTTCAGTGTGTGTGTTGAATAATGTGTTTCATTTTTTCAAGGCTAAGTAGAATGAAATAATTATTACTCACCATTTTAAAAAATTGACTTGTTTTGTTACTTAAACGCTCAACATTTTTTTCTTTAACATAACACAATGTCATCAGCAAAACAAATCATTTTGGCCATAACATTTAAATCTAGTAAACTATTAATATAAAGGCATAAATAATGGTGTAGTAAAAATGTAGGTCCAAAGACCGCTCCCTGAAGTTTGTACACCATGGTTTAAATTATTTAAAGGCTGGCTTATCATTATTTTCATTACTTGTGGTTTACCTGTAAGATTTGATCAAATTAAATTATACGCTTTTCAGCATAATTTGGTTTTCTTAAGATAATGTCATGGTTTACACCATCATAAGCTATTTTATGTTTGTCCAGAAATATACTCATTAATTTTGAATTAAATTCAAGGTTTTTGTGTATATAATTATTGAATACTAATTGAAAAACATGCATCAATTGAAATTTAATTTATCTAGCTTTTATACATTTTTCAAAAATGTTTAATAAGGTAAGTGAAGGAGACATCGGTCTATAATTACAGCAACACAAAATATTATAAAGATACTACAATACATTCTTTGATGTATGGGTTAGGTCAATAGAAAATGATGAACTAAAACTAATTGTTAATGGATATGATATTATGATATGTATATTATATACCTACTATATAATATTTATTATGAATATTTTGCATAAGAATTTTTTTTTATTTGGTAGAAAATATAGTTTGAATCATTATTTTTATAATAAGATGTGTAGTCTTATATTTCATTCACATATTTTTCGAGTTCTACTTTTTCAAATAGATTGAGATAAAATAATAAATTAGTTATTATCATGAAAATTAATATTCAATTTCTCTCACTTTACTACATAAAGTAATCAAAATTATTTAATTTCAATGTTTATACCAACATAAACATTAGCATGCAGTTCCAAGTAATGTTCTCGCCTATAATTTTGATAATGGGATAATTTACTCTAATATTAAAGCTAATAATACTACATTGGTCATGATGAACACAAATGTATTATGTTTTACATTAGTAAGACAAAGACAGCACATGCATGTATAAAGAATATAATTATTTTATAGTAATTTATTTTATTTAAATATAATATGTTGTATCAATGAGACAAATATACAAATACACTTTAGCAAGGTTGTTTACTAAACAGTTGTTAAATAATAGTTAATTTTATTCAACCATAATCAGACTTATCAAATAGATTAAATTAATGAATATGAATCAATATATATAACTATACATAATTGCATATTTTATCATTTTTAGTTTTCTAAATATGCCTTTTCATATGTATTTGAATATACATCATTTAGACATAGAAACATTTTCCACACAAAACATTTTATAAATAAATAATAACAAAAAAATAGAAAATTGTATTATAGACTCTTTTTTTTACAGCTAAACACAAAAACAAGATGGTCAAATTGAAATTTTTTGATACTCAAATATGTACATTGGAGTACTTTTAAGCAGTTAGTTCCAAAAAACTATTCTGAATTATTTGAATATTAGTTTGAAAGGATCAATATTTTTTTCATGGTGTGTACTGTGTACTCAAGTGCTCTTTATGCTTAAAACAATACTTATATACTACTTGCTTAAATTTTACAAAAATGTATGGACATGGGTTGTATAAATAGGTATACATGTATATATACATTAATAAATTACAAATAATTTTAAAATCCAAAAGAGTATGTTCATTTTGGCGCTTACTAAGATGAAATGTAAAGCAGAGAATGTGTTTTTAACGATTCTCAAATGGTGAAATAAAACCAAGATAGGTCAAGTTGTTATATTTGGTCCCAAAATTAGCTAATATAAAGCGACGAAGTCTCTATAATCATTTATGTCTACATATTAGTAAAAAGTCCAGAATTTTAAAATTAGAAGTGTATAAAACATAAATATTATACACTTTGCAAAATTTACAAATGTTGCATGTGAAATCAAAGTTATTTATACTATAAAAATTTACAAATCTATTTTATTTTAGTTTAACAAAAAGTAGTTGTTAAGATGAATTAGTCATGAGACCTCAATTTTAGCTCACTCATACAATACTCTCCTAGAAAACATACTTCAAACATTTAATTCCTATTATTATTATTGTTTTTTTTTTTTTTTTGTATCAAGCAAATATTTCAACAAAGTATTTTCTCACCATATATATATATATATTTAAATAATAAAAAACATTTAAAAAAAGAATAGCTTTAAAATATTCTTCTGAGTTTTATGATTAAAGAATTGATATATTTGAACAATGTTCAAAAGGTAAGTGTAGAAATATTTTCCAGTATGTTTTAATGTCTCACACAATTATCATGTTTTTTATTCAAATATAATATGATGTAAAATATTGATGTTTTGTTTATGTATTTTATACACAACCACATGTATTATACTCATGAGAAAGTATGCAGTCCCAGATTTATTGCATATTATTAAAACATAACATAAGTTTTAAAATGAAGATCTACTATATATGAAATGACCTTAATCTTTTTTCAAAAGTAAAATTGATATTAAATAATCATTGCTCAATACACAACATTTGAACACATCAGTATATAATTATTAGACTTTATACAACACAAATTTCATCCATTAGGTCATTAGGACCACAATGGAAAAACTTAAGTTTATAAAATTACACAATTTTACATACATTTTATATTCGTTGTATCAAAATACTAAAACCATTACTATAATGATAGTCAACAGTTGTATATCTAAAAATGTATAGTATATTGAATAATGGACACATAAGTAAGTTAAACATATATTCATATATAAAAAAAATAATACAAAATCATATAATTCATATAAAATTTAACCCCCTGTCTTATTATCTAATACTTATGGTATTGGCTGATGAATAAATCATCTATATTTATCTCTTTCGGAAATATCCATGATTCCAGTTTTAAACCGATATTTGAAATAATAAGACAGCTATTTCTTTTCTGATTTATCAATAATAAATAAGTAGCATAAAACCTTTGTATTCAAATTCATTAAAAATGTTTACTATGAAAAAGTTGAATTCGATATAGGTTCAATAATTTACGAACTTAAAATTTACCTTTTTGTAAGACATCACCAAAAAAATCTATATAAGCTAAATGTATTATTTTCCTCTTAAACTTTTGTTTATTTTTGGTAGCACCATTAATGAGTTAATAATACATGAACTGAGTAATAAAAATCAATAAAAATATTTTGTTGACTTGATTTATATACTTCTTAACCTACAACATTATATGAACGATTTTGTTCATGTTAAGTTACTCAGATAGGTAATTTAATTCTGTTCAGTTTGATCTCCATATATTTTGATAAAAATATCATTAATACACCTCTATGATGATTCAACAAATACATTTTTTCTGTCTACCAGAATCTATTAAATAACACAACAGATTGAGCAATTTATTCCACTTTTAAATATAATATTTAAGTTTAGGTAAAATATTTAATTTATACACTGTGAATGTATGAAATTTTCATTGAACAAATTTTACTATGCCGAGAAATAACTAAAAAAATTGTTATCGAAATAAAACAGAGCTAACTATAAGTTCAACATTAATTAAAGGTCCATTGCCACTGTTCCGGTATGAGCCCAGAGTGAAACTGTGTTAGTTTTTGAGCATACGGGTTGACCCAAGTCTCGGTTTCCAGGCCCCGTCCAGATAACTCAGGTATCTATGTCTACCAGCTATAAAGCTGTACTTGTTTGTTTATCGCTTTCTCAGTAGTGACTAAGAAATTTATTTATTAATTTTTTGATAAATTAATAATTTTTTTTTAACTTGAATAAGTTTGAAGTACTTTAAAGTATTTACTTAAATTTCTCGAAATCCATTACATTAAAAAATAAAATATTATTTTAGTTAAAATGTAAAGAAATAAAAAACTGACTAAAACTTAAATACAATGAAATTGAAAAAAAAAATTTGAAACTGGGAATAGGGTTCATGACCATTAGTCATTTACACTTGTCAGAACATGCCCGAACTGGGTTAAATAAGTCCAGAAACCGAGAAAGAGAAATGTTTCAAACAATATTTTTTCTGTCCGTATCCAGCACGGAGGCCCAGCCTGGCCCTGCCCCATGTAAATGAGAACAATTATATTTAAAACTCAATTGATAATTATTTTTTGCACCCAGACTCTTTACAAAGCATTGAATGTAGGTCTTTATCATTATTATTATTATTTTTATATAAATAGATTACAACATTACATAGATCAATTTCAACTAGGGTTTATAGTTTTGAAAACATTTTTAAGACGATTTTAACTATTTAAATTAAAAACTGGATCGAACATGGGATCATATAATATTATATTCTATAAATAAACAGTAAATTCTTCAATAATAGTTTTCAAGAAAAATATATTGGGTATCTCAATCATACTTTTTTAATCACCATTATAATTTTTAGAGCATAACTAAATTATTTATCATATGGTTTATTTAAAATAAAAGTAGGAACTTTTAAATTGCATTTGGTTTTTAATAACATTGAAAACTTAGTTTTATGAATTACTGAAATGACTTACCAACAAAATTAAAAACTAAAGCTTAATGTCATTATCAACTTTGATTGACAAACAAATCAAAATATTTTCTCTAACCATTCATTAAAAAGCAAACAATTTGGAATTTATTTTGCATGATTCACTGAAACACCGAATTATAATTTTTTTATTATAATGGTAAGGGATCAAAATTATTCTCAGACTTCTCTGCATAAAATTTAGTTGGAATTTATTTTCTCACTTTCTGTTTCCTATTCTACCTCAACATGGATATTTCCGAGAAAGCCTGATAAATTCATATTACCTATTTTTTTTTAGAAATTTCACTTCTTCGTATAACACGGCCACAAAAAAGTCCAACTATGAATATCAGTCCCATAAAGGTGAATAAGACTACTATTAAGTATTTCTTTGAAGGGGATTTAGCCACCTGTCCATATAATTGTTGTAAACTTTCAGGATAAATCTGTAACATTAAACATTTAATAAAACACTTGCAATTAAGTATACTAATATAGCCATATAGGTTTATATTATTACCAAAGCTTTAGCATTTTTGAACATTTCCATTCTTTGCAATAGCATGTCATGGCATTTGGGATGAAGCGTTTTAGTTTTTGATTGAACAACAGCTTGCAGACATTGTAAATCTGTTTTAAAATACAAATGATTTAGTCAGTATTATTTGACTAATATAAACATATAATGAAACTTACGTCTACCAGCGCCTTGAGGAACATCATCACAATATTTAGTTATATCCAAAAGACAAGCTCGTTGCAACAAAGGATCGACATTTATATCAGCTTTGGACTCTTCAATCAATCCAGCTACTTCAAGACGACACGCTCGGTTTTCTATCAACCCGTGACTTAATGCTTGTTTAAGACATTCTTCCACTTGTCCAGAATATTCTACCTCACCATTGCCTTCAGTATTTTCTTCTTTTCCACAAAGATCTTTTATCTGTTTACATAATTTTTTGATATTCTTAATTATAGAATAATATTTTTAATTTAAATAGGTTTCATTTTTAAAATACCTCAGTTGTACAAAGACTACGTAACAATGGATTTAATTTATAGTTTAGTGCTGCTTCACGCAAGGTAGCAGATACTTGTTTTTCACACTCAGGTTTTAGTTTTCTTTGTCTGAACTTTTCCTAGAAATTTGGTTTTGATATTTAAATTCAAAATTAAAAAGAGAAAGTAATATACTCATACTTTTAAACAGTGTAAAACTTTTCCATTATACTCAGCTTCAGGACGTAATTTGGCTAAAATTTGACTACAATATAAATTTATGTCGGCTTGACAACTATGATGTAGTGCTGGGTCAAGTCTGTAATCATCGCTTTGCTCAATCATACGTTGAATGACAAGAGACTGACATTGTTTCTCAAATGCAGAATCATGTTTGAATTTCTGTGAATACATTTTAATTATTATGAAATATCATATAAATTATTTGTATTTTTTTTTTTAATATACTGAAAACATCAATAAGTAATACTTTTAAACAGCTCAATGCTCGAGAAGTATTTTCTTCTTTACAATAAATCTGTAACATTTTATGACATTTTGTTAACAGTACATAATCTGATGAACTATCAGTTAAATCTTGTCTCTGAATCAGAAATATAACACGATGACATTGATCAGAAAGCAAACTTTTGTTCATTTCAAGACAAACTAAAACCTTATATAAAAAAAAATGAAACAGTTAAATTAAATATTAAAATAATACTTTTTTTAAAACATTTTACAATGCTAAATTGTTTTACCTGTGCTGAACCAGATTCCATGCCAGAACAATGTTTTGCAATATCGCTCTGACATGCATTTTTCAAAACTGGATCCAATTCAAGATATTCACGTTGTTGTAATAACTGTGCTCTAAGTTGTTGTCGGCATGGTTTTGTAACTTTATGTTTAGAATCTGTTATAGTATCATTTCGTACTACTTCGCTTAAGCATGCAACAACCTAAAATACAAAACAATTACACATTATATAGAATATTATTTTACACGGTAGGATAAAACTAAATTATACTGACTTCTGGTTTAGTACGAGACCTAGGACAATATCTAATGACATTGGAACGACATGCTTCTTTAAATGATAAGGTGAAACGGTAATCATTCATAGATATTAATTGAAAATGTTCCACAGCAGCACGGCATTTTAGTTCAGTTTTCATTTCTGGATCGTTTTTATTTTTTATCAAACAATCCATTACATCATTTTTACCAATATCATCTTTGGATATAAGTTCCGCCTGTATAAAAAAAAATTGTTATTGACTATTCTATCAATAATCAATTAAAACATTTTATTTTAATACTAAAACTTACTGAACAAAATTTTTGAATGAAAGATTTACAATGTAATCTAACAACAGGGTTCAACTGAATATCTTCAGCTTGTGCTTCGGTCCATTGACTAATTGATTCTCTACATTCTTTAGTCATTTTGATGCTGAAATAACAAGTTATAATGAAACATATTTGAAAATGTATGACATATTAATAAAAATCTATTACTTATTGAAGTTATCTTGTAAGCATAGCATTTCTTCTCCAACGCCAGTTTTTTTATGACAAAAATTTGGCAAGTCCTTTATGCATGATTCTGCAATTTCTGGGTTCAGATCTACACTAATAGCTCGCTGTTTCATAACTTTTCGCACTTGGTCTTTACATTTTGGTTTTAACTATTAAATAAAATGTATTTAAAATCAATCATATTAATAAATTATTTTGTTAATATTCACCTTATATTTTGCTCCAGTGGCTGAAGATGTAAAAGGGCGATAATACTGGACTAAACATGGTAAAACCAAATTTTCTTTTGATTCTTTGAGCCAATCATTAGAAACTTTGCATATTCTAGATGCATCTGAATAACATGCTTGATATAATGCAGGGTCTAAGGTAAAGTCACGGTTTATAAAATACTGAACTGGCATTAATGCATTTTTGCACTCATCTTGCACTAACCCCAAATATAATTTTTCCAATAAGCAAGACATTACCCTAGTGTTGAAAATATTGTTCAAATGGATTAAAAACTTTAAAAAAACTTATTGAATATATTAAATTAATTTATTACTACAGAATAATGTCAATTACTTTTTGTATCCAGTAGGCCTATCAGAACAATATTTATCAACTTCAGATTGACACATTTCTTGGAGAACAGGATCTACTCTCCAGTCTTCACCAATATTTGTAATTCGCATTAGTTTTTGTAACTAATTAACAAATCATAATTACATTTTTATAAATTAGAAAATGCATTTTCTTATATATCAAAAGTCACCACTTACTGCTTTTTGACAATATTTTCCAATTCGGTTTTTTTGACGTGATGGCTTCGAGTGGTCCATTAAACAGTGTATAGTGCGCTTACCGATTTCATTATTTCGACAATATTTTTCAATATCATTTGAACACATTGAAACAACTTCAGGCGATAACTGATAATTTTGGAGTAATAATTTTCGATGCTCCATCAACTCAAACTGACAATCAGACGACACTTCACTTCCTGAAAAAGGAATTGTTTGTATTGTATACTGAATACACTTTTAATATCAAATACTTTACCATTATGAATAGCATTTTCTAAACACAACAATAGTTGAGCTAACCGTACATCTTTATCGTCAGACACTAATCTCCGACAATGATGTTTACGGATGTCTTCTCTACAAGCTCTAGTTAATCCTTTACTGACTCTAATATTGCCAGTAATTAATTTCTCTCTTCTCCACAATTGGCTTTGACACTAAAATATTCAGAAAATAACATTTCAAACTTATATTCTTACCACAGAAGAAATATTGTTGTTGATTGTTAATTCAGAAGAAGATATTTTAGACCAATCCATTAAATAAAATATCAAATAATTGCAATTAATTTAATACATAAATAACAAAAAAACAGAAGAATTAAAAAAATTATCGATATGTTATTGCTATACATATATTTACTAAAGTATTTAGATAAATGAAAAATGCATAGTAAAACAATGACACATATTTTTAACAGTTAATTATTATATTTTTGTATTTGTAGAATTGTTATTATATTTATTAGTTGTCATAGTTTATAAATAAATGCTCTATGGTACTAAATGCTTAAGTAATAACTAAGTTTTGTAATAGAATAAGCTTATGACTTAAATTTTTTAATTTAAAATTGTTTGATTACATCTTTTTTTAAAATATTTTTAACTTTTAAGCTAAAACGTATCAACGTGTTAATATTAATACTAATACTTAAAAATTAAAAAAATAAAGTTACCAATTGAGACATTTGTCCACTACCAATATGTCTAGAAAGACATTTGTAAACAAGATCACTTCCACTTGGAATATCAGCACACAATTTTTCCTTATCTTTTAGGCATGTCATATGAAGAGAATAATCAAATTTTATATTATCTGCTTGCCACTCAGACAATTTATAAACTAATGGTAAACATTGCTTTTGAGAAAGTTTATCTATGTTGGATTGGAGACATTCCAATATATGTCCTCGATACAGTGTCTACAAATAAAATAATGTAATTTCAAAACTGTAAACAAAGTTAATTTATTACTTACATCAGTAAATTGAATATTAAAGCAATTAAATTCCTTAATATCATGCTGGCATGCAGTTGAAAAATTTGTAATAAGTCTAAAATCAGAAAATGCTATATTCTCTATTCTCAATATTAAATTGAGACAGTCATTTTTGGCAATGCTCTGTTTTTTATCAACAATGCAACCAAACCAATTCTTATCTCTTTCACAGTTGAGTTTTTCAATATCATCTCTACACTTCGGCCGTAGTACTGCACGGAGATTTTCTTTTGCCATAAATTTTTTTAAATGAAACCATATAGCTTTTGGACAATCACCGGAAAACTCTGAATCCTAAACCAATAGAATAAAGTATTAATAATTATTAATAAATTATTTAATTAGTATTAATTTTATTTAAATAAATTCATATGGTAAACAGAAAAATATTAAAAACATTATATAAAATGACTTAATGAATAAAATATTAGAAAGATTAAATCAATGAACACATACATTGCTATTAATTTAATAGGTGTGGGGTTAGACGGTATGAGAAATCTTAGTAAATGTAGGTTGGGTTGAGCACTTTAGTGAACTCAGAAAGTTACTGGGATACAAAGTGAAAAAATAAAAATCATACAAGAGTGCATAATAATTTTAATTATTATTTTTAGCTTTTTGGGATAATTTATTTTAGTTATCTTTTATTTATTATTTATAAGTGAATAAAATTATTAATAATAGAAAATAATTTAAATAATATAACACACTTTACAACAATATACTGATCAATACATAGAGACAAGTGTTTCAATATGACATGATATTACATACTACATTAAGTTGATGAAAAAATATTTTGCTACCGTAAAAAATTGTTATTGGTAAGCTTGAATCTCACTAATTTTTAACTTTAAATAATTCAATAAAAATCAATTCTAGCATTACTTATATATATTTATATATATGATTATCAATCTATTTCTTAAAAAGAGCAAGGGTAATCAATTTTATTTTGGACTCAGTAAATTAATTTAGGACCAATTCTCTTGAAAAAAAATAATTTTTACATTTTTTGAAAAATAAATCAGTTTCACTTTTAATTAAGTCTAAATATTGGTAACATGAAAAACTCCATTAATATATTATTAATTGGTATATAATTAACCAATTTATAACATAGTAAATTTATATTCAGTAGAATAAACTTTGTCTGGTTGGTTTTAATATTAGAGTTAATTTGCCTATTATCAGAATTAAGAGTAAAAATAGAATCTATGGATGCTAAAAGGTTTTTCACAATTTATTAATTTTAAATGTGTGATGAATATTTCAAAATTATTGTATTTTACATGACCATGACTTGCCAAAAATCAAAATATTGTAGAAAATCATCTTAAAACAACAAATGGTGATATATTTGATTTTGGGTCAATTGATTCTAATACTTAAACAAACAACAATGAAATTGGTTCTGCTTAATGTAAATATGCAACGCTATTTATTGGTAAGACAGAGATAATGTGATTGGATGTAAAATTTTTTTAAATTATATAAAAATTGAACATGGCTATTTTCATATTAAAATCTTTTAATTCATAGGATACAACTTAATATGCCATAAATTCAAAAAACATATAGTTAAACAAATTTTAATACTGACAAACATTGTTAAGTATAATATCATTTATCATTCAAATACAAATTTAAAATAATTTTTCAGTAATGATGTAATATATTTGTTAGTTATTATATTTATTACATTTATATAGAACTTCAAAAATAGTAATGTACTGAAATAGTGAAACATTTTAAAAACCTACACTTGCCTAAAAACATTATACTGTATAGGTAATGAATTCAAAATGTTTGTTTTTAACCACCTACAGAAATCAATAAATTTTAAAAATTTTAAATATTATAAAATTAAAAATTATAGAATTTTAAGAATAACAGGTGTGTAAATCTTTGTGATTAGCAGAATCGTCAAAGATAAATTGTATTTCTCAAAACTATACGAGGGAAATGCATTGAATTAAATCAGCTAAGTAGAACATTTTAAATTGATTAAATTTGTGTTTTAGTACAGTTAATTTAACTCCTAAATTAAATTTCATAGCATACTAATATAACACATTGGATTTCAATCATAACAACAAAGTATGATAAACGGGTACTTAATCCGTGATCACTTATATACATATGTAATATTTTGATACCTAAATGGAGAGAATGATAACTGTCTTCTCATCGTCAATTAACGAGTTAGAAAAATTATTACCTCATATAGTTGAACACACTCCAAGATATCGAGTTCCTGCGCCGTCGTAGTGGCTGTGTTGGCGCATTTCAATTTCAGATCGTCGATGCAAGACGGTTCGTCCAGTAGCGAGTCAGTAGCTGTCACACGGACAACACACAGCACTTGCAGCAGTAAGACGACATGAAAGACCTTTTTCGCGCGAGCCCCGATCGACGTCACAGCAGCCATCGTGTGATGTAGAATTGGTTTAACGGTGATTAATCACAGAATTAGTATTACCGATACTGTTTTGACAAATCGTCGTCTGCTACAGGAAGGGTGTGTGGGACAAGGCGTTCACTGGCGGCGGCTGTTCCGCGACGGTCGCAGACATGAGAGCTCCGCGGACGTCATGACTAACGGCGGCAGAAGGACGCGGAGCACCACTCAATCAGGATGGCGCCGGTATACGGAAACGGCGGAGCTGAGTGATCCGGGACGCCGAGGATGATCAGCGATAGTACGATGCATTCGAATAAAAATCGCTTGATACGCCAGACGTTCCTTATCAGTTTCACGGGTCGCCGCCGCCGCCGGTACGCCGTTTTCCACAATATAGTACTGCACCAGCAGCGCTAAATACATATAAGCGTATCATTAAATTAGTATCACTCGCTTTGTATCAATTTGTTGTTGTTGAGGATGATGATGCTGTTGTCATTAACATTGTATACATGCTAACTTTAACTATGCTATAATATTATTTATTATTTTGTACAGTATAACACATAAACATATACCATGTCAGTGCATTGTACTTAAAAAAAAAACATTTTTTGGTCTCTACCAAGGGAGAGTGGTGATTGTAATTCGCCAAAATGACATCGTCAAAATCACTGAATTGCTATACTACGCATAACTGTTATTATTTTTTAAATCTATAAAAAGTTCTCTTGTTATTTTCATCATTATTTTATGTATATCAGCACAAATTACAAAGTTGTTAGCTCACGTTTAGATAACATATTGTTTTACGTTAAATTGAAAAAGTACCTATTAAATTTACATTTTCATAATGCAGTAATATAGGACATAATGTTTTTGACATCTGATAAAGGTCAGATTGCTGCATACAGATTGTATGAGACGTGTAATTGGTTTTTGGTAGTACAATTAATTACATACATAAAAAAAAATGTGGACCCAATACACTATAAAAAAAAATAGCTATTGAACAACGCGTCAATCGTTATTACGCATCGCGCATTTGCATCCGATAATATTCAACGATAATAACTCCAACAATAATTAATACTACTACCTACTAATTTCTCATGAGTATTTTTGATAGCCATTAACCATAGATGTATTTGCGTAAACTATACCAAAAACAAAAAAATCGTATTTTATCAACTTTGAAACGCACTTGAAAGTTAATATTCACGAATCGAAAATGTTGTTTTTACACAGGAAGTCGTTGTAATCGTTTGCTTTAAAAATAATTTGCTACATTCTAAAAAAAACCAATCAAACAAAAATTATTTAAAGAAAACACTGTGCCACAAACTTAGACATAGGTATTGATTTATGAACCGCTGTGTCTGTGGCGATTTTAAATGTCGTTGTCATTATTATTAGTGGTTACCTATTGGTTATAAGTTATAGCTATTGTTCATTTGTATCAACGGTTCTCAAATCTCAACCTCTTTAACTAGCGAAGGTACCCCAAAGAATGAACTATTTTGCTATTTTAAAGCTTCTAAACTTTTGTTCATAATTGTACTTAAAATGTATCATAGGCGTAATCTGGGGTGGGCAAGGAGGGGCAACTGCCCCCCGGGCGTTTAACTGGAGGGGCAAAGGTATTATTTTGCCCCCCTCTACCATCAGTTATAATTCAAATTTTAATATAATTAAACTAATAAAATACTTTATTTGTAAATATTAAAAATCTTAACATATAATATTTTCTACATTTTGTAAGAAACATCATACAGTTGTATCTATGTGTATAAACTAGGTATATAGGTATAACGTTTATTATATTGTTTATACAGTACCTAAACATTGATTCGAAAAATTGCAATATATATTTCTTGTTATATTTGACAATATTTGAGCATTAAAATGTAAAAGTGAAAGTACAAATTAGAAAGAAAAGCTAAATTTTTCCAGCCCTTCAAAATAAATATGATGCACACAGTTCTCAAATTTGGTAAGTGTGGGCTTTGGAGATTTTCGCTGCATAGTTGAAATTTTGGTTAAAAATAAATACTGCCCCCCTAGAATGTTTCCCAAGTTACGCCACTGAAATGTATTATCAAACAAAATAATGTTCTTATTGATGTTTTAAAAAATACTATTCTACCACAATTACTTAGTCGACACAGGGACGTGTTGATATCCGATTGATCATTTCGCGAAAGTATCATTTAAATATTTGTCGTACCCCGGGTCGAGAACCGCTAATTTATATCATGAGTTATCACTTTTTTTCTAATTAATATATTACCGGTGTTGGCTTGTGGGTTCGACGGGATGACGCCGATCGGTTATTTTCACCGCACTACGGCTATAATATACGTGGCATGTCTCATGAACGTATGATACGCGAGCTGAAAGCTTCGTGGTCGTCGGGCCGCGGATGCTGCGAATCGAATGCGAGTCGAAAAAACACGGACATCGGACGGTCTCGCAGTGGAATAGTCCCGCCGTCCCGGAGCCGATAAATTTTAATTGAGCAATCATAGTACAACATTGCACTGATAACAGAGAACCCGTGAATTAATCATCATACATTTTCACGATATTCCTTTATTATTCAGTTGTTACAACACTCGAACGCATCGGAATAACAATATTATTATTATTATTATTATTATTATTATTATTGTTATTGTTATAATATGCGGCGGGTGCGCGTGCACACACGGCGGCCATATGGATGTGGTGCCCACCGTTGACGGCCTACGCTAAACGACGATAATATTATTGTATTAATATATTATTTCATTAGGCGTGGCAGATACAGATGGAGGAATAAAGTCATGAAACCACGGAAAAGAGATAAGATATTGTAATGTACTGAAGCTGCGGCGTCCAGATGCGTTTCCGACGCAGATACATGTATCTGAAATAATGAAAAATATCTGTAGATGTATTAATATCTCGACATTATTTCACCATAGATAATATTATGGGCGAAACTAAACATATAACATTAAATATCGAACAAATTGTGTATATACCTAAGGTCAGGCTAAAATATTTCAAATTTGCTCATCTCCCCCACCTATCCATAAAAAAATAAATAAATAAATTAGCGATTGAAACTTTGTTTATTATTACCTATTTTTATACTATCAATACTATTTTTTCAATTCATATTCGATATATTCAGGTAATAATATATTTATTTTTATACAAAAGTCAACTGAGTCGTAAAATTTATTCACATTCTTATGAGTATAAAAAGTTTTATTTTAATCTCGTACTAGTTGTATTTATTGGTACAAGTTTAGAATTTAATAATAAAATAACTATAGTTAGTTAGAATTCTTGAAAATTTTATAAAAACTCAATGCATGCATATTTAAATATAATTATTGCTTACAAATATTAAAAATAATAAACACAGCAAATTTCACGAATTGTACATATTATCTAAAATAGTTTTTTTTAGGTACATTTATAACTACCTATTCACATTAACTATTATTTCACGTTTAAATTTAATTTAAAAAGCATACACTTATATTCAAAATAAAACTATAAAAATAATGCCTACATAAATCAGGTAGGTATCACATTGGTTATTTTTTAATATACCTACTTATTCGGTTGAATATATTATAAATTGAGCATTACTTTTTATATGTTTTTGTTTTTTTTTCACATTTATGAGTTTGTTTGATAAACAAGAAGTATTTATATTAATATTAACATAAACATAAAAATAATTATTCATCAACTCAATAATTTCTTTATGATTGACTATCATAGGCCCCGCTTTGTTGATAGTGATTATATATTTTTTTATCAAATCTAACTCATAAATATAGGTATAATTAAGTATACCAGTATGGATAACTCATACGTTGCACTTAATTTATATTTACACTCTCTATAAAAGTTAAAAATCATGGGATTGTTATTTTCTTTATAGTTCATTATATTAAATGTTAACCTTTATACCTACCTGCACATCCAGTGCTGGCAAATTAAAAGTAATTGTTATAATATAAGAAAACTAGATGAAATTAGAATAAAAAGACTATAATGGTTTCTTCATTTTTATTTTTTCAAATGTCCTTTATTATGCAAACTACAAACATTTCTTTTGAACCTTTTTAGTAAACATATCTATGCTTAAATACCTACTTAATAGCAGAATTTTAAGATTTGTAAAGTTGTGTACTATCATTGATTATAAATAGTATAGGTATATAAATACTGTTTATAATCAATGGTAATATTTATAATAATAAAATAGAAGCATAGACGTAGTTTCCTGTGGGGCTATGGGGCTACAACCCCACAGAAACTTTTATAGTCCCCCTCCACGGCGTGGCGCTAATTTTTATTGAAAACATTTTCTGCTATGAGGCGAATAAAAGATTGAATTAGAAATACCTACCTACTAAAAAAATGATAGATTTTCCAACTATTAATACTCCACATTGAAAAATATTTGTCATATTAACCAGATTCGGGCAATGTGTTAAATATTTTCACAGATAAAGACAGACATTTTAATTTAGTTTTAATTGTTATATGTAATATGTATTATAAAAATAACAGGTTAAAAAGTAATGAATTAATAATAAATTAATTTTTATACCTAGAAAATGTTCCCTTTCAAATAATTTAAGTTAACACAGAGTTCTTTAAGATACATTTTGATTGTCCTGTGTAGCCCCCATAGATATGTATACCAATTACGAAACTACACCCATGATAGAAGTAACTATTATAGACAAGGTTCATTTTTCATTATTGTCCAATTCTTAACTTGAAAACAACAGTTTTAGTTCAAATGGTTTTATACTCACAGCGTTTGTGTGAAAATTCTCGTTTATTTATGTATGAACATTTTTCAGAATGTTGTGGTCGTCGTGAATAGTGTGCAGATAACCGATATTTATGTATACTTTCACGAAGCCATGGTCGGAAAACATAGGTTAATACTATTTTTATTCAAAATTTGGTAGAAATTCGTTTTCTCAGAAAGATTTTAAACATAGTTTTCAATATATATACCAAATTCCACAACGATTGGACAAACTAATTATGTTTCACACACTTCTTCATATTGGAAATTTACGTAAAAATAGTTGATTTCGTAAAATGCGTGAAAAAATATAGTTGAAAGCTTATAAAAAAATTGTGACCAATGACTTTTGAGTTTTTTCCTGTATCGTTAGTAAAGTAGAGTCATAAATAAATTTTCATAACGTTCCATCTAAGCTTCAACAGTTGCATTATAGATAAAATTTAAAAAGCCGAGGTATTTTCAAAGTTCTCCATTTAGCCGGAAAATTGTAATTTTTTTTTTTTTTAATTTCTGTCGAATTTTTAATATATGGTGAAAATTCTAAGCTTCTAGCGATATTACTTTGTGGCTCAAAATTAAATAGGTAACTAACATCTTTAAGTAATAACTACAGTTACTAGAGTTGCTGGACAAAACTGAAAAATATTTACTGTCTTAAACTGTGTCTCTAGAAAAAAAAAGGATGTAAACATTGAAAAACAATCGATCATTCGCTTCATTCATAATCTTAAATTGAATTGGTAAACCCGGCAAAATATATTATATTTTGTATGGTATGAAATATTGTATACGGTACAAAAATTATTTAAATTAGGTTTTAACTTTATATACAAGTTTTACATGTATGTTTAATAATTATTAAGTCTGTATTAATATTATTTCAGGTTGATATTTACATTGACAATTATGATAAAATGAAAATCTAAAACTATTAGCTAAACAAACAAAAAAAAAAAACAAAAAAAGTCGGACATATACTTCACACCATCGCATTTTAGACGATATAATGGAGATGGATTTAAAGAAATTTAGATGAGCTATTTCATGATAAGTGAACGATACGCGTCATTATTTTATTTATAATTGAAGTCAATGTTATATCGTTATTTTCAGAAAACAATAATTCTGAGTGAAACTCATGTAATAATTTATTTTAATATCAACTTGTTAAGTTCTTAAAAATATAAAAACCCGATGATTAATAATCGATTCACATTTCAATTTTCAAGATAAAAGTAGTGAAATAATAATAAAAAAAATCTGTGATGACAAAAATGGTTCGTAAAAATACACCATTTCACAGTATTTTGACATTTTCAGATTATATAAAAAAATAATTAACGCTTTCAATTACCATAAAAATGTAAATATAACGAAGACTTCTTAAAAATTATCTCATATACAAATTTCAAATTTTATGATATAAAAATAAAAAGTACGTACTTCGTCTTATGGAGGTTTTCTCTCAATATAATCTAGTTATTTTTTTTAAAAAATTTTTTTCACCAAAGATTCAAAACTTGATATACTATCCATATTCAAAGTTTTATTACGTTTGGATCGACCAATTTCTTCAAATAAATTGTTAAGTTGAAAATTGACGTAAAAACAGTTTATTTCGTAAAAATCGTATAATGATTTACTTAAACGATAAAAAAATCTAGTCATAATTTTTGAAATTTTTTTATAATCGTTAAAAAAGTGTATGAGTAGTCATATTAAATTTTTTAAAGTTTTTGTCAAATATTCAAAACTTTATTAGGGATAAACTTTTAAAAAACAAGATATATTTTCAAAGTTATATTTTTAGCCCACAAGTTGTCGAATTTGTTTGAAACTTTTTTTATGCAAGTAGTGAATAGTGATATGTCAATAATATATTGTGAACATTTCAAGTTTCTAGTAAAAGAGAAAAAAATAAAACAGTAAACATCTTTGTAAAACCATAAGATTCTTCGCTTCACTCAGAATCTAAAATAATAAATAATTCCGACTATTTTCTTTAAAATTTAATAAGTTATTTCAAACTTAAAACGCGAGTAATAATAATTATTATTGAGTTTATGTTTATGAAACTCGAACCCTAGATAAATAATATATCACTAACTGACGTGTAATTAATTATTTCTATCATAATTTGTCAAATCATCAACACGTATAAGAAATAATTCCGACAATTGATTTTTTAAATAAATTTTTCAAGACTGTTAGATAAGTATATGAATATGATAGTATTAAATTTTCAGGTTTTCATATCAAATAATTAAAATTTTATTAGATACCTACAAATTTTCAAAAAACGATATATTTTCAATAGTTAAAAAGTTCTATAATTCTATATATAGTCCAAAAACGGTAAAATGTTTTCGAACCGCAAGTCAAGTTTGCACAAGGGTTATGTTGATATTTGTTCAAAATGTCAAGAGCTTAGCTCCATTATTTTTGGATTTATGGCTAAGTATAAAAATCTCGTCTACATCAAATTTTACCGGTTTCGCTCAATTTTCAGGTAGTTTTTCCACATGTTTGGGAAAACCATTGAGAATAGGAAAAAAATTACTTCTATAAAGTACAAACTAAATGGCATTTCACATCTATTAAAATGTTGTTTGAAAATTTTGGAACATTACTAGGTACCTGAAAAAGTGACTAGATTCATAAAAAAACACATAATTGTAATATTAATACAATCTTCGTTTCACTTAGAATTTAAATTAATCGTAGGTTCACGTCAATATTTAATGTTATTGTATAGTAATATACTTAATGTTTAAATTACTTCGTATTTTATCGACAGAGTAATTACATTACATTTTTATTAAGTAATTTTCAAAATATATTTCACAATTTTGATGAAATGCAGATATGGTTATGTAAGGTATTAAAGATAAAATATAAAATAAGGTATTTCCCGTGTTTTTTTCCAGCGGTATGATACTATGATAATATTACAAAAGTTTTATACAAGAAAAAGTTTCTCCGTTGAAATTTCAAAGTCTATTGTTTTTTTACGTTGTGAAAATGTGAACACGAATATTACCTCCTTGAATCGTGATAAAAATGGTTCAGCTGTTCATGGAGGTAATTATGAATACATCATTATCTACATTGTATTTTTCTATTATCAAACGTTATGTTTCCCGCCAAACGTCGCATTCGTGCCGAACAAAAGTGTTATTACCGATGTCAGATAATGTCAGACATGCACCATGAGTAACGTAGAACTTGATATTTTTTACATTTCAATATTTAAACATTATTGAAATCGTAATCGTGAAACAGAAAACCTTTCCATTATTTTATAGTGAGTGTTAAGTTGTTGTCAGTATACATATTTTCATTATAATATATCTATACGTAACAATACAAGTTAAGTAAGTAGTCAGTTTTTACATACATTTATTTTGCACATTAAAAGATTAGTGCAACATTACACAAACAACGTTTCATTATTGTGTGTTTATTATGTTTGAAATATTCAAAACAATTATTTTGTTTTGGTTTTTGAAACAATTGATATGAACGTATCATTAAAATCTGTATCCATTTATGATTGGTAAACAATGTTTTTGTATGATATTATTTATGAAGCAGGTTCATTATGTATTTTGTTTAGCATCCATATTAATCTATTTAAAAAAATATATGTTTTTCAGGTGTATAAATTTAACTAGCAATGAATTTTACTCCTCGTTCAAAACCTAGATCTTTAGAAAAAGGTGAGAAATCAGTATATGATCATGATTTACAACTTTATCGTGATATCCCTGATATTCAAATAAATTTAGATGAATTCGAAGAATGGGCAGTTGAACGATTAAAAGGTAAAGATAAAAATATATCACTTATTATTTACTAATTTTTTTTATGCAATATTAATACATTTTTATATTTTGTTAACTTGTCCTCAGTTTTACAAATATTAGAGCAAATAAGTTTGAAAGGAAATATAAATAACTATGAAGATTTTACTAAATCGGTAATTCAAGAAATTAAAAAAGAAGGATTGAATCATATGTATAAATTGGTATGTAATTTTACTTTTAATAAAAAGTATCAATCAATTTTTTTTTTTTTTAATCTAACAAATAAAACTAATGCATTTTCTGGATTATCATATTAATTTGTAAGTGCCTTATTCGTTTTAATAGTTACAATTATTTTCTGGTTTTAAATGAAAAAACTATTGAAGTAGTGACTGTGATACAAATCTTTTACATTATATTTCATTTAAAAATTGAAATAATGATACCTAATGATTTCGTTTTATGGGATAAATTATTTGTTAAATCTAATGAAATTATTTTATTTCATTTTTATGATTTTTATGTTAATGTTAACCTAAATTCATAAAAAGTCATTATGATGTAATTTTTTTTGTTTAGGTGAAAGGTGGACCTTACAAGGATGATGAAGAACACTGTGAAGCAAGAAAAAGAGATTTATGTTCACATTTTATTCTTCGCCTAGTTTATTGTAAAAGTGATGAATTGCGTAAATGGTTTATGAACAGAGAAATAGAATTATTTAAAATGCGTTGGTCGCTTCTTTCAAAAAGTGATAAGCTGAAATTTTTATCATCTAATAACACCAACTATTCTGCAGTAAGTCATAACTTTCATTTTTTTTTTATTGATTTTAATACATATGAGTAGGAAATTTTAATGTTAATGATACTTACCTATTAAAGCAAATAATAATAAATAAAAATATTATAATTATATAATTTAACTAAATACTACTATATACAGGTATGTAAAATAAACAAATAAATTATTAGAAAAATATCTGATGAAATAAAAATTCAGCTTGGAGTAATTTAGATTTGTTTTGTATTAACTACCACTTTTGGTTTTCAAAATTATCATTGCACAAATTAAAAATATAAATCACAAATTAAATACTTATAATATAAAAATAATGAAAATTAATGTAATAGAAAATATATTACGTGCAAATATATAATACTGCCAGATTTTCATAAATTATCAAATTTAATACTATGTTTTTAGTGTATTTATTTTTTTTAAATGATTGAATTATTATATTGGCGTTTGTGACCTAAATTCTAGGATTCTAAATCCCATTTTTTTTCACATTGTAATTGATTAATTTACTGTCTGTTATGAATTAAGATATATTAATAACACTAAGCCTATACCTCCAAATATATGAGAAAGTATTTACTAGTAATACTTTTTGTAGTACAGCCTACAAATATTTAAGTAATTATGTATTTAACTATACTGTTATTTAAAAAATTAAAACTTTGAGCATAATTTGAGATTGCTTTTTGGATGATGCTAATATTTTCTGTACCCATTTAAATTATGATGACTTATTGTAATTATCTATTTTTTTAATTAAATTTATTTACTAAGAAAATTCAACATTTTTAAGCATAAACATTATATAGATGCTCATTGGGAATACTGGGGTAGATTAATTGATTTTAATTACTTTTTTGGATTATTTATAAATTGTGTTTAGGTTGACGAAGAAGAACAGAAGATAATTGATGAAAGTATGAGCTCTTTTACCACATCTGGAAGTAATAATGAATATTTTAAAGTTCGATGGACACAAGTATTAGATTTAGTGCGCAACAGAAAAGTCTATGTTTCTGATGGATATGCTTATGTTGTGCAAACTGATGTTATTTCTGGAATTTGTCAAACCTTTCGGTCAGAACTTGCCGAGGATCTAATAGTAAGTTTTACATTTTATTTGACTATGATTCACTTATAAATGACAGACATTTTCTGAGAGAAGCTGTTTTAAAAAATATAAATTTAATAAGACAAAACAAAATATATAAAATTTATTATTTGTTGTATTTAAATGCTTGATATTAGTGGAATGTAATTTGCCTTATGCACTACTATCATTAAGCTCTTCGCTATAATATAAAAATATATTGTATCTATAAATATCATTCCAGTAAAATTGTTACTACTTTGTAATAACTCCAATTATATGCATTTGTGCATCTGATATTTCCAGTTTGAATTATTAATGTGTAATAATTTGTTAACTATATTCTTTATTTTTTTAGAAATGCTTTCAAAAATTTAGTGCAATTAGTGAAGACGAACGGTTTGGAGCTTTTATCAAATATTTACATCAGTCCTACATGGGTAAAAATTATTCTGTTGCAGAAAATATGTCATCACTGTCTATTAATAATATTGATATAGTAAGTTTTTATATTAATTTAGTCAATTCAATTTTAAATTTTAGTTCCACCTTACATATGATCTGTGATGCTGTCAGACACATTAAATTTATGTACTTTGTAGGAACAACAAGTATAAATAAATGAAACTTGAAATAGATTTAAATAATTTGATTTAGTTCATAGAATACTTTATTATTCAATTTATGTCTAATTACCAAAATTAGTGACCACTGTATCTTAGATGTATGTGATATATAAGTTGTGAAACTTCAGTACTAAGTATTTATTATATTCTTAAAACTTCTAGGCTTCAAAAGATTCTTTCCCGTTGTGTATGAAACGTTTACATGTTGTATTGAGAAGTGAACATCATTTAAAACATCAAGCTCGTCAACAGTATGGTTTATTTTTGAAAGGTGCTGGATTGCCACTTGAACAAGCATTGGTGTTTTGGAGATCAGAATTTACTAAAAAAATTGATGCAGATAAAGTATAAATGATTGACTAATAAATATTTATTTTGAGAGATAATTAATGCACTTTACATTTCTGTTTAGTTTGATAAACAATATACTTACAATATAAGACATAATTATGGAAAAGAAGGCAAAAAAACAAATTATACTCCATACAGCTGTATGAAAATAATTATGGGTGCAGTAGGCATGGATGAATATCACGGATGTCCTTATAAACATACCAATAGTCAAGCATTAAAACAGTTACTTGAAACTTCAAATATTTCAGCTCAAAGTAAGTTTATTAATTATAGTTGTATGTTGTATTAAGTTATAAATTAATTATATATTGTATCATAATATGAAGGTGTCCAAGATATTTTAAATCTTAGTCAAAATGGACATTATCAAATTGCTTGTACGAAATATTTTGAAGCAAAACATGGTGTTTCACCTTCTTCTACAGCTATAAACCACCCAAATCAATTCTTTGAAGAAAGTCAAAAATTAAAAGGTCATCATAGTGGTGATGATTCTTATCATAATGGTGATATATCTATTCATAATGGTGGTGTAGTTACTCATAATGGTGATAAAACTAATCATAATAACTGTAAGAGTATAATATTTTTTACTGTAATTTATTTTTGATTTTATTTAATAAAGTTTTATTTACAGCTCAAGTAAATAATTCAGTAGAAGAAGATATTAACAATACAGACTTTGATAAATCAATTGCTGATTTTGTTGATAAAATGGATTATGATTGATTTGTGCACATTTTTTTTTAATAACATTTAATGTAAATTTTTTATTTTTACTAATTAGGAATTTTAATTTTATTATTATTTACAATATTTCATAACATAATATCATTTATACAGCGACTTCATAAACTACAAGTAATTTTATTTTTAAGGCTACAACAATTAAAAATCTATGTGTGTGTAGACAAGCATTTGTAAAAAAGACTGTCTAATTTAATGAATTGTTACATTTATACTAGCAACTCTACATTTTCAATAGTTTAATAATTTTTCATTGATTAATTATGAAAGTTCTGTCATACTTTTAGTGAACAAATACAGTATAAAACTGAAAGAAGGTGTTGTAGTTTTGTTGAAAGTATAAAGCAATATTTTTTTTAGAATAGCGCTAAAAAAAGTTGATGTAATATCTTTAAGCCATCAATTTAGTACTATTTAAAAAAAATTAATTCACTAATGTAACTGAAGCAAAAAAATACAAATTGAGTTAATCATAGTATAGCAAATTATTACCTACTTGGTCCAACAACGGTTAAATATTGAATATGCTATCCCTATAGATTTAACTCTGTATTATTTTTATAATTTCTAAAGTTTTATTTACTGATTCAAGACCACAAAATTGTCTGTTAAAAATAAATAATAAATCCAGTGTCAATCGCATTAATCTTTGGATTTAAGTTAAACCGTTTTACACATTCTTAATAACAACAACTATAATTGTTAATGTTTCTCATTAATAGTGTGACTTCAATATTATTTAAAAAATCTAATAATGATATTACATGTGCAAGGAAATAATACTATTATTAATCAGCCACTAATACTTAAAAATTATATCTCAGATTATAACATAAATTAATGATATTGTTGAGACTTGTCAGTTAGAGTGAAGTATGACTTCGTTGTAGTTATTAGTTGTATTTTCTTTAAATAAATATCACAAAGAAACAGTGTGTGTACAAGTCATTGAAATGTTAATATTGACGATTAGGAAGTAACACCAAGATAGTGCCTGACCAGGTATCATCTAAATGTGACAGAGTGCTCAGAGCAATAAACCCGTGAGTCTTAATGGACAGATAGTACGTGATACGGTCCACTACAGATAGTGTAGGTCTCCTTATATTGCTTGGAATTGTTTGTCCTATCTGTTGTCATGTTCTGTATTCATACAGAGTTCTCTGATGATCTCCCATGACTTTTGCTCGGGTGTGTCCTGGACACGGATCTCCGACCTCGTAGTTTAGCTAATATTTAAACTACCTTCTCTTTTTGGTATAATTTATACAATTATTACATAGTCAAAATAGATTGTGTATTAACTATTGTAATTATCACACAATTTGTGTGATTTGTATTAGAACAATATTTGGCACGTGTTACATGTTTCCGTGTATGACTTATATTTATTTCTAATTTGTACAGTGGTACACAACAATACCTAATGAATTTGTTTTATAAAATACATAATGAGTATTCTTTACACTCTTTTTTGCTATTCTTAATTTTGATAACAGACATACATTCATTACAACGACTGTATTTCCAAAATGATATAATATTATCTGATTTTTGGTAAACACTCAGCAATATTTGTGTAATGAAAATATCACTTATTCAATTTTTTGTGTGAAATTGTTAATATGTTCTATATAACAAATAACAATTTTTCTGCATATTTCATAATTACATTATTTAACTGTAAAACATTCTTTTATTGGCATGCTTTTGAACTAAGTTTTGAAAAAAAATTCTAAGTTATAAATAAATACAACAACTTTTAAAACGTATGATATGAAAATAAATACACAAATCTAAAGGATTGTACTTAAATCTAAAAGTTACTCAAGAGCTTAAAAACTAGAAAGATAAATCATTATGGTTCAATTTTATTAGTTGAAATCCTTTAATGAGACCAAGTAAGTTTTTACATTTTTAAAATGGATTAAGTTAATTGAAAGAAGTAAACAAGTGTATGAAATTTGTATTTTTAGTTAACTTATTGAAAGTTAAATGTTACTTGTTGATAAAATATTAACTTGTCAACTTTTATTTCTTTTTGTCAATGGTTACTTTTATAGTTGTCTCAAATGTGGTATTGATGACATCCAACTTACACATAATGCTCCATGATGAGAAATAGACAGATAAAAAATGTACCTTTACAAATTAATGTTCTATTCTTATTAAAATAGTGATTATTAGTGTCTATTTGAGAAAAGTGGGTTGCATACTTTTTCATTAATGTTTTTTAGTACTTAACCTATTACGTGATTGTGGACTTGTGGTTATGTAATATGTAGCTAGTCCTTATTTTTTAATTTTTAAACAGATTAATATAGAGTTAATGCATAGAGTTATTTCAATATTCTATGCCCTGAGTAAGAGAAAAAAACACCCTCTCTCTCTTCACCAAATTGTTTAGAAATTATTCAATATGTTAAAAAAAACATAGGGTAAAACTTCATTTAGTACCTACAACCTGAATTAAAAAACATAAAAATGTATTTTTATTAATTGATAATCAACAACATTACGTAGGTAGACAAAGTTCATAGGTACCTACACTATACAGTCCACAGATACACTACACATGTTTAATATATTTATTATGAAGCAAACAAAATTAATTGACTTATTAGCAAACGATTTTAGGTAAGCATATATGAAATACAGTAAAACCTCGTTAAGACGCCGCGTAATATGCGAGATAGCGTTATAAGCGATATCCCGCTTATTACGCTTTTGAAGCGTTATAGGCGATACCCGCCTATTAAAAGCGTTTTAAATGTGATAATAGATAGAATAAATTAGAAAAATGTTCATAGTGTGACTTGTTATGTATTACACAGTAACATACGTTGTATTTAAAATTAAAAAAAAAAAAATCATCAAATATACATACAATAAAATTACACTAAAACCTTGACGCTCCCGCTTAATACGCCATCCCTCTTAACACGTGGATTTTTTCCGGTCCCAGGTACTTGTACACTTTTAACATTGAAACAAATTGTTGTTTATAGAATACACCAATTTTTTCATCACACAGTTTAATAATACTCAATTTATCGTCACACACGAATAAAAATAAACATAAAAATTATAAATCTGCGTGTGATGTCACGTGTACACTTCAACGTCCGATCATGTAACTAACGTACGTACGTAGGTACTAACGAAATATAGTAAGAGTGTAAACCATATCAAGATGTTACTAATAAATATCAATTTCTCTGTCGATAAAAGTTTTGAGAAGCCAGAAATTAGAGCGTATTATGCGGTGGCGTATTAAGCGTGTTTTTTTCAATGTTAAAAGTGTACAAGTACCTGGGACCGGGAAAAATCCACGTGTTAAGTGGGATGGCGTATTAAGCGGGAGCGTCTTAACAAAGTTTTACTGTATGTAGTTATAAAATTATAAAATCGATGTACCTACCTATGATAGTTAAATTTTAATGAAGAAAATTGAAATCAAATGAAAAATGTTCGCACAAATCTTTTTCATTAAAACATGTATCCATTATTACGTTGTAAATGAATTTCTTTGTAAAATGTGATAATTGTTAAGACAACCAAATAAATTAGATTTTCACCAGTAGTTCTTGAGAGTTGAGATGAAAGAAGACTCGATATTTTAGATTCTTAGTGAAATGAAGGATCTTATGGTTTTACAATGATGTTTATTATTATTTTTATTTTTTTCTGGAGACACTTTCTTAATCGAAAATTATATGTCGATGGTACTTTGAGGGTTTATTAAGCTCTCATCTCAATAGTTTTTCAGATGAGAGGAAAAACCGCCTAAAATGGGGCAAAAACCGCGAAATTCGCCGTAAATGGCACTTCATTAAATCGACTTTAGTAATTTCGTCATTACTTCAAAAGTAATGTTGCTAGAAACTTGAAATTTTCACCAAATATTATTGAAGTATCAAATGGGCTAAAAATAGAACTTTGAAAAGTTTTTTTTTAAGTTTATCCCCTATACATTTTTAAATGTTTGACAAATACTTTTGAAAATTTTACATGCCTTTACTCATATACTAATCAGTTTGTCGTAGATCCTGCCACCCGGGTTACTTCAATGATTTACTCATCGACAAAATATTTCTTGGAGGAAAAACCATCTGCGAACAAATATCCAAAGAATCCCAGAAAATGCCCGAATGATGTCAATGAGACAAGAAAAAATAATATAATATATTTATATTATCCTATTATTTTAACGGATAGCGCACACATTTCTAAGAACTGTAGTTACCTGACTTTGACGCGTGAGAATTCAATAATTAAATTATGAAGATGATCCAAAGGAAAATAATTATTTTTATCGAAAGAAGAAACGAGATGAAAGCTTCGTATAGAAATCATCTGTTTACATGCAGCTCGTATGAATATCATAAAAATATGAAGGTATCGTAAAAATAAACAATTCTTTAGTCACGAAAAAACTACTCATTTTGCAAGTAGTTTAACAAACTAGTCAGTGACTACCTATCTATTTACATTTTATAAGTTTGTTTGGTTGAAATAATAGTAGACTGACAATTTTCCTATGAAATGTTTTAGGTTTCTGTATTAATCGTACCTACCACATTGAAATTCAGTTTAAACTAGGATCTAATAACCTCTCTCTCTCTCTCTCTCTCTCTCTCTCTCTCTATATATATATATATATATATATATATATATATACATATGTATACCTCTCTAACAACGCTTACTGAATGAATGATTTATGTTTACTGCTTTTTAAACAAAATGGAACTATAGTGTTTGTGTTAGAGCTTGTTTTAATTTTAATTTTCCATACAATACAATAGCGCATATTTTATGTTACATAATCATTTGATATTACATAAAAGAAAATTAAATTATTTTTATTTAGAAAAACCTAACCTACGCGTTTCACATTGTTACTATCATCATTATCGTTCATCTCTTCACAACTGATGGCGTATAGGTACACTGCACATCCGTGTTTTACTGTTCTATTATTTAAATACTGAGTGTGTAACTTTACACGTATCTACCTAATACCTAATTATAGGTTTAGCCAAAGGCCAAATTAAAATTAAGGACCCGATATATTTTTTTCGGAATTCAATAGAAAAGATAAAATAAAGTTCGATAAAATTATTTATTTTCCACATTGTCGTGATGCTGTGATTAGTTGGTCTATAATAAGTAGAGGAAACCTGGGTTGATTGGGTTCTGAGTTGACTGAGTCAATTTTTCGAGTCAAGAAGTTGAACTCGACGACACATTGTTACTTGTAAGACAATATAATATTTTGTATTAAACTGTTATATTTATCGTTCTATATCAACAAATGAATCGATTTGGTTACATCATTTTTCCCTCGTAATTTAATCAATACCTACATATTTTTATCAATATTATGTGTTTATTTTGACATAATTAAAAAAATCGTTTTCACACAATTTTATTGTTCTTAAAATGTTTGATATTAGTCGAGATATGTAAAACATGATTAATTTTTAATAATAATACATTATGCACATGCTGTTTATTATTGTTTCATAATAATGAAAAAATCATACAGGGCTAGTTGGCCTCTTAAATTGAGATATGTTGGCTGCATTAGTTTAATCAAAATATTGTTTTTATACAGATATATTTGTAAATTTTCAAAAAGATATTTATTTGTTATATTATGTTCTATGAAAAGATGCTATTTAAGTTTATTTAATGATTAAGGATTAATAATTCGTCGTTGACATTTGTATTAAAATATTGTTTTTTTTTTTTTATGTAACGTAGTTAGAGCTACTTAATTTAATTTAATTTGATTATTATTAAGTATTAAATTTTTAAATTGTTAAATAGATAAATGAAACTGATTATAATTATTTATATGTGAGTCAGTCGATGTGTGACAATGGTATTGTTAATTTGTCCCGTCGACTGTGCAAGTTAGCTTGATTTTTTTTGCTTGAATTATAAAGTACTTATTTAGATAATAATTTTAATAAATTATGTAGCTTGTATGTTAGTGAACATTTTGATGTGGTATAAGTATTAAAGGCACAAAATCCAAAGAATTATTTTTAAAACTATTTACAGCAGTTAATTACAGTGGATATGGCGTGGCGATTAATTGTAAATATACCAAATAGATAATACATTTTTTTTCAACTGTACAAGTATTTCAGTTTGTGATATATATCTATAAAAATGATTATTGATTAACTTTATATCATATCTATAGTTAAGGAAAACAAGAAACTTAAGTGATCGTGCAAGATGTTAATCATTATTATTCTAAAATTGTAAAAATGTTAGTTTAATACTCCAGCTTCATTTTAATATTTTTGTTTTTATTTTTCAATTCCAATTATTTTTACTCTCTCTTTATAATATTTGCATAATTCAATAATTATTTATTATGCTTTATTTTTTAATTAATACCAGATGTATCATAATATTTATGTTGGTGTTAGGTAAGTTTGTACATTGATATACACATAAAATAATAAATAAAATGTAATTTTTAACTGTTAGCTAATTACATATTCTAATGAGTTAATAACCATCCGAGTAATTTTAACTTTGAGATTACGTAGAGGATTAGCTGGAAAAAGAGAGTTATTTTACCATTCATGAAAATGATCAATTTAGTCGCATTTTAACATTTTAAGTCCTCGTAAATAAAAATTAACAAAATCAGTTTTTACAAAAATATAAGTAACTTTCTACAAAATGTTTAATTCTTAATACAAGATGTTTCAAATGTGATAGGGTAATAACACAATTAAATCTATATTTTTGTTGTTGCATAATAAACATTTAAATCACAATTTCAACTTAACACGAGTATAAAAATAAAACCATTTAGACAATAATGATAATAGTAGGTATACCTACTACTACTTATATTTATGCCAACCCAATATTTATTTTTTTTTTTTTATTATTTTTTTTATTTAAAAGGATCATTTTTTTTTAATTCGATCAAATCAGAATGAAATTGATTGTAACAAAAAAAAAAAAGAATAGTTGAATAATACTTTAAATAACGAAACATTTACTATACATTTAATTAAAAACTATCTAATATATAGGTATATATCAAGAGAAAAATATTTAATGAATTACAAAATAAAAATGTAGATAGAAGTATTAAGGGTTCAGCATGTATTGTTTGTAATTTGTACTAATGTTTTGTTTTGATCTTATAAATAAACATCACGTTATACAAAGCCATAATAAAAATGACTTTATTAATTAATATACTTAGTTTTCATAAACATATTTTAATTCAATTGTATAATATACATTGTATAATTTTTTCTATTATAAAAATATTATTGATAACTGATGAACATTTTTAGTTTCAAGCACTATTATTTTATTATTATTTTTAGATTCTGAGTGAAGCGAAGGATCTTATGGTTTTACAATGATGTTTATTTATTATTATTTTTTTCTGTAAACACTTTTTCGTATAGAAATCCTTGTCCAAAAGTTTCGTCCAGCAACTTTTTTGATTCGAAATTGAACTGAGATGGTACTTTAGAGAGGTCATTTTTCCAAAATCTCCATAGTTTTTCCAGTAATCAAGAATAACGATCGAAAAACTGAGTAAAAACGGTAAAATCGGTAAAAATCCGCCGTAAACGAGATTTTCACTGTTCAGATTTTAGGTATTTAGTCATAAATCGAAAAGTATTGAAGCTAGAAACTTGAAAATTTTATCCAATATCAAATACATACTTTTTTATATTGGACAACATTTTCAGAACAATTATAGCACTTTTGACTTAAATATAGAACTTTTAATTCACCAAATTGTTTGAAAGTTTTTATGTAATATAATTTTAAATATTTGACAAAAAGTTCTGAAAATTTAATATGACCTTACTCATATACCTACCTAATTATCCTAACAAAAATTCCAAAATCGTGAGTCAGGATTTTTTTTTATACACACTTTAATAAATTATTATAACTCACCAAAAATTATACAAATAACCGTAAAATACGTAAACAGTATTAAAATAATAATATATTATATTACACTGAAGCTTTGCTCAGAATCGTTTTATACTAAAGAAATGAGTCATCATTTCTTTAAAACTTAATACATTCATCACCAATATCTTGTCCGAGGACCGAAGGGACGAAGGACGAACTTGTACCACCATCATCTCACTTCTTTTTTTTTTTTGGTACGACTAAATCACTGATTTTATTTTCATAATAATCGAGTGAAATATATTTTACAATTTTAACTCGAATTTTCGGCAGTTTTTTTGCTTGGTACATTGCAGTTCTTGAATAGGTACATAATTTGTACTGTATGCATAGGCCGATTGATGGTCGCATACGATGGGCCGGTTGAGCCATGGAGGCCATGATCCAAATTAACTCGAATAAGAACGAAAATCATAACTCGTTGACCATCCATACTCTTTAAGGATGGAATTCTAAAACACTATAAAGTCTCACTGTCCCGACCACTTTGGTTTGTGATCGCTGAAGACTGCTGTAAATGAATATTAAGTTCGTGTTACCTATGATACGTAATGGTTACCGACTGTCTCACACGTTTTCCGGACGTTGCATCATCGTTATCGTGACTCGTGCGGTTTCCAAACAGTACATCAACAGCGTTTTCTTTATTAATTATCATTATCTCGATCGTTCTACATATGACACGAGTCTATGTACACGTACCCGTTCACCATATAGCTCGTGTGTAACGTAATTATGTTATCGAATTCATCCTGAATAATTATGAAAAAAACAATCTATTGTAGAATTGTGTGTGGCCGCAAGAGTGTGCGACCATTGTGTTACGCATTTTTATTGTCCTATATACTATAATAATTCTTACACGCATTATTGTACTACATGTTATATTGTTGTCATTATAATAATAATAATTATTACTATTATTATTATTATCATCATAGTTCTTCGGAGACATTTTTGAGTCTTCCTCATTAGTTATTAGCTGAAATCCGGTTATCTCTCGCGGAGTAATGCTACAAAAAACTAGAGCAGCCCGTAGTAGGGAAATCTTTCATGGTCCAGTGAAGCATAGTGAAAAGATGGGCTCCTATATAGTAAACGATATTAAAATCAGTCGCGTGCCAGTGTCTGGCTTGTGTTTGATTACGGCTCCGCACACAAGCTGTTGTGTCGAAAAACGTGCTCGTTGGATTCCACGCGTATTTTTTAGTTTTTTTTTTTACATTTCGTTAATGTAAAGCCTTTAACTTTCGTTCGGAGTTTTATAAAATAATCGTAGAATACAATACTTGACATACTGAATAAGTTTATTTCTACATTTTTTTTTTTTTTTTTTTTTTTAATTATTATTATTATTATTATTACATTCTTTGTGGTTTAATACAAGTACATACGCGGTTCATATTGAATACATATTATTGAATGACCGAATATACACGGAATTCATTGGACAGTCAAGACCATGTCGTATCAGGTAAATTATAATATGATAATTTTTGAATATAAATCAAAATAAATTATTGCAAAACTAAATAACGTAAATAAAGCAAGAATAATTCTGATTTATAAACAGGTATTTTTATTTTTATTTTTCATAAATCGTTTTATAACTTTATGATGATGATAAGGTGTAAAAATGATTTAAACTTTATTTTAATGAAGTATTCAAATATATTTGTTGTACCTAATTCATTTAATAATATATGATCATAAATGTATGAGTAGGTTCGTTTATGCAGAATTACGTCTTATACGTGATATCTTCTTCTTCAAATTATTATTATTTACAATACATCAACTAAATGTGACCATCAGTCTATTTTAAATTAAAGGTTTTTATATGATCGCAATATACTGGTTATGAAAATTTAACTTATATTTTATTTCTACAATGAGTTTGAGTACCTAGGTATCAAATATAAGCTGCAATCATCTAATAGTCTCAATGTTGCTGCGAGATATTGAAAATCCAATGCTTTTTGCTTATAGGAATAAGTAGGTTATTACTTCCCTTATTATTCCTGACCACCCAATGATTCTTCCATGGCATAAATCTGTATTCGAATTTATGATACAGGTTTTTGTATTTTTTGTATTTTTTTTTTTATTAGTTATACCTGTCAATAAAAATGAGGAGCTATTCACATGGTTATTTTTATGTATTTTGCAACCGATTATTTATCCCCCTTTCATCACATCGAGTCTATGTAAAAATTCATTTTTGTAGGATTTAAAAAAAACGTTCTTTTCACAATTGACATGGTCGTATTATTATTGTAAAAGCATTTGAATTATAAATTCGACACGTCAGCTACTAGGTATTGTATTTACAATTGTTAAATGCGAATAGCATAGTTATTTAAGATGTGAGTGGATGTTTAAAATATATAAATGACTAATTTTTTATAGGTTGATGAAACAAATTTTAATTTTGTATTGGAAAGTAAACATAAAATTGAACCATATCTAATGTTTAACATTTTTGATAAACCTACGCGTTTGTAAAGATATCAACATAGCTATAATATGAATATTATACCTAATGATAAATGTCTATTAAATATGTATAATTTAAAAACTAAACCAAGGCGCAGTGCCGTAACTACCCTATGTGGCGCCCTTGGCGAAATTTATTGGCGCTTATTTTTGTTTTTATTTCATACGTATTAATAATTTTTTATACAAATATAATGTTACATTCTTACGTGTTCATCAAAAAACTGCCATATTTTTAGTAAGTCTTAATTTACAAAAAAAAAAAAAATAATAATAATAAATAAGAATAAACCAAAAAAAACACAACGTTTCTTATTCTATGTAAATAAATGTAATATTACATAATATAAAATAGTGCAGGTATTACTTTAAACAATTATTGTTATTAACATTCCAATTTTATCTTTCTAGCCTTTTTTCCACTTGATTTTGATAAAACTTTAAATAATTTATAAAAACAAAAAAGTTACAAAAAAAATTTTTATTTAACTCAAATGCGCCCCTTGGTTTGCTGCGCCCTTGGCAAGCGCCCATGTCGCCAACCTCTAGTTACGGCACTGCCAAGGCGCAATAATTATGAGTATGAAATACAGTAGTTTTTACAATTTATAATGTATGATATATTTTGAATGTTATAATACTTCTAATTATACGTTTAAATTAAAATAATACGATAAAATAAAATGATTGTATTGGATATTTTAGCTGTCAACTCAAAAAATTTGTAATTGTTTGTATATGAGAACCTTTTATTGAACCTATTTAATATTAAACAGCCATAATTTGTTGAATCCCAAATTGTTATTTCCAAAAGTTCAAATGTATAACATAACCTTTAAAAGTTACTTCAAACTTGCTGTTTGTATTGTAGATACAAATCAAATGTAGCTATATGAAATATCTACAGTATCGTAAACACGAACATATTAAAATACATTTAAGCACAATTTGTTTGAATTATAACGGTAGATAAGTAAGTTAAATCTTCCGATTAATTGCATATTTCAAATGTATACATTAAAATATGTTATTTGGTCAATGAACTTCCCAACTAAATAATTATAAAATAATCATAAATTAGTTTTATAAAATTAGTAGGTATAAAACTCGTGAATGGGCTCTATGAATATTTCATATAAATATATATGGAAAAAACTAAAAATTGATCACAACGACATCGGCTTACTGACACATCGTGTATACTAAATGTTATGGTTTTATATATTTTTCGTCTTCATTGAATCATCCATTACTGGTTAGTACAACATACTGATTGAAACAATCTATTTTGAATGACCATATATTTTCTTTATTTCCGATTTCTACAGTAGTACAGTTGTAGAACACGATTAAAAAATTTATGAGTTATTTATCACTATACACGTTCATCTATAATGTAATAATTTATTCGAGGTTGTTTGTATTGATCATTCGCAGTAGAAATAAATAATAAAAATAGCTGTCTATAATAATTATTGTCCGTGATAAATAGAAAAAAACAATACGTTTATTGAACAAATTTTAAAATTTTAAAATTTTGTTATAAATACTATGAAGGTACATTGATACAAGATATAATACGTATCATTACTCAACCTCCATATGAATACACGTATTGTATTAAAACAGATTAATTTAAAAAAACTCTCTCTCTGAAAGAATCCTCTTATTGCTCTCTTTGGAAGTTTATTGGTAACTAAATAAATGTGTACAGTTAATAATCATAACATTTTTCACATGATTTGAGGTAGATTAAACCTGAAGTCATTTTTCAAATAGAAAAACTATGTCTCTGAATTATAAAATTTCAAAATTGTTTTTAAAAATATATTTTTACATTAATATATTTACTAACAAGGTTTGACAACAACAATGATTTATATATTTTATATTTTTGATGGTTTTAAATCTATAATAATTTTAAATTTTAAATGCTTGATTTTTTTTTAAATTAAAAAAAAAATTTTAATAATGTGTTGAAATGTAAAATTGTTAACATTTTTCCCTGCAATATTTATTGTTTGATTTAAAATTGATAAATAGCGCTAAATAGCCAGGATCGAACAAATATAATGATATACCTATTATCATTTTTAAAACATGCTGCAAAATACAACAATATGCATTTAAGGCTTAAATATATTTTTATTAATCTGTCAACTTTTCATCTTAACTGAGTGATTCTAAGTTAGTTAGTTTTTATGACGTGAGCTTTAAACTGCCTGGGAAACAATATGTACATAATATATAATATGAGTTATAATAAATAAAGAAAGTTCCGTTTCGACTGGTGTCACAAATACAATCGCATGTGCGAAGTTAACAGTTTCCTTAACAGAACAATGAAATAGTGTTTTTCTTATTGTGTAATAGCTGATTTTGGTTTTTTTTTTGTTAAAATAATTATAATATTGCTACGTATGTAATATATAGTGTAACACGATACACTTACTTTTTTTTTACTTAAACTATTTATCATTTCATTTATGAAAAAAGTTAATGTTGTTTATTTATTAATTGTTTAGTTATACTTTGTTTCTTAATAATATATTCATTTATTATTTTAATTTTTATTTTGTCAAATAAGTGTGAGTATTTTTCAACACAACAAAGTGAATTTGTTATTAAAAATGTCGTAGGATTTCCATGATCAATACATACCAAACAATATCTCGATTACCAACGTAAAATTGTTAATACCTGATTTGTAAATATTTACATTTTATAGACAAAAATTGAGTTTTTATTTTGGCGGATTTGATTTAATACATATTTATTCATACATGCACAACATAAATATGATAAGTATTTTAGTACGTAATTTTTATGAATTTGTGGCAAGAAAAATGTTGGTGTTATCCATATGTATCACTTTAAATTCTTTGAACATGTATTTATTTACTGAATTTCCCTTGCTGAATGCGCATTCATACCACCAATCGCTTTGCTCTAAAAATTATTAAAAAAATACAATATAAATTATTTGCGTCATTTTTGTTCAAATCATTGTTTCTGGTCGATTAGTTAGCAAATACGTTTTAAAAATTAATTATTTATTATTATTACTATTATTATTGCGTATGATATGATATCGACATGCATGTAGTTAATTTTTCAATTTCACTAATAAAATATGAGTTATCAAAATGTATTTAAAAAGTAAATTTTACCTAGTAAAAGACATTAAGATTTTTGACCATAAATGGGAACGAGCTGATTTTTCAAACTTAATGTCAATAGATAATAATAAAAAAAAAAAATAATAATAAAAATAAATAATACACAATAATATTTGTTTAAAATTTAAAAATGTAAGAGTTAAAAAAAAAAATTACTAGTGCATTAATTTTAAAATAAAACTAAAAATTATAAATTATAATTCGAAATAAACTAACAGTTCGTTCAGTACAATATTAAATATTTTTAAAACTTAATTTTCTTAAAGACCATTTTTACAATTCTATAAAGTTCACAATAAAAAATGAAACTTGGTTTGCAAGTTCATAAAAAGTGTATAAATAAAAAAAATTAAGTATATATATATCATTTAAAATACAAATTGAATGAATGGGTGTTGATTAAAATTCAGATTTAGCAAACATATAAAATCATTCATTTTTTAGAATTAATCATAATTACAGTTTAAAATATTTTCTATGGTAAAAGTAGTTAACACAGTTATTATTTTTAAAGAAATTAACATAAATATGTTTATATGTTAACTCCTATTAGATATACTTAATATACAATTGAAAATACCAGAAAAAATTGCATAGTGTCAAAAGGTTATAATATAAACTTTAAAATGTATGCAGATAATAATATATTATATTTAAATATTTAATCAGAGATAAAGGCCGTTTATCAACATAGCATAATACTTTAATCACTCGACTTTTTTAAATACATGATCTTTGTTCAGCATTAATCAAAAGTTTATTGCAACCAAATGTATCTTATATTTTCATTAAGAGGAACCTTGTTTAAGATTTATATGCAAATTTTGGACCAAGAATGAAACTATACGCTGAAAAGGATTTAACTTATTAGTAGTTTTTTTTCGTGGATCATAGATCTTAAAAGTTTTTTAAAGGAGAGGAGTTTTTTTATCAATCTGATATATATACATTATACATACATATATGTGTGTGTGTGTGTGTGTGTGTGTGTGTGTGTGTGTGTGTGTGTGTGTGTGTGTGTGTGTGTGTGTGTGTGTGTGTGTGTGTGTGTGTGTGTAAATAATGTAAAAAAACAATGAGATAGAAAATTAAAAATTATAGATACAAGTTATAACTACACAGGATTAGCCAGATCTATTTGACTAATGCTATACATTTTTTTTCTATTCATTATTTTTGAAATTAATGTTATAGCACTGCGGTACAATAAAATCGTATTTAAGTATTATTTTGAGTTTTGGAACTCAAATTTTAAAATTTAAAATTAAATTTTGCAATTTAAAAAAAAAATCAAAATAGCCATGTTATAAACCCGATTATTAGAAAAATTACGGAATTAAAATATATTTTTAAAGTTTGGTCATTAATTTATTTTACGCTCTATCAAGATTAATCTTTTCATGATTGGTAATGATAAATATCAATTTTAATTATTTAATTATAATAGAATAATAGCTATGGACGATTAAAAAAACTTTGGATTAAATTTCAATGAGCTTTTCAGTAGTATACAATCATAGGTGATAAAATTATGTAAAACACAATATTACTGTTGACTTTTTCACAAACTTAAAAAAGTTGTAAACAATTAACGAATTAACCTTCATAAGAGATTTAAGCACCAACATTTTTCTAAATATCCGTTCCACAAAATAGCAATTTTGAATTTTTTACCATACGGTAGAATAAAATTAAACATTTTGAAATTTGAGTTCTAAAAACAATAAAATCTTTAAATGCAATTTTATTGTAGCGTAATGCTCAAGTGTTTATTAAATTAAAAAAGTTAACAATAATGAAAAAAAAAATGTTATTGCATTTGTCAAATAAATCTGATTTATCCTGTATAAGACACAAAATATAATTATGTAGGTACTCGTATATGCATAATATGCGTTATTTTTTTGCATCAAATGAAGCCCACATTTAAGTTATTCCGTTGTTAATTTAAAATTATGATTGAATTTACTTATAGTTAATGATAAACAGGTATCTAACGGGTTTTCCAAATTAATGTTTAGAAACGGTCAATTTAACATACGTCAATACGTCATATTATACTCATTATGAATGAACATTGGTTTGAGAATAACCTAAAATATGATATTTCATTTTTTTTCATCGAATATTCTATCCATATTATATACGTGGACCATATGATAAACGATGCGGGAACTATTGACATGGCCAAATGACAGTCGGGTACGGTTATTTTTTAAATTTAATTATAATGATATACTCGTATAAACATCTTTGACACTAATTTCAAATTGACCATGAATTTTGTCATCGTTCAGCGTCACTGCAGTGACTTTTCGATTCAAAAACCAATTTAGATCTGTACATTACAATACTTGTTGAGTAAACACGAGTAAGGGCATATGTTAATGAGTTAACACGTGTGCGTGGGCACAAACACACACGCGTAATAATAATACTCACACACGCCTGTTGTAATACCGTTGCCAAAGTCGTGTATTCCACGGCTTTGTGGGTACCTATATCGCACGAACGTACTGTTGCGTCCAGATCGCATTCGCCGGCGCGGGTTCCATTCAATGAACTTGTCCGGAACTTAAGTCCGATATTATTATTATTGCGGTACTTTTTTTCCTTAATATGGATAATAAAACAGTGACCCAGTAACTGTTGTTTAATTGTAGTTCGTTCGTTATTTACGAAATGTTCGCTGCCCGTGGACCGTGTATGAATTAGAATATAATAATACTGAAATGTGCTGCAGTATATACAGCTATAACTGCGGTAGTATACTGGCGGTATTAATATTCATTGTAGTGTACTCTGTAATAGGTTAGTGTAGTTTTGCTCATTAACGTAATACAGGAGTCCTAAACATAAAATATGACGCGCAGACACACACATACACACACACACATATCGTATGTATTTGATTATTGATGTGTTGAAAAATCTACGAAATAACCACGTAAAAATACTTTTATGACGAAAAAATATAAGGAATGTATAAAACAATACCACGAATGCAAATACCATCGTTTCTTTCTGAACTTGTCATTACGTTTAAAAACATAGTAAAAAAGAGATTTATTAAAACTTGAATTAAATTAAATTAAAGACAGTCATTAACAATGTTACAATGTACGCCGTTGCATTTTGTGACGTTCACAGAGTAATTGCTCTATGGTGACGTCAAATTTCGTGTACATGTAGTGAATTGTAAAATATATGATATCTAATTTAAATCATCAATATATTTCAAATATCAGGAAATGAATTAAAATGACTAAAAGTTAAAAAAAAATTACACAAAAAATAAAAATTTTCGTACACTGTTGGAACTTATTTCCGGTTTTTCTAATAGTTTGGTACATTTAAAAATTTGGCATCAACACTTACGCTTTTCTTATTTACCTACTTAATATGTTGTATATAAATAGTATATTTATAAAATATTTATGTATTTTGTTTAGGAATAGTGAGATTGGTAGTTTTTCAAAAACACAAAATACTTAAACATTAAAAAAAAATTCTTAAAATTGGTTTTCTAGTGTGTACGGTGATATATAATTAGTGATTACTTTTTTACAAAAAAAATGAAGTTATCACATATCTTTCTTCTCGTGCAAATATATATCTATTTAACAATAACATTTCTGATACTTTTGTTTTGTTTATTATTTTTAACTTTTTTTTAAATTAATTAATAATTGTTATAATACTTCATTAATAATGTTAGGTAAATATATGAAAGTGAATACTTTTTGGAGCTTTGATATTATATTAATTTGTACCATTGGACTTATAATTAAAGTGGTATAATTATAATTTATAAGAATTTAAAAAGCAATTGAGTAGTGGCCTTTTATTTTTGAGTCGTACTTCAGGCTTTTCTTCTTCATAATTCTTAACTTTAAATGCTTTTTATTTTAGTCTATTTGTGCAGTAATAAAAATTAAATAGACGCACTTCGCAATATGAGTATCTTCGCTCCTCGTTAATTGTGTTAAGTGTATTGAATTAAAAAAAAAAAAAAAAACAATGAATCGTTTCTTTAGTAAAACAATATTGAGTGAAGTATCAGTGTATATATCATTTCGCTTCATTCCGAATCTATAATTTAAATATTAACATTTTTGTATTTAAAATGATCGTAACCATTTAAGAAAACAAAAAGTCTTTATAAAGCACTAAGATAAAAATAGTAATACAAATGTTTTGTCCACCAAATTGATATATTTATTTGAAAAATAATGAATCAAATAAAAATTATTGTATTTATCAAATAATCTAAATATTTTGTAGTTTATTATAAACGTATTTTATATTTAAATTACATTATTTTAATTTGAAACGAGTATAATCTGTATTTTAATCATTTTTAACACACACACTCCCAAATTTATACACATTAAGTTCTTACAAAAAAATGTTTCATATAACTAACATAAGTAAGAATTTACATAACAAAGTTCAATTTATATTATGTACTATGAATCTTTAAGTATTGGTCTTCAATTTATTTTGTATATAAATATGTGTACACTGAATGTGTATCGTGATTTTGAAATCATTGGACAATAAAAGCAAATATATAATGTCAACATTATAATTTAGTACGGCTTAATACTTTTTCCCTTGACTTTTATGCCGTAATACCTAGTGTAGCTCAACACTTTATACTATTAACATATATTACAAAATTTTATTCTAATTACTTTGTACAGATATTTATAAATCCGAATGATTATTTTTCCATAGTCGAACTCGACGAATAATAAGCAATTTTCAATTAATCACCAATAAAAAACAAATTAAATTATTTGATTTGTAGAACCTATTCCATTGGTAATAATTGTTTAAATATATTTTTATCCCCATTTCTATGTTAGATGCAAGTTGACCTATAAATTCTGGATATGTATTAATTTAAACACACAAAAATTATTATTGTTTCTATTACTTGTATAGTTATCGTTTACTCGTTTTCCGTGCGAGACTTTGTCTAGTTAATATATTTGTATAGTTAAATAATTCGATTTTAATACGATTAAAGACAAAAAAAAGGTTCACAGATGAAATTCGAAACCCTTGATATCGTCGACCATAGACACTGGCATTTTGTCCCGATTAAAACTATGCCACTGCGATTGGGACGAGCTATTTTCTCTTCTTATTATTCGAAATTTATTCGACATTTAAAAACGGTTATTTTGAGATTGAAAACGAAAGAAAAAAATTAGTTAATACCTTAAAAAATACCCGTTGAAAAGCGTGAAAGCTACTGTTTGATAATTTTAAAATAATGCGCGAATAGTCAATACTGAAACGTAACGTAATCATATGTCTACCTAAAAGTACCTACATAGCTTATCGGCTCGCGGTAGTCCATTTGATTGTTGTGATAGATAGTGTGTATTTAATAGTGCGGTGTCATAGTTTTTATGGCATCACTCCTCAGAAGGCCGTGACTGACGAAATATATTATCCGGCCGGTGTATCGTTAACGTTGTCCAGTTTTGAAACACAATAGCGGCGGTCAATGTTGATAATAGGCTAATCACGTTATCGCGCCGATGTCGACATGGGCCATTCATCAACGTTTCCCATGACAATTATCATGCACACACACACACATATTGCGATTTTTGTGCTGTAACAGTGTGCTTTTCGTCTGGTTTTCGGTAAAAGTGTCTCGTGCAATGATAGCACTTCATTTTTAAGTCCGTCCATGCAGATTAAAAAAAAAAAAAAAAACCTGCAACGATATATTACACATCTATATTATGCACCCACGTGTATTAGCGCGGGGACTGCGATCTTCTTCGACACTCTGAGGTACCTCGGATACCTTTAAATAAATGGTATGTAGGTTAGTCGCGGTTCATCGAATTCGTCGTTTATCGCGGATATCGACATAAAATGATGACGAGCTAGAGGCATGCACTCGCGCATGTGTTCCAATGTGAAACGATCGTTCGCGAGAGTAAAATTATTATTAGGTATCGAAATAGAAACCGACGATAGTTTGTTTCCAGACGTCCTGTCCTGTCTCCCAGGCGCACTTAATGTGTATACGATTTACATAACAACAATAGAACAGACTACAATGGAGGTGAGTATAGTGTGATGTAAAAAATGTTTTTTTTTCTGGACGCATGACGAATGGCCACAGTTCATACTAAACGCACCACATTTGTGACTACTGTGAGGTGACCAGAGGACAGACACCAACCGTTTTTGAGATTTTAGTGAATATTGACTTATTGTTTTAAGTTTTATACTTTCATAGAAATATGTTGGAAAAATATTCATACAATTTATACAATTTGGTAGTTATTTATAGTCCATGAACAATCCTGTCCATTATTAAGTTATAGGCATGGTCGTGACAGAGCCATAATTTTATTATACACATTCATGGTTTATGTAAATATGTACCTATTGTTACCTTATATTCATTAATTTTTATTAAATATTAAAAACAATGTTATAATAACGGGTGAAACATTAGATTTAACTCTGAGCTATTCGTTTAAAATCTAAAATAAAGCTGAACTATATTGTAAGTCATGATGAATTTTTTTTGCACCATTACAGGTCAAAAAATTTGAAAAGGTTAAAATTGATAGGTACTTGGATTGAATTGAATACTTTAATATATTTTACAATATCAGAAATAATATGTGATATTGTCGAGGGCGAGAATACCCTAAATGACAAACATACAGTCGTAACAAATATAACTCTGTTTAAATAATAATAATGTTGATTATTTGTATTAAAAACCTTTATGATAAGACTGCAATAAAAAAAAAAATGGATGAGTTTATTGTTTTTCTTTTTTTCTTTTTTTTTTTTTAATCGCAAACGATTTCTAAAATGCAAGCAATATGCACAAAAACAATTATTATTATACTGGAGGCTGAGGAATGATTAGTGCCGACAATGAAATGGGCAGGAAGAGCAGGAACTTCGGCTCAAAACACTCGTTAACACTTTCCCTTGCCGATGATAATGATAACGGTGTTCATTATGTATGTCAGACATATTCTGAAAAGCTTTTTGTTACCTTATAGACGAGCCAAAATTCTTTTACGTTGTATTTTTCATTAATTATTTATTATTTTGTCTTTAGCGAATATTAAGTAATCCAATTTATCTTAAACAAAAATAGTCTATGAAATATTTACTAGGAAAAATATAAAATCTGTGTGTGTACATGCATGGCTGAAGTCATAGTTCAGTTACATTAAATAATAAAGAAAAATATTCGCTAAAATAATATAACCAACGTAACGTTACATTTGATGGTTAATGAAATTAGGTTAAGTATGTCTTATTGTAATTAAAAAAATATGTTTTAAGTAAAATGAATGCATGATTTACATCATCTTTACAAATTACTTTACCATAAGTTGTAAAGAGAATAATCTTAAGTTAATCTTACATTTCTATCAATAAAACTGAAGGTTTTTTATGAATGTATTCACAATTTATCATTACAACCATATGATTTAAACCTCCATCGACAAATTAATATACGGTTATTACTGTTTCTAAAATATATATATATATTTTATTTCTGATATTCATTTATTATATAATTTAATTTCAAACATTATTTTTTTTACATGGAGCAATATGGAATGTTTAAAATGTTATTTAAAAATTAGTGTAGCAACATTTTATCATTTTATTGCTCATTAATTTTTTTAAAATTCATTGTAATAGTTTAATGTTTACGTAAATGTATTCATAATATATATAATGAATATTATTTTTGTGTTTGTAAAATTGTGTATTTATTGAGTATTAAGTAGTATAAACACAAGTTATATTATTTATCAGTCGAAGATATGGCACATTGAAGTCCTCAATTATTATCGCTTCGTTATTTTAGGTGAAAACTGTTTTCGGCAGAGAAAATATATGTTAATTCATTTCCTTTGAAAATTATTTGCCTATGTAGTTTGGAAAATGTTCGCTACTACTTCATAATATAATTGTTATCTATTTTTAAAATTAGTAAATGTTTAACAAAATAGTTAAATAGTCTATTTCAAACAAAAGCTCAAGGAAATTCTTTTGAAATTTAAAATATGGTTATCAACTTAAAATTTATGAAGTTATTTTTATATATTATACGCATAATTATATGTATGAAGTTATATTTTTAAGTGTAGTAAAAACTTTGATAAAAAACTAAAAATTTTGATATATTTATCCATACAGTTTCGTGTTAATAGTTACTAATATTTATTAGGAAATTAAACTTTTGATTCGAAAATAAATCGAGTAATTCATAAGCAACTTAAAATCTCCCCAACAAACGACTCTCCACTATTCTTTTCAAAGAATCATCTATAAAATACAATAATAGGTAAACAAAGATTTCAATTTCAGAATCAGCCAGAGATCAAATCGACCCAATACCAATTTTTTTTTCGCGTCGGGTCAGTTAGACATACTCAATTCAGAATTTATAATTCTACAATCACTTTATTTTAGGAATGATAATTAAAATTAATTTCTCAACACATATCTCAGATCCTTGCTGAAAAAAGTCAAATGATTGACCCTATTCCTTTATTTTTGTAAATTAAAATAAAATTTGCACAATGTCAGTAGACATTAAACGAACAATCAGCCGATACGATATGATGATACGTGATATACACGTAATGAACACAAAATAATAACAAATAATAGGTATATTAATATATTATACATTTTAATATATTATATATATTATATTATACATTTTAACACTAAATAATTAATTTCAATTTTATAAATGAAATATGTTCTTTACATCTGTGATAAATATTGAGTCAATCTGAAAAAATATTGACAGTTTATTATATCATTTAAAAAATATTAATACTTAATATACATTCGTAGGTACTCAATATAATTTACCTTACTAACATTTGAAATGCCTAACAGATAAGCCATAAGGCATGCTCGTATATAGAAAGGGTTTAGAAGTTCCCCTCTTCGAAATGATAAGGAGTAAATACTAAAAATTATCTTTTTTTTTTAAAACTAATATATTTTTAACATATTTGAATACTATATTTTGAACGTTTTAGAAAAATTTTATGTTGGCTATATGATAAATGAATGCCTTTAATTTTAATAGCTGTAACGCACTTACCGCTTTTTTATTGTTAGACAGTAGGACATGGTTCGCTTAAACTTTTTTAATCGAAATCGTCGATACCTCAAACTTTTCAACCTGCCCCTAGAATTTCCTATTTAACAATGCAAACAATTCATGTTTAATTGGAATATTTTCGTGGATAACTCGAAGTTTCAATATGAAATATTAAATTATAAAATAATGATTATTTCTTCATAGATGTACATTAACTATCACAAATAAATGCATTAATGTATTAATAGTGGTATATTATTATATATTATATTAATAATAATAATATTAATTATATATATATATATATATATTATATATTGTATATTATTATATTATTATTATTATTATTATTAGTGGTATATCAATAAAGTGATTAATGTATTGAATTTATAATGATATGTTTTTTATATCTGTTATTACGCTTTTGGGTAATCGAAAAGAGTGGTTTAAAAATGCAGCTATTTATTGGTAGAAATTTCATCTATATGGTAATATGGAAAGGCTATTTTTTGAAGTGCTTAGTAGTTTTTCCGAGTGTTGGGAAAAGCTAGCAAGAATTTTATTTAAACGGGAAAATATGCTATAGACTAGATTTTCAATATCAATAAATAGGTTTATCCTCTAATTAAGTTAACATTTTTTATGACAGTTGATTTTAATAAATTCTTATTTATGAGCATATCAAAATACAATAAAATGTATTACATTTATAACTTCATGCGTTTGTAATCGATTTTGATTATTCTGATGCTATTCAAAACTTATAATAGTAAAAACTACAAGACTTCAAACTTCACCATTTTTTTAGGTTTCTCATGCTTTCAAAATTAATTATAAATTTCCCCTAAATGTTGTTTATAATTGTTATCTACATATGTAGATATGACTGATATGAGCCTATAACTGTTTAATAAATGTATTTCATTTGTTATAAAATAAGACTTAAATAGTTTATTTTATCAAAAAAAAAAAAAATATGTACATCATAATTTTTTTTCCAGCATAAGGGAAATATGTAACCTAATTCCATAATTGTATTGTTACAGAGTTAGAGATTATAGAAAAAATTATTGATATAATAAATAATAGTAAATTAAACTAAAATAATGAAACACCTAAATAATTAATGTTTAAAAATATAATTAAATATAAAAAAGACACAAAATATACATATATATATTTATTTTTAAATTTAAATCAGAGTATTTTGTATGCGATCTTTAATCGACTGTGGGGTTATCTGGAATGTTTTTGCTACCTTGAATGGCTACATGGAATAAGAGGGTGGGAATGGCTGGCTAGTTTGACGTGAAATTTCATGAAATGGATGTGTGTAATTATTTTGATGATTTCGATGTTTAGGTATTTGTGGAAAGAGTGATTGGAGACATACCCTAACCTGGGATAATGGTTAATAAACAAAGGATGATATATTGGAATGTCTGAATTGTTTAAGTTTTTGTTTGTTTGACACAATCCCATATTAGTATTTCCATAGGTTCAAATAGATCTAAGAATTTATTTATAAATGAGCATTTGATGTTAGGAGAAAGATTTGATTCGAGTATTAGCGGAGTATACGAGTAAACAGAAGATATAGAACTGAATGTATATCTATTAAAATGATTCTTATTCAAAATTTAAAAAACCACATATTTATGAATGCATAAACATTGCTAAATTAAATCAAAATTTATAATTTGAGTTAATTATTTCAATTGATTATGATTTATATAATAAAAGTAAAATGTTAAATATGTGTATAAATATTTAAATAGTAATAATAATAACTCATATAATTATGGAGAAACTGCGATTTTATTGTAGGTATCTAGAAGCCATGGGTTGACGCGGAGAAAAGTAATTTTTTTTATTTTGTCAATTGTTTAAATTGTAAAAGTAAAAAAAAAAAAGTCAGTAGACATAGTCCAGATATCTCTGGATACCATTCACTAATTAGTACAGTAATAAATATTAAGTAAGCGTAATCATTTCATGCAAACGAGAAGTTTAAGATTACGAGATTTAAAATTTCTAAGTGGGTTATGCACGAAGATTGAATTAGGGGCTAGTATAAACAAACTAGAAAGTATAATAGTAGTATAATAGGCTATTTAGTACGTTTGAATAAATTAAATGTGGAAATGAAATTGTTAATAATAGATTGAATAAAATTATTACTTGATTATGTTGCATTATAAAGAATAAGAATTGATGAAAATGTGTTGAGTGGCGTTGAAAGTAAACATATTCGTTTATTCAATAAGTAATTTAGATCATATAACATTTATTTTGTGGTTTCTGGTGATAATTCAGTATAATAAATTTTTATAAATGAAATTGAGTCAAAAACATAAATATTAAAATTTGCCTAAAAAATAATATGTAGGTAGCCTCTAAATTTAATTTATTTAATATTTTGTTAACACAGTATTAGTTCTAAGTAAAAAGTAAAATAAAATACAGTAATAATCAATGCGGAATATGATTTATTGGTTGATCAATTGTTTATTATTGAGTGTACAAATTCAACATTAAATTTCATTAAAAAAAAACCTATTTTATTATTAAAAAATATTAGAATACAATTTTTTCATTAGAAAGCTTATAGAATAAAAATTTCTGATAATTATAGTTAGTGTGTTTTGTTGGTCCTTTGCACCATAAATTTGGTTTTAACAGTTATATTACCTAATTATTTTTTGATATTTACTCAATACATTTATTTAAAATATATCACACCTTAATTTAACGTGGGTACTGGTAAAATGGTATATTTAAATAAAATATTAACGTCAATTTAATTTATTAATATATTTTATGAAAAATAATACTGAAATTTAAAAATATTTGTGTGATAAAGTTATTGAAATAATTTTAACCAGTTTCAGTAAAAAATTAAGAAACTGAAATAATATATACGTGCAATTATTCTACTTCATATCCATTAAAATATATAAGAAAATTTAAGATTAGTCATCTGGAACAGACTGACTACTTTTCATTCGTTTTCGCTTAATTATTTCACAATCTCTGGGCGCTACAATACGTTAATTAGACGTTGGAAACGTTTGAGAATGACACGAACATTGAATATGTTTAATAACATATTAAAATGTAATGTTTGTTTTTTATGAAAACAACAAAATACACTTTCATGTAATATTAATTTTCTAATCTGCGACTAAATGAGAGAATTTCAAAAGAATATTCTAGACTAATTGAGTCTTTTTATTTTAATCTTAATTTAAATTAAAGTATTATCCATCTCATTTCACCACTTTTGTTATTGTCATCACTTACCCATACTACATGTGTTGCTTATAACTAATAAAACATATTTAAAATTTCAACTGATTTGTGATTAATATCCATCCACTTCAAGAAATTAAATACATTTTATTAATATCTTTAGTTAACCGTGGCCAAAATGTATTTAATGATTGTTTCATATACGAGTGTGCTATATATATTTATTATTACATTAAAGTTTATGTTATCTAGTAAAATTAAGTATTGTGTTTTATTTTAATGGTTAAGTAAACATATTATTGTCCTTAATGTTTGAAATTAGAAAATAATTATAAAATCTACAAAATCAAAATAAATTTAACAAATTAATTCACCTAAAATTGTAATTCTAACAGTTGAAAAAAAATAGTTTTTATGTTAAAACAATAAATGTTAAATTTTTATTTGCATTTCAATGGAAAATAAAGTATTTTAAAATGTTGATTATACATTTAAGATTTTCAGAGAAGTAAAGTTTATATTTGTTTTCTAAAAATGTACTTTTGTTTTTAGACGTTTGATAACACATTTTAGATAAAATATGAAATTTTCGTCAAACGTTAATTATTTTAATATGGGATTGAGAAAAGATCCAACAAAAATTTGATATTTTTTGTGCTAATTATAAAACTTTGAAAAGACATAATGTGTTGAACGTTTTTATCAATGAAATTAATTTCTTGATTTTAAAATCTGAACATGTGGCAAAATTTTCATAATTTTCATAATTTTCTAATAAACAATAATATGCACGTACTTAATTATATATTATAATATAATAATAAAAAAAATAAAAAATAAGTAATAATAAAAAATAAAAACAAGACTACACTGGAAAAATTTTAAAATCATAAGATATATATTTTTTTATTATAAGCGTTTGAATTAAAAATTTTAGTTAATGTATATTACATTGAAGCTCTGTTTAGAATCCTTTTACTGAAAGTATGATTTATCTTTTTTTATTTAATGCAATGTACCTTATACTATTTATGTGTGTGTGTGTGTGTGTGTGTGTGTGTGTGTGTGTGTGTGTGTGTGTGTGTGTGTGTGTGTGTGTGTGTGTGTGTGTGTGTAATATGAAATTATATACCTAAATATCAACCACATCTTGCTTATGGAGCTAATTGATTGTATTGTATTTGTATAAACTTGATTGTATTAACTCACCAACTTTATTCCTATCTATATTCTAATTTCTAAGTTTTTTAAAGATTAATTGTTATTGAAATGATGATTTTCACATAAAATGTAAGATTTAAAAAAATTTATTTTCATATAATGTATGATTTTTGACCATAAATACATATTAACAGTAAATTATAAAAATATACGACCTAAAATGTGTACACAGGCTGTTCGAAGAGTACTAATATTACTTATATTTTAATAACAATCGACTTTGACCATTAATTAGGAAAATATTTTAAGAGTCTAATTATGGAAAAAGAAAATTTTTGAAGTTAAATCTACATCCTATTTTATTATTATTTCAGAATTATTTATTTTTTTTAGACTTGAAAATTACATTATTAATTACTAATTTACCCTAGGCCCTAGGGTTTTAAATTTTCTAGATAACTAAACTTCTGTGTAATAAAATCATTAACAAAACTTTACTCACAATCATTTTGTGAAATCAATGATTTATTATATTTTTATTATATCAATCATAATACATTGTATGATTTATAAACAAACTTAAACTAATTATTTATAAAATATAAACTTGATGAAAGTATTTTAAAGAAAATAAACGGTAATTTAAGTGAAACTTCTTCCGTATTTTTAATACAACACATCCTTGTTTTAGTGATTGTGAATTTCAAACATAACAATGATTAAATTCACAATGAATTTCTTTAATATTTAATCAATATCATACGGAAGGAGCATATACGATAATATTCTTAATACTAAAAATATGGGACCATAACGGTTATTCTAAAACTATAGATGATAACTGAGGAATTTTTACCACTCCTTTATCGATGCACTTAAGTTGTGCTTCAGATAATACAAACTCCTTTACAATGACATTTTATGAAATTGCACCTTGAGTATCAGACAGATAACACTAAGAATTTAATTTTAATTTTGATTATTATAAATGTATTTATAAAAATAAATTAGAAGTATAAATTAATAACAATAACAATAAATTTTCAATATTAAAACCATGTACTTTACCATTACATGTAAGTACATAATGTAAATCACCTAATATGATCTGTTTCAAGTATGATTACAAATACATCAGTCTTTCTATTAAACCAAATACATTGAATTATCACAACAATGTTAAACGTGCATTTCTTTGATACTGACGTATCGTATTAATAGAAGTAAATAATAAGATATAACCGTTTATATTATACCACGCATTAACTATATATTTTATCATGCTATAGTATTCGTTTTTAAAAGCTATAGTCATAAATCGTATGTATTATCAGAACGGGCTTCTTATTTATGAAAATAAAAATACAGGTAATAAAACACATTTAAATAAATATGCAAGATTTTAACTAAGACACATGATCAAAATTAATGTCGAAATTGACCAATTCATTACATTACTAAAGCGAGTGGCATATTGGACTGTCAATTACGTGATTTCGTTAACTGGGGTAACATAAAAATTTAATATATTTCAAAAATTTAAACTTAGGACTTAAAAACCAATTACAGTGAAACCTCCCTTAACGGACACCTCTAAATAGTAGATACCTCCGAATAGTGGACGTTTTTATGGGGACGTAGACATATTCACCTCTTTTATTTTTCATTTTGAATAACGGGCACCTCTTAATAATAACGGACAATATTTCAGTGACCGAGAATATCCAGTATTCAAAGGTTTCACTAGAGTATAAATAATAAATAAAAACTCAGGACTCTCAATAATATCGTTTACTAACTTGTATATAAATACAAAATCATTAAACTTGGAACGAGTAGCTGTACAAGACTAATACGATATTTGATGCAATATTTGAAGAAGACATATTTTCAACTTGTAGTCTTAGTTATTTATATTTAAAAGGTCCTGAAATTGTATTGAACAGTATTCTGAGTGCTTGATACCTTAGATGCAGCTCGTATATAATAAAAAAACTTTTCTGGAGGAGGCTCCATTAATATTGTTTTGGTGCAATTCGATTGTACCCCCCTTAATACAATGTTCTGTCCAAGTGGAAACTTTTTCTTCCAATGTAGGTACCGCATAGACATTTTACCTATTCCTTACTTCGATTTTTGGTACAAATAAATAGCGAAAATTTTAAGCGTTAGGTAACTTGAGTATTTGTCTGCGTATGTTTATTGTCATGTATGTTTTTTCCGACGGGTAATAGGTAATAATATTATTAAAAGGAGTTTGATGAACGCGGCCGAAAACGGTCAAAATAAATTCATGTCTTAATCGTTTTATTTTAACGGTTTAAACATGTATTCGGTAATTTATCGAATATTTGTAGAGACAATGTTACATGGTGATACAATTATTACGTTGTAGTTAGAAAAAAAAAAAAAAAAATCAACTATATAGTCTCCTACTCGTATGTTTATTCTGGACGACGAGTCCGAGCGCAATGAACCGACCTAAACAGTTTATATCATGTTCATACTGTTTGCGCATTACACACGGTCTATCGGTTCGATAGAATTACAGCTTGCGTCGGGTACGTAGTAAAACGACTGTCCTGTGACTCTCACGAGAGAAATGCCGCTCCCGCTAAAATGCTATTTTTCGGGGGACAAAATCATAACACACAAGTCTATTTTATTTCTATCCGAGGTTTTAAAATCGATTTGGTATCGTCATCGATAACACGTCTGAGAATCATCGATTTTTTTAAAAATTATCGTTCTTTTATGTCTGCACAGGAGACGACCGTGGCCGGTTGAGGTCATGACGACGCAATGCGGTCCACCGACGGTCTGCTGGCACTGCTATGGGTCATAATCGCCATAACAGTGACGGCGAGGATGCCGCGTGCCGCAGCGGCCGCGTGCCCGAAGCCCAGTGATGCCGTCCGGCGTTGCAAGTGTTCCAGCCGTGACAACGAGATCCAAATATGGTGAGTGACCACTGCCGGCACGACCCGAAGGGTCTAGTTATTCGACTTAAACCGGGACAAAGGTTTTTTCGTCTTCCGAAGAAAAACTACTAACTCCTCCTCCGTTGATAATCACCAGTTTTTAACATCTTAAACTTAACGCTATTCCCACATGTTAAATATAAAATGTGTATTAAATTTTGATTAAAATAGTTCTTAAGATATTTACCTTATGTAAATTAAAACATTAAAATTTTTTATACCAAATCACCCGTTCAAAATGTGTATACATACCAACGATAATATATATACGTAATTGCAAAATATTACAAACAAGATTCTCAATCTGTTAGCTGGTAGTACATTTGCATTTTATTTATTATGCAAATTATTTTTAACGAAAAAAAACAATGAACGTATTCAAATAACACTAGTTACCACCAAATCACAAAACATTTCAAAACAGATTCCAAAACAGACTATTCAATTTGATCCTTTAATCAAAATAGTATTGTTTTCTACTAAAAAAGTTATGAAGGATAACATATTCATAATTTAAGTATGAAAGTCTGATTCTGGGATGATTGGCCGTCCCGCGGAATAATTTATCGGGACAACCGGACTCAGTATTCCAAACCGTTGATATCACATAATCTCAATACCAAGACGTAACATGATGACCCAAGGCTCGTAGCTCTCGGATTTATTTGGAGCAGTTATAATACAGACACATAGTATTTTCTACCATTTTTCAAACAAATTAACAACATCATTAAATACATATAAATGATAATTATAAAAATTCTCCTATTCTGACTATATACCTACTATCAATATATGAAAGTATCTTATCATATTAATAAACATGTATTATTATTATCATTATTGGTTCTACTATAACTTGAAGTTTGTTTAATTAACCCAGATTTATCTGTAGGTACTACTTCAAAAGTAAATGTGATTGTTAATAAATGGAAATTTTATAAAGTTAAATACTACAATATTGTTCATTATTTCAATTTAAGAATAATCAAAGTGGTATTAAAAAAAAAAATTATTTCAACATAAATTTTAAAATGATTAATTTTTCAACTATATATTAATAATTGATTATTTATTTTTTACAGTTTATCTAAAACTGCCTAACGTGTGCAAAATAAATAATGTAAAAAAATTAATTTTAAAATCGATTTAAAGATTCATCATAAAAAATAATTAAATCGAAATATAATTTATGACTTAATATAACCGATCTGTATTTACTTATTACTTTTTATTTAATTTTGTGTATCTACTAATAATTATTTTCGACAGCAGTCAGCAGTGTACCTGTGTACAATTAATATTCACAATATGTTTCTACGTGCCTTCGTGATTTCCTTAGAAATGTTTGTATTTTTTTACCTTGTGATTGTTCTGACACGCCATGGTGTTGTTATACAATAGGTACACGTAATAAGATACATTTCATCGTCTGCATTTCTGCAAATAAAATATTTTTCCAATACTATTGTTAAAAACACCATGTATCTACACCCTGCCCAGTGGTGCAAATAGGAAAACATATTTGGGAGGGCATGAGTCATGTACGAAAAAATATATATATAATTATTTTTTAATGATAAAAAACAAATGCACGTAAAATTGTTGGTATATCTATGTACCCATATATTATATAGTTTTAAAGTCCATTAACTTACTCTATATACCTAATATAGGCATACTATAGGTATTATAGTAGTAGACTTTGTTGATAAAAGATTAAGTTGAAAAATTTTAAAAAGTATTATTCAGTTATATTGCGGACAATATAAAAAATGTAGTCATTTTAATCATTGTTGTGCATAAAAATATGTATTCAAGGAAAACTTGAGTGACCTAATATACTTAAATACATCCTATTCTTTCTGTTTTTTTAAAATATTTATATAATTTCACGTTCAATGTTAAATTTACTTAAATTGCTAAATCCATCTTGTATTCTTATTCTATGCAAATTCTAAACTATGTTTTTATACGCCTCATATTGAAAAATATCGTTGATTTTTCAAATGTTGTTAAATCTATAGGGAGAGTGATTGCATTATGAAATACTTTTTTGAAATTTGGGAATATTTCACAACTGTATAACAATATTTGTCTTATAAGTTGTCCAAACCTTACTTTTCGATTCCAAGCTGTTTTTAAACCAACATTTCAGATTTCAAAGAATACATTCATATCGAATAAAAATTAAGAAAATAAAAACACTGAGTTTCAAAAAATTTTAATAGCTATATCTATAATGTTTTAATATTTCTTAACATTGAAATGTTTTATTTCAAATGAAGAGTTTTCAAATCCAAATTTTAAAAAATTTCTATAAACAATCAGATAAGGTAGGTAATTAAAAGAAAAAATCGTATATGTAATATAAAATAAACATCAAATTAGGTATTTGATAAACTATTTCACAAATAAAGAGATTTAAAATTAAAAAGTATATACAATGAAGAGTATTAATTTGAAAATTTGAGGGATGCATATTATGCATTGTAAAAACAATCATGTACCTACCTACGTTATAAATGAAGATTATATCGATTAATTTTTTGTAATATTATCTAACAAACAAAAAAATATAAGATGGTGTTAATATTATGTGATTAAGTGTTAAAGTAAAAGGACTCTTAATTTATGTAGAAAGTATCTATTAAATATATATAACAATTGATAAGCTCTTTCTTTTAACTAATATGCAAAATATTAAATCAGCAAACCTATACTTTACTAGATAGTTACATCTATTAAAACATCACCAAACTTCATATGTACTTTCAGTTGATTGACCCTTACTCAAAAACGATTTTTTATCATTTAGTGTATGAGCTATAATATATATATATATATAATTTTTATAATATTATATCTTTTGGTTTTTTTAAGTTTACTTTCGAAAAAACGTGATCCATAGTTTGGAAAACGTCACTTTGAAACTTAATTCTTATAATGTGAGATTATAATTGTTTTAATAATTTACTATAAAAGTTAATTCATAAAAATCCATTTTTTTGTTTAGTTCGCATTTATAAAAATATATTTGAATATTATTTCAGGTGTAGTCACGGAGATTCAAAAACTATACTGGACGAGTTGAAGCATCTTGCTACGACTGTAACTGATCCAGTTGATGAATTAATATTGGAAAATAATGCCATTTCGTCGATGCCTGCCAATGCTTTTTCAACTTTAAAAATCTTACGGTTAATGTTACGTGAAAATGGAATCCAAAAAGTGGCTGCCACCTGGCTATCTGATCAAGAAACAAGCATATTAGAATTGTTTATTGTAGAAGCAGAGCTTCGAAGTTTCCCAGAAGAGAGTTTGATGGTACTACCTAGACTAGAAGCATTATCATTAATCGCAGGATCCTTAACGAGACTGCCACTTATATCTGGTTTGGCTAGATTGAGATATGTTCAAATTGAAGCATCTTCTTTGATAAACGTCGAGACGGGGAATTTTTTGGGACTACCGTTTTTGGAGCAATTACACATCACTGGTTCTCCAAAACTGCAGAAATTGGACATGGGCACTATACAAGATTTGCCTCGATTGTTTTTGTTAAATTTTACGGACTGTGGCCTCACATGGATGCATCCAAGAGCTTTTGCTCGCTTGCCATCACTCGTCGAACTGTCATTAGTCGGCAATAAGTTGTCTGATGCTTCCAATATTGGAGGAGCTATTAGAGATTTGACTTCTTTGGCTACTATCAGACTCGATAGAAATGAATTGACATTCATAAATGAAGCTACGTTTGTAGACATACCATCACTACGCCATGTTTACTTATCCAACAACAGGATAAGCGATGTACGCAGAGGCGCATTCCATCGTATGCCGAATTTAAAATCAATTGATATGAGTAAAAATCAATTACACCACATACATCCGGAGTCATTCACACCTATCCGTGATAATAACTTAGAGGAACTATGGTTGTCCGAAAATTCTATCGACAATGCAATGACGTTAAGGTTAATTCTAGACATGTTCCCTAAGCTTCGGTTTTTGGATGTCAGTCGTAACCAGTTGCAGGACATCGTTTATGGATCGGTACAAGGCCATTCCAGACTTGAAATGTTGTACTTGGAACATAACAAACTACAACGGGTTGGCAGAGAAACATTTACTGCTATGCCGATGTTGAGAGAATTGAGATTGGCCAATAATTCGTTGTCAAACTATTTAGCTGTTCCTCTGTGGAACTTGCCCATGTTAAAAGGTTTGGATGTATCATTCAATAGATTTGACAAACTAGAACGGCGTATGCTGGCCACATTACCATCATTGAGGCGTTTTGATATCAGTCACAATATGGTTTCTACGTTGGATCCGACCACTTTTGTCGATACTCCTAATTTGGAACATATCAACATATCTCATAATAATATAGGTTCTATCAACTCTCTAACATTAACACATTTATACCATTTGTATGAATTCGATGCAAGTCACAATAGACTTAATCAAGTATGTATTTTATGTCATAGAATAAACATTTGAAAACTGCGTAAAAAGTAATTTTTACAAATGTAAATGTATTCATAATTTATTTACCTTTCAAAAAATATGACAGTTATGATTTAATTTTTTTTAATGCATTTTAATTTCCATCAATACGATTCTATTTTTTTTAGTTTATTGGTGGAATGCCAAGGGCCATTGAATACTTATACTTATCTGATAACAAAATAATGAGTTTGCCAAGTGATAGCTCAACGGATTTACATTTACCCGCCTTGAAACTTCTTGATGTTTCAAGTAATGAAATTAAATTGATTTATTTTGATTTAAGTTAAACAGTTATATGTGTATTCACATTGTACATACTGTAAAATTTTACATCTAACTTGTTTTATTAGATAATGGTATCCATAGAGTGCCATCAAATTCGTTGACTGCTCTGAATTTATTGCGATGGCTTTACTTGGGTGGTAATTCGATGCAACAATTAGATAATGGAGCATTTAGTGGATTAAACCAATTACAAATATTAACACTAAATGACAATAAATTATTAAGTATACATCCAAATACTTTTAAGGAGTTACCGCTTCTTGTAAGTTTATATAAATGACACATGTTTCTTACATTTTTAATCGTTATTTTATTTTAATTTTTTTTTATATAATTATTTTTAAATAAATTCAAAACTTAAAATAACTAAATGTTGTCCATTTGTGTTGTTTTTAGACCGAATTGAGTTTAAAAGGTAACAGATTGGAAATTTTAGAGCCATCGTTATTGTCTAATAATGGAAAATTGAAAAAACTCGATTTAAGTCATAACAGGCTAACCGAAATTCATGAATCCTACTTTTCTGTAAATAAGTAAGTTGATAATGAGTACATTAATAAATCATTTTTATTTATGCTTATCTATTTGTTTAAAAATTATTTATAGGGAACTTGAAGAGCTCTCTATTTCTCATAACTCTTTATCAGAATTTCCATCATCATTAACTGCAAATCCAAATTTAAAAATTTTGGATTTAAGAAACAATGAAATTAAACAAATGAAAAGTGGAATGGTCTCATCAATGCCATACTTAAAAGAGTTGTATTTGTCAGAAAACAACTTGAATATTTTAAATGAAGGGGCCTTTCAACAGCTACCGAATTTGACTATTTTAGAAATGGAAGGAAATGACCTTAACACATTGCCTTCATATGGCATTCAAAGTTTGCCGAATCTTATGGTTGTGAAAATGGCTAGAAATAAATTAAAATCATTACCGAGTTCTTCAATGGTAAATTTACCAATGTTACAAATTGTTGAATTACAACAGAATCAGCTCAATGAGATAGCTAGCGATGCGTTTGTTGGTATACCAAATTTAGTTATGATGAATTTGAGTCATAACTATTTGAATGGAATGGAAAAGTCTGGTTTAAATACTTTACGTAATCTAGAAGTCCTTGATTTAAGCCATAATAAACTAAAACAGATAACGACGAGAAGCATACAAAATATGCATTCACTAATAATGTTAAAAGTAAAAATTTTTTTAAAATAATTATTTTGAATTATACTTTCACCAATCAAAAATCGTATCATAATTTTATCATTCTAGCTCGACAACAACAGATTATGTAATATTGTTGGAAATCCGTTTGAAGGAATGAGTCGTTTAAGAGTGTTGAGCTTACGGGATAATAAAATGACTTCACTTTCTGAATCTACGTTTGATAGTATCAGACCTACAATATCTCGTTTAGATGTAGATGGTAAGCTATGTTTTTCGAATAATTATTAATTATAATCAATTTGTCGTTAACAGCCAACATAAAATGACTATGATTATTCAAGTAAAAACAAATAAAAAATTAATTATGTTATGATTATTATTTTTTTATCTAATCAGTCGATGTGATATGTGTTTACACGTAGGTAACCCTGTACACTGCTCCTGTAACATGAGGTGGTTGCAATCGTGGCTAAGAACGACATCCGACAGTTTTGGTCCGAGGTGCACAGACGGGACGTTACTTAGAGAAATGCCTTTTACCGCGAAACACTGCGACGAAAGAGAATTGCGTAATATAACGGAAAATATCCCTGGTTGTGGAGTCGAACCGGTTCCTGTCAGTAATGGTAATATTAATTATACACGTGGCATACGTGAAACATGTTACGATAATGCTTTTATATAATACGTTAAATTATTGTAGCCAATACGGGACAATCGAATACGGTTACGTCTTGGGTGAACAGTGAAGAAGCGGACAAAAACAAGCCACTGCCCGAAGAAACCGATTATTTTTACGAAGACGTCGTTGATCTGAATGATAAAACCGAAGTCCAAAGGGACGTTTCTACCGAGAAGACGTTGTCGACAATACCTCCAGCAGTTTTATCGCACTACGTGCCTGGTGACACTCCGACGCTTTACGCCAGTGCTCGGCCAAATAGTTCTTCTTATGCCGACGAACACTCGGTACAAAGTAATTCGGGTGGACCCGCGTACACTTTCTTTGGTGTACCGATTCCTCCGATAAATTTGAACAATATTTGGGGCCAAACCAAAGGTAACGGTAAAAGAGTCAAAGACAGTAGGCGGAATTCGTTGCCAAAGAAAACGTCTATCGCGGACCAAGATGGGTTCACCCAATTATTACCTAGTACTGAAAGTTTCCGGCCAGTGAGTACTCAAGATCAAAATTTCTCCGGCGAAGATATGGATAGTGAAGAAGAGGATGATTCTGTTTATAAAAATAACAGCTCATCAAATAAAATTATAGGGCCTAGTAGCACTCCAAGATATCATTTAAGCAGCACCACAGAATCTCCATACTATTTCGACAGATTTTCCAGTAACGACGTCAGTTATTCTAAGTTTGTAAATATCACTACACGAGACTCATTATTCGAGTCGGCCACTATAAATTCGATCATCAGACCAACTGCTAAATCGAATCTTGGCAATGATCAACAACAAACGGCATCATCACCTACTTTCTTGCAAAACGACGAATCGGCTAATCAACCTGAAAGACCACCTAAATTGTCAACAGGTAACATTTCGTTTGAGTTAATATTATATGATTATTATGCTTTTATTTAAGTTGTGTCATCGCCTAAGTAGATTGGCCTGCATTTCAAGGGGAGTAGTTGAATTTCACTTCATATTCAAATTAAAATAGAACTCCACAAAGATTTGAAAACACTCATTTTCTTTTTCACAAACAGACTAAGGACTCACAATCATTGGTGTGGTAAAAAATTAGTTTTTCCATACACACACACACACACACACACACACACACACACACACACACACACACACACACACACACACACACACACACACACACACACACACACACACACACACACACACACACACACACACACACACATACACACACACACACACACACACACACACACACACACACACACACACACACACACACACATATATACATATTAAAAACTAGCCTTTAAGATTAATTTATATTTATTCTAACGAGTATTTATTTGGTCAATAAAATTACTTAAAAATGGTGTGAATATACCGTATGAACTGATTATCTTAAATACCCATCAGCAGTATGTAGACATTTCATAATGATTTATTTTAGTATAAAAAATATTTTCGCAATACGACTATCAACAATAGAAAGTTTTGGTTTTCCTTTTATGTCATAAAAATGATCTTTCACGAGTATTTTACAGCTGTAGTTCGTTAGTAAAATTCTCAGATAAATGCACTGTTCCGATCAAATCAGTATTGTTGATTTTCTGTGCAATATACATACCACTTCATTTTTTTCAAATGTCATCAGTGACCATCAAACACGCTATACTTGGGTGAAACGTTGAATGCCGTAACGAACAATAGACGGTCACGATAATGTTTAGTTCTTAAATCAATCGATAGATAGATCAACGGGCTTTGACCAAAAAAATACCCTAGGGTACGCCCTCCTCCCACCCTTTGAACTCGACATCGGTCACGAGCGTCTGTAGGGACAGCGCGTGCGTGTGTTTTTTAATGTACCTACACCCGTGAAGTCGTGTGTTTGCAGTGGGATCGACGGCGGGCACGGCGACTGTCCAGCAGCAGCAGCAGCAGCAGCAACAGCAACAGCATTCCACCTTGCCGTCGGGTCAGTGGCCGTCCGCGTCTCCACCGTCGTCCGGAGCGGCCACACTGGCCGCGGCGACCGATGGCACAAACACAGCGGCGACGACGTCGCCCGGGACGTCCGCCACGATGATCGCGGCGGCCGGTGGAGGTAACTCGTCCGCGCCGTCGTCGCTGAGCGGCTTCCTGGCGCCCGGAGGCCAGCTGCCTGTCCCCAAGGACGGCAGCGTGGTGCAGCACACGGGCAAGCCGTCCATCGTGAAGGTGACGCTCAGCCCACCGGTGCAGCCGCAGCAGCAGCAGCAGCAGCACGGCCATCAGCTACAGAGGCCAGCCGGAGACGAGCAGCCCGGACCGGGGCACCATCACCACCAGCAGCATTTGCCGACGGGGCACGCGAACCTCAAGTACCCGAAGACGGTGACCAACAACCACCAGCAGGCGTACCAACTGCCGCCCACCCGGTCCACGGACGCGTTCCAGTCCACGCCGTTCCGGACGAGCTCGGCCAGCGACTGGTACTACGCCAACTACAACAAGACCAACGTGGAGCCGTTCGTCAGCAAGACAACGGCCGCGTCACACAGCGCCGTCGGCCCGCGTGTCTGCTCGGACGTCGCCGTCGTCGTAACCGCGGCCGCGTTCTTGCTGGCCGGCTACAGCTGGTGGTGACCTGTCGTCGTCGTCGTCTGCGCGTGGAGGCCCGTGAACGTCGTCGTCGTGACACATTCGTTTGCGCGTCCACAAAGTCATCGACATAGATGTTATGTCTGATCGACGGCCGTCCGACGTGTGCTCGATATCGACATGACGCGAACTTTAAACCGAAACTTTGTACGTATAGAGGCTGTCTCCGTTGGTGGATAGATTTGCCGGGAAATGGAGACTTTTCCGGTGAGCTCCTGTCCCGAATCCGATACTTCGGGCCCATTTGATCGAACCGTCTATAACACATCGTAAAATATAAGTACATTATTGATTTTAATCCATGAACGAAAAAAACGGTTTTCTTGCTGCGTTCAAATTTTAATGACCGCCTTGGAGAAACTTCAGTGTAATGATTCAATAATGTAAATGAAACACTAAAAAAACAAAAACATCAAATATTTTTTTATTTATTTATTTATTTTTTTTTTGTAAAAAAATTAACAAATGATTGATAAAATTATATGAAATCAACTATGAAAAAAAATTTAATTCCCCCGTCATTAACATTGCTGTCAGACCGGAATCTAGCAAAGTTGAACATTGAAATTTATTTGATTTTTTTATGCACAGATCAGGTATTACGAGTAAATTTAAGGAAATATTTTGACTAACATTGATTCTAGTGGTGTTATTCAAAAAGTTTCAATCGATACCCCAATAAATCATGCTTTAAAAACATTATATTTAAATTAGTTAAATTAAGTACTTGTGTCATCATATATTGAGTTTTATTATTTGAATGTATGCCGCAAAGCGATGTGGAAATTAAAAATCGACTAGTGAAGTTTTAGCGAGACTTTTTAGTTCTGAGCCAAAATAAAAAAAAAATAAATATTTCCCGGTGAAAAAAATGTGCTTATCCGCCAATAGGCCTGCCTCTATACTCGTACATAGTCCAAACTAAATTTTCTTATAAACACACTCATATATATACATATATATATATGTGCATAGAAGTAATTATAATCATTATTATTATACGATAAACCTAGTATGTAGGTGTACATATATACATAATATTATTACAAGTGTCGTTTAAACGTATTATGTATATGATAATATAATGTATAATATATATATATATTACACACATGCAGTTTCACGTGAGTTTTCTGCTCCATTTGTGTAACATCACACTGCACGGGTATAACATTATACCACCTAAGTACCTACCTCTTAAGAGTAATTAAAAGTGAATCAAAAATACCGAAAAAAAACATGTGCAAAAACTATCAATAGGTACTCAAATTCAATAGTTATATTATTAAAATCATTCTTCACGTACGATCAGATATAACTAAATCACGGTACCTATTAAACTAATAAGTGTTAACTCATCTTACAACTTTATTGACAATTTTAAATATCAACAAATGTAAATCCATTTAGTGATTAAGCAATGTTTTTAATTTAATTTATGTCTTAGTAGAATACTTACTTGATTGAAAAATATTTAAACACAACAGTCTTTTGATGAAAAATTAAAAATAAACAAAATATTACTATTTTGAATTTCATAACAATGTACCTAGACTTCGTTTTCATTTTTCTTCTGCTATTTCGTTTTTACTTGCGCGGTCTGCAACCCCTAAATACAAACGTTATAATCGTTTACTGTTTTTACATTCATTTATAGATGCTTTAGGCGACATATTTTGCGAGTTTAAAACGGTTTAATTTGCAGAAAGTTTCCAAGAGAGTATGTAAATTGCCTATGGCATAATATTAGATATATAAATATATAATATTTAACATATAAAAACATTTTAAGATACGTACCTACCCAGTTAGTTCTAGAATCACGCCAAGATAAATACGAGACGGCATAATAACAACTTTATGACACATGAGTTCTATAAAATTACCTTTTCAGTTATTTGTAAGCAATAAACATAACTTTTAATTTATTTTGAAAGTCTGGAGCGTGTTCACTGGTATTTTCAAAAACAATACTTTACAATTTAACTTTTTTAAATAACTCAGTTCACAAACTTATTTGTACCTGAATATATAATGATTTAGGTACACTGTTTACAGCATATTTCATCTTGGTGTAATTTTAAAGTGTTAAGTCGATGTATCTAAATTATTATGAAGTAATTTTTTCTTATCGAAATTTTGTTTTATTTTCTATGTTTTATTTTTCTCTCGTTCGATCGCTTTGAATTTTTGAAGATACAATGGAATATAATTTGATTTCCGTACCCACTGATAAAAATCATGTACTCGATATAGCTATTTTTAAATTTAAAATACTCATGAGTCACTAAGTCTTACGTGAAAAAAAACTAATTCGACAATGATAAAAATCATTCACGTATCTATCTAAGTAGGTAAATTATCTAAGTACAAAAAAAAAATAAAATAGTTATATTTGACGACTTAAGATCTTAACACTCTCATACGTTAAGTTTATATACTGTAGCTATAATTCGACTCGAAAAAAAATAATAGCATTCATTCCTAATAAGTAGCTATCATGCCTTTATGCAACAATAAGTGAAGTTTACAAATTAATTGTGTGTATGTATATATATATATATGTGTGTGTCTAAACTTAGGTTCTCACATAGAGTATTATGTAACGACTAAAGATCAAATTTAATATTACCTATGCTATTAGTTGTTATAGTTTGTTGTTTTATACATTTAATCGTTACATCACAGAATTAATTTAATTTAATCTTATTATATAAAACATTATACTTATTATAAACTGTTTCATGCTTGTATATTATGTTCTCTGTCCAACACAAATGTACTATTTACCAACTTCTTTATTTGTAATTTTCTTTTTTGAATCTTACGTTTTAATATTTGAAAAGTACTGTGAATGCGTATCGTTTTAACAATTATATTTAAAAACATGTATGATTATTTACTTATCATAACCGATACTAACATTTTTATATAATAATTTTTTTTTTTTTTTTAAATACAAATTTAATTAGTTTTGCGATAATTTACGTGTTTTAATTTGTATAATAACCACCTATGTATTGGTACGTATACCCAGAGTATTAATGAATAATTAGTAAAAAGTGTTATTTTAAGATCGAAACTTTGAAAGATAATGATTATAAATGACTGAAGATGAGGATAAGATTATGCAGACAAAACTAAATGATAGTGTATAGTTTTTACTAAATACCTACTAAAGTGTCCAAACATTGTTATTTTAATAAAAATCTGGCGTTCACCATTAACTTCTCAAAATAGCTCTCCGTCCACCATCGAGGTACAAGTAATGAATATCAAATGATTGATTCTTTTCTATGTATAGTTAAAGTCACTCATAGAGAAACGAGATTGCGTATTTTTTATCTGCTTTTGAGAATGTTCAACTTCATTTAGTGCTGACTTGGTACCTGAATTCGGGACATACTCTCCTAGAACTTTGTGACAATGTAGGTATGCATATCTGATTTTAATATGATTTTAAATAAAACCACTTATTTATATGGCAGTTTCTTTTCGTTTTTCAGTAGATATTCATCGTCATTTCCATATAACATGTCAATGTTTTTCCAGAAAATTTTCTGTAAATTTTCTATTGAATCGGATCTATGAATTTAAATTCTTTTTCACCAATATATATATATTCAGAAATTGACCAATATGATGGTCTCCGAATCCATAAATAATACATTGTTTTCAAATAAATGTGTTTTCATCATATTCGGATTTCTACATATTATGTTATTGGTGTGTTATTCCTATGTTTCTGTGCTACATTCATAGTTAAGTGTATCTATCTTTGCAATTGACTATGTTTAATATTTGTTTGAAATTTGCAAATAATTTATTCCTTATTTACAAAACTGGAAAACACATTCAATTTTTTTTCGTTTCCATTTCGAAGTTTACTCGATCGTGAAATCAATAATAATGGGTACCTATATACTTTTTTTTAATGGATTGCTCAATTTCATAAAGTTCATCATGGGAACATAATTCGGAATAATGGAGACCTAATATTGAAAGAAACACAAAGACACTTTAATTTCTTTTTAAACTTTCCCACAAAAAACTGAATTAAGAAAGGTATTTTTTATCAACTGTTACGATTGCAATGCACAGTATATTAATTAGTGGTTTTGATGATTATTTTTTAACTCTATACTCCCTGAACACAATTTGAATCAATTATATATATTCAAATACTTTTAGTGTCAGAAATATTAAAAAATTGAAATCATGGATGGCCATTAAAAGTTCATTCTTCAGCGTGAACAAAAATCGTATTTTCATCAAAGCCAAAGTTTACATTGTTATTGGTTACATAGTTATAAAGTCTTTATCCTACACTTTTGGCATGTTAAATTTTGGCTTTGCAATGCATTTTTATTTTACTGATTATGGAATTTGCAATGAATTGTTCTCTACTATACATTAAATTGAAAACTAATAACATTATTTTCTTTTCTATGTATAGTTAAAGTCACTCATAGAGCAACCAGATTGCGTTTATTTGTGTGCTATTCAGAATGTTCAACTTCATTTCTTGCTGACTTGGGACCTGAATTTGGGATGTACTCTCCTAGAATTTTGTGACAATGTGGGTATGCATATCTGATTTTAAAATGATTTTAGATAAAACCACTTAATTATATGGCATTTTCTTTTTGTTTTTCAGTAGATATTCATCGTCATTTCCATACAGCATGTCAATGTTTTTCCAAAAAATGTTAAGTGAATTTTCTATTTAATCAGATCTATAAATTCATATTCTTTTTTACCGATGTATATTCCGTGATTGAGCATTATGATGGTCTCTAAATCCATAAATAATACATTGTTTTCAAATCTGTGCCGGCTCAAGGATTTGCGGGGCCTGGTGCGAAATAATTTTTTTTATGAAAGAGTTCTCTTCCTGAACACTTAACAAAATATACAAAATGGTTGTTGGGGCACGATTCGGTCAAAAGTAGGGCCGTAGTATTTAATAATGGTTTAAATAAATGTGCTTAATGAATAAGTCTCCTCGATTTCATGAATTTATTACTCTTACTGTACTAGCTATTGATTATTATTTATTACTTACAAGTTTTAAGTTTTTAAACCAACCGTACTTCAATGTTTATTAGTAGTGCGTCACACCTTATACGTCTATATTATATTATACAATATAAATAGTAAATACTACGTATTCATTAAATGTTCTTAGCTTCTTGCTAACAATTTTAATTATTCGAATAGGTTCAATAGTATGTAAAATAAATAACAATAAAATCCTCTTTTAATACATAAAATATTAAATAAAGAAAGAGAAAAAAATTTTAACAATATTACTGGACTATTTTAAAACAAATAAAATGTATTAATAAAATATAAATAAAATAAATAAAATAAAATATAAATAAAATAAAATTAGGTAATTCAATAGTTAAATATATTTTTAGGTGCAAAGCGCGGGGCCTTCGAAAGCGCGGGGCCTGGTGCCGGGGCACGCCTCGCCCCCCCCTTAAGCCGGCCCTGTTTCAAATAAATGTGTTTTCATCATATTCAGATTTCTACATATGTCATTGCTATGTAATTCCTATGTTTCTGTGCCACATTCATAGCTAAATGTATCTATTGTGAATGTTTAACGTAATAAAAATGAAAATAAAATGAAAATTTAATTATCTGTTACATGCACACACCAACTGCAAAGGATACACTGATTGTAGATGGTAGAGGAGAATGTAATGACTCATAAAAGTACGTCGCCTTTATCATAGTAGAAATTATTTATTGATTTTCATAAACACTTTAAATTTAATTACAACAATGAGATTATCTGAGGATTCGTTACAGCTTGAGGCATCGACTGAGTGGTATGATACGTCTGATTATTGGGTGGTTCTAGGGCTGGTTTTATAGTCTGAAATGACGTCAGATAGCTTACGTGAATGGTCTCTCAAATCATTTATTGCATGCTTTGGTTGATGACTTGAAGAACCTGGGATGGGTAAAGATTTGGGTATCTGTGCATTTCTTGTGTTTCACATAGTACATGAATTGCGCACACTTGTCACCACTCGAAACTTAAGGTGTGGAAACCGCTTTAATTATTGGATTTTGATTATCTGACTGAATTCATAAATTGTTGATATCGAAAATTATCATAGCTTGTGTAACGCATTAAATTTCGTGAATCTGTTTTATTGTCAAATACATTGTACGCGTGTGACTATTACAAAACACAGGTCATACAGGCTAACTCAGCATATTACTTCACCGTTGATTTGTATGATATATCCTATGATTTTATTCTAAATTTTGTTTAGTTTATTATTATATAAGAGACAGCATGACAAAGTTTGTTAAAACAACACAAGTGTATGACTGTAATCTTAATTAATTGTATTAATAAATTCTTGTAAATACTGATCCTAATAATTGTTGTTGACAAAACAACTAGGTAAGTGTTTATATAATATAATGATAAAATATTTTTAAAAAAACCTCAGTATAGTTAATCCAAACAATTATTTACCGGTACTTCAGGAGTTGCAATTATTATTTTAAAATTTTGTGAAATTGATTTTCTTCAAATACTTTAGAAGTATGAAAAATGAAAAATCCAAAAGAAATTTTAATATCTAGTCTATTAAGTATATTAGTTGCTATAATATATATATAAATTGGTGGATTAAGCAATTGAGATTTTTTATTTATAATTAATTCATAATGTGGTGTAGAAATAAATCAGCGAAAAGTTCAAATCCTAGGTTTTGCTGATGATCTCAACATTGTAGGCAATACCAGAGACGATACAAAGAAAGCATTGACAGTTCTAGAAAAAGCAGCAGATAGAATATGACTAAAAATAAACGTGGAAAAGAGCAAGATCATGGAGCTATTAGATACTGACACAGACCTAACAAACCTTGATCCGGATGACTGGATATATGAAAAAGTTAATGAGTTCAAATACCTAGGTGTATGTATAAGTACAAAAAATGACTGGTCACAAGAGATTGGAAAAAGGATAACAAAAGCAGGTAGGGCGTCTTTTGCATTATCCAAATTTTTCAAATCTAAAATGTTGTCCAAGAAAACGAAAGTTAGACTCTACACAGTAATAGTGAGAGCTGTATTAACATATGGATGCGAAGCATGGACAACTACAAGTGTAACAAAACGAAGACTCACTGCCTCCGAAAGCAAGATATGGCGTATGATATGTGGACCTAAATTAGATGAAAACACTGGTATGTGGAGGAGAAAGTTTAACAAAGAACTTATTGATGAAACAAGAATGACTCCAATTAAATATTACATAAGAGGCCAGAGAATCCAGTAGTTGGGGCACATTATGCGTGGAAGTAACGATAATATAATAAAGACAGTACTGTCTTGGAAACCAATGTGTAAGAGACCACGAGGACGACCGAGGAATAGATGGTTGGATATGGTCGAGGAAGATTTAAAAAGGGTAGAAGTTAATGATAGAAGAAATATAATTCATAATTGAGAGAAGTGGCGTGAAGTTGTGATGCCGGCGAAAACTCTTATAGAGTAGATAAAGCCAAGAAGAAGAAGAATTAATTCATAATCATAAACGTACATTTTTACTCTTTTTAAAACTAAACTAAAGATTTGATGTATACTGATATGTTTTGCATTTAATATTTAAATTAATTGATATGTATAAAATGTATATTTTATAATTGAATAGAAAAACTATCAAATATATTTGAAATAATCACTTAAAATAAATAAAAAAAAATAATAATAATAATAATATAGAGTATTGTAGGTATTATAGAATATTTAAACTAATTAAACATTGTTTCATATTTTATTATTTCCATAGTTCTTAATTATGAAATTTTGTTAATTATTATTATTTTTTATCACATTTCATCTGGAAGAGATGACCATAAAACAAAAATGACATAAAATTAAATGTATTACTTCCTACTTTCATGGCCTCATCATCTAAACATAAATATGTATGAAGTTTCTTTTTACCAATAAAAGTAAACAAAAAGTATTATACAACGTATTAATAAAATAGAGCTAGTTTTATTGTTTACTGATACAAGTACCTATTGAATAAAATGTATGATAATAAATTTCAACGAGTCCAATTGTACAAGGCATTTACTTATAAGTTTATCATGTATAAGAACACCAAGAATTGGTTTCCGAAAGCAATGTTAACGACTAACGATGTATAGAAAATATCTGATAACTGATAAAGTAACTCTGTTAAATGTTTGTGGTGAAGAGTATTGATAAAGAAATATCTGAACTACAACAAAGTTTGATCAATCATTCATCAGCAATGTTTGCTGTAAGCAATTTATAATCACTAATCAATATCAGGAGCAGAAAATGTGAAAAAAAATATTTTTGATATATATATATACTTTAAATGAAAAGATTAAATTAGGTAATGTTATTTGCATGCTTTTCTGATTGTTAATGTTAATACATAATTTTTATTTGACAATTGTAGTATGGTCATGGTATATACATGATGTTATGGTAACAATAACTATTTAGTTTTAGGCGTTTCAAAAAATGATTTAATAAAAAACTAAATTAATAACCAAAAATATCAATTAAAACATCAATAAAACAAAAAAATAAAATAAATTATTGACCATTAATAATTGATCAATATAAATTAAAAATCACATAAAATAAAATAACGAAAACACTAGTTTTTATATTCTAAAAGTATGTTTAATGGCCATAGACAAATTCAAAATAGACACATTATGACACTGCAACATATTGTACACTTAATAAATAAAATAAATAAAACAAAAAATCAAATTTGCTTAATTTCTTAACATTATCAGTGTATATAACATGTAACAAAAATATTGTAACAGAGGACATATGAGTAATGGCTAAGAATGGCAAAGTAATTTATTAAAAGCTAGTCACATACATTTATTTAAAACTGAAGGACTAAATTATTTTAACTTATTAATTCACTTCTCTAATAATAAAAATAATAAACATGAAGCACAATAAATAGCTTTTGAAATGAACAATTTTGACATTAACTGAATCGCTCATGAATACAATACCAATATATTCAAGTTTACTATCAAATAAATATAAACAGTAGGTAATTTAAATTTTGAATTTATTATCCGAAGTACAGTTTGATCAGTGTTAATATTAAATTACAACAATTGTATTAGTTTTATTAGAATAAAATGATCTGTTAAAAAAATCTCACTTCATAAATAATTTAATGAAATAATCAAAGAGTTAATAATTGGATAAAGGTAGCTAAAATAAATAACACTGATTTATTGAAAATGAAAATTGTTTGAATAATGAAATTATATTTTTTTAAATAACCCTTTAATTAAAAATACAATACATTTATTTCATAGCCATCAACTTATCATTAACAAGAAACTATTTATTACAAAATAAGTAATAAACAAAATAACGAACATATTAAATAATAAATAAAAAACAAATTGCTTGCATGGAACATAGATTTAAATGAAAAAAAAAGTTAAATAAATAATGTAATAACCAATAATCAAATTAATCAAACATTGATTAATAACCAAGAAACAAAAAATATTGTTTAATAAAAATGATATAGGGGTTTATTGTTACAACTATTAATATTTAAAAAATACTTATTTAAAAATACATAATTATAGTTCTTACAATTCAATACATATATTTAATGAAATGTTTAATGAATATCACATGCATTTAAATTTCTAATCAAATTTCACTAAACAATTTCACCGTTTTTTGAAAAAGTTTAAAAATTTATAAAAAATCATAGAGATAATGTAAACAATACATTTTCTAAAATAACAATATAGTATTTTTAAATCAGTTGAATTCAGTCATGAAATATTCAAAAAATTTTAGCATTCAAATATTTTTCAATTTTATATTAAAAGTAAGAATTCCATAGATTTTTACTATTCATAATATACAAGTATATACAATATAAATGTGTTCTGATTACAATTTAAAATTGTATATATTTAATTTTTGATGAGATATTATACAAGAAAAATATAATATTTAAATGATAAAATACACTGAAACTAAATTTTAAGGAAATAACAAGGGTAGAAATAATATTTAGCGTTAATATGATGATATGAAGTAAATTTTCAAGTTATGTATTTCCAGATATAATCAGCGAGAAGTGTATTACATTCTGTACACTTGCAATTGGCGTGGTCTCAACTATGTTTTGGTTGACCATCCATACCCGCTTGATGGCGTGGCAACTAAAATAAACACATTTATAAAAATTACAATAAATAACAGCTGTATAATTTATTGAAGAACTTACAGTCATGTTAGATGCTTGTTGAGCAGGAGCCTGGTAAGCCTGGTTAGAATTGTTTAATGCACCCAGATTATGATTTACTTGTCTTCTATTATTCGATCTTGGTTCTTGAACAACACCCCCCCTGATAACTACCTGAGAAGGTACATTATTTGATAAATGATGACCTGAATGTCTGAAATATAATAATTAAAAATATTTAAACAATGATACATTTATTGGAAAAAGTTCAAACCTGTTGGGCACTGAATGATTTTGATATCTATGATGCGATGAGGAATCAATAGAACCATGGTTATTTTGATAATTTGACCTTGGTGGTTGAGCAGGAATGTGAGCTTCATGATGATTATTAATGGTCGGAGGTACTGGTCCTCTGTTTCTGTTATCTAAAATATATAATACATATATAATTTATAATATTTAATAATAAGTCTTTATGGTATAAATAAAATAAAATAAAATAAATAGGTATCATTTGGAAAATAATGTATTGTATAAATATATAATATATTACTTTGAGGAGGAAGTGGAATTGCAAGTCGTGCATTAACAGCTAATAAGTGATCGCGGCGTCTTGTATAACTAGCTAGTTCATCTTCCAAATTAACATTTTCACTTTTCAATTGATATAAGCAAGTTAACAAGGAAGCAACTAAATTTAAAAAGTTCAATTTTAATAATTATCAACTATGATTTTTTAACAATTTCATACTGTCAAAATGTTGGGCTTGTTCCATCAAAAATGCTCCACCTTGTTCCCATTGTCTTTCAAGTAAATCTTCTAATGCATGTGTATTATTATTATTATTATTATTAACTCCATTAGTTAAAGAAGACCATGATGATGCAGTTCCTTGAGAGTGATGTGTTTCCTAAAACAATTTTCGGATTATAAAATATGTAAATTACATTTGGTTATCTTTAATTAATCAATTAACTGATTGATTATGAGAAGGCCTTTGGTTTCGTCGTTGGATTTGTGGACCCATCACAACATTTTTAGGGGCGCTAGTTGATGAATTTGTTTGATTATTAAATAATTTATGGGTTTTAATTTCTTCGTTTAAAGTGCCAGCCATTTTTTGTGCCATACTAGATGATGGATTCAACGAATTACCCAACATATGAGGGGCATTACTGTTTTCGAATCTAAATTAATAAAATAAAAATAATTATTTAGAGAACATATTAGGAGATTCTTATAATTATTTACACTTTTTTATCATCTGCTTCTGTTTTGGGAACTTGTTTACTTTGTGAAGAAGGTAAATTAATAACACTGGTCTCTTTTTTTATGGCATTTGATTCTGGAACCTGAGTTAAATTAACTGCTGATTCACCTAAACAAAGCATAAGTAAATATAATGTACAAATAAAAAAATGTATAATGATGTTATTTTAATACAAGAACATTTACTCTAATAATACTTAAATACTTAATTATTTTAAATGTTTAAAATCATAAATATTTGAAATAAATCAAGTAACTAGAATTCCTAAGAGAGAAAAATTAATTTTGGATAAATGATACTACACACTGATTGTTTTTCTAACAGTAATGCACACAAGAAATGTTTTTATTTTCTTTACTGAAATGAATTATATGAACTTGATTTTATAATAGTATTATTACTTTCGGCTTTAGGTGAATTTGGTTTTTCAGTGGTTTTTGAAGTTTGATCATCTTCTGCTTTAGGGATATTCATTGCATTCTTTGTTTTCTGGTACTTGGTAATCTGTTTAACTTCAGACTCAGAATCTGAATGCGGCTTTTTATTAGTAGATAATTTGTTTTCAACTTTTGTTCCAATCGAAATAACTATATTTCCAGATGGATGATTTGTTACAATATGAGGTCCAGATTTTTTTTTATCACTTGGTGTGTTCCGAGTAGCCGAGTCTTTGATTTTTTTATCATTTGAAATTTTATCACCTAAAATAAATAATTTATGAATGTCTTAAACCATCTATAAGTTATTCTTAGCATTATACAGGGTGTTGCACGATAAATGTGTCAAACTTCTAGAGGTGTTTCTACACCTCAAATGGAACAAAAAAAGTCCTTGTGACCATAGTCGAATTATCAATAATAAGGGTGATAATTTCCATGTTTGTGTTTTTTTGTTAAACGCAAGTTTGATTCATAATAATTTTCATACCTGCTAAACCGTAGGTACTACAATTAAATTGAATACATCGATGAAAAGCTCATAAATTTGGGATTAGGGAGACATATCTTACAAGATTCTCACATGATTTTTTGGATAAAAAAATAACACACATTTTTTATAACTTTAAAATGTCGAAATTTAAAAAAAAATTCAGTTTTATCAAACAACAATTTTTTTTTAAGGCAGGTAGGTGCAAATTTCAAAAAAACTTCAAAACGTTATAAGCTTTTCGACAGTGTACTCGATTTTTTCGTTAAACCTTTCTGAAGGGCTGAAATTCCACCTAATGTGTGGAAAAACCGGGAAAAACGTAAACAAATTCTTAGCAATAAATACAAAACCTGGTAAACTGATTTTCTTAAATTTGTTACAATTTTGAAAATGTTATTACAAGAGATTCAAAATAAGTTTGTTCATCTAAATTTATTGTAAAAGCTGTTCAATGTGTCCACCGTTTCGCCTCAAACAAGCACGTGCTCTCTCACGTACTTGCCTCCCAGTTACTCCTGCTGTCACCACTCTCCGCATTTCATCAGCTGCTTGAAGAATTGTTTGGGGTTACCTTAAAGAACGAGTCTACCATCAGGAAGTTGACTCTGAAGCAGAACTAAGGCAGAGAATTCTTCAAGCAGTTGATGAAATGCGGAGAGTGGTGACAGCAGGAGTAACTGGGAGGCAAGTACGTGAGAGAGCACGTGCTTGTTTGAGGCGAAACGGTGGACACATTGAACAGCTTTTACAATAAATTTAGATGAACAAACTTATTTTGAATCTCTTGTAATAACATTTTCAAAATTGTAACAAATTTAAGAAAATCAGTTTACCAGGTTTTGTATTTATTGCTAAGAATTTGTTTACGTTTTTCCCGGTTTTTCCACACATTAGGTGGAATTTCAGCCCTTCAGAAAGGTTTAACGAAAAAATCGAGTACACTGTCGAAAAGCTTATAACGTTTTGAAGTTTTTTTGAAATTTGCACCTAACTGCCTTAAAAAAAAATTGTTGTTTGATAAAACTGAATTTTTTTTTAAATTTCGACATTTTAAAGTTATAAAAAATGTGTGTTATTTTTTTACCCAAAAAATCATGTGAGAATCTTGTAAGATATGTCTCCCTAATCCCAAATTTATGAGCTTTTCATCGATGTATTCAATTTAATTGTAGTACCTACGGTTTAGCAGGTATGAAAATTATTATGAATCAAACTTGCGTTTAACAAAAAAACACAAACATGGAAATTATCACCCTTATTATTGATAATTCGACTATGGTCACAAGGACTTTTTTTGTTCCATTTGAGGTGTAGAAACACCTCTAGAAGTTTGACACATTTATCGTGCAACACCCTGTATATTGACAGACTAATAACTAATAAATAACAGGCAAATCAGAAATATTAAGAGTGTAATATATGAAAATAAATCAATATAATTTATAGAAACACTTAAGTATAAATATTTATTATTTATTAAGATCTTTGGGAAATAGGAAATATTTTAAACATAAACATGCTTTTTTTTAAAAAAGAAATATATTTCTTCAATCAACAATTTCAACTAGATTTTATAACATATATTAAGGTTAAAACTTAGACATTATAATAAGATATAATATACTTTAAAAATATTCTAAAATTCTACTGTCAGAATAATCTATTTTTTATAAATTTTTAAATAGTTTTCAAAAGAAAAGTATACGTTTTCAGTCAATTCAGTATTGAAATATACTAACATTTAAAAATCGAATTTTATAATATTTTTCAAACATGGTTATGCAATGGTATCGTTATATTTACATATGGCATCATAGAGTTTAGAATTATTTAAATAAAACCTTTTTTTGTAGTGCATATACTATACCATAATACCAAAACATGTGTTTCAGTTCTAAAATAAATGTATTTAATCTATATTTGTATGTATTTATACAATTATAAAATGTTTTTTAATCTTATTAGAAATAATTAGGTAATTTTCTTTTAATTAAGTAATTTAATAAATTTTGGGACACAAAGCAAACATTATTTTGCTAATTCAAAATTAGTATTCTTGTTATTTTAAATGAATAAAATAGTTTTGTTTAGGAATTTTAAATATTGATTAACATACCAATGTTATTAATGATAGTCAACTTTCGTTTTGGTTTTGAAGACTGAAAATCTGTATTATTTTGAGAAGGTTGTTTTTCAGGAGTTAAATCTGACGATGAAGTATCAGAATGATTTTGAGGTCGATATGGAGCAATCGGTTTGATATTGTTGCTTTTTTTCTAAAGATAAATGAATATTAATATCATTAATAAGGAATATAATATTTAAAATTAAAATTAATGAACTGAAATTATAAAAAAAAAAGTACAAACCAATTTAGAATAATGGTGTTTACAATAACCAACATATTTAACATTATCGTAGTAATTTCCAGCTTCTTCACACAGTAAACCTGCACTTTGAGCACATGTCACATGAAATCCTAATTTGCAACCAGATTTATTACATGACATGCAAGCACCATACGTTATTACTTTTTGTGCTTTATTTTTTTCTTCACATATATAACACAGCTAAAAATATAAAATTAATAATTAGTGAAAATAATTCAATTCAAATAAGTTACCTTATTAAAATAATTTATGTACAATATTTATAATGTAAATAGTACTAAAAGGGCTTGAAACTGAAGATTAAAATCTTCAAAAATATTATTTCTGATAACAAGGAAATATGAATATTAATAATTAAGCAAAGTGATAAATAAGAAGAAATAAGCAATGTGCCATGCATAAACTATCTACAATAATGAACTAATACTACTAAGCTATTAAGCATGCTAAATTATTATTATATTCATTTTATTTATTATATGATTTATACAAATCATTTTCATTTAATAATTTTACCTTTTTTACAATTACAAATCGGCGAATGAACATTTCAGAATTTGTTTTAATAAATAATAGGTAGGACATATATTATTTTGTATTAAATACAATTAACTAACAGTAAAATATATTAATAAATTTATCTAAAATATTTTAATAACATTGTATTTTACTCTGAATGGAATCTTGTTTCGCATTAATCTTGGATGATACTTGTGTCGCTACAATTTTTTTACATCACAAGTCACAGTTTCGTTTCACGTTCAATTAATTAATGACTTAAGAATAAAGTCATTGTATTGGAACACCATAAATTAGAAGCTAAATTATGATAACTTGATACCAACATTATGAAAAGAATACTTTAATATATAATATGTATATATATGAGACTAAAAGAAATGTAATTAATTTAATGATGATCAAAACAAAATGAGACATTATTTACATGCAGAAGTTTTCAAATAACTTTAAAAATAAGTAACATCTGTTTTTTTTTCAGTTCATATAATTAAATAACATATAAATTTAAAAGAATTTCTTTTCAAGTCTATGCGAAAATTGGAAACTAAAGTAAGATACATTTTCAAGCCCTATTAAGACGAAAATAATTGGTACTTGGTAAATTAATATTATTTACTCTGTTAAAGCGGTCACGGGGTATTGAACTCAATTTTACTGGTTCCATAGTAGTAACATCCATAAATGTAACTTCTGGTATATACAATGCGCATACCACATGAGCCCAGTTCCCATTTTCAGTAGGTTTTAGAGCACCATCTTTAGAAGGACACAGTTCACATTTCTGAAATGAATGCCATAATTTTCTTACATTCTTAACGGAGTTTTTAAAAGACTCTATTTTTGTGTAAATTTTATTTTGAACGAACCACTTTAATAGATTTATCTTTAAATGCTTCACATTTCCTGCAAAACCATTCTCCTTTTGGTACAATTCGAATTCCATAACAAGCTGTTATAAGATTTTAATAAATTAAACAATATCTATTTTGAAAATTTAACCAAAATTTTAAATAAATAATTAGATGTCAACAAATATTTTAATTTATAAAAGTTTGACTACTACTGTGTTAATGACAGCAAACTTACCTTGATGTACAGCAACGTTACAATTAGGCCCATCACAATACACCAAGGGGTTTTCAGTCCATCCTGTATCATCACAACATACGCTGCATCCACCAAGCATTTCTTTCATTTTGGATATTTACTACAGATTCAAGTATTACAAAAATATATAATTAAATATCTGATTTTAATGGATAATACTCAACAAAGCTCAACACAAATTTTAAAAGAAAATTTGATGGCAAAAATTAAAAAAAAAATTTGGATGGGTAGTGATTGAATTCTAACTTTAATCACTACCAATTCATTTTAGTTAAGTACACACACTTAATCAAACAAAATATAAATAGCAATAATAATAATAATAACACAAAGATAAAACATAAATTGATAAAATAATTGGCAGTATACAGTAATCACAAAAAAAAAAAAACAAAGGAAACATTTTAAAAATATCAAAAACATTGAGAACTGCAAACTATCACACATTGATTATAATATAGTCTAATTAACATAGCACGGTCATACATCAAATTTCATGACTAGTATAAAACGATGGGTTTTTTTTTATATTGAAATGTATTCCGAGCTAATTTCAAAAAGCAACAAAACATTCCTCATTACCAATACCACAAAAAAAAAAATAAATGAAAAATTATATATATATATATATATATATATATATATATATATATATATATATATCACCAAGTCCAATTTATGTTTCAATAATAAATTATCCGTAGGCATTCGCTTTCACGCATTGTAAATAGTTAATAAGAAAGATCAGTAGAAATAGATAATAGTAGTTAAAGGCAAGTGGTATTGTATAAATGTATAATATATAAATACATATAAATACAACACTACAGCGAAATATTTGAAATGCTCCATTTCCACAAGCCTTGGTTATACATACACAGTACATTCATACATTGTACAATGTACATAGTATAATGTGTAAGTATGCACTCACACACACACGTACATGTATATACAAATATATACATGCGTATGGATGTGAACTTAAAGAATTAAACGAATACGTACTTTTTTCAGTGTCTTTACCTCACCGTAAAACGTCGTTAACACGAATCGGACACGGCCATGACGCGAAGCAATAAAACGTCCAAACAAATATTTCGGTTTATTACACCAAATTACTGCGGAGATATAAAATCAATGATAACGCTGAAAAATTACAGTGATACGGCGGTCGCAACGTTGCGCGCAACGTTCGCTCCGGCGCGCGAACGCCGGGCCCCCCCGGCTGCCTCCACTTGTTTACCGCCGTACCGTCGACGGCGGAGCGCTGCTCCGTTCCGCGGAAGACCACAACCGTCGCGATATAGTACCACTCGCGAGTACTCAGCGCACGGCGTCCTTACCGTGATCGTGGTTATTACCGCAGTATCGCGTCCGGCCGGAGTTGGGAACGGAGACTACCGCAGGCCCGACCGGGCTCTCCGCGGCGGCCGAATTCTAATAATTCTATTCTCCCAGGGTGGATGGCGATGACGGACACAGCGGGCGAGCCACAGCCGCCGCCGTGGCGTCGAGCACTTGACCGTCCCCCTCCTCGTAGTCGCGTCGGCCGCGAGCTCGCTCGCCGGCCAGCTTACGATAGATGGACGGGTCGAAGAGGCAGTTGAGAGTCGGAGGCTAGAAAACGGACCGGATCGTAGAGAAATTATTTTTTATCCGATACTCCCACTCACAACGGTAAATCCGTGAGCGATTTAGATTGGAATCGAAAAAACGAAAAAATGCTCTTTACGTGTGAATTATGAACCTTATAATGTTCGAATCGTTCAAACCAGTGGCCGGGGCAAAACGTCAAATTCCCGGCCTTCTGGGGATATATCCTAGACAAGCGAAATCGTACGAAATATCATCCAAATTCCAAACGTAGGTACCGAGTTTTACCGAACGGTCAACATTCGACGAACGTTCATTGTATTTTGATCGTTAAATAACAGATACAAATTGTTCGCGTGATTCGAGTAGGTAGCTCGTGATAAGACAACGTTCAACGTTCGATCACCTGTAGCTAGCCCATATCGGCACTTAGTCGATAAAAGCGTTGACCGATTATCACTAAAAAGTCGCCTTATATCGGTGGTCAATGGCAATAGTAAAAAGTACATTAATGGTCGATTTTTCATTATTACAATAACACTCATTATTTATTTATTCGTTGTTAACGATACCTAAATTTTAATCGCTAATGAATAAAGTCGATAAATAAATTTGATAAATTGATAAACTCAGGGCTTATTCTAAAGCGCAATAAGGCTTATTTAGTGTAGTTGGTAAAATTAGATATGTCATATGTGCACTCGAAAACCTATTTTGAGATTTTTTTTTGAACTTTATTGATGTATTTGTAAGTTTAAAACATTATAAATTACAGCCATTGGTATTTTAAAATCGTATCGAGGTGTTAGTTTTATTTATCATACAATTCCGTCAGAGGAAAAGTTTCACTAATTACGTATACTGTATACCTAATATACAACATTTTATAAAAGAATGCCTTGATTTTGAAAAAATAAAACAAGATATTGTTTAAAATATATTTGTTTATTACCTTATTTTGTATTTATAAATTACATTTTAAGTAATTATCGAAAGAACAACAAATTTACGATTTTTACCTATTATTGGTATTAGATTTGATATATTATTTTGAGATAATTTTAAAATTAAACAAAATATTCACTAGTTATTTGAATAATATAATTAATTATAAATTTAGATATATCTTGATGTTTAAAACAAAAATATTATTACAGACTTTGTTACCTAAAATATCGTTAATGTTTATAATTAAAAGAATATTGATTATAGTTTAATAATAATCATTATTTGATAATTTACTAGTTTATAATGAAAAAATTATCAAATACCTTTTTAGATTTTGAGTGAAGCGAATCGTTTTACACTGATGTTTTCTTTAAAATTCAATACACCCATCCCCATTAACTTGTCCGAGGAGCGAAATACGTACCGAGGTACTTTTTACTACCAATTATTTTATAAATGACAAAATATCATTAAAATTATATGCCTACTTAAAACGCATGTTTTTTTTTTATACATTTTGTAAGATATAATAATTTCTCACCAATTATATAGTGGTTCGGTAGCCAGTGAATGTATACCTATATGTCATCGTAGATCAAATACTTTACTATTATACATTACAAATTTAATATATAATAGTATAAAGTATGATAAACTTATATGGTTAACTTTTTTGAAAATAACAAAACAAAAGGGTGGTTTAAACTCACCAAAACTCTTTGACAACGCCACTGCAAATACCAAATTACTCCGTCAATATGTGTAATATATATTATTTATAGCAATAAAATTGTCGTAAATTTCAGATAGAATATTCTTTTTCAAAAAATATAGCCAAAAATAATTGTTTGCAGAGTAACATTAAAAAAAAAAAAAAAAATTAAAAATCGTTCATATTAAATAAAATAAAAATGTATTTTCTTTCAAAAATATTTTTTATTCGAACTTAAAATTATACAAATGCATTGCAATTTGCATTTGAAAACTACTAAATATAGACTGACAAATGCTTAAAAAAAAAAAATCGCCTAGTACATAGGTATACTACAAAAATTGGTTATAACTTATAGTGATATTCAAGGTCGGACTCATTTGATCATTTTAACTGATACCTACGTCATAAACCTATTGGGAAAAATATGGTTTTTTATCACACTTAAATGTGAAAGTACACACACACACACACACACACACACACACACACACACACACACACACACATATATATATATATATATATATAAATTGACTTAGTTTATTTTTAAGTTAGTTCATAATTTAAATAGTATTTAATACTTTAATAAGTCATTTCAATATTTTTTTTGAAAATATCCACACAATTTTTAAAAATAAAATAGTTCGGTACCTTATTAAATTTATATGAGTATTAATTAGATTTTATTCTTAGCACTGCAAGTATTAGAATTCAAAACAGAATCTATAAAGCATTCATGACAGATGATTTAGCATAGCACAAAAGTATGATGATAAAGCAAAAAAGCATGTAAGAAAAAATTATATCAACCATCAATAATGGAAGCAATAGGTAGATAGTATTATAAGTGCATTTGAATATATTTTTTAGAAGAATATTTATTCAGAGGCGTCATTTAGGAAGTGTAGTGTGTGCATTTCCTCATACTTTTTTTAACACGCCATCTTTGGCCTGCGAAAAATAAAATATAAACGCCAATATATCTAATTGTGTTTAGTTAAATATTGAGTTTAGATTCAATAATTTCTATTTTGTTTTTTTTTTTTTTTTATTGTATTTTATGACAAAATCTTTTCGATGTAGTCCGATGACCGACAAGAAACGATAATTTGATTGACAGTTATGAGAAAAGTGATATCAGTGACGTAATGATATTACCTATACTATAATCACGGCCTAGACGTAGGTACTTATAATATTATTAATATACTCTACGATACCCTTTTTTCAAAGGTTACCCACAAGGGTGACTTGGTAAAGATTTGGAATGGCCTGCGAAAGTTTTGGCGCCAACAATAAAAAAACTGAAATGACGCCCCTGTATAACCTATGTATTATTGTTTATCCTATTTGTCAGAAATCAGCACTATATGTGTTAGGGCGTTAGGCGGTAGGTACTGTAAAAAAAAAACACTTTAAAATAAATAGATAGATGTCACATCAGCATGTGTGTCTTTGTCTTACCAACGTGGCAATACGGAACATAAACCAACTTGTGACAATTTTGTGTCGTTTGTTAAAATATTATTATAAATTGGCAGATTATCAAACTTATAAGCAAGAATATTATCAGTAGGCCGCTGTATAGTTTTTTTTAGGGCATAAAGCGAGCTTTCAAGCGATTTGTGAGCATGTAAAATACAACAGTTATTTCAAAATAGGTAATCGATTATGCTTTGATAATCAGTTAATTTACTATAATAAGAACAGCTTAGAAGTAACTCAAAAGTGACCTCAAAAACCTCTATAGAGATGTATTTTTTATAGCAAAGACGCATTATACCAAGTACGCGCCGTAACTTACCGAAAATTCGAGTTTTTTTCAAAAAATCGCCCCGCTCACCAGAATTGACCAAATTGAGTCCAATTGCCTGCATTCGAAAGAGGACGATTTTCGCTATCTATACTATACAGCACCCCTCGGGAAAATGAAAACAACCCTAAAAATAAGAGGGTTAAATCTTGAAAATGACGCGTTTTTCACGATTTTTTCGCATTTAAACCTAAAATTTACATGTTTTTACTTGACCAAAAAATCTGAAAAAATTCAGGGGACTTCCACATATCCGAAACAAATTTTTATTGCGTTTAAAGCATTTAAAAATGAATTAAACTGGTTGAAAAAAATAAAAATCACAAAAAATCATATTTTTCGCCATTACTGTGTTTTCATTTGGGGTTATAATGACGGTAAAAAGCTTATACTGCTTGTTTTTCGACCCTCTTCAAGATTTTTTAAACGATTTTACCAGATTTGGTGGGGGCCGCCAGACCCCCCTTAACCCGCTACCCCCTTTATTGTGACTAATACGTTCTTCGTATTTTGTCGTCTATGTTCATATTGAAATTGAACATAGAAGATCTTTCAAAGCAAAATAATTTGTCAAATACCAATATTGTACATAGGTACCTACAAACATTTACAGCAAATATTCCATCATATCAAAGAAACAAATCAACAAAAATTTAATTAAAATGTATTATTACAAATTTTAAATATAGTGTTCAGAATAAATGCGATTTTTGTTAGAGAAAATTCGATATCTATATTGTTTATAATTATTGTTATTATTTTATTTTAATGATAAAAAATGTGTTTAATATAGTATTAGAGAGAAATAAAAGGCCAAATGATATTAGGAAAAAAAACGGCAGAAAATATTTGACTTTAATGCGGTTGACTGGTAGACAGAGACAACTCTTATTGTATGTTGTGGCTGTGACGCCCTTTAAAGAATAAAATATATGTACGAAGGTACTCAGCTATTTTTCAAAAGCAGGAAGTATTTTAAATTTAAAGTGATACTTCAATTAATTGAATTAACCTTATTTTATGAAATCACATATCTATGTATAGGTAGGTACCAATAAACTTATTTAATATTAACTAATTAATAATTACATAATGCATTTAAAAAAAATATAGGTAGGTAAGGGTAGTTTATTAAAGTGTGTGATATGAAATGTGAATAGTTAGTTACCTATATAAACTTTGGGCAAAGCGAAAAAAAATTTTATTTCATTTATTCCGAGATGAAAAAAAACGATGCTTATAATTTTACACAAATAGAAAAAAAACGCAACAAAGCAGTAATTTCCTACTACCTAATTAGTATTCACTGTACCGACGGTAGGTAGTTGATATAATGTTTATTCAATTGTGATTTAAGGCATGACACGGCGAATTGGACATGCCTACCGTTTAACAGTCGATATACTCATAAGTTAAGATGTGAAATATTTGAAATTTTCTCACGTGATTCAGGAACACTCATTTGTTGCGACTGTGTTTCTTCTCTCGTTTCCCAGGTGTCATCGTTTGTATTCTCGCGCGGCAAACTCATATTATTACTGTGTGATTTTCGAATACGAGACACGAGTTTCGCAGACGAATGATTCAGTCACCTGTGAAATATACGCTCTCGTTATACTTATTATGTTATATTTATTCAGTAACAAGAGTCAAATAAAAGTACAAAATACCAATTGTAAAAAAAACCTAGGTTGTGCGAGTATGTGCTTTAAGGATAGAATATGTCGTCCTACTAGCAGTGCTGGGCCTGTACTGCAGACTTTTATACTACACCACACATTCACACATTAAAGAAAGGAGCGTGTGTATGTGTGTATGTGTGTATACTAGATTAGTTTTAATATGCATAAAAACGTTAGGCCAAAGTTCATGATTTTATCATTTTGGTAGGTTTTAATATTAATAATATTGCACGGCTCAGTGCGCTGTAATTACCTATCATAGTACCTAATCATCATTTAAAAAAAGTAAAAACGGATAAAAAAGTTAAAACATTTTTGAAGAAATAAACGATTACTATTTTTTCATTTAGTTTTTTAATGAATATACCTACTTCTAATTTTTCTTTTCTAATATTAAAGATAGTTTAAAACTCCCAAAAATTCGTAGGTATATTGTACTATTATTGACTTACGTAAATTGAATACCTTAATTATATTGATAAAACTTGAAAAAATTATTAGGAATGAAATACTTGACAGGTAAATAAAAACAAAAAATCAAGAAAAAAATCTAACCAAAAATGTTAGAACAAATTTATAATTTTGATAAACTTTCAATCCATGATAATATTTAACACTTATAGTTTTTCCATAGACATATTTGAGTTTAAAATAATTATTTAAGTTAGAAAAAGTTATACATAAGTATGTCAATAGGTAAATAATATCATGGTATCAAATACTCATCATAATTTTTGGTTCACAACACTTAAGTATAATATCACAATAAAATACCAAACAAGTCTTAATGTTTCATCAAGTTGGAAAAAATGTGTTTCTAATTAGGATATTGTATTAAATCAGTAGGTAGGTTTCTAGGCTTAGAAAAGTTTAAAAAAAATTACCAACAGAGTTATTCTTTTGAATAAATGTCTTGATGCAATCATATATGATCCAAGGATATAAAATGACATGTCTCGTATTTTTCATATTTGCATGTTTTATTATGTTTCATGTTAATTGTTCTTACTGCCCATATTTAAACAAATTATACTTATAAATAGCAGGTAAGTTTTCAAAAATTATAATTTAGTCAGGTTCATCTGCCATCAAGTCATATAAATATTATAATTAGGTATATAGAACTTCTTATGCATTTCCTGAGGTACCAATATTTTATTATAAATACCAAAACTGATTCTTATATATAAAAAAAAAAGACCATTCGTTTAAATTTTGAAAATCTCTTTTTTTACCAGATATATTTTTTAATTTTTTAAATAGAGCCAGGAATGATTTTTACTTGCTAATATACCATACATAGTTACATCTTTATAAATATTATGCAAACTTATACAAAACTAGTTGCACGTTTTGCAATTATCAAATCCAGGGAAATACTTGGTATACCTATAAATGATTCAGGCCAAAATACTTGACAAGATCTTTTGAGTGCTAGGTTTCACTGCTTAACAACAACAGATATAGAGTATCATTTTATTATTTCCTTATTATGTATCTACTTATATTGATATTAAAACATTTAATACTGACTCAAGAGTTATGATTTTCATTAAATAAAAACAAGAGTTATAGTAGATACCCAATTATGGATAAAGAACATGCCAACTCATATTATGTAAGTGTTACAACACATCTGAACAATTCAGCTAATAAGTAATTTGAAAAGTGTTTATTAAGTTATGTCTAAATAAACCATAACTGATAAATTATTTGGTTAAGGTTAGGATAGATTTCTAATTATTCTAAAATCACTAACTAAAATAGTAAAATATATTTGATTCTAATCAACACTCTATTCAATTTTACTATTGATACTTAACTATTTATGATTTTTACTGATGATAAGTATTTCATTTAAATTTAATTCATATCTAATTTGATTCATTGATAATGTCCAACTTAAATTTGTAACTTTTAAGTAAAATACTTTTAATAATTTGTATGTTCATATAATGTACAAATTGTTAAAAATAAGAATGTGATTTGAAAAGTTAAATAAAATATGGTGTTATATTTTAAGAAAGGTAGCTGTTTAGTGGTTTTATTATAAAATACTTATATAGGTTGATTTGAATTATTTTATAGCAAATGGTTTAATTTTGTAAATGAAGCAGTAATATTACAGTAATTTTCTCAACTAGGTACTATTACTATATATATATAATTATTATATATATATTACTATATATAAAAAAAAAAAAAAATGAAAACTTAGTAACTTCAATGTTATTCAATAAGCAATAAAATAATACATAAATAATAAATAATGGACATTTAACATTTCATTTATTTTTTAGTAAAACATTTTAATATAGTCTTGTTATTTTTTAGTATGAAAATTCATCAGTATTATTGAATAAAATTAAAATAATACAATAGATAAATATAGATTATTAAATCAGGTATTTAAAACTAAACTAAAATGATAGTCTTTATTTTGAAATTATATGCTTTAATTGATTTCTATTCTTTTCTGCGTGTGAAGCAGTAATTTAAAATTAAATTTAAGTTTGTCACTATTTTTTTATAGGCACACAAATCAAAGATTCACCCTGTAAACTTAAATTATTTAAGATTGACACATTTTATATGTATACATATATAACACATGAGTGATATTTTAGAAATAAAATACAAATAGATATATTTTTTAGACATAAGAGTAAACAACATTAACTTTTTCAGATCTAAAAGTAAAATATATTTAAATATAAAAAAATATTTATACTTCATTGTATACATAAATTACTCTGAACATAAAATATAAAGGTATTGTTTAAGTACAACTAATTATTGTAAACATTGTGTACCTACATAAATATTATTATACAAACATTTAAAAAAAAATCATATGACTATTAAGAAATACTATGTCGTAGTTATTTGTCTCTTTTAAGTCAGAAAGCATATTTTTTATTTAACTTTAATTTTTATGAAACAGAATAATAAATAAATAAATAATTAAATCTGTTCAAAAATGCCATGTTGAATTTTTTAACTATGACAAAATGATTATTATTTGAATTAATTTAAGCTGTGTTATTATTTAATATAACTACATATATTAAATGATATAACTATACAAGAATGACAAAATTATAATTTAAATACATTAAAAGTTTTGGCATTAATTTAATAATTATTTAATCACTAATCAGTCACTTTAAATGTGTCTAGATTAATAAAAAAAAAGTTTGTAAGTAAAATAATATTAGGCACTACAAAAAAGAGACCACATATCAAATTTATGAACCACATAAGTAAAGATATTTTTTTATAGAAATATACATCTTTAAATTAGTTGTATTATACCAAATTAAACCAAAGACTTAGTGCTCAAGGTTTATATTAATTTTGAATCATATCACTACTATCAAGTATATAAAAGAAAAATTAGTTATTGGGTATATTTTGCTACATATTTAAAAACAAATTATTCTGAGGAAATCCAGTTTTAATAACTATGAAAAAACTGCACTACTTATATGGAACATAAATTTGATATGTTACACGTATACATGGTAAAAAGATGGGTATAATACAATACATATAGTGATAAGTGAGATGCTCACTAACAAAACATTAGTTTCTAAAGGATTTTAAAAGATAATGTGTATTTGATTAACAATAATTAAAGTATAATGAAATGAATTATAAAATAATTTAATACACTAAAATAAGTAAAATATAAAAACTTATTAATAACACTGCACATTTAATACCATTAAGTAGGTAATATAGTAACATTATTCATAAAATGTGTTAATAAGTAAACAATAACATAAATAATTGTACTACTAAGCAGTTTGAAAATAAATAAAAATTGGCATATGCATAAGATCTCAATAATAATATTTAACGTAATATAATTTATAGTACCCTGTAAAATATTGCTCTGGTATAATGGCTCTAACTTATAAATCACACACAAATACTGTTCATAATAACATAAAAATAATAAAATATAAAAAATAATCAAATATAGTATAATATGAAGTCTTAGGTTGCTGATAAAATAATCATATGATTTATAACACAATAATATTAGAAGAGAGCATAATTATCACAATTGTAGAAGAACATTAGCAAATGTACTTTAGACTTACTTAACAAAGTAAGTTCAATTTAGATGAACTAGTTCAACAACATTTTAATTAAACTTATACTATAAATTATAAATATTCAATTAAAAAAATTAATATTTATTGAAATAACTAAAATTTAGATCTATTAATTGTTCGTAAATTTAAATAATGTACGTTAAATTGTCAAAAATTCTAAAATACTAACAACAAATTAGATGACAATTATCAATTTGACCAAGCTACCACCAAGTATTCTTATAATTATATTCAACAAACGATATATCTAAGGTTTATGAATAATAAAATCCCAAGTATCTTTCCATCGAAGTTTAAAAACTTCTTTAGATGTTAATGGAGTTGTTCCATAACTGAAAACGATGAACTTTTTAAATACATACATGACACTCAAAATCCAAATGCAAAGACTTAAATGAAATATAAATCTCAACAACAGTTTTTTCCTGTAAACAAATTAATATCATTATATATATATATATACATTTAAGTATTTTGAGTAACTAACTTGACAATATTTGCTAGATGCTGTATAAATGCAGCACATAATAATATCTTAAAGACAAGAGCTGGCAAGTAATGATGTAAAAATAATGTACGATCAATGAAAAAATATGGAATATAATGTAAACCATATCCAACTACCAACACTTCTCCAATTATTTTGAATTGCTCCCATTCATCTATTAAATAAAATACGTATTAATCATTAATTGAAAACTTATAACCATTCTAATGAGTTCATACCGAAAGATAAATCGTATATTTGTCTTCTTTGTCGTAGCAAATAAAAAACAAAGAATGATAAATATAGTAATAAGCAAATTGTTGATGAGTACCAAATAACTATGTTTCCCAATAAGTGAATTTGTCCCTATTATATAAATCAAAGCCAATTAATAATAAATAAAATAATAAAATAAATTGTGTAATTAAATTAAATTTACAAACATTATCATGTTCACTTAACCAGTAAGCAACTCCTCGAACCATTAATGGCCAATCAAGAGGTTCACTGCTATACATGTGGGAATGAACATTTTGTGTGCTGGGAGAAGAAAATAAAATTTTGTATTGCAATTCCCAAAATCTCTCCCAGAGTCCTAGTTTTGTCCCCTTTGGTGGTATCATTTCAGCAGCAACAAGTTCACGCTCTCTTTCTTTTTCATTTTCACCTATAATCAGATTTGATTAGTATGAAACAATAAACACATACTTACATAGTGCATTTGTGTGTGTGTGTGTGTGTGTGTGTGTGTGTGTGTGTGTGTGTGTGTGTGTGTGTGTGTGTGTGTGTGTGTGTATACATAAAATATATTATTTGAATCCAATAATAATTTTTACTTTTGGTATATCGATGTTCTTCAACATTCCACACTGTATCATCTTGAGATATTATTTTGTCTGTAACTACCTCATGCTGATTAAATCCCCAATCAGGTAATTGTCTACCACTGAATTTCAATGCTTGCGTTGAGTTTAAATGAATTAATCTAATCTTTAAAATACACATTCAAATATTCAAACAATTATAAATATGAAAATATAATTTTAATAGTTTTCTTTTCATATTAAAATTCAAATGTACTTGTGAATTAATAGCTTGCCAAATATCTCCAAATTGATCTTGATTAATTATTTCAACTTTCCACAGATTTTGAGCAGGCATAGATACATTATAATCAATGTAGCATGAAACTTCCTAATATAATTTGAAAATATATTTTATTTATTTTAGATACATAAAAAAAATTGTAAATATTTTCTAATAATTAAATAACGTAGTTACTTGATTCTGAGGTGATGCAGGTGCTGCAACATCATGCGAATTCAAGGCACGACTTGTCATTCCATGAACAAGTTGAATAATGTCCCCATGTTTAATACCATCGGGTTCTTTTGTATTTTCTACTGCTAATGTATTTCGATTAGGTCTTTTAACTATCCACCAATTATTGACATCCTAAAAAAATAATGTTAAAAATTGTAAAATTAATTAGTTTGTATATAAATAAAGAACTAATATTTTAGTTGTGGAAATTAATAAAATATTGAAAAAGAGGAAAAATAAAAATAACCTTAAAAGTGTAACATGTAACTTGTTGTTGATGAGAACTACCACGTTTATCAGCATATTTGATTGGGTATACATGAGCATGTGAGTGAAGCCAACATGTCCTTCCATGTGTATGACGTAATGTTATTTGTGATCCATGTGAAACGTACAAAGGCTGACCTTTAGTTATAGATGCTAGTCCACCCTAAATGAAATTATTTACTTGAAAATACAACAAAATAATAAATAAAAATTCTTTATTTTTACCTCCAAACTAGCTTGAAAAGCACTAGTCATTACACTGTCATGCGGACCAGCTTTATTTAAAATAATAAGATGTATAAAAAAGACTGAAAAGTAGATGGCGATAGATATTGACAATGTTATAATTATACGTAATATTGCACATAAGCAAACAGTAAAATCTGATAGGCGTTTGTCACTTAAATGGTTGACCCAAAAATCTCGCCAAATTATCCACAAACTTAAAAACCATGAGAGTAGTCCAACATATTTAACACTAAAATAAAAAATTGGTGCATAAATTAAATAAAACAATTTCAATTATAATATTAAAACATTGAAAATAATTTATATTTAATTTACCATGTAGCCATTGTTAAACAAATAGATGCAAATATTAAGTAGATCAATGCATTAGGAGATTTCATGTTCAGTCGTTTGTATTTTAAAACAAATAACAAACCGCACAATGAAAAAAATATTAGCATTGATTCCATTAAAATAAATCTAGATTGTGTCAACAATGTGTTTTCTAAAAAGAAAAATTTAATATTTAAAGTAGTTAAAAGTAAAAAAAGGAAAAAATATTCAAATACCACACAGAAGGAGAAATGCAGCAAGAGCGGCACACCAATGTCGACATCCAAGTTCCAACATTAATTGATACGCGATTGGAATAATTAAACTACCACATAATGCAGGTACAAAACGTAAACCAAATAAGGGAACAGAATCACTAAACTCGCTTCCAATTCTTTCAAATTTAAATTGACCTAAACATATTTAAAAATATAAAACACTAAAAGAAAATATCAATGATATAATTTTATTTCATTATTCATTATGTTTAAAGAAGAATCTTCTAAAGATTTTAGATTTGAAAAAATTGAATTAATTATTATTGGGTATAAATTCTAAACAAAACGAACCATCATAATTACAGAAGTATGCAACAGCAGCTATTAGTTGCTTCCCGAGAGGTGGATGTGTGTCAAAAAAAAAGGTCCGCTTCATGTATAAACTAATATATTTTCCATGATGTAGCTCATCAAATCTATATTCGTAAAAATATATATTACAGAAATGTTTAATAAATAATAAATGGTTCATAAATAAGTATAAACACTGAGTAAAACACACTTACACAACATTTCGAGGTTGATCCAATTTAAAAAATCTGGATGATAGAGCTGATATGAAAAGTATTACAGCCAATAAATTAATTTCAATACTTATTTTAAAATCATTAAATATATCGGATTTTTGTTCGATAATTAATTTTGGTTCGTTGGTTTCATAGTGTTTTTGAACAGGTTCATTTTCTTTTTCCTAAAAAAAGTATCAAGCATAGTATTTCTTATGAATATCAATAAATTATTAGAAAAATAGTTTTATAGAGTTTAAAATACAAGTATCCATATTAGTAAATGGTCATTGAAGAACATTAATAAATAATACATATTTACGATTGTGTTTCAATGACTTTGCACACTTTTTAAAATTTAAATATTGTAAAATCAAATTAGACATGTTACATTTACTTATATATTGATGATAATGGACTTAAACTAGTGAGAATGTAATATTGAACAATTTAAGCAAGCTAGAAAAAAAAATAAATGAAACCTTTGAGAAACATAAACACTCAAATTTTGTGTATAGCAATTACTAGATAACTATTTAATAAATATTATATACACATAAAAACAACTAAATACTAAACATAATTTAGGAAGATTTTAGATTGCCTTGTTGTAACTTGTAAATTTACTATACAATAAACATGGACAATTTTCAATCAAATGTGTTTAAACTACCAAATGTAAGCATTCAATTGTTTTTTTCTGTATTTATGACTCTGCACAAACCTGTTTTTCAGTATCAGCCTTATTTTTCTTCTTAGCCTGTTTTTTATTTTTAGACTTGACTACTCGGTCATCAGTTGGTTTTTCCATTGTTATTGATCTATTTTCCTATTCTAAAAAGTAATAGACCGAACGTGGTGTGTTCAAGTTTTGTACATACTAGAGGTTTTTTTTTTAATGCTTCTAAAATTTTAATATTTGAAATTGAATATCAACGGCTCCCATTTCCTAAGTTGGAAATGAAGATGTAAAAGAAATTGGTTAATTTTCTTCGACACAACGGAATACAGTAAGAGCCAGCATAGCGTTTGCTTTGCTGACATGTCAATAAGACAATCACAACAATGTTGTTGATATCGTAAGAAAACCGATAAGAGCAATGCAGTTACCGAAGATAAGAAACACCATTGCAATACGTCGTGAAAAATGATTTCGGATGTTGGTGGACCATAACTGTGAATGTGGTATCAATTAGTCTTATCATTTATCCGGCACGTCAGGACAACAAACGTGATAAACGCAAGACAACAGTTTTTGATACTTGAAATCACTTGAAAATTGAAATCGTTTGATAATTTAATATAAATGTTATACTACATATTATATCATTATTGAGTTTCATTTTTAGTACATCTTGATTATTTGACTGTCAGTATGTCAATTCACCAGGCTCTAGAACTCATCTGCCCGAAGATCACAAGTGGTAATATCGCTTCATGTTGGAGCATTTAATCATGCGGAGTTATTTTCAAAGCGTTGTAAAATGATGGAAAAACAAGTAATTTTTTTCCCCAAGACATTGTTTGGATCGAGTGATGTTACGATTCAACTCTTAGGATTCACAAAGGTCATAAAAAATGCTAGATATTACTTCATTCTACCGAATCATTTAAAGGACGAAAACACCGAATGCGAAGTGCAGACTATTGGTCACTTTACCAGAACGAATTGCTCGTCTTGTCTTAAAGAAAAATCATCAAGTGTTTTGTGCATAACCGAAATCGATGGAAATTTAAATGCTAGCATATCACTGGGAAAGATAGACAACTTTTTGCTTGTCATTTATGATCCCTCAAGATTATATGACTATGGAACGACACTAGAGACTGACGGTGATTCACAAAAGTTGATTTGTTTTTTAATTCTCTCGGAATGGTTATGTCGTACTGAAGACATCAAGAAAGAAGGTCGTGTTGCAGAAAACAAAGTGATTCATAAGTTTACTGAATATTTGTTAGTGGTTCTCAACATGCTTGTAAACAGTGTTGAAACAAAGTTTGTGCGGTTAACCATACTACGTTTGACATTATTTAGACATATATTGGGAGTTATCAAAAACTATGTGTGGGTAATAGAGACTCTCACACGTAATAAACAAATTTTACCTAGGGCAAAAGCCGTAAATTATTTAATATCTTGTATTTGTGATGCTGTTTTCGGAATAACAATTCTATACTTGCTCAATACTACATTCTCTTCATCAAATGAATTATTTTCATACATTTCAAGTATTTCACATGTAAGCAAATTTATTAGTATATGTTGAAAAATTAATTTTATTCTGTACTGAATACAATTTTTAATTATTTACAGCATGTCATTAAAGTGCTTCAAGGCACTTTGCAATGGCTTATGGGTAGTCCAGCTGGATTAAAACTCAACGATCCTCTGAATAGTTTACTTGGAACGTGTTTTCTTTACCTGGTCAATCTTTGGTGGTCATTTTTAGGTAACTTATATTTATGTTTATTCTGTTGTTCTATTATAAATATGTTTTCCAATCAACTGAACAAATAAAAGTAAACATTGCTCTTGAAGTTTTGTCAAAGATAGATGATTTTTATTAAATTTGTAATGACCAAGCAAAGCACTATTATCCATTATATTACCAACAACAAAGAAAATAAATTCTGAATCATGATAGTTGTTGAATCTTTTTGTATCATACTTTTATTTGATGAAAGTATAAAGATAGTTTCATAATTTATTTTTCTACTTTATTAGTGATTTAATTACCTGATAAAAGATGCTACTCGTATTTACTTAAAAATTAAATTATACATAGAAGATGAACCAAAATAATTTTGTAATGCCATGTTATTTTTGATTGTACAGTAATTTTGTACCTATAGGTTTAAGTTAAATAAATTGATACAAATTATACAAAATTATAATTTTATAATTCTCACATACACAATATTTAAATCAGTGTTTCCCAACCTTTTTATCATCACGGACCACTTCGACAATATTTTATAGGTCGCGGACCACCTCAATTTTACGAAAACTAGGAATACCTTTATTTTTGCTCAAGAATATACAAAATCTATGGGACCGCGGACCACCTATGACTGGCCCACGGACCACCGGTGGTCCGCGGACCACCGGTTGGGAAACACTGATTTAAATTATAAACATAATTACATTATACGCTATATCTTTGTACTAATGTTTAAAAAACAAATATTTGTGTTTTTACAGTTATTTGTCGACCATTTTTGGAATTGACATTTAAAGTTTACATTTTGGTTGGAATATTTGGACTATCTTACCAAATAGCAATATTAGAAGATGTGTTAGCAATTGTCAGTTTTCATGTGTATTGTATTTACGTATATGCTGCTTGGTGAGGGGTTTGTAATTTTTAATTGTAAATAAGTAGAACAAAAATTGTATATTTTTGTACAGTTGAATTAGTACATACTGAAATTACTACTATAAAATAGATAAATTTAATTTTTGCTGCACAACTAGATGGTTAAAGTTTTAAAGGTAAAAATTTCACTTTTAAAAATAATTCAGATCGCAAAACTTAATTCAGGGAAGTTGAACTCTTACACGACTAAAAACAGCTTGTACATATGGATTTTTATAATTTTTGATTATAAATCATGATAATACTTTTTCTCTATAGTCTGCTACTTTTTGTATTGATAATTTATATCTAGCTACATTTATAGTAATACAAATTCTACTTTAATTCATTATTGAATTAAGTGTATTCAATAATGATATCCACAATATATTAAAAATGAAAATAGTATATAAAAAATTGAAACTTAGTAATATATGTCTTATAGTACACAGAGATAAATCAGAACCTTTGTATTATCAAAGTATATTGTAATTTTATATGTTGACATACCTACCTATGTTTTTGAAAATAATAGAAAAAAAACTTATTGTAATGGTTTTATCAATTTTTGCTGATAGTACAGGAGTTTTGAAAATCGCAAATGATTTAATGTCTATCCAATTATTAGTTATAGTGAAAATTTAAATTTTTAATTGATCATTTTTTTAAATAAAATATTAGGTTTGAAAATATGTACGATTAAATACAATGTTGTACAGCCTATGGGCAGTTGCATATTAATGTGTTGTTAATATCATTAATATAGGTTGTATAATCTGCAATGCAAGAGTCTCTTGATACTGGCAAAACTTTTTGTAGGCCGAAGTTGCAATCCACAATTAGGAAGAACGACATCTTCATATACCACTCAACAGCTATATGTTGGAACTATATCATTTGCAATCCTATTATTTCTATTGCCGACGACTCTGATATACTACATCGTATTTGTAGTTGTATGTAAGATGCCATGTAGTGGTACTTAAGTATCCATATTAAGTCCAGATTATTTGGTTTATTAATTTCAGATGCGAACAATAATAGTTATGGCCAGAGGAATATTGATTCGCTTGAGGTATGTGCTGCAAGTGCTTCCTATATATTCAACATTGATATGGTTCGTGAAGCCAAGTAGTTCGGCTGGTTAGTATTCTTTTACTTGCTTGTATACGCTTTATAGATTTAAATATTTTTAAGTTATTAGAAAAAATGTATTTTCTGAATTCAATATATTTATAATTTTCACAAAATTTTTGTTGAATAATATGTTCTGCAGATTTGTAGTTATTACAACTTAAAACCCATATTTATTCTAATCCTTCATTCCTTATTAACTAGCTAGTTAAGTATAATTTATAGGTGATGATTTTGTTGCTTATTTATTTTTGTGTTACAACTGTATCAAAGTTGATTTCATCGATGCATCCACTCCTAAACTACGAGTACTACCGGTAGTAAGATATTCTCATCATACGCCCTTTCAAAGTTTAACCCTTAAATGCATAATTGTTTTAAATTAAAAAGAAAAGAAAGTGTAACATTGTATTTAAATGTTAAAATAATTAAAACTTTTCCATCAAATATTTATTATTTGATTTAATATGTTGACTGCGGCCAAATTCTTGCAAATGTATACTTATATGTGTAATGTTTTTTTTCATTTAATAGGATATTTTTACTCCTACTTTATTCATATTTAGACTAATTTTTGGTAAATCTGATTCTGCTATGTCTTCTTCAAAGTCAGAATTTTCTAATAGCGCTAATAATTCTTCATTAGAAACAACATATTTTGCCTTTGATGATGATGGTGCAGGTGAAATGTTATATTCTATAGATGAATCACTGTTATCTAAATCTTTAATAAAACAGTGTCGTTTTGTTGCTTTTTTACTCATATCGAGATTTTATTTAAGTTTTATGCTTATTTAAAATCGTAAAATATATAGGATATTATATGTCTAAATTATGACACTATAAAACATAACTATTATAAAGAAAAAATCCACAATCCAAATGATTTACGATACATTACAAGTTTATTTTATAAGTGATATTGAAAAATAATTGGAAACTCGAAACGGTACGTATGATTTAACACTGAATGTATACACTTGAGTGGAGGCTTAAAATAGAATGTTTATTTCAAACCTAGGGATAACTGGACAGATTTAAAAATGCCTAAAAGTTGTCAACAATGCGTTGACAGCCGCACCAAAGGGGATATGCTTCTCAACATCCGCAGTCATCATGTTAAAATTGATACTGTAAATGATTGATTGGTTTGTTTATAAACTAATAAATAGTCAATATTGTACAAATATAATGATTTATAATCATTCTAAAGACATGTTGCAAGAATACAACAGTATGCATTTAAGGGTTAAAAGTTTACTTATGTGATGATAACCCTCCATCTTTTTTGAAAATATTCTTTGTTCACCGTATGTATTGTATTGTTTAGTTCTAATTTAAAAAGTGGGTCTTGCTTAACCCTCAACTCTAGCAATAGTTACACATAACCATTATAATATCTATATTTTACTTGACCCATAAAACACAATTTTCTAAAATACATACTTAACATATGGCTTATTGCTCTTTTATGAAAAGCACCTGTTGCACATTTATACGTTACTAATGTAATTTGTGTTCTTAACAGGTATAATAAAAATGAACATTGTCAGTAATGCTAATTTGAATACAATGGTATTGAATACGACAGTAGTGGCTAATTCGTGGTGGGCCACTATCAAACATTATCTTCCAGAGTCAGTTGAAAAGCCGTCAACTGTATGTTGGCTGGTACTAACGAAAAATGTGTGCACGGGTAAAATATTGTATCCAATTTAATCGAGTCAAATTAAATGTGACCATAACATAAACTTTTTGACTCATTATTAAATCACAATTAAGTACTTGGTAGTAAATTAATACAAACATATGAATGTGTAAACTGTGTTAAAAACACATTATAGTCAAGCAAATTCTCATCATTTATCAGTGTTCAGATAAAGATCAAATTTTTTTTGTATAACCATTTCTTGAAATTATGTATAAGAAAATCTGATATGTTTGAATAGTAAAAACTAAAATACATTAAATATGTATTATAAATAAAATAAATTCATATTTTATTTAATAACATTCAACCATTTATTGGTTGATAAATTATTTTGTATATTTTTTCCATTTAAAACATGGTTATGAAAATATTAATAATAAAATTACAATGGTACATCTTTCTTTTGTAATATAAAGGCATACAATTTATACATTTCTTTCTTTACAAGAGTGCATTGCCATATACATTAAAATTAAAAAATCAAATAAGTTCTTGATTAGTCTATCACAATATTCTATACTTAAATAAATTTAATTATAATGGAATGTTTAAATAATAACTAACAACATGTCTATAACATTGATATTGAGCTTAAAATAGTGTTCATTTAATAACATTTAAATACACAAATAATAATAATAATAATAAAAATAACAAATAACATGTACACAACATTGATATTGAGCATATAGACTATAAAATAATGTTCATTCTACTAAATTAAAAAAAGTGGTAAGGTTATTGATAGTCCCGTTGAGGTGAACTTAGTTCACTGATCAATTACTACTTGAGACTATGAAAAAAAACAATATAACAATAATAATGATCACAATGAAAAATGTTTTTTGATTTTAACAAAAAAAAAAATAAAATAAAAAAAACAACAAAGAATAACTGAACAAGTAGAATCAATAATAGTGCATGAAAATACTTATACAGCTCAGAAGTTATATATTTTTTTAATTTTGTCTAGATTCAAGTAAAAATGATTTAATCAAAACTTCAGAACTAGTTATGAAATTTAATAAAATTATTGCGAGTATTGTAAGATTTTGATCAAGACTACTTGATTTATTACCAATCACTTTTGCGAAGAGTGGAATATTTTTTCTAAAACAAATTATTTTTAGTGCCATATACTTTAAATATGATTTGATATGGTATTGGGTAAATTAAAAAAAAAAGTAAATATCATAAAATTACTTTAACAATTGGAAAAAAAATGCAACATTATAATTATAGAATTAAAATCACTTATTTTTGTTCTTATACAATGTTTGATTACATGGTTATTGGTATAGTGTAGTGAAAATATTTTGTGCCACCATTTTACAAATACACATGTTATTTAAAAAGAATAAATCATTCACATTGAAATCAGTCAGAATAAAATAAAGATGATTGATTAAAACTCACAACTGCACAATTTAGAGATTTGTGTATAAATTCTTATAACGAAAGATGCTCAGTAAAACTAATGACTAATATTAATAATTGCATTCACAAAAGTAGCACAGCCATGAAAAGATTAAAAGTAACATAGTATTATTCGTTACAAGGTAAATAGTCTTCAACCAGTTGATGACAAATGTTACTGTACTCAGTCGAATCTCCAGAAAGTCGCTGAATTTTTAAATATGAATTGGCTCCAGTGTCACTTGAACACACTTCCAGCTCTATTTGCAGTCCAGTTGGAAACTGAAGAACATTTTGCTTATCTAACACAGGCCATGCTCGAATATTTGACGATATCAAATATTTAACAATATTGAGTATATTGCCTGATGTGAAATTGGAGTAGAAATCTGATAAATCAACAACAAATGCATCACTAGCAGTTCTTTTTAAAATATAATCAGAGAAAAGTGGTGCTGTTTTCAAACATGTAGATGATTCTATATCGGTTATGATGTTTTTATGAACACCCATATCATTGATTTCATCATAATCATCATGCTGAGTTAACAGTTTTTCCTCAGTATAACACTTATCTAGGACATTATTAGCTATACGTGGAGAATCAATAGGAGTTGTTTGTAAAGTGTCTACTTCCATCATACCACCTTCTTCGTTAGTTATCATCAATGATATTTCTGGGTTTGGAAGTATTTTCTCATCACAAACTTCTAAAAAAAAAAAAAAAAAAATGATACACATCTTAAACACACTAAATGAATGTACAAATGAAATAAATTGTTTTACTTAATCATAAAGCAAAATACAAATAGTTAAAAATTGATTTTACTTCAACATAAACATTCAGTAATTAGTAATAAAACTGGCACACAAGTCATGTTTTTTCATATTGTGTACACTGTACATGTCATGTCTATATTTTCAGGCGAGTTGAGTATTCAGTCATGGAAACCAAATTTAAAACTCAAAAATAATACCTAAGTTCTCACATCATTATAATTCTATGGTTAGAATTATATCAGGCAAAAATAAAATTAGAATGACAAAAAACGGAAAAATGGATCAATTATCTGCGAAATATTGAGCCACAAAGGTATATTTTAAAGTATATTTGAGAATAAAAACTAAAACAGATCATAAAATCGTAAGATTATCATAAATAAAATACAACATAGACTAATTATTTAAGTCAATATTGTTTGAATAAAATAATAATAAATTTTAAATTTAAATTGAATAATACATTTATGTATAATGAAGTGTTGTTTTTATAAATTTGATGAGATCAGATTCACGAAAACAATATAAATTTAATGCTCAGACACAACACTAGCCATAACATAATATTTACAGGAATAGTAAATGAATTAATATATAAATATTAGGAATTAAAACTTACGTGATGTGTTTTCTTCTACAACAATAGTTGGTTGGGGAGTTAATTTATTGTTCATTCGTAAGTCTAACGGAGCTGGAATTTGGTTATTCGTTATTATATTTGGTGTGCCTTGAGTAATTGAACCTAAAATCAAATAAATTTAAAAATTGAATTTGAAGTATAATTTTGTTTTCTGACTAAATAAGTACATTAGAAAAATAATACAGATGTTATAATACATTATAAATCTAAATTAATATGATAATTGACACAGTACACATTTGTTTAACTTAAAAACTTTTTAACTGAACTCTTTAATCTAAAATAATAAATAGTATACTTTTGTACTTAAGTTTCATATAAAATTCACTATCAATAACAAAGATGTTGAAAAATCGATAAACAATATAATATCTTATAAAATTACCCAATTCATTCTTTAAAATTTAATAAGAAAGTATAATTATTATGAATTAGTTATAACAGAGTAACACATTCTCATTAGAAATCAATACTCATTAAAAGAATGATGAGAGTTGAACAAATATAATTATCAGAAATATATTTTTTCTAGAAAGTTAAATTGAACATTCAAATATCTAGATTTTTGATAAAATAATACATTTTTTAAACAGATGATTCCATGAATTTTCAGTATACTAGTCTTTTTAAAAAAACGTTTCACTGATCACAGCATATCTATAAATAATTATCATAAAACCAAAAGGATGTATCACAAATAAAAAAGTTTTTAGATCACTGATCTAACAATACTACAATGGTACTCAATAAAAGTACATTGTTGTTGGTAAATGTATTTTAATTTTACAATTTCAGAAAAATATGAGCATCTATAAAAAATGTTTGGTTTAAAATTTAATAATAAAAAGAAAAACTAAAGTCAATTCATTAATACCTAAAAATAGAACGGAATGATAATGATAGAAACAGACTTAAATCATATAAATTCATTTAAAATTTAAAAAAATATATATTTTTGGATTTTTTTTCAGGCTTTATGACATGTGAGAAATTAATTATACACATAAATCAACTTTTTATATTATGTAGTTTATTTTCAGTTTATATCAATTACAATGAAATTAAACATTTATGTTGAGATTCACTTCATTAAAAAAAAAAAAAAAAAAAAAAAATGAAGATTTGAATGAATTATACTAAAATGTACTTAATTTTGAAATGAAAAAGAAAAATCTTACCTTGGTTTTTGGGTACATTAACTAAAGGGGCTTGATGTAGATTTAAATTTTGTAAATGTTGGCTTAGAATATTTGAATTACCTATACAACACATTATTCAAGAATAGAATTAATACTTAGTGAAAAAAAATCTTTACATATAAGCTTATATATATATATATATAAAATAAATTACCCTGATGATTTGAAGTTGGATTTAAAAATGAAGGTTGATCTGATAATGTTTGTAGACTTTGCATATGATATGTATGAAGCATTTGTAATTCAGCATGATCCCATGTATCTAACGTATTTTCACTCAATTTTTGCTGTTAATAAATAATATAATATGCAATTATTATAAGTAGCTTAAAATAAGTATATTTTATTAATTCATTAATAAAACAGTTAATTATGATACAAATATCCCTGAATAAATAATAAACTAGATAATTCCTCTCTTAAAAATATGTAATAGATTTTCTCTTACTTGAAGTTGGATGTGTTCTTGTTGAATATTTCGTATATTTGGCTGATCTAGATGTTCACTAGATGTAACAACTGGTTCACTTGTTCTTCGAACTGGACTATATCGTTCTGATGACAAATAACCATCTTTTAAACTTTCTCGACCTAATGAAAATGAAAATAACGAAAATGTGTTATTGGCTGAAAAAACCATGGTTAAAAACTTGTTTCATTTCACTTTATAGCTAAAGTCAATAGAAATATTTTTTGCGGACGCTTTTATAGTTTACAATTCTAAAGCAAAATGATTTGACAAATCAACAGTAAATCAAATTTTGATTTGATTCAAATAATTTAATAAAACATTGTATACTTATTTTCAATACATTTTAATCACTTAAGAGACCGCAAAATGTATTTCCTATGTTGTAATTAATATTATAATAATGTGATGACCTCCAATGTGTATACTCATTATTATAAAATCTATGATACCTGAATGCCTATGTAGTTCTTGGACTGTTGGTAAAATTGAAACCTGAGATATACGGTGATTATGTCTAGGAGTGCTGACCAATGGTAATGGTGGTGGTACATATTCTCGATTCATACGTGCTTCTACTTCACGTACCACTTCAGGGCTAATGACTTTAAAACAAAATAAGCCATGCAAACAAACCACTCATCAAAATAAATAAAACGTGTTAACTAATAAAAAATAAAACTGACTAAACATTCAATATTTAATCGAACACACGGTTAAATGCATATGAAACACTAAAAATTAACAACTAAAAAGTTGTGTTACAAGAAAATAATATTCAGATAATAAATACAAAAAAGCTATTTAAAAATAGAGAAAATAAAACATAACAGTCGATTGTCATTTGAAAAAAAATAATGGTTAAATAAATCAGTAAGTAATAATAAGCTTTGTTTTTTTTTTATCTACATGAAAATAATATGTTACTAAAACCGTAGTTTTACATTACTAATGGTTTAAATCTCATAAAGTGCAATAAATCAATACACATTACTCAATAAAGTAATAAGTAACTAATCAGTAATGAATATTAGGAAATCAAAATTTTAGCAGATAAAAAATATGGTACAAAGCAACTTATTTCTTCCTTATATACTTTTATTAAGTGTTACTTTGTTCTAATTTAAAAATTGTATTATTTACAAATAATTACAGTTAAAAGAAATTTCATCAAAATTAACCATAATTTGTGTGTGTGTGTGTGTGTGTGTGTGTGTGTGTGTGTGTGTGTGTGTGTGTGTGTGTGTGTGTGTGTGTGTGTGTGTGTGTGTATAAATCTAAGCATCTGGTAAATTCTAATTCGATTATTAAGTAATAAGTTATAACTTGACTAACATTATTTAAAAAAATTAGGTGTGATCTGGATAATGTGTGATGAATGGAAAAATTTGATGGATAATACAATTAATAACCAACCATTTAGTACTTACAAAAAAAAAATATAGTGAATTATGTATAGAGTAATAAAAAAGTGAAATAAAAACTTCAAACTCAAGCTCTTTAAAAAGTAAAAAAAAAATTACAGTAAATATTGCATAAAATAATATACCTGGTGGTCTTTCCATAACAGTTAATATACCACTTCGTCGAGTTCTAGTATTTTGCAAATTAGTTTGTTGGGATGGAATATCTTCTTTAACTCCTATTCCATGTCTAGAGGTACTGCACATTACTTTCGAGTAACGACTACAAGTATTTAAACATAATTATTATAATAATACACAATAATAATAATAATAATAATACATAACAATATTTATTAAAGCATAGTATTATATACATCTATTAAAAACAAAAATTGTCAGGGAATAATTAATGCATGTAATGTATTAATATTTATTACCTAGATGACCCAGCTGATGAAGAATTTTCTTCAGACAACAAATTTCCTTTGCTAGATTGATCGATCATGGCATTTCTTAAATCATTCGGATCTATTTTGCCTTGCTAAAATATTTAAAAAAGAAAAATTTAATGGTCACAGATTGAATTTTTTAAATATTTTTAAGTCCACAGAAATCATAAGAATTGTTTTAAATTAATTCAAAACAAATACAAAATTGGGAAAGTACTAGTTAATTTATGTAAAAGTTTTTCGAATAGTTATTATTTATGATTGAAAAAATGACGTAAATTTAAAAAAAAATGTAATGATATTGTTATTTTACAATGCATGATTTTTTTTTTTAAATATTTAATTTTTTTTTTTGTCTTTATATCCTAAGGATAACATGAAAATTATTTAAAAAAATCAAATTTAGATTTTCACCACTAAATTCACTAATTTGTACATTGTTGCTTCTATGCAACACTATGCATTTACGTATAATATTATTTATTATAATCAGAAATATCATAGGGTATTCAATTGTATTGTTATATTTTTTTTTATTATAAACTAGAAACCCTAAACAAGAATTGACTAACCTGTCAATTACAAAACAAATTAAAAGTAATAAAATATTAGATAATAATTATTATAATAATGTTTATAAAAATCTCTAAACTGTAATGACTAACCTGTCAATATAAATAAAATATCATAAATGTAACTTAACAAAATCATTAAAATATAATATAAGCAATATCTTTAGATTACCTACATATTTATTAACTATATAATAAAGTGTAAACTGGTAATTAAAATTGACTAATTTGCCAATAACAAAATAACAAAAAAAAAAAAAAAAAAATATATATATATATATATATATATATATATATATATATATATATATATGTATATATAACTAAATAAAAATGAATAGTAATAAAAGAGAATGAAATCTACAAATAACTAAAAAAAGAATATTTTTATGTTGTATGCCATTTAGTGAAACAAGGAAGTCCTTTACCACAACATAAACTAACTTGACATTTATTGCACATCATAAAAATGATGCCCTTACAACTTGGATATTTACATCTTGTTCTCTTTTCTCTTTTAACTGGCCAGTGATCTAATTTATCAGTTCTTATGTCTTTTGGTGGTGCATGTTGTCCTGTTGTAGTACCCATTTTCCCTTTTTTTATTATACCTTCTTGTATGTCATTTGAAGGACGACCACGTTTTGGAGTTGAGTAACTACCAATGTTACATAGAGAGTAACCAAGCTCTTTCCTAAAATCTACCTACGTCATCACATTATTGTCTCCTTTTTGTTTTTCAATTCTTTTATGTAGAAGCCATGAATTTATTACTGTCACATCCAATAAATGATGAAAAATTCTCATGTACCATTTCCTACTCCTCATCTTTATCTTGTGGCGCCCAAGCAACCCATCTAATAAATCAACACCACCCATGTGTTTGTTGTATACTTTTATTATGTTTGGACAATCAACATCTACTCTTTTTTTTTTTTCTATCGAACCTACTAACATTAACTACTGGGTCCACAGCAGCAAATGTTGATAGCAAACAAACAATTTTTGTGTCTTTCCATGTGACAGCAGCAATGTCAACACCTCTAACTTTAGCCATACAATGAGCATTTGTACCTCTTGGTTTTTTCATAAGTATGGCTTCTTCGAGTAACTTAACATTTTTTAACCGATTTCTCCTTACAGTACCTAAAGACAATATATTCCTTTTTTTTAAATAAGCTAGAAGTGGTAATGTGGTATAATAGTTGTCAAAAAATAATTTGTGGTTAAGTTGACAGGTACAATTCTTGCAAGTCGTACAACAACATTGGCACTGGCACCTAAGTCTAGTTCACTAATTTTCCTAATTTCACAATTATTTTCCTGACCAGTATACATCTCAAAATTATATGCAAAACCTGATGTCCCACATAGCACAAAAAATTTATACCCCCATTTATGCGGTTTTTTTGGCATATAAACTTTGAGTGAACTTCGTGCTTTGGTACTACAAATTTGTTCATCAACTGCCAAGTTTTCTTCAATCGGTATACTACTAAACCTTTTTTTTAACGTTTCCATGATAGGTCTAATTTTATGTAATTTATCTCTGTTGGGACCAGTAGTAATTAATGAATTATCATTAAAATGTAGATTGGCTCTAATTTTTTCAAATACATTTACAGTCATTGTGCTTTTTATAGTTTCATTGCCCGAAATATGCGACCAATATTTTCGAATATTTGTTACATTTACTACACTCATAATTACAAGGACACCAATATATTTATGTAAATCTTCACTGCTCATTTTTAAAGGGCTACTTGAGTTATTTTGCACGCCATATTTATATGTTTCAGAACATATATGGTCAATCAAATCTGAGGTGAAAAAATATTTGAAAATTTGTAAAGGTGTAACTAATTCTAATATATCATTAGGTAAATCAGAATTTCCAAGAAAATTAGTATCTAATAATGCAAAGTTACCCTCTGTCCATTTAACATTTTCAATAACAATAGGCTGCTTAGAATGGGATGGTATATTAGATGTTACTGTTTGTTTAGTTAGTCTAGTATTTTTTTTATTTGGTATGGTGGCCAGATCAGTAGACGTCGAGGGCAATGATATGTTTACATCTGAATAGTTACCATTATCTGCTTCAGATTCTATAACTGGAAATTCAACAACTTCATCTAATATACTATCAGTAGGAAATCTTTGATGTAACAATTCCTTAAAAGTAGGTACATCTGTCTCTTCTAATAAATCCTGAAACTCATTATAAAAATCTACTTGGTCAAGATCGACGTCACTTTCAAAACCATCTTTGGAGCCTAACGCTGTGTCCTACGTGAACGCGGTGAACGCGTTGCGGTGCGAGCGACGCGGCAAATAAAATTATCAAACATATAAAAACAGATTGGATTGTCCATCGTGCGCGATAAACGCGGCCGGTGCGAACGAATTCATTCTTTCGCGTTCGCCGCGCGGATTGAAAATCAAATCGTTTTGTTTTTGGTCGCGCGTTTAAGCGAGTAGACGTATTCGAAGAGGATGTTTCTTTAATAAGTTCTAGTATAAGATCGAAATAAAGTTTCATTTTTTCGCAACTGTGGGTATAGGTGATAGAATTCACCAAAAACAAGTCTATCCTTATAAATAATTGAATTTACTGCTGATCTTTTTTTTTTCAAATATTTTTTATATAATAAATATTTCAGTCCAGTACTTTCAAACATAAATAATTGTTTTTGTAAATTCAATGGCATTTTTAGTTGACTTAATTTAAAAGAAAAAAAATTAAAAATTAAAATTAGAAAAGAACTGAACCTAAGCGTGTACAATATACCACACAACCATCGCACAACTCACTTCAAAACACACTGCACGTCGAAAAAAACAAAAAATATCGAAATATGGCCTGCCGCAAATTCGTGTTAGCCGCAAATAGGTAGGACACGATTGCGAGCGGCGAATGCGGCCAACGCGAATTCGTTCGCGTCTGCCGCAAATTCGCGTTCACGTAGGACACAGCGTAATGGGATATATAATAAATTAAGAATTACTCTATCATCTAACTTGTTTCCCATGGTTAGGCTTTTTATTTAGTTTATTATACAAAAATTAACAATTACGGTTCAAAACTTAAAAAAAAGAAGCATAACAATATGTAATATGTATTTACCTAGTATACTATACATAGTATATTATGATCTAAGGTATTTACATGTGAAATAATTGATAATCTATCACTATCCGTTGTTTATATTATCATATCATATCGGGAATGCATGGTGTTGCTCTCATGTAACAAACTAAAAACGGTAAAATGCAGTAGTACGAATTGACAAAAGGTCAACAATTTTTATATGTACAGTTTAACAACAGTGTAGGAAACTTATGAAAATTTTCCCGAATTATAAAATATGAAATAGAACAGTTTTTATAGTAAAAAAAAATTGCATACCTCCACGAAAAAAACGTTAATACTGATAACACAGAAAAATTTCGAAAAACATCAAATTAATTAATCTAATCAATCTCAATACAACTATTTACATAATATAATTAATATAATATATTATAGTATATTATAATATATTATAATATGGTATATTACAATATAGTATATTATACTACCTTAGTTACTAAAATAAACATTTATAAGCATTAAATGAGAATTATTCTTTCTATAGGATACTACATCATACATTGTTACTCTCATGCAACGCTATGCACTGTAGGGTTAAGTTTATTTTTCTTTAAAATATTACAGCAACATCATAAGATTAAAAACCAAATTTAAATTAATTAAAAATACTTACTTTTTTTAAGTCTTCTTTGCTGCTTGGTTCACTAAACGTACAATTCATCTTTTGTGACATTTGTAAATTAGCACCACCATCTGATGCACGTCTACCAAAGTTGTTATCTTAAAAAACAATAATAATGACAATATTTTTTGTATAATACTATTTGTTAGAAATCTATTACTTGCTCCCATAACTTGTGGCGGTTTTAATAAATGTTGATCTTTTATTGTGAAATTTTTAGGAGATTGAAATTCAACTAGTGGAATATTTAAAGGTAAATTTGTATTTGGTAATACATTCACATTACATCCAGTTTGAAGATGTGTTATGTAATGTGACTCCATGACCTAAAATAATAATAAATAAAATAAACCTTATAATAGATAGTGTAAAAATAATTAAACAATCTTAAAATGACGTGTCAACAGTAATTTAGGTCCAGATTAATATGCAAATGCTTATTTCAATGTACTTTATAATTTATAGTAATTATGATTAAAGATCTTGATGAATTACTAAAAAATGTATAAATCATACTCATAAATTCAAATGGTAATTTTTTTTTTAAAATAACATAATTGTGATTCAGTTGTTTTAAGAAATTTGTATTATAATATGATTCAATATTTTATTATTGGGTGGTATTAATAATAGTATTCGATGTGTAGATATTTAATTTTAAAATTGGGATCCCCAAGTCAATTTTGGTAATGACTTATTGATTTTTATTTAAGAACAATATATCATTAAAATGATATGGGTGTATATATATATTTTAATTAACATTAAGTTTTTATTTATTCCATAACTTTTTTAACTAAAAATATTGTGAATAAGATTTTCATAATACATTTGTTTAAAGCGTAGGTAGGTATACAACATACTTAATGATAATTAAGGCCAACAAATAATTGATTCATGTCTATATTAGTTAATGAATTAGTCAAATTATTTTGCATATTTTTACATACTTATATATCAGGGTGTAAAATTATACGAATTATTTTGCATATAAATGTAGTAGTATTATATGCCTTAGTAATAATAAATTTTTACTTGGGTCATCAAGCCATTTCCTGGACCAACAGTGTGGCGACGAGTAGTCACTGGATGGTTATCTTGAATTTTGTTTAAACCAGCAGTTTCTCCAATATCAACATCACCATACTAAGAAATATTAATATTATTAATACAATTTTTTATGTTATTTTTATAAAACAAAAAATATTTAACCTTTTCTAACTGCTGACTATCGTAAATTGAACCATCTTGAGCGTAAAGTGACATTGAATATAATGGTAAGTTTTCAATCAAATTTGAATTTATATTAACGGCTCCATTTAATTCTATAAATTTAATATTCCAGTGTATTAATGAAATGATAGATATGTTTCAATATGGAAATATTTACTAGATTCATCAATGAATGATTGATTAGTATTACTGCATTGAGTGACTCGTGTATCAAGTTGATCAACTAGTAAATGATATATTGCACTGACATGATCAAATTTTTTTTGCTGAACAGACTATAAAAGAAAGGTCATTGAATTATGATTTTATTATATTTAAATGGCATTTTATGTTAATTATTATAATTTTAGGGGACAATTATTAAAACCAAGGTTCGGATTTAATTCCATTAAAAATAAACATATATTTATGCATATATATATATATATATATATATATATGTGTGTGTGTGTGTGTGTGTGTGTGTGTGTGTGTGTGTGTGTGTGTGTGTGTGTGTTATATCAATCTGACATGGGTAGAGGATAATATATTGTCCAAAATATTTAGTTATTACAAGGTCAAAAGAAATATGTATAATTACAATGAAAAAAAAAAGGTATATGATGAGAAAAATTTTAAATTATCTTACTATTCAATTAAAACAGTCAATTCTACAGTTACAATTCGAAATTGTCTGAAACAAAAAAAAGCAAAACAAACATTTTAAAAACTGTCTTAGGAATCAAATAGATTACTGGCATATATTAAATGACGAAAGACACAAATAAAAATTAATATGCTTATTGATAAAGTAATGAAGAAGTAATAAATGACCTATAAATATCGAAGTATGCAACTCGAGTATTTAAATTTCTTCATAAGTAAAATGTTTACTTTGATTTATTAGTTTTTTAAGTTTCCTAGACAAAATACTAATATTAGGAAATCCGAACCCTGGTTAAAATATACTAAACTAATAAATTAAAAATCAAAATAATACTAAAAAGTGATAACACTTGAGGTATTTTCTAACAAACAAAATATTCAGGAGCTATTTTTAAACACTTAATATTATTTTAATTGATCAAGGGAAAAATTAATAATTACTCAATATCAAATGATAATGAATAAAACAGATATGCCTATTTTTTTAAACTCTTTTTGAAAAATAATCCTTTGCAATTCCATTGTTTCTAAAAATCTGAAAACCAGTAACTAAAACTTTACTGCAGACATAACAAGAACTACATGTCTTAAAGCAGCGTTTCTTAAACTGTGTTCCGCGGAACCCTAGGGTTCCGTGGAGAACACTTCAGGGTTCCGCGAAGCTTTAGTTATTTATTTCGAAATTTTCAAGAAAATTACTTTTAAAATATCTAACTAAAGATTAGTAGCGGCTAGTAGGGGAAAAAATGTCATTAGTATTATATATGTATTATGTATACAATATTACAATTGTTATTATTTTTATTTTTATTTTAAGATACTTTTTTGAATTAAATACCTTTTACACAATTTTATTATATGATTGTAATTTATTTACATTTAAAAATAATCCTAAAAAAAACTAAAAAGCTAAAAAAAAAATAGTAGAGGTTCCGCGATAAAAGTAAATATCAAAAAGGTTCCATGGATAAAAAAGTTTAAGAAACGCTGTCTTAAAGTAATGAATTGTACTATTGTAATGATATAAAACTAATATGCATGCTCTCTGTTCCACATATTTATAGCCACTGCCACATTGTAGCTTAAGTATTAGGAAGGTCTATTTTTTAAATTTATGTATTCGAGTGGCTTTTATTATTTTGAAGTGGTTTCAAACCGAAGACTGTGTAACTCAAAATTAGGGTCATGAAAGTAAATTTAGTGATTTTTTATTACATACATCCTTGATATATTTAAAGAATAAGTAAAATAAACATACTACAATTATGTATTTCAAGTATGGCTTTTTTCACATAAATCTATTTTAAGATTTTGAGGTCGTGTTCCTAAAAGGTTAGTAGTAATCACTGCTTTAAGATCTATCCATTAAGTTTAAATTTATTTATGTAAATACATATTGCCATAATTTTATTTCAAAATTTTTTTATCATATTGTAACTATTTTTTAAATTTTTTTTAAAGTATTATAAAACATAACACTTACATTTACTATCATATCTTTATCTAGACCAGGTAACTGCAACATAAGTTCTATAACACCAACATTTATCATTGGATTTACATCAACTTGTAATTTTTTAGTAGTTGGTTCTGACAGCTTTAAAACATATAATAAATTAAACATTAAAATATTATTTATTGTCCATTTATGGTAATTATGTTTTACCTGTTTTATCCATTTATGAGACTCTATTTGATTTAGACTTAGTCTCTTTTCGGGCTCAATGACTAACATGTGTCGTATTAAATGTTCACATGCTAAAATAAATGGTGTGATATCATACATACAATTATTAACAAATAGCATATGTGTATAATTATTGTAATACATAAACATATAATTTAAGTTCTTAGATAAATATTTATGAACAATAAAGTTGTGAATATTTAGTAAGAATCATGTTTCTAATGTAATTGTACCGTTTCTGAAATAAATTATAGTAAATTAAGGTATTTACTAGAAAAATGTATAAAATCTATCTTTGATAGAATTATTATTGAAAAAATCAAACAGTTAATATAAAAATGAATAGCCAATGTTTTATAAAACAATTAACTTTTTACAATTTTATTAGGTACTCGAAAATATTTTAAAATTCACTAGTTATAATTTCAAAAATTAAATTTTAACACAACACAAAATTGGGTTGAAAACACGCATATAGGAACTCAATTATAAGCAAATAGTAGAAAAAAAAATTTTAATTAAAGAACTAGCAGAATCGAGCTCTAATATCAATATATAAATACATACGTAAATATATAAATATCATATTATAAACTCAAAATAATATAAAATAACTAAATCAAAATAGTTTTTATTTCAAATATAATTAATTTACTTAAATATTAATAATAATTGTAATGTATTATTTATTTATTTATTAGATTTATTTTACAAAATTGTATTTAGTGTTTTAAATATTTACCTGCAGACATAAAATATGGAACTCGAAACATTCCAGAAAGAACATTAGCACGTAGAACTTTTAGAGTATTACCATCAAAAGGAAGGGAGCCACAAACCAATACATATAACACTACACCTAAACTCTGAAAATAATAATTTTACCAGTTAAAATGTATTTAATAACAAAATAATTAATTGAAATAAAAATTACCCATATATCAGCTTTAGGTCCATCATACTCTTGCCCTTGAAACAATTCTGGTGCTGCGTAAGGCGGAGAACCACACCAAGTAGAAAGTAATTTTCCTTCATAAAAATGATTGCTAAATCCAAAATCTAAATAGGTAATTTATAAAATTAATGAAGATTAATATTAAAGCTTACAACTTGTTGGTACTTGGTAAATAAAACTATACAATTAGTACCAACCGGCTAGTTTAATATTATTATCAGCATCTAAAAGCAAATTTTCTGCTTTTAAGTCTCTATGGACTATGTTTTTGTTATGACAATAACCAACAGCTTCAACAATTTGTTTAAAAATATGACAAGCAGCTGGTTCGTCCATTCTTCCATTTTTCACCAAAAAGTCTAAATTTAAACATAATTTTTAAATCAACTTAACTAATATACTAAAATTAAAATTTCATTGTTAAGCAACTCATTTAAATTATGATTGGTCTTAGAATAGAAATTATATTGTTATTAGATATTTACGGATTATAATTTGAAATTTTTATGGAAATGAATAAAATGTAAACAATTATTGAATTGTTTTGTTTTGAGCAAAGATAACTTAATAATACTTATAATTATTAATAAAATGTAATCATAAATCATTAAAATCAATTAAGTATTCATTCATTTACCAAAAATTTCACCTCCAGCTGCATATTCAGTTACCAAATAAATCATTTTTTCAGTTTCCATAACCTGTAGGTATAATTTAAAGTTAATTAAATTTTCAATAATTTATATAAGTAACAACACTTCAATACTTAAATTACTTTGAAGGATTAAATAGACTTTGAATCATCAAGGCTTGGCAGTATATTATTTTTGTACAAATTAAAAAACTTAAAAATAATACTTTTATTCTTTAACTTATATGTTACCCAACTGTTAAAGTTAATACTTAATTAAAAGCACAAATTTAATTTATTTTACTTTAAAAACTATACTTGCATTAAGTTAATTAAATTTATTTATTTGTATGACCTAATTAACACACATTAACAATAAAATATAAGTCGGGTAAATAAGTGAAGTTACAAAATGTTAGTAAATAAATAAAATAAAATAGTTAATTGGTAACATAAATTAATATTGGTGTACATAGTCATAACTGAGTTATATTATGTTTTAATATCTAAGTCTTCAAGCCATTTAATTGCATTCTCAGTAACTAATAAGCTCGGGTAGTCCTTGTAATGCTCTAATAGATCAGTCTTCAACATCCATTATATGTAACCAGTATGTCCGTGTCCTGTTTTTAATCCGCATAAGACTAACCATGGTCTCCTTGGGAGTTCAAATCCAAGGTATCTCCTTACAGGTCGATCAAAGAAATGATTTATATCAATATTGTTTACACTCCAGTCATCTGTCCATATTGCCATTATGTCAAATTTTTCTGTTATTAATTTGCCTTCCAGTTTTCAAGTAGGTTTCCAGGATTTTAATCTTTGTGGTGGGGCAACATTAGTGCAGTTCTCATGGATAGATTAAGCGGTGTTACTAGAGCATTTGCACCATTCACGTATCATAGAGTTCTGCTGGCAGAGGAAAGGGGGGAGCATTGTTATTCAGTAAAGGGAACTATTGGGTGGGCGTTGATTTGACTGCAATTGAAATTATCCTTATGGCTGAATTTTATTTAATGCGGATTTTGTATATGGGCCCTATTGACTCACACTGGGGCACAATATTCTGCTACAGAGTACATAAGGACCAGGATAAAAATTATTTTTGACGATTATAAAGCAGTTTGGGCATTCACTCCCCACGAGACTTTAGCCAGTTAATTAAATAATAAAATACCAATACAAAATATTTACTTGAAATCTCAAAAATTATAACTAGATACCAGAATTATATGCATTGAAAACATGATGAACATGATGTAAATATGTACATAAAAGTATTTAAAGATGCACAGATAATGGCAATATAGTAAAAATGCAACTTCAATTTATACTATAGTAATTGTATGAATAGTATGAGTACATAAATAATAATCATTTTTAAATTCATACAATTGTATTTTTGGTTTTATAATATTGTACAGATTATCAAATATGGAAGACAATTTAGAGAAAATAACAATAATTGTAAATACAAATATACAATTGATATTTATTTACTTACAAAATGTATGGCAAATGAGCACAAGAGTTGTATCATTTAAATCAGTAATGACAATTTTCAAAACTCAGATACTAATATTAAATAATTTTGAAATGCCCACTTGTTAATATGATAATATCATTATTCTTTATTTTCTACATAAATAAACATCAAAATATATAAATAACATTTTAATTTTCAGGGTTAAAGAAAAAAAAGTATTTTAAAATCATAATTTTATGTTTTTGACAGTTGAAAATTAACAAAATTAAAAAAAAACCAAAACTTAGAATTTTCAAGTTAGGTTTTAAAAAATTAAAAAATCATTTATTTATGTTTTCATAACAATTATTTATTGTATAATTTTCACTTTTTTTACTAACAACATTTGATATATCTAAAAAAATGTACAAAATATATTAAGTATATGCACTAACAGCAAAATATTCCTTAATATTTTAAACATTCATTTTTATGCAAAATAAAATGGTCTATGAAATTAGTTTGATTTGAAAAGGATGCATTCTAAGTATTCATTATTGTGAATACAAATATGAACATGCTAATATAAATGCATATAATTCTAGTTTTTAATTAGTACTATATTAACTAATGCTAATTTTATTTATTATTTGTGTCTAATAATTATGACTTGAAAAAAATGTAACTCTTAATTAAGTTAATTGTAGTAAAAAGCATGAATAAAATCAATCAGTGGATATCAATACATCTTGTCAATTTATAGTGTAGCAATATAAAAAGCCAGACATACTTCCCACCACGGGTATTCTTCAGAACATGGATAAGATAATGGTGTTGGGTGTAGTCGTGTAGAGAACCTTAGAAAAGCCACTTTTAAAATAGGCAACCATAATGTATAGTATGGTATTTTAAATATTTTAAATTTGAAATCAATAATAGATTATTCTTTAAGGAAAAATATTCTGAACAAAACTTAAGTAATAATTTTAGTATCAACTAGTTTAGTTTTCAAAACAATTAAAAACTTTTTTAATAAGCAATTGATGCAATTTTTAAGTTTCGAGTAAAGATAGTTTTTGAATAATAACAAGGATAATTCATGTTGATTTAATATTTGTAAAAATGTTCCATTTCACCATATTAAGACATTTATAGTTAATATAAACAAATTAACACCTCCTTTTACAATAAAAATGTAAGTATAGCTAAGGCAACTTATAAAGAAGCATTTATAAAAATTTCAGATCTTATAAACAAAAATTACAAATTATATGAAATAAAAATAAAAATAAATTTGACATTTTACGCAAAAAGGGTTATTTAAGCCTTAATTCTTACCATAAATATTTATAAAAAATAATTTATTGAGTTTATCTTTATGAAACTTGAACTTTATATAAGAATATATGTGGCGAATTTATTGGTCAAAGAAAATGTTTACCAAATCAACAATTCTAAATTCTATGTTTTTCTTGAAAAATATCACTAATTCACATGTAATTAATAATTTCCATCAACATTTGAACTTTAAACACATATAAAAAGAACCCCAACCATAGATTTTTGAAATTTTTTGAGTACTGTTAGTTAAGCATATGAACAAGACACTACTAAAGTTTTATATTTTCATATCAAACATTTAAGTTTTATATAGATAATATATAAAACTATAACCCCAAATGGTAAAATGTTTTTGAAATGTAAGTAGTCTGTACAAGGGTTACGTTGGTATTCGGGAAAAATTTCAAGAGTATAGCACTATAATTTTTGGATTTATAGCTAAATATAAAAATAGATTTCATGAAAATCCCGTCTAAATAAATTCTCAGATAGGCTTTCCACACGCTTGGAGGAATTATTTAGAATAGAGGAAAATAGAAAATAGCAACTAGATGAAATTTCTGATAGATAGATATGATATGTATGAAACTTTTGAAACATTATTACTACCTAAATAAGTGATAAACGAGGTGATTACATTCATGTACAAAAAAAAAAAAAAAAAAAAAAAAACAGATATTTAAAACCAATACATTTTTTGTTTCACAAAGAATCTAAAATGTCATAATAATGTACTGATTTGAAATTCAGTCATACATAATATATTAATACATATTTGAAGTGACCAAAATGTGTTGTTATAGTTTCATTGGTATTATATTATAAATATAAATAATTATTTATTGAAATATAATTAAATACCAATTATTAAACTAATGGTATATAATTTGATCTGAAGTGTGCTCATAAATTTTCAATGAAAGAGATATGGGACAATTTTTTTTAAATTAAAGCCATCAAAGTTATATTTCATATTTTTGGTATGGATTAGAGTAATAATTAATTTGCTAAGAGGGATAATCGAAGAGAGAGAGGTAAAAATCATCAACCATCATTGATTTGATATTTGCTTTCCTCATAAAACTCGGACATAACCACCACTGTAAGACACCATGATTTGAAGATGCAGTAATAATTATTAATAAATTAAGATTATACATAACAATACTAATACAGAATATTATGAAAAATAATCTTTATTCTTGGTTTTAGATTTGAGATTGTAACTTATCATTGAATAATATAGATATTTGATCATTTCAATTACACACACACACACACACACACACACACACACACACACACACACACACACACACACACACACACACACACACACACACACACACACACATATTATTAATTGAATTTTTGATACATCTAGATGAAGAAGGTACCAATTAAAGTAATATTAATTAATGAGTGCAATTTATATCACTCAAATAATAATAATAATAATAATAATAATAATAAATATGTATACATAATTAATTATTGTATGGGTACCTGATATAACCTCACTATATGAGGATGATTAAGTTTTGACATAATTTGAATTTCCCTAAATATTTTTTTTAAATTATCTTCATTTAATTGTGTTTTGTCAATAATTTTTATGGCAACCTGCAATAAAATAAAAAATAAAAGGTGCATTAAAACAAAGTTAGTAAACATGGTATTTAATAATTATATTTTAATAAGTCAGTAAACAAGAGAACATAATATAGGTTTGCATATAAATGCATCGTTAAACTAAAATAATAATCATTATTTTATAAATATTTAAGTAGATTAAATTTTTGCCAATTTTCAATATTAAAATTTAAAGTTAAAATAATTAATGCTTAAATAATAAATTTATTTTAATTTATAATATTGGAACTATATTCAATTTTTTTTAAATCTTACATTGTAGTAAATAGGTGTAAATAGTCAAATAAAATGTTTTTATCACAACATTAAATAAAATAATAATAGTAATAATGATAATAAAATAAAAGATAGAACTCAATTTTAATTTAATTGTAGGGTCAAACTAGGTTAATTACTTAGATCGGATTAAATTTTAAGTTTTAATTTTCATATACATAACATAAATATAACAAATATTAATCTTGAATTTACAAGTCAACACTAATGACAGTTTTGATTTAAAAATGTATTGACTTTATAAAATAATTTAAAGAAAAACAACTTATATATTATTATTGTTAAATGAGGCAAAAAGTAGATAGGTATAAATATTAAAATGTTTTGATTTTAAAATTAACATTTTAGTGGAAAAAATATTCAATTTTTCTGTTAAATGAACTCAACTACATATTATCCTACATAATAGAGTACATAGATTTAATTAAGTACTAACAAGATTTATAATTGTTAATTTATCACTATTTTACTATGAATAAAAAAGAATGAAATAAGGGAAAAATAGCAGTTTACATTAAAAGTTGAAGCAATTTATAACTGATATACATTCAAGTATAATTTGAATACAAATTTAGAATATTGCCATAAGGGATTTTTTTTATTAGAAGCTGATAGGCTATAAATTTATTACGTAAAATAATTTAAACTGAAAAATGAAGAGATAATATTATGAATAATAATTTTACCAAATAAATTGTTCAAGATCATTTAATTATCTATTATTTTATCTAATACATTAAATGGAATGAAAAGGTCAGCATAGTCTTGATTATTTTTTATCAGTAAGAAACAAAATGCAATACTAAGTATCAATTGGTAAACATTAATGAATTAGGTATATCTTTAAACTTTTTCTGATGTATATTGTTTATCGTTTATAATAATTGGATAACATAATAAACATACAACATTAAGTGAATATGAAATTTTTTTATTAAGTTCTAATTAGAATATTAATTTTAACTTGTTTGTAGAGAACACGAGATTTTAAAATGTATTTAAAGTTAAATTTTAATCAAGCAAATGATTAGCAAATAGCTTTTAAAGCTTCAATAAGTATTTTAAATATTTACTTGACAGTATATTATAATGTTAATATTAAATACATATTATATATATAGGTATAATATAGATTTGTTAATTTTTTTTTATTGATTGGTATTTTTATATTTATTTTCTATGAACTACATAAAGAAGAATTAATATTAAAAATCATTTGATTTTGTAGATAGGCATATTAACAAGGTATTTAGTGATCTAATTTCATATGTCATATTTGATTAATAAATAAGACTTCAATTTATTTCAAAAATAGTTGAACATAAACTAAAATTGATACGAAATAATATTTGCCAATAATAAATCTAGAATTAAATCTAAATAAATAAAAAACAAAACAAAATTGCATTTAAAAAATACCCACTTCTGAAACCGAATGATGATATTTAGTGATTTATTGTCAATATTAATTTTTAATTTTTATATTTGTCATGTTATGCTTAAAAATAATATAAGAAAATAATAATTTCATAGTTTATGTAGCAAATGGATAAAAAAAATTATTTATTTGAAATACATATATTTTTTATTTATTTTATCATTAATAATTCTCAATATTAAATCCTAATAGATATTATGAAAAATTACAATTGGATAACAATGTGAAATATCAGCCTATTTAAAACAATATTTCAACATGTATATAGGTATCATGAAAATATTAATTATTAATATTCAAACATTTTAGTTTTGTTTTAGTTAGATACCTTCCTACAAATAAAAGTTAAATGTACTTCAGTGGAACTACTACAATGATATCATATTATATTATTAATATCATGAAAACAAAAATATGAAACAAATTATGAAAAGATAGGTATAGATAGATTATAATTAGGTAGATCAGTAATTTTGAATAATAAGTTCATAAAAGTAATATATACTTTTTTTAAAGAAACACTTACATATAATGTTTTGTATGTTATAAATAAAAAACCAAAAAACAAACAGTAAAGTTGTAAGTTAGGCTTTTAATAACTACCTAGTTAAATTAAATATTTAGATAAACTTTGTTAACATTAGGTATGTATATACCTAATAAGCATCAGTGTTTCAAATATTATAATAGTACCTACAAAAATACAATCTACATAATGAACAAAACTAAATTAATGGAGGGGAGAAATTAAAAGTCAAGTTTAATTGTGTCAATGTTAAATAATAATTTATTGAAATAAAAAAAAAAAAAAAAAACATTAAAATTGTAAAACTACTAAATTTATTTGAAATATTCAAAACTTTAATCCTATATGAAAATCAATTTTTAATAAATCGTATTTTATCTGTATCTACTCTGTAGGCATGTTATAATGTAAAATTATCCTATTTTATTTTAAACATTGATTTTTAAATGAATAGTATACTGATTTTAACCGCTTAGAGTTCAAAATGTAAATATTGTAAATATTAATCAGAAATAGGAATTAATTAGTACAGGGAAAGATTAGGAAGATAATTCTTACTGAATTTTATTTTCTTTGGTCATAAATAATTTACGTAACGTCAAATTAATTAGATATGTATCTAGTTGAAAAATCTATGTTCAATATCATACATTTGAATGTATTTAATTTAAATAATGTCCCACATTTATTATTTTTGGTTTCAAATTTCAGCAAATGTTAAATTATGGTCAGTAAAAAATAATTATTATTGTCAATACTTAACAATATTAATTTTTTCATGTACCTAAGTAGAAATTAAAAATTAAATACCTTTATAAAAAATAGTAAAATAAATAACTATGAACAGTATATATATGGTATAAATTGAATATTAACAATATATTCATTTTAAATTTACATTGACAAAATTCAAAATATTTTTTGGATATGAAAAGTTAAAAACAATCAAAGATACAAGGTTTAATCTATAATCAATGATTAAATCAAGGACTAAATACTTAATACTTTTCAAATACGTAGGTGTTATTGGTAGGTACCAATAGATGGGTATAAAATCAAAATTAAAGGTAGGTAGGTATAATAATATGTATCATAATTTTATAATCAATAGTTGCATTGATATTTTATTAGTCAAGATACAAAAATAAACAATCAAGATTAGGTAAACTAAATTAGTACCTATATACATGTATGATCCTAACAATTAATTACAGTACATTAAGTACAGGTAGGTTAAAACTGATTTCAGTAAATTTGTAAGTTGATACTAAAAGTTTTTATTTGTATTCAATAATTACTATTTAACATTTATAATTAATTAATCATATTGCATAGAAAATAAGAGAAAATATATATTACCCATAAAAGATAGGTTGGTTTAAAATTTAGACAGAACATTTTTTTACCAATTTCTTTTTAGCTACATAGGTATCAAATAATGTTTTTTTGATTTTTTGCAAATATGTATCATTAAATTTTTATACTATATGTCATACTGAATCCATATTAAATTATTGAGAAATAATCATTATTTTAATGACCTGGGATTATTTAATAATCCAACTTGGCATAAAGTATACATTTTAAATTTTGAATAATTTGACAATAGATATATTAAAGTAAAATTTTATTAACATTTCATTGTCTTAAATATAAGAAATAAAATACTTAAGTCACTTTGAAATACTTTGTTTTATCTTAGATAATCAATTAATTTTCATATTTATAATAGGTATCCTAGGTGTACAAAAAAAAATTAAGACAGGTAAATCTATGTTGGATTTGATGATATATCTAGAAGTGAAATTTAAAATTTTAACTGCGGTTAGATGCAACAAAATCTGTCATTTTACTATCTAAGATATTTATTATTATGTAGGTAGGTAAAAAATAAAAAATTGTTTAACAAAATAAATAAATAACTTATGTCTAATTAAAATCTAAGTAATTATGTTAACAATTATAAATTGTCATTAAACGAATATAAATTAAAGTGAAGTATGTATCTCAATATCATACATAATAGAAATCTTAAATGTTTGAAAGTTTCAAGTAGGATATAAGGTAGCGAGATAAAAGTTTTTTCTTATTATTATTATTTTTTTCTTATTATCTATTTATCAATAATCTACAAGTGACAATAAAACCATCGTTGGGCAATCATAAAAACATTTTTTTTTTCTAATTTTTGGTAAATGGTACAAAGCGTGAATAACTTACCTTGGAGTTGGTGACGACGTGTTTGGCCAATTTGACCACAGCGAAGTTTCCTTTGCCGATAGTCTTCTCTAGCTCATAGTATCCAACACGCACCAGACGATTGACTAACGCGTTGTTGTCTCCGGCAGTCTGATGTGGTGGCGTGCGAGCCATCGTGTTCGCATAGCAGACGTCGACGGCTAGACACTGTTCGGGCGCCGCTGTTTCCGTCGTCGCTCGGGTCTCGTCCCGTCCGGCTGCGTTTGATAATATTCCGGGCGAATGTTTTTCGTCCGTGCGGAGTGTCGTCGGCGGCCGGCTGACTATCCACTACTACATGGCCGCGAGAGGAGCAGCGGCGTCGACGGCGACAGCAGCGGAGGTAGTACTGGTGACAAAAGCTGCGACGACGGCGGCAGCAGTTGCGGCGCGAACACGACGACGACCACTTATAACGGCGGCGGCGGCGTCGGCGGTGGTGGTGGCGGTAACCGTCACCATACCGGATTCGACCTTTAGGGCGACTGACGGGCGGCGCTGGTTACACCGTGTGGACGACGACGACGACAAGTTGTGTCGGGCTTTGGGGCCGTTGGCTGGCTGGTTGACGGGCTGGCGGGTGGACGGGCGGACGAGAGGGCGGGGGGACGGAAATTCTACGCGGGCGCTCCTCGAACGGTCTCTTGCGTTTTTTTTTCGTCGTGCCTAACAGATGAAAATAATAATAATAATGATTAATATTGATAATAACGATAATAATCAACGTGTTAAATCACGACGTCGAGGTCGAGTCGAGAGACGACGAGCGGTCGACGGCTGCCACGGAAACGATGACGGCAAAACGTTTGAACGTACTGTGTGTACACACAACGGCGATATTTAGGTGTATTATGTTTTTACGTAATCTCGTAGCAGTTGCGATTTGTCTGGTGTTTTTTATTTTTTTGGTTTTTTTTTCTTATTCTGTATTTTTATTATTATTTTTTTTAAAATTCTTATTGGTCTGTGGTCTTTTTTCTCGGTTTTCGGCCGCGTAATTCAGTCGGGCACAAATGAAAACAAAAACACTCGTACTCGCGTGCGCGTATGTCACAAAAGTGTAATGTTGCGACGGTTCAAGACGATCTTATTTATTTTTTTGTCGGTACACACGACGTGAACGTTCAAACGGTTGAGGTGCGCGACGACGACAAGTGGGTGGGCGGCGCACGGCAAAGACCTCGACTTGTTTTATCATCGACGACGACGGCGGTGGCCACTTGAGCCAGTATAGCCAAGCGTGCCATCGTTATTAGCGAGATTTTTCAAAATATACGCGTTCGAAAAAAAAAAAACAAATGAAAGAGAAACAAAATAGAACGCTCAAATACGAATGGTAATAGGGAACGTGAATTATCGGAAAAACATGAAAAAAAAAATAAATAAATAAACAGTCGACGAATATGCGTCTGTCGGCTAATTACAATAACTAGTAACTACAGCTGCGTCGGGTCGTTGTCAATGATACGTCGAGAAAAGCCACTCGATCGAAGAGGTGGTACGAGATAGTGACTATAATCATTATAACGTAATCTAACGTTATTTCATATCACAGATATATTATAGGTATATTATAGATATCTGTGTTTCATATAACGGCCCGCACAGAACAGATAGTACGGCGTAATATTATTATAATATTGTTATTATCAATGCTAACGTTGCTCGTTGCGCTCCGACGGCCAATACGAGTGCCCATCACTGTGCCGCCGTCGAACGCATTTTTCAATTATTATTAGTTTATAGTACGATTGTTCGAGGACCATCGAAAGTCAGATTCGATGTTTCGATAACAACTCCGTAGTCCGTACGTTCAGAAAACCAATGTCGTCTATTATCATGTAATAATGAGATTCGAGAAAAATGTCCGAATCACTGTTTGGCCCATTCAACAAGAACGCGGAGATGGCGTGCCGATGAGTACAAGGAAAACGTGATTTCGACAGCCGTCACAAGAATTATAATAATTATAAAAACAACGAAAAATCGAAAAAAAACGACTAATGGTCATTGTGATTACGCGCATCGTTCGTACGACGTCAGTATCGATAGTCGATATCTCGATAGTCGATACGATACGCAGCCTCGACACGACGTCGTCGGCGCTATAGGACGTAGGTTATTTCACGTACGCCACCTGACGGTTACCTCCACCGAGGGGACGCCACAGTACGAGCACCGAGTGAAACTCGGTAGACAATAATATCGTCAGCCGTACGCGGTTCGAACGTGCCTCCATCAGCGGTGACCAAACGTAACCGCAACTTACAAGCACGGCTATAGATAATAGATATTATCTATAGCCGTGCTTACAAGTACCCCCACCACCTGTAATGGGTCCGTGCTCTCGTCGGTACCTCCGTAGAGCGGGTGATAACGTGTGGTAGGACAAAGCATCGCGTGTACTACCAAATTGTTGAATTATTTGGTAGTATGTAGTATCGCCAACCTTAAAGGACTCCAACGGCGCGCGTTCGGTACACCTAGCGGAAACCGACCGACAATCGGCGTCTCCGTCGCTTTGTGTGCTCGTCTGCGCTCTTTCGTCCGTGCGTCCGTACGGCGTGGCTGCCATTTTTTGTGTGATATCCCGCTCTCGGTGTTTTCCAATCGAACCGCCAAACCATTTGTCACTTTTCGTTGTTGTACACGCACACACAGCTCTCGTTGCGCGACCGTCCGACGTAAACGCTGCGACCCGTGTTCGAGAACGCGTATACAGTGTGTGTGAGTGTGTGCGCGTGCGTCTGTTGTGCGTATGCCATTGTTCGCTCTCGCGGTGTCCATTACTCTGTTCACGTCCGTTCACTAGCTGCTCTGTCCGTGTTGTACTTAAAGAGTTGTGCGCGTGGGCTTATTGACGAGGTGAACCGTTTACCGGGTCTATCGGTCGTCACGACAGACTGCGTTTTCATCTCCGGCCGTCTTGCTGCTCCGCGAATACGTAGTCCTTCGCAGCACGTGCTCGCGTTACCGTTCCGTGCTGATATCACTGTGTATTTGGGATCACGGTGAAGACAAGTTTGTCTTTTTTTTGTGCTTTTTTCCCTGGAGGTAAGTTCTCACACTCTTAAAACAGTATTGAATTTCATTGCGACCATATGCGCCTTGAACATGTATCTACACTTTATTTTTCTGCCCATTTGTACCTAAATTGCCACAAAAAAAAAAAAAAAAAATCTTAGTTCTGTATTTTTGTAAGATACATCTGGTACTCTATATTTGTATTGTTTGTATATTAGGTGTATAGTAAATATATAAATACACATGGGCAACAATAATAATTATAATGTAAAAATGATCTGAGAATATGTTTTGAACATTGAAAAAGTTAATTTAAGTTGTATGAGATAAATTATATTTTTCTCATTGCTGTACCTAATATGTGTACTGATTATGATAATTTTTACATCAGTAGCTTATGCTACAAATTAGTGTGCATGCTCATTATGTCATTGTAAAGACTTAGATAATACTAGGCAATTTAAAATAGTTAAACTAAATTAAACGACAGTTCTTATAATGTATTAAAAACGGTGTAAGTCTTGAGTTGTTTACATTCGATTTTGAGATAATTGGCTTAGATTAGTTTTCTTTGAGTATAGACAAAAACAATTGAGTGAGGGATAATTTTGGAGTTATAATGTATAGTTAAACAATCACTGAGTCAGAGGGTAAAGGTAACATGCATAGATTTGGTTTTGTTTTGTTTGATTTACCAAGTTTTGAACAATTGAGATTAAGATGAATTTGTTGTTTGTATCAGATTTCTATCGATTTAGCACTGGTAGTATCGAGGGTAGTATCATCAGGTTCTTAATAATATTACTTATGATTTGAATGCCGGTAACAAAAACTCAGTTTTGTTTGAGATTCATTGTTATTAATCATTGTTTGAAACATAATTTTTTCACTGTTGATACACAGATGCACACTCAAATTGAAATGTGAGTAGGATGTTACTTTTTTTTATGTATAACTTTAATACATTTTTCTATTTATTGATTTCATTTTAAGATTAAAATAATACTTTTAGCTATTATTATGCTATTAGTTGATTATTATTATACTCCTTTATATTATAACTCTTTGTTGTTATGTATTGCTATTTTAACACAGAATGAAAAATTATAAAGTATTAGGAATTGAATAAATTTGATTATTTTTGGGCAAACAAAAAATTAATTGAATGTACATTACTTTTCTTATTAATGTATGTATTCATTTTTTGGGGTTGTCGTAGGTATCTAAAAATTATTAATAGTCTCTCTATAAACCAAAAGATATTTTAACCATTTGAATAGGTATCTAGTTATGTATTAATGAAGAAATTTTTGAAGTATTTTAACAATTTATTTTCATTCTTCATACTTAACTAATAGTAATCATTATTACAGGCAAAATGGTTAGTCAAAAGAGAAAGAACAGTGAAAATATAGCCCAAGCCGGGGCCAAAACCAATAAATATCAATTGGTTGAGTTAAAATCTTCATCTGGTTTTTGTAATTGGAAGGCGGTCAAAACACAATTTGAAGAAGGTAAATTTATGTTGTAATAGCTGGTTGAAAAAGCCTGGTTGTTACAGTGGACCCTTTAATTGTGTTTAATATAAAATATATTCTTTGGCTTGTTTACAGAACAATTACAAAACAGCACAAATACAGAGATAATCAGAAACGCATTTCTGAAAAGTATTTCAGAAACTGAAGAAGAACTACAATCATGTGCCCAAAATTTAGAAATTGTGTCTTTAACGGAAGAATTAGATGAATATATAGAAATTGATGACGATGATGTAAAAAATTTATGCGATATTTCTTCAGGTAATACTGGTACTCATCCTGATGATCAATTCATTGTATCACATGTGACAAGTTTGTATGCATCTAAGTTAAATGTAAGACTTTTTACTGGGAACGGTAAGAGTTTTGACGAGTACAAATTAACTTTTAGGGAAAATACTATAAATAATGCTACTGATAAATCAGCAAAGTTGTATGTTTTCAGAAGTATCTATGGATTTGCTTTTTGGCATGACAATATTGATGAGTGTAGAAAATCACATCCACCATTATATCCTTATAATATTGATGTTCTCAATTGGGTACACCGAATTCGATTTTCTAAATATTTGGCTGAAGACCCTGTCATTCAACAATTTTATCCAGGTTATTGTCAAAGAACATTTTTTGTTTTATTTTGTCAATTTATAATTACATCAGATACTAAATTAAAAGAAAGAATGAGCATTACTAAATATGACTTATTAACAGTCTATTTAGAAGAGTCGTGGTTGAATGATCAGGTAATAAACAAGTATTTCGATTTGATAAAAGCGAGAAACAATGCCACAGAAAACAATAACATCTATGTCTTTGACACTTTTTTTTTTAGTCAGTTTCTAAGAAACAGTTATAATCATGTGCAAAATTACACCAAAAAAATAGATATTTTCTCGTTTAAAAAATTAATGATTCCTATTAATACTGGGGACCATTGGATGCTGATCTGCTATGATGCTTTATTGAAAAGATTGATTTATTTTGATAGTGTTGTGGACCAAATACAATCACGTCAGAGAGCCGTCGCATCTAAAGTGCTCGAATATTTTAAGTTGGAACATAAAGCCAAAAAGGGAGTTGAATTCAATGAAGATGGGTTGTATTGTATTAATGGTAAAAGTCCCGTCCAAACCAATTCTTATGATTGTGGGGTTTTCACTTGCATCAATGGGGAATTATTTTCTAGGGACAAACAACCATATTATAGTTACAACCAAACACATATTAGTGTGTGTAGACATAAAATCACTTTCGAGTTATTAAACAAAGAACTTATGACCCAATAATTTGTTTTTTAAAACACATTTCAATTTTTTTAAATTTTCTCACATCAAACAACCTGCCATATTTCACATTTTTTTCTGTTATTAATATTGAATCCAAATTAATGATAATCGCTTGATAATATTTTATTTCTACAATTAAAAACTTTACTTTCAATCAAAATATTTAATGTTATTATGAATGTATACTACAGACAAAATAATTATTGTATATGTATTTGTAATTTTAAAATAATTAAATCTAATGGTAACTTTATGAGAGTTATGAATACATGTATTAAACAATTTTCGTTTAAAATTTTACTTACTGATGTACCAATTTTTTATATTTTGAAAATGAGATGTGAAACATGCCAAGAAAAACTTAGTTCTCCAAAAAATTTGTTGTCTGTGTGCTCCTATTGATTTTGTAATCACTGATTGTTAGGTGTTCATAGGCTCAGAATACAAATAATTATTATTTTTTTAAATATAAATTATTGTAGTTGCAAAACAAAGATGATTAATTTATCAGCTATAATAATTTTCTTGAAATTAACAGTCTGGTGAGCCTTTAAGATAAAATGATTAGTAGATTTTTTATATTTTATAAGATAAAACAGTTTGGCTTTGAACGGCCATAATATGTACCTACTTTTTATGTATTTTTATTAAAATTTATATTTTATTGTATTGTTTTTATGATAATTTTTTTTTTATAATTTATTATATATAAGAATGTATGCATGTACCAATTTATGTATGTAGAATTTAAAATATTTGTAATTTTCAATTAATAAAGTCGGAGGAAAGAAAAATGTCTTAGTCAATTGAGTAGGAAAAACCACCGGTAATCCGGACGAATCGCTAATCCGGACGAGGCTTGGTCTGAATTCATCCGGACTATCAAGGCTCTACTGTATATATATATGTATATATATATATATATATAAACCTGACCTCCAGAGTAAAATGTTATACTTTTATGCAGGGGCGGAGTGGGAAAAAAATTCAGGCCAGGAAAATTAATTTTCTCCAGGCCACTCAAAATTTTCAATTCCTGATTGAAAATTGTATTTAATCTAATTTTGTATGTAAATATATATAGGCAGACGATTATGAGATCGAATTCTCGTACGAGTTCCAATGCCCGTCTAGGTCTCACGGACACAAACGTGTGGGTCGAGAATTCTAAGCGGAAAACTCGAAAGGCATTACGAAAAATATCCCGGAAACTTATCAACTTATCTTGTTTTACATAAGCGAATTTACAAAATGCAAATCTCTTCTCCAACACCCCGTATTAACTACCGTCATAAACTCAAAATGGTCTTAAGTAAAAAAGCTCTACTTATTCGACCTAGTGTTTTATATGAATTTTTGGTCACTACTGACTGCTTACATCTTGTTATTCACTACGCTCGAGAATTCAAACAGAAAATAATTAGATTTCAGTTGGATTATGGTAGTGGTATGTCTAATGAAGAGACATTGAACGATTGCGATGTTTGAAAGAAAACTATCTAATTGTCAGGTATGTGATCGAAAATGGCTTAAGTATTCGCCAAATCAGAGAACAGTATATTGTTTTATGTGCAAACTATTTACTAGTTATTCTGATAGCCCATATTTTGTAAGTAATAGTTTTGATAATTGGAAAAAATTTGAAAAAATATCCTATCATGAAAATAGTATTGAACAGAGAACTGCTGCAGTAACAAAGTGTTTACTTCGAATAGATGAAAAAATTCTATTAATAGAGAAATGGAGAAACAAATATTAACAGAGACAAAATATGAGACTGAAGCATTGAATTGTCTCCAGTCACTTGACTTTGGTCAAAGTATCAAAAACTTTGCATCCTTAAAAGCGAGAAAAAAAATTGTTTTTAAATAAAAATAATGTTCTAGTTTTATATTTATTACGTTTTATTTGTGTTGTATTAAAAAAAAAACATTGTTTTAGAAAAAAAATAATGTTATCATGAAAAAAACACTATTTTTATGAAAAAAAATTGTCTTGGGGCCCTCTAAAACATCTGGCCCCAGGGCCCCAAATATGTATAATCCGTGCCTGACTATACCTGTACATAAAAAATACATATACAGTAGAACCTCATTAATCCGGACTAATTGGGGTTCTAGGTTGTCCGAATTATTGAAAGTCCGGATTAAACGAAATAACTAAAAATCGTAAATTATAAATTTATAAAAATTGTATTGCATATTTTATTAAACCATATATTATTAAACCTAAAAAATAGTACATGCATAATGAAATAAAAACGGAAATAAAAAATGAAATGAACAAAAACACATACAAATGGTACGAAACACTCCGAAGCATATCGAGCCACCGACTGACGCTAGTCGCTAAATAGTAAATATACGTATACTGAATATAATATTGAAATATATAAATGGATTACAATATAATTGGATAATGTTAATGACAATAATTAGTATTGATACATGTATAATCGCAATAACCCGCATTTATAGGAAATTCGTAGAACCATTGATTTTAGAATATATTTTATAATCAATGTTATTATCTATACTTTAGGTAAACGGGCCATTTAGCTTCCAGGCCACCGGGATTTTTCCCGGTATCCCGGCGGGCCACTCCGCCCCTGCTTTTATGCATGAAAAAATTAAAAATCTATACAAATATTATAAATTGAATGTTTATCTTCATTGATGATTTGTGATTAAAAAACATTTAAAAAACTATAATCATGTTATGCAATTTTTATTAATGAATAATGATGTACTAAAATTTCATAGCAAATGTTCAATGCTTTTAAACAATAATTTACTCTAGTATTATTTTTAACCAAACATATAAACTATAAAAAGTAAATAAAATACAAAAATGTTCTATCATAAAAACTAAGAAACTTAGACTTTAGAACATAAAAATTACAAATTTTGTTCATTATAAAACAGATATTTATATAATTAATAACTAAACATTTTTCTTTGTTTATTGATGAACTCAATCTTCTTTATACAAATCAAACTCAGCATTTTAAACACCTTGAATATCATTTATAACAAGTAAATAAAATACAAATTTAATGTTCAGTTATAAAATCTTTTAACTTAAAACTCAGTTTCTTTACTATAAAAAGAAACATAGGTAACTTATTTATTCCTTACATCACAAAATCTAAGAAATAATAATACAAAAATAATTTTAACAACTTCTTTGGTCTCCAGTCTCTACCAGCTTTTTTTCTATACCAAATAGATGAGGTATACCAGTTTCTTTGACAAAATTATAGGCCAATTTTTGAACTTCTTTAACAGTAAATCCAGAAATATAGAATCCATTACTAGTTTGTGATCAGCTATTTTTGTGTTTTTGTTTTATAGAACGTAGAAAAGTGCTAGGCCGATCTAGTGTTTTCATAACACTAATAGCTAACTTATTTTTATCCTGACATCGGTGGCGAAGAGTTGCTTGAGCCGCTTGAGGAACATTAAATTTTACAGACGTCTTAAGTCAATCCATATCTTCTTGTCTATTGCAAATATACCATAATTGTGTTATTTTATGTTTATAATGTGATACCATTTTCACTAAAAATAAAATAAAATATAAATAATAGCTTGGTCGAAATTACATGCCATACCTATTACCCGGAATGATATAAAAATTGTCGAATATTTTTCCATACAATTACTATCAGTAAGTAAGATCATACATTATAATAGAATTAGATAATAGCTTATCTTTTGTTTTCGACGACTTGGAATAGTAAAAAGTTGAAAAACGTAAAGTATTTTTTTTTAATTTAACTAATAAAATGATAATCGCTATGACAGCATACACATTTTTATTTATTATTTTATTAATAATTTTCTTATTTACTATCGACGTGTTAATACAAAGGACCTCATTGCACAATGCACATATATAGGGAAGCTTTATAGTCATTAAATTACAATATCGACAGCAACAATCCAAATGGGGATAAGCGCGAAAATCCGTTATGCACTCAGCTTTCAATTGATGTAAATGATTAATAAAAATTTAGTTGAATGATCATTTAAAATAGATTAAAACTCAGCTTTATGCTTAATGAAAATTTTTTTTAAATAATAAAATACTCAATGATAAGTTAAGTTGGTGCTCGAAAATTTTTAAAATAGTTCATATTTTATCAAAAAATACATTATTATGCAAAACCAAATTTCATGCACCTACTAGATTCGGTCATCTTGAAATGCATGTTTTAGATATTTGTATGTCTATGTGTTGGATAGACAAATAATCTACCATAACTTAATTGTATTTTGGAAAAACATAAAAAAGAAGAAAAAAAGTACCTACGTTGGGGAACACGGGGCAAAACCAATCAGTGGAGCAAAACTGAGACCCGAAATTGCGAGTGATCTAATGACGATAAGTAGAGCAAGGATTTCAATGACCTAAAAAAATACACTAAAATGCACTAAAAAAAATGCAAAAATGACCTAAAAACTCTAAAAAATGAATTTAAAAATGACCAAAAAATATACATAGATGAGTGAAAAAAATTTATTTTTAAAATATTAATTAATAATTATGATTTAAGAATAAAATAGGTATAAATTTGACTTGTGAATTTAACCGTTTCTTGGTATAATTATTCTGAAAAATCAATAAAATCATTTATTAAAATAATTGAATGAAAAATATATCTTATTTTTTTTACCTGTACACATATTATTGCATTGCACAATTAAATGATTCTTAAGATTTTCAAACAGGAAGCTGCGACGGCGCGGCGGTCAGATAAATTGTTTTTATATGAAGAAAAACTTCGTTCAACGTCCACAAAAGTAACAGGGGCATATTTGAAATGAACCATATCATTTAAAGTTAGGTCTTCCGGAATACCATCTCTACTTGTTGTATTTTCACCGTCCAGAATAGCAGATATATTTTTTCAAACTTTGAACCCATTATTTTTCATCAACACATTTTTCAGTTTGTTTGATATTTTTTCTCCGATTACATTAGGAGCAAGGGACAATGTAATTTAAATTTGTTTTATTTCATTAATAGATTCTGATAAGATTCCAGAAGCCTCCAGCTTTTTTATTTCTGAAGGAATGAAACCAAAATTAGATGAGCCTCTAAACTTGATTTAGACATAAGTTCTTTTGCTTCTTTTATAGTAGTCGAATCATCATGATATAATTCAAGTACAACTTTTTTTACATAAGAAAAATTCTCACATTTTACGGATTCGCAATTTTAGCTTTCGTGAAATTATCTTTCGGGAAAATAGATTCGGGATTTTGGTTTTCCGAAATGGTCTTTCGGGAAAATGATAATTCGGGAAAACGTCCGGTAATAATTTTTAATTATACTATATTTTGTGTTCGATAGAGACAATTTTATCTTAGTATAACATCCGGAGTTCCGTTTTGTTCGTTTAGCAAAAAAAAAAAAAATAATAATAATAATACAAAGTTTTCAATTTTTTTATTTTGTTTGTACTCATATTAAATTTGAATATTGATTTGTATTAAATTTGTATAAATTCCACAAAGTCATGCAGAAAATTGTACCAATAAGCATAGGCGGAACTAGACATTTTCATTAGACTGGGCCACTCATGAGAGTCGTTTTGTACTTTTCGGCCATAATGCCCAAAGGAAAGAATGGAGGATAATAGGGACGCCAATATTTTCTATTACAATAAAAATGTATCACAAAAGTCATAAGTAATTTTTGAAGTTAAAATTGTATCACTTTTAATTTAAACAATTTAAACATAAATCTTACATAATATACTACAGATACTAAATATATCTTAATTTTTACTTTAAACACAATAAGAATTATAAAGCTAAACAACGTTCATATGGTACCATTTTTTTAAACTCTTCAATCACATCATTGATTTCGACATTTTTTGCTATGGTTTGTACGATGTATGGAAGCATTAAATTTTCCAATCGTCCTTGAGTCATTGTCGTCCGTAGCTTAGTTTTAATATGTGTTAGCTTCGAAAAAGCTCTTTCACACGAAACACTTGTGACCGGTATGATGGAGAAACCTTTTAATACTTTTGTATGCTGAAAAAAAATGGTCTCAATACCATTTTCTCGTAACCATTTTAACCAAAATGCACAGTCTTTATTAATAAGTATATCATCTTTATTTTGTGCCTTCAAAAGACGTATTTCACTTACAAATTCATCTTTTGATAAATTAAAATAATTTGTCAATAAATTAATGTCATCTTTGCTCAATTCAAATTTTAACATTTTCCCCACTCCAGCAATGATATGAATTCTAAATCTATTTTTAACTATTCTATTTATTACGTATAAATAATTTCTTACAATTGTTTTCGCATTTGTACCTAGTATTTAAAATAATGTATTCTTAGTAAATGTACCTATAGGTACATTATTACATTAATACGGAGCAAATTAGCCTGGGCCATGGCCCAGTTGGCCCAGGCCGTAGTTCCGCCTATGCCAATAAGTATAAAAACAAAGCGTTAGTATTTTGTGAATTGATAACAATCGAGACATTCAACTACATTAAGTTGATTGTAAACATTTAATCATAGATAATATATTAATAGACCAATCAAAATTGATCACAGTTATTATAAACATTTTTGGCCGTTATCGTATTCTTTTTATTATTCTATTATTATTATTATTATTCTCTTCAGTTTTCCACGTTTTTCGTATTCATTATTCAACAAAGATTAATGCATAATTTAAAATAATTACGCTAATAGGCCTAAATAATAAGCCTAGGCTGCATGTGTTGCACCCGTGCGCACGCCTGTGCCAGAAATATAAAACATCATTGTAAAACCATAAGATCCTTCGCTTCACTCAGTGTCTAAAAGTATCGAAGTATCTATATTGAGTGGACCTGCCTTATAGAAGAATAGTGACATAGCTAGGATTATAAAGGCCGAGGGTAAGTATTAATCAAACCATTCGTTTTTACAGTTTTTGTTGCCTATATTTAAAAACTATACTTTCTCTTATTTAATCTATTTAGGGCTCGGTTTTAAAGTGTAAATAGTACAACAAAAAAAAAAGGATGGGAAGTTCATAGTGGTGACATTTTGGTCGTCAGCAGGGCTTGCATTTGAAAAAAGTCTGTTTTATGTTATTTACAATTAAAACGTTACACAGTTTTTGCGTTTATCGTTATTTAGAATTAAAACGTCACCCAAGTTTTGCGTTCATCGTTATTTTGAATTAAAACGTTATGTCACCTAAAATAGTAAAATGGTCTAATAATCAGTTAATAGTTGAAAACTTGATTTTTATACCATCATTTAACAATAATTATTTGTGTATTTGTGATTTCTAAGATAAAAATAAATCACGTTGAAAAATATATTTATAGTTCTATGAAACTAAAATTATAACTTAATTAATTCTTATAAATAAATGGATTTTAAATTATTTCGTTTTGCGTTATTTTTCGTTTAATGATATCCTATATATTTTTACGTTTACCATTATGTTTTGTATAAAGATATATTAAATATTTTGTTAACTGTTATGTTTTGTTTCATGGTATTTTATGATTTTTTATTTATCGTTTTTCGTTATAATTATTACGTTTTAAATTTCAATTGTTTTTTGTCGTGCATAACGTTATAATATAACGTTATAAATATAACCTTAAATTATATTTTTACAAATGATCCATTTGAAGATTGATAGTTTATTATGAATTTATTTCAAATTTGATAACAAAGAAACAAATCAATCATTATTTCAGGAAAACTATTATGAGCTAAACTCAAATTATAATTGTATTATATAGGTACTACATTAGTTTCTGAGGAAATTAAAAAGCAATTTATAAAGATAGAAATTTGGAGCAATTTCCAAGTTAAAAGCAAAAATAGTTTTGGAATAAAAATAAAAATGATCAGACTCGATTATTATGAATATTTAAATATAGCTATTGCAAAAAACAAAGAAGTTTTTATGTCTATACATTACAGATCTTATTAAAAACCACAAATTTTATCAAACAACATTAAAAATAAATATGAAAATATAATATATACATATATATATATATATATATATATATATATATATATATATATATATATATATATATTTATTTATTTATTTATTTATGAATACAAATTTTACGAATTTTAAAATTTGTATAGCATAATTAAATGCAATTTAAAGGAACTTACCGATTACCCAAATAATGTGTACACTATTAGAATATAGGCATACATGATCATTGCACATCGTGATTTATACTTTACTACTTTACTACTAACTAAAAAAAAAAAATCACTCATACAATCAAATTTAACTAAACTACGTGCACAGTGCGCATATTTCTGTCATTGACTCCTTTTTTGGCGTGTACTCGTTGACGAATCTTATCTCGTAGGGCCGAGTTACCTCTAAGCAAAACATTTCACCAAATCGAACACAGAAATCATTGATTGTCTTTTTATTTATTTGATTTTATCATGTACTAGGAGTTTGTAAAGTCATACATTGATTCGAATTTATTTATTTTAATTAATAAATCGGAACTGTTAGCAATCACTTATTATCCACACCCGGTTTGACTATTCCGATCAAATCTAGAGTCGGTGGCCAATGTAAAAATTTAAAGCATACTAAGCGTGTCTTCAAAAAACTTACCATTAGAGGCTTTTATGGCCTCTGTTGACTGCCCAACACTATTGAATTTGTCACCTGAACTTTGATCGAGTACTCGTACATAAAGAAGAATCAAAAATACTCTGATTTTTTTATCTTTGATAAGTAACAAAAATTGTTACTTATAAATGATAATACGTACGTTTTTTATACTCTACAAATATAAATGAATATCAATCATTTGAAATTCTTTTTTTTTTTTTTTTTTTTTTATATAACTCAATTAGATATGTTTGTTTTTTGGGTAAAATTGAGTCATCATTGTAATTATTATGATTGTAAATCCAGAATATAAATGACATTTTAGATTTGTTGTACTCAAACGTGTTGGTATTATAATTAATAACATTACTGTATCTAGCAATATAACTTTACATATTTATATAATCTTGCAATTCTATGCATAATGCATTTGTGTACAGATGTGATTTGAGCAGGAGTTTAGTTTGGTATAAGGATTCGAAAAAAATAACAATTTTTTTAAAGTAAACATCTCATCAGCCAAATTATAATAGTGTTTTCCAATTCATACATAGTATTTAAATTAAAGCATTGACATTTAAAATAACTGAATGAAAAATAAAATCAACAAAAATTACTTGTACAGAAATTTAACAGAGCTTAACAATAATGATAATATAGGCTTAAATAATTATTAATATATGCGTAATACAATGTGAACCAACTAGAATTATAATAAGAATTTAATATTTTAGTCAACAGTTCAAAACTGTAAACTGTTACTATCAACATTATTTGGAGTTAATAATTACAAAATAAATAAATATTAAATATTATCATTAAACCAGTACTGTATAAATATATGTTATATTTTTCGTTCGCCTCTTGGATACATTTTTTTTATAAAAATCAGTTTTCGTGACAAATTGTTTTGGAAACACTCAACATATGTACTTGAAATAAAAATATTATGTAAAATTATAAATACACTAAAAAAAAACCATACATAATTATATTAATTTCATACAAAACAATGTCCTATTATACCAACTAAAGTTGAATTTTACTAATTTTTAAAATGGCGTCTTACGACGTCGCAGATATTGTAGAGATATTATAATGTATAATTAAATAATTAACAAAAAAAAAAAAAGGTAACGAAAAAACGATTATTGAAATTCAAATTATTTGTAGTCATAACAAAGTGAAACGGTTCAAAATATAACTCATACATGGTGATTCTGTTTTTGTATAACTATACCTATGGTCACAAAAATCTTGAAAACCTAAATAGATATTATTATTTAGATGATACTTGCGAGGTCGATATTTGCGTCCATACATTAGGTACACAGAATTTTGTTCGATTATTAATGAGTAAAAATAATTATTAAAAATAATTTATAAATATTATATATATATTGATAATGTAATTATAAAAATGTATTAAAATAACTTAAAGAGTACAACGTAAAAATGTAAAAATTACCTACAAACTAAATAATATCGTTTACCTAACGTTAAGACAATTATAATAATAATATTACAAGTTCAAATACAAGTTAGGACGTTTTTTTTAGAATAAAATTGTATGTATCACAGGTTTATATTCACATTACAAACTACTTTATTAATAATAAAAAAAAAATTCGAATTCCTTTCCCATTTTTTTTTTTCTATATACTTATAGACTTTAATTCATTATACATATTAAGAACTTGTAAATAATTTATTTTCTACCCATTGAGGCTAGAAACATTTTAGGATATCACTACCCGACCCGAGAGTGGCTTTTTAATTATTAATTATTTTTACTCATCAACACATAATTATATATAAAAAAAAAAATATACACGCTTATGTATTCAAATAAGAGCCCATTTACCACTAGAAATACCGGAAACGGGCTGCTATAAGCCCGTGTTCTTAATTTCGTTTAGGGTTCCATCCTGACTATAATTTTAAGAAGTCTAATTTTAAACCGGCTTACGAGGATCAATAAATGTAAAGTTACAATAAATGTACTCTCAGTATTATTTTAGGCACAACAAAGACAATTTAAAATAATTCGGTATGAAGTTAACTTATTGCTTCATTAAATTTAAAACCATGTGTGTAGAACTAGGAATTCCACTAATCAGAGAAGATAAAACCACTTATTTGTATGCTCCTCGTTTTTTTTTTTTTTTTTTTTTTTTTTTATTTAATTATTTATAATTTATGTACAACATTTTTTGTTTATATAAATATACAATCGACTTTCGATATATCAAAGGCCGTTTTAAAAAAATAAATGCGTGACGTATCGAAAAATTCGAGACCGAAAATTCAATTTCATTCAAGAGAACGAAAATTTCGAAATACTGACCTTCGATACAGCGACAGTCTACATTTGCTCATTGACTTACTATAGTTGGAGTATAAAAATTTAAAAATAACAATTGTCTTAGTCGCCCGTTATAATCAAATTATGACAATAACACAATGATATACTTAAAAACTATAATTAAAGTTAACAATAAATAATACATATTGAAACATTGTATAAATAACTTAACACAAACAATAAAGCATATACACAGACCCATACACACACGCATACACTCATATGTAGGCATGTATACATACACGTGTATTGGTGATTTAAAAAATTGTATTTTAAACGCAAATTAAACATACTAAAATGTAGTAATGATTATTTACAAAACCCAAACAACATAATATAATACAACAATTTCTATTAGAAAACAACTACTCAACGACCGATCGCCGTGACTTTTTAACGTTCAGACACTCAACAAATACGGTCAACTTTCAACATATTCCGACAAATGTTTAAAGAACTGGTCGTTAGTCCCTCATGTTCCTGAAATCCAAAACAACGACGATTTTTCCGTATTACAACGGCTATCGGACAAAATAAGTTCTGAAAAATATCTCCAACGAAATATTCTTACATAACCTATTACTTAAAAATGCGCATGCATTGTATGCATAGTAAATGCAACTACTGAAAGAAATGATTTAACTTCTTCATAATATGTTTATCGAGGTTCACTTATAATTTTATTTAATGTGGCTGTTATATTTTTGCAAACAACCCTATGTTTGAATTGAAATACAAATGTATTTAAATATATAAGGAGCCAAGTCCAAAATATAACAAAAAAAAAGTATTAGAACCCTAATGATAAATTAGTGTCTACGAATTTCTAAATAATATGTACGATAAATATAAAAATAAAAATATTACAAATCACAGAAATATGATTCAGACACATTTTAATGCATGAATTGCAAGTGTAATCTCTGACGAACGCGCCATTACTGCCATGCGTAATACTAATCTATGCCCATTGTTGGAGATTGGGCGGGTTGGGCTTACGGGAGTTTAACCCCATGACATACTTTTGAAGCCTTCTCAAAAATAATAATTTCACGTCAAAAATGATTTTTTTTTCTTTTTTATGTAAAGTTCATGTTCTCGTGCATATCTACGACGATACGGTTAAGCTATTTTTGTCATAAGAAAACAAGAAAATGTTTCGAACACTATGTATAAACGAACTTAAATCTAATACTAATAAAATCGTAAATGTTGCAATAGTCGTTTATAATAGTTTAAGAAAACCTAATGTACCCGCACGCCGCATGTGTTGTCTCCGTCTCACTACTACTAACGTACAGCGTAAGAATCTTGCGTTTAGCAGAATCGATTCAGTGTGGATAGCGTCGATGTTAGACTAAATTGATTTATTATAAAACTGGAAGATAGAAGAACATTATCCATGTTGGAATGGTGTTTTTTTTTTCATAGCATTTCGATTGGAAAATACTCATTACCCGTCTAAACGCTCAAACGTGTTTCGCATTGGTAAATCATCAATTCGTTGGGAGCGCGGGAGCGAATCTCACAAGATTTGAGCTTTTAGATGTCAAATACTTAAGCGCCCCCCTCCAACATTTGTCAAGGACCCTATCTACGTTCTCGCCAAAAAGTAATGAATTTTTTTTTTTTTTTTTAAACCATCTTAATACGTCGAGCTCGTCATCCCTGAATCGAACTCAACAGTTAAATATCTGTATTACCGAATTACTTAAAATTTTACAATCCGATCGAAAAAGTGCTCGCTAAAAATATTTCACTGGAGATATTTTTAGATATTATTTGTTTGTGTTATTTTCGAAGCGATACGACAAAAATACAGAATAAAGTGTTACGAAAAAAAAAAAAAATTAAATTAAATTAAGCTCTACGTAATTAAAAATATTTGTTAAATAAAATTAACATTTTGGTCAGTCTAGCGATACGTTTGCAATCAACTCAATATATTAGGTGCGTACTTGAAGCAACATGTTGGCAAAGTTCGAGTTTGTGAACTTGAAGTGTCTCTTGTCGTAGAACTTGAGCAGCGCCGGGCTGTACGGGTGTTTTTCCTTCAGGTGGATGTAGTGCACCTCGGGCTCGTTGGTGGTGTGGCCGCACTCCTCGCACACGTACATCTGTAACGCACATCGCAAACGGGTGAGAATCGGCCGACGCAAAAAAAAAATAAAAAATTGCGAGATAACACGGCGGCTGTGATGCCAACCGCGACCACGCGACACCTACCTTTGTCCTCCGCTCTTTGTACGCGTACTGGTGGTGTACGCCGTGCACCTTCAGACAATGAGATTCCAGCGAACACCGTTGAGTGAACGACTTCTCGCACAGATTGCACTTGTACGGCCGGACACCTGTGGAGGAAACGAAATACACATTGTAGTGGTGGGTTCGAGTTCGACGGTTTAGTCTCGCGGAAACGAGCGACGTTTGAAAAAGCGCGGGCTAAACGGGTTTCGAGCTTACTATCGACTGTCGATAATAACGCGGCCGATACGTCCGCTTTTCGGGGGTTTTTTTTTTATCAACGATTTAACAGATTTTTTTTTAAAGAAAGTAATATTGTACGTCACAAAGCTAAGCGGTCACGCGATTTTATTTATCAGGCGCCGTTGAAATGTCGAACGAGTTATAATTACTCGTATTGGTTAGAAAACTGCCTAGTGAGTTATAAGTTATTTATAGTAAACAATAATAATTTGAGTTCAGCTATTGATCACAGGTTACGCTTTCTTTCGTGTATTTAATGTTTTTTTAAATCACAGTTGTTTTCTTCAAAAAAAAAAAAAAAAAATCACCTTTCTTGAAAATTTGTCTTTATTTCGTTTAAGAAAAATGATAACTTGATTGATTACTATATTATACTGTTTTGCTTAGGTATAATAGCCGTAAACATTTTTATATTTTTATAGTTAAATAAAATACAAAAGTCATTTGTAATAAACTGTGATAACTGAGAGTAATATTATGTTTATATATTATGTGGTACACGTCGACATACCAATAGAAACGGTAAATGAGGGTACGACCCACATTATTTTGACATACATTAGTTTATCCAAAGTAATCTTTCGGCAATTTATTATTAATTTAATTTACGTTTACTTTGTGAAAAATCAAACGTATTCTATTCAAAACATAAAAATTATAATACACATTTTTACTAATTTATTGATGTTAAAGAATAGTTAGAATGTTAATTTTTATATTGTTATTTTTCAATCGTGTGAAATGTATGGTTTTGATTTACGAAATTAATACGTTACACTGCTAATGTTGCTAAAAAAAAAAAAAAAACAGGCAACGAAAACAAATTTACAACATTGAAATCACAAGTTTGATTACTAGCCTAGTTTAAATTATAAAAGTTAATACGAGATGAAATACTATTAAATGCCCATGACGCTTCAGGAAAACCACTATAATCTAGTGAAAGTATTGTGATACTTTCATAAAATCATTTGAAATTTAGTTTTGAATTCTTTTCAAATATATTCATATTCAAAATCAAATACTCAAAATAATAATAATTATTATTATTATTCTATACTGGAATTTGGCTAATAATTTAGCCAGAATGTTTTAGTAGAAAATAAGTGGGTTATTAAATGTTAACAATTTATGTGCTCGTATCTGTAATATTTAAAGTTGATTTTTCAAGATTTAAGTTTTGACTAATGATAATTATTAAAACAAAATTTGAAAATTTAGATTGTAATGAAAATTATGAAATACAGATTTGAAACTTTTGAAATCAACCAGTATTTAATTAGTTTTATAGTATTTATAAATACCTACTTTGTTATTTTAAATGAAATCTATTAACTTATTTTACTTACGCGTTAAGCTATAATTAGGTATGGGACATAATTTTTGGTACTGATCAAACATATGCCATAGTGTTTTTTCTTAAGTAAAAATTTAACATTGTTTGATGTTTAAAAGTGAAAAGTGACAAGTGTTAATTAATGAAATGGATATATTCTACGTCTTGACTAGTTGTGTATCAACTATCTAGCATAGCCGCATAGGTAATGATGTTTCTTTTTAATTATTATTATATTATACAAAATAAATTATAAAATTAAAACAACTGTCTTTCAACTTATTTGTTCGTGGAAAAAAAGTATTCGATGTTATTTACAAATAATTTCCAGTAGCATTCGGTTTTATTCAATAAATTATTTTAAAATTTAATTTTTAAGGCAGCAGTGCTTGTCATAAAATCGAAAAACTTTTGAAATAGAGTAAAATCCATAAAAATTGAATTTTGATCACGTAATGATAAAAACATTTTGATTCTCCATCCGGCTTGAATACAGAAGTACTTATTTAAATTTATTTTCGTATCATTTGGATCGGGAAAATGAAATAAAAATGAACTAACCCGAATCGAGAGCAGAACGAACGATAGTGTTAGAGGAGTGTACTGTGTACTGTGTTACAGAGTTTTATGCAAATTCGTCGTCCTTTTTTACCACCTCTTTCGATCACGTGCAGACGCGTATCCGGAATTTCAGTATGGAGAGGTGGTAATGAATAGACAAAACAGATCAGATACACATCAATTTCATACCTTTTTTTTTACTAATCGATTTCAGATTTACAACTCATCTCGTATATTTTAGTGTTATGTTACAACTATTTAGACTTTATATTAAGGTAGTGAAACCTCTTTTAACGGACACCTCTAAGTAGCGGAAACCTTCAAATAGCGAACGTTTATCTAGGAAAGACTATAAGAATTACCACTTGAATTTTCCCTCTAAATAGCGGACATAATCTTTGGATACGGCACGAAATTTCAGCGACCGAGAGGGGTCCGGTATTGAGAAGTTTTACTGTGTACAGTGTACACATATACGGGGGGTGGGACAGTCGTTTGAAATTATAGCACACTCCAACAAGTGCGGTTATTTGGTATTATTTTAAAATCCACGGGGAACGTGGGGGGGGGAGGTGCTCTGACCGTGCTGTATTCAAAATAAAAATAATAATAACAATATCGATGGTGACAATCCAAGAGGGCATAATATGCGACATTTTCGAAATGAGAGCTGAAAATTTTTTTTTACGAATTATTTAACTCATCATTGAATATTTTTAATTAAAAAAAAAAAAAAAAAAAAATATGTCATTAAGAAAAAAGTTGGGGTTTAATAATCTACGTCTTTGATTGATAATTCATATCGATTGAAATTCGAGTACGATATGGATTTTGGCGTTTGTGCCTTTTTGGATTTTCACCGTCGACGCACCGTTATTCGATCCCGACGTACCTGTATGCGTCCTCGTGTGCCGTTTCAAGTCAAATGTGTCGTTGAAGCCCTTGCCGCAGAACGTGCACAGATACCGTTTCACGTCGCTGTGGCACTTCATGTGTCTGTTCAACAGGCGCTGCAGGTTGAACGTCTTGGAGCACAGGTTGCAGCAGAACTTTGAACCGTTCTTGTGCGTTTCCACGGGCTCCGGCGTCGAGTTCACCGACGACACGGCCGCGGCGGCGGCGGGCGTGGCGGGAGCCGCGAGCGGGTGCGTCCTGTCCTGCTCGACGGGGCCGCCGCGGACGAGCGCGGCCGGTGGCGGCAGCGCGTCGTGGTTGGCCAGCGGGTTCTTGATGCCGTGGCCGCCGTTGACGAACTCGAACGGCAGGTCGTTGGGCAGGCCGAGCTGCGAGGAGAAAGAAAAGAAAAAAAAAACAGAACCGATTAGCACCACAATATCGTCTCCGGACCGGTCTCGTCGGGGGTGGGAAAAGTAAAAACAGAAAAAAACAGGGGTAGCAAATAAACACAATGTTTATGTACTTTTGCCGTCAATTTACTGGTGAAAGAGGCGTATTTGGGTTTCTCTACGGGTGGGGTGGTCTTTCTCACCCTGTGCTGCAGCACCCTGACGTCCAGGCCGGACTGGCTGCCGCCCGAGTCCTTGCCGCCGTTCTGCGGCGGGGGCGTCAGCGACGACATCGTGCCGTCCATGCTGACGCTGGCCGGTGACGGAGCCGACATGCTGGTGTTGGAGTCCATCTCCAGCGACGACAGCCCCGGAGACATCATCATCTGTCCGCAAGACTGTAACGCCAACGGTAGGGTGTTATTACGGACGGGCGCCGGTGGGTGGGCGACATCACTTACGTCTACGTTTTGCGGCTGCTGCAGCTGCACTTGGATCTGTAACTGTTGCAACTGCTGGTTGGAGTCGTCGAAACTGCCGTGCGACAGTCGGTCCTTGGACATGTCGTAGCCGCCGTAGTTGCTCCGGCACACCACCGGTCCGTTGTTGTTGTTGCTGTTGCTGTTGTTGTTGTTGTTGTTGGTATTGTTAGTATTGTTGTTGTTGCTGATCGGGTGAAGGTAATTTCGTTTTTCGGCTTGTGCCTCGGGGAAACTGTTCCTCGGCTCGTTGAACATGTGCAGAGGTTGATCGACGAGCGCGGGAGGTATGCACTCCTGGGGCTGAAAAACCGTAAAAATATCGAGTTAACGATCATTCACGCTGGTCATCAAATAAATAATAAATAATAAAGATTAATAATCGAAAAAAAATTAGTCCAGTATACGTTAGTTTGAAAATACGTTTTAAGATGTACCTTTAGTATTCATTACTACGTATTATATTCGAAATAAATATTTTTACATTTGATTTATAATTACAACTTTTTTACTCTGATTAATTATGCTGATGCGATATTTGTTATATTATATGAAAATATCGCGAGCCAATACTATACGTATACTCGTACATTATATTATATGTCTTTATTTATATCAAAAATTACACGATGGCTATTTTCTAAGAGTTTATTCAACTATCATCTTTTTTACGCTATAAAATTGTTTTTCTTTACTCAGTACTTTCATATTCGGACGCGATTTATACTTTAACTTGATTCTACCTGATATCGATTTTAAAATAGAAATCGATCTCAAATACAAATCAAACGTATAATACACCCGGTAACAGGTTACGGTTATAACGTATTAGGTATCGTCCTTTCAACGTTGTCTACAACTTAGGTTTAAATAAATTTAATTGTTTTTATCGTTTTACGAGTGGCCTGTGTGAATTGATTAGAACTTATCGTCACACTGTTATCAACATACATTATTGTTTACCTCTTTGAAGAACAACTCGGCCGCGTCGTTGAGACTGTCCAAGAAGTCCGGGTCCGTGGGACCGGAGAACGTGAGGGTCGCGGTGAATTGCAACGGGTCGTTGGATGTGCCGTTGTCCGAGTCGGCCATCAGCGTGTCGAACCCGTTGGACTCCTTCACGTAGCTGGACAGGTCCTCGCAGTCGTCCTCTTTGATGTCGATGCCCAGCGACGAGGCGTTCTGCAGCAGCGAGTACTGTTTGGGCGGGCCGTCCAGGCCGACGGAGAAAGGCCCGCCGCCGGCACCGCCCACCGTGAGGTTCTGGCCCGTGTCGTTGTTGTTGAAGCACATCTGATCGGTCATCATCAGGTGGTACTGGTTGTTGTACTGCGCGGAGTAACAGTTGCCGCCGGACTTGATGAGGCTTTCGTGGAACGGGGGCAGCGACACGGGGCTGTTGGGGCCGCCGTAGTGCTTGCCGTTGCCGCCGGGGTTCATTCCGCCACCGCCGCCGCCGCCGCCGCCGGGGGCCATGCCACCGCCGCCACCGCCCAGGATGCCGGCCGGCCCGCCGCCGCCGCCACCTCCGCCGCCCAGCGTGTACGACGAGTGCAGCGACGAGCCGCGGTTCGAGCCGGAACCCGCGTTCCCGGCACCGCCGCCGCCGCCGCCGCCGCCGGCTCCGCCGCCATGCTGGCCACCGGTGCTCCGGCCGCGGCCCGCGGCCGCCGTGACGATGCCGTTGGGCGCGGACACCAGCTGTCCGCGCAACGTGATCGAGAACTTGTTCTTGATCGCCTGCACGATCTCCATGTCGTTGGCCCGCTCCTTCTTCGGCACGTGATAGTCGATCGGCGCGTCCTGTTCCGGCTGCTGTTGCTGGACCGCGGCGTGGTGGCCGCGGGCCGCGGGCGGCAGCACCAGGAACTTCTTGCGGCACACCGCCTGCAACGTGGGCCGCGCGACCGGCGCCGGCGGCTTGGCGGCCGCGGGCGTGCGCTGGATCACCGACACCTGGTGACACTTGGGCGTCGCGGCCGGCGGCGGCGGCGGCGGGGGCGACGGCGACGTGGCCGCGGCCGGCGGCGGCGGCGACGACGACGGGGCCGCCGCGGCGGCCGGCAGGAGTCGCGCCGACTTCCGGAGTTCCGCGTCCGCGGCCGGCGGACCCTGCGCCGCGGCCGCGACTGCGGCCACGGCCACGGCGGGCGCCGGCGCCGGAGCCGGCGCCGCGTCCTCGTCCGCCCTGGCCACCACGGCCACCGCGGTCTCCGACTGGAGCGTTATCTGCAGGCTGTCCTTGCTGCCGTACGGTATGTTGTCGCCGTCCGACGTGGATATGAACCGTCTCTTGGGCGGCGGGTTCCAGTCGGGCGACGGCGGGTACGCGACCGCCGTCTGCGGCTCCGCGGCCGGGCTGACGGCGGCGCGGCGCGGCGACGCGGACCGCGCGCCGCGCGACTCCCGCCCGAGATCGTCGGCCGCGTTCTGCTCGTCCGACGGGCCGTTGTGCTTGGGCGCGTGCTTGTCTGCAAAACAAAACAAGACCGGTGTTATTATAGCGAATCGAGTCGAGTAGTCTAGTCTATAATATTATAATAGACGTGTTGTAACGCGTCTCCGCTCTACCGTCTCAAGGGGCCGCGGATAGAAAATTCGGGCCCAGGGGCAGTAACACACGGGCCCCTCCCCCCTTTTTGTTCCACACTAACGCAAAGGTTCGATGTTTCCGATTAAAAATTACACAACACAACACTATTTAAAATCGTTTTTGTTCGTAATATTTAGTTTGAAATTATTAAAACATTTTTTTTTTCGGGTAATTTGTTTAGTATTATTTATTTGAAACACCTAGTGTACGACCGGCTGCATTCGTGTTTTGTTCGAAAATCCAAAATCCAATATTGTAATCCAATTTTTACTAGGATTCGACGGAATGCTCGCGGGGCCCGGATTTTTCTAATTTCCGTGAAACCAATTTTTTTTTAATTTTCTGGTTTTCGTACCAGGCCTCGATGAAAATCCCGGGCCCGGGTAGAAACACCTCTGACCCCCCTCTCGGCAGACCTGACCTTCTTGGGTTTTAGTTGTTTCCGACGATCGGGTACGCTTTCGACAGTACGCAAGTGTGTTGATATCAAATTGTGAAATTCCCGGTAGGAATTAACGTGAACATTGCAACGAAGATCATCGAATTCAATTAAATTTTAGAAATTCGAGACGGGTCGGTCTCCAGCAGAAGCTCAGCTCATAAGACAGACGGGCGCGTATTTCTAAAATAGTGTACCCCGTGTTTTCGTGTTGAGGTTGATAAAAAAAAAACAAAAAAAAAAAAAAAAAAATTACAACGAACGGATTAAAATAAAAACGTCGTTTAACCGTTAAATCAAATAAACGTAATAACCGTACGCGGCGTGTTTACGTTATTGTTATGATTATTATTATTATCATCGCTATTAGCACCTGTTCTGCGTCACGTCTACTGACTGTTTTCGTGTGTACACATGAACGCACGTAACGCGCGACCCTACAACCCCTTAACCCAATTGCCAGACGATTGTGCGTCTCCGGTCCGAGGATAATATAATTATTGTTGTTGGCACTACACCGCAACAAGGTCATTCTTATCCCCGGACAAACATAGCCGGCGTGTAACACATTGTACGCTCAGGCGTAACCGACGAACCCTTTACCGACTGTAATAAAACCATAATTCACGTTGTGCCGGCGTCGCATTGTATGCTCGACCGGGTCTTTGTCGTCGACCAGATCAAACAAAACGGGACGAATAAGAGGAGCGACGGGTTTCAAGGCTGGATCTCATTGTCGTGCCCGCCACCCTGACTGTCGATAATTATTTTTTACTGCCTCCCGTAGACCGACACGTTCGAAGACGGGGAAACGTGTACCGATAAACGACGTTTTTGTTTCGTGACCGAAACCGAAGGAGGAAAACATTAAAAAAAAAAAATAACGTCGGGAAATTTATGAAAATAGAAATCCCAGCCCGATCACATCGAACGGGTACTATACTCGTTCGATGAAAAAACGTTGGTTTCTACTTTGAAACCGCAAGTTTTGAGCGCATCAAAGTGAGTTTTGTGAACTTTCGTGATACACGACGACGTTTTCTATACGGCATACGCCATGATGGAAGTAGGACGTGTATATATATTTATTTATACGTATAATCATAGTCAGAACCTGATTTGGCCACGTCACGACTACCACCGGACAAACGGTTCTAACCGGATTGTCGGGCCGTGAGGCTGCGTTCACGGTGTATCAGCGCCATGAATTAATCCACAGACGTATAAAATGAAAATCGACTTGAGCGCATTTTCCCGAGAAAACCAAACGCCGTAGAGGTATTTTGGGTCATCGGTATTCGGCCGTTCCGCTATAAAGCTATTGGGTACGGAAGGAAAATATAAAAACTGTTTTACTCCCACCGACCGTAACGATCAATGTCATTGCACTCATCCATCTGCTCAGAAAACATTAGGTGTATTCAACCGACAATTACCTCAAAGATTATTCACCGTAATGCTGATCGTTTTTTTTTTTTTTTTTTTTTTTTCGTAACATTTGAAAGAGGAAAAAGCATAAATTTTTCGGTAGAAATAAATTGAATCAGATTTACAAGCCATTGAATTTCATTATATCACGGCAGTGTACACGTTGCTTTTACACGACTCTGAATTAATATCGATGGTTTTGTGTGAACAAATCTTAGAGCGTGACTAGCAAAACTCGTTTTTGTATTCTATCAAGACGTGTACATGTACATGTATGTGTGTGTGTGTGTGTGTGTGTGTGTGCGTGCGAGCGCGCGCGCGTGTACGGGTGTGTGTACGTTTACGTGTGTGTGTGTGTGTGTACAATCATAATAATACGTACACAATACAACTATAGGTATAACCGTGCGAAATACTTGCTGAATTTCAAATCATTAACCAAGTTCAAGGCAAAGTTCATGTCTGCCTATAATAGTCGGTCGTTAAAATCTCTCAAGGACAAAATACTTTTAACAACGGTGCGCGTAGACGGTGTACGTATATTATGACTATATACTGTGCACGCGTGTAATTTAAATTTTATCATTATTCAAAATCAAACCAATCAGGACGACACGATCGATACGTGACTTGAGCCGCGCGCTATCATACGCTTTACGAGACACACCGACGCGACACGTGCGTACGTCGGAAACACTTTTTTTTTTGTTCACTTCCACGTCGTATCTTTCGAAAACCCCGAAAAAACGAGTCCCAAGGATTTCGGCCGTACCTAACGTTATTCCGACGTCCCGTTGGCCGCGATGAATAACAATAACGCGCGTGGGTGTTTCCCGCCCCCCCCGCATTTTATTCCGATTGTTTTTCGCTCCGAGTGCGCGTGGGTCATAACAAATACGAACGCGACGACGGTGTTTTGTGCGCGCACAGAAAAAAAATATGCGCGCGTTTACGACACGCCGTACGAAACCAATGGCACTCTGTTCAGCCGACGTATAACGGTACACCGGTGTGCGACACGACGCGTCGTCGTGTGACAATGCATACTTTTGTGTAGTGTGGGGCATTGTGAAAACGGCGGCGCAAATAGTTTTCCGCTCGGAAGATAAATTTATGTCGGGCCACGATTCGACGACGCGCTGAATGCGGGACATGTGTTCGCCGTTTATATAATATCTACATATGGTCAAAACGTTTTCACGGTCCGCGGGACAAAGGCAACGCGTCCGAGGTTCGTTGCTGCGCGTCGGTTGCCAGCCGAGCCGATTCGTAGCGAGTGAGATTTCAAAACGCGGAAAATCGATTTTCTGCTACGGATAAACGGTTCGATCGTTCCCGATTTTATTTTTTAAAAATTATTATTGATTTAAAAAAAAAAAATGTTTTTTTTTTTTTATTGACGGCGGGTGTATAACACGTATTTTTTCAGGTCGGATTTAATGAAATCAAATAGTATTACATTTGGCCGCGAACACATACGTGAATCCGTTACATTTATTGCCGAGAGTGAATGTACAGGCACGCGTGTACAACCTATACGGCCACCGTCATAAAACCTTTGGCTCGTCTTCAAATAGGCAAATGAGTTTTTATGTTTGCTTATTGTGCGTACGGCACACGAGTTTTATGACGCGAGATAAAAAAAAAAAAAAATGATAATAATAATCGTTTACAGCAGTAAATTTCCAGTGCCATTGTCCTGTCTACCTGTGACCATAGACTAAACCACTAGCATGCAAACGACCGTGATGGGGGCCACCAAAGGACACTGAACACGGACGGCCTCTACGGCGTACGTTATCTAACTGGAAAAGGATTTTGTTGTTAAAAAAAAAAAAAAACGTGTGTGACCGTCTTTTTCGGATTGCAACTGCCGGTAATCGTAATTGAAGCGTCCTCGAGACGAGTGTAATCGATATTATTTTGAAGGGTTAATTAGATTCGTTTAGCGATGGTTCTTTTTCTCCAGCGCCCGAACGCGGATCAGTGGCCTTGGTATCAGTATCCGTGATTTATTTTTTTTTTGTTTCTCGCTCGCTCTCGTTAAACCGCTTTTTGCAGCCCCGCGTATACAGGCAAAGAAAATAATAAAAATAAATTCTGAAAAAACAAAACCTGGCTCGGGGCCAAATCGACGACGATGGGTTTGGCAGAGAGAGAGAGAGAGAGAGAGAGAGAAATAGACAATCGTTGAAAAGTATAGGTATACCTATTTCTCGAAATGTTATCAAACGATTGACGCAGGTGGTTAGAAGAAAATTATTGCGCGACGATTAAGCGCCGATGTCGTCGTTGCCGTCGCCGTCGCGTCATCGACGTCGTCATGGCATTGGTCTGTTTGGGTCTAGTCAGGTTTTGTCCGGCACACCTCAATAGACTTCAAGGTAAAACTCGTTTCAGGTTCATTACGAACCAATGCAACTCTACTACTACGACGTCGGCTAACGGCCGCAGATACCGGGCGGCTGCGGCTGCGGCGGTGAAGAGAAGTGTATTTCATGAAAATAATACACGGTTACGGGGCAGGGGAAACAAAAGAAATCCGCCGCGCGCGGCCGTACCTAACAGTGATTCGGAACGTACGGTTCGCCGGTTTACAGTATTCCTCTTTATTACTCCTACTACGTATACTGTTTGCTAAATCGCTTTGCCGCCGGCCGGCGAGGAGTTTCCTACTCACCTTCGCGCCGCGCGACGTGGCCGGCGGCGTCCACCGGTTGTGAAATCGCCAAAAATCAAACCCATTGCCAAAATCGTTTTGACGTTCGAAACTAGACCGGTGCGAATTTTATAGTCGTGCGAAGGATGTATCGAATACGATGAAAACGGATTTATACATTTTTTTTTTTTTTTAATACTTGTTACGCCCTATAGGTACTTGCATTTCATCAGTAAAAACAATTACGTCGATTGAATCCTTTTTATTCTGTCGTTAACGATGGTGTTGTACACGTGTTAATATTTGAGTTCTTCGTGTACGTAGATATATTACAGTGTGACATGTTATGAATATTTAATGTACGTTTATGGATACGGTTTTCTATTTTTTATTTATTTTTTAATCTTTTTAGATAAATATTATATTCGTTATAAATCCATTTTTAACACTTGCGTTTCGTATGAAATTGTATAATATTAACATTTGTTTACGTGAAAGTGGTATATTTTCGCTTCGGTACGTTTGATAATTTGAAAAATAAAAAGAACAATTAAATGGTTTAATCGTTTTAGATTAATTAACTGTGTTGGAAATGAAAGCTAGTGTTTACTTTTATGGTCTTGAATTACTTAACATTGTTATTTTCTTAATTGACACATTGATGATTAGTAACAGGAACATGAGTTAAGAGCACTATAGAAATTACGGTTCTATTCATTTATTTTGTGTAAAAATAATGATATATGAATCTTTTATTCTCGTCAGATTTAAATGCACAAGTACTGATTATTAAGGAGACAATGACAATTCGTTAAATATGCGTGACCCATTCCTTCTCGGAAAATTTACAAAACGCCATGAGAACCACTAACAATAGAAGCACTGATTTTGGGCACCTGTAATTTAGCCAGTGGTTCACCTGTTATGAGTGGTAGCCACCCTTCGAATAAAATAGGGAGAGAGAAGAATTTCGTTGCACCCTCCAAACAATATTATAATAACGTGTATAATATTTCATTTTTCTTTAAAGCGGCCGAGAGTAATAAAAAGGGCCCGGAGGGGGATACGATTTTATTGTAAACCCATTCATGAGCTGATGTTCTTCGAAAAGCGTTTTCAGTGTATTCCACGATTTATTATACAAGCGCACGATAAAAAAAAATATTTACGACCGTTCGAGCATAACTTATGGCTGTACGTTGCGTGGTTCGTAATATAATATTTTTTAAACAAAAAATACCGGTGTTGCTTTTTCCATAACCTATAGATTGTTCAAAATGTCCAAGTAAAAGAGCGTTTCCGGAAATGGACCTTGCTATGCTAAACATCTACCGCAAGGCTCTACGGCCATGAAAGTGACGACAAAAAACCTCCAAACTGATAAAGCTAAACGATATAATGTGTTGTTTCGTGTTGCAGTGAAGAAACCAGACGAACCGTTACGTAAAAATTTCATTTCAGTACACATTTAGACGATTTTCAGAGCGCTCACGTCTAATGAAGTGGACGATATAGCCGATGGTCATCGATTATTTTGTAAAAACAATACGTCATTTAATATAATATGTTATCTAAATACCGCGCGGCTATCGAATTCCGACCTTCATGCCTACACATTATATGCCGTAATCCATAAAAATATATATTTAACTAATTGGCTTTGAACGCATTTTACGCGTGTGCGCGCGTTTTGTTAGTTACAGTTTAAAGTTCGATAACATCGAGTTCATCATAGAACTAACTATGCGTTATTACTATTATTACTGTTGAGGTTTCTGAACAGCGGTTTCCGTGCGAATATACGCGAGACAGAAAAACCGCAGCGGAGGAGGTGGAAGAAAACAGCGGAACAATGAACAGAGTAGAAAAAAAATCATGGGAAAAATCACAGCGGCGTGTAAAACGAGCGAAAAAACCGGAGGAAAAAAAATTGAAAGACATGCACTGCCGTTGTGGAGTCGGCGGTAATTATTACGGGCAAATCGTCGGAACGCATTGTGCCAGTTTGCTGACCAACCGAGTGTCTTCCAGAACATTGAACCCGCGGTAACAACGAGCCGTGAAGCGAAACGAAATTGACCTTGTTTTTTTGTTCTTTTTTTTTCCATTATTATTTCTCGTCATTTAATACGTTTTGCATGCGCATAATGCAGGGTGATCCCTGAAAATTCGAAATTCGCAAAGCCAACGGATTCAGGGCCACACATGTTTATCCGACTTCGTTCAAACTTCAAGCCCGTGATTAAGATGGCGGGGTAACGGGAATGCGAGAAAACCGGTTTGGGTATGACGAGAAACGGAACGTAAAGCTAAGAATAATTATTCTCGAGGCGACTAATGCGGAAACAAACATTTTATCGTCATTTGTCATATATCTATTCGTTAAACATAGTAATGTATATGTACGTTGTGCACGAAACACAATTTTTTCGTTTGTTTGTTTGGAGAAACAGAATTATTTTACATAATATTTGTGTATGAGTGACCGTTCGAAAAAGAATCATATTTCATTATGCTGAGAAAGTCAAAGAAAGAATATCAACACAAAACAGGGATTGAACAACAGGTTTCTCTGTAGAAGGAAACTGTAAGTCATTTGCTTAACAGTATCCTACTTTTATCTGGTTCCAATCTATAGTGATATTATGGAACAAATGCGCATTACTGATTTATAATTTGATGCCTCAGTACTTTATTATCTCGTTTCCAAAAATATCGTACAACTGTTATGTTGTTGTCAAATGACTTTAAATTAATTATTGTATTGGTAAATACACTGAAATGAATTAAATAAGAGCTTTCTAAAGAGTTTACAATAACATATGGAGTTAACATATCGATTGAAAATTTTTTTAATCCATAAAAAAAAAGTAGACAAGTACATTTTGTGTATGTATTTTCTTATCGTGTTAGTTTTTAATAAAAAATTTGACGTAATGCCTATGTCGTTACATGTTGAGAAAATATTGTCTTAAGTGTATAATAATATTTTATGTGGCCATATGTAATTTAACATTATATGAAGTTTGTTATTAATTGGACATTTTTAGTCATAATTAATGGGCAAAATTTTAAATTATCAGAATTATTAAAGAATATTCTTTTAAAATAACAAAAGTTATAAAACTACAAGCAACTGTTCATTTTTATAGTGAAGTACCTACGGATATCATTTATAACATTAACTCAATTAGAAAATATACAATAACTAATAATTTATTTATGGCATGTTCACAAAAGTATTTAATTTATTTTTTAACATATTTTACAATACCAATTTTTTTCTTTTGAAGCGATTGAATATAACACGTATTTAATTATTTTCCATACAAAGAATAAATTTAATTCCATAATTATGGTTTTTACTAAAGAAACGGGCATTTTTAAAATATCAACTAGGTACGTATCTACAAACAAATATTTAAAATGATTAGTCGAATTGATGCCTCTGTATGAAAGTATACATTGATTTGCATCATATGAATAAGTGAAGTTCCTGGTCGAATAATTTAACGCACAATATGTAATGTTGGGATAATGGAGTTTCTATTTTATGTTTAGGTCACCTGCAATGTTTGGAAATCATTATTTGCGAAAAAAAGGTAAGAACGAACCATCTTTGTACTTATTGAACTACATAAAATTACAATGGCACTGATATTACAAACATACAGCCGAAATCGGGTTAGATCCGTGAATTCGCAAAGATACGTTTTTTTTTTCAATAAATTTCGATTTAATCGTATTGTCATCACAAATATATAACTTGCCGACAATAGAACCGCGTGTCGGGAAGTAAATATCTAAACGCCCGTGGAGATTAGGTAAACCATTTCCGACTGTCGAATAGGTAAACAGGTACCTCTATTCACATTTGACCAGCGTGTTGAAAGCCGGGTAAATATCACCCGAAGATTTATCGATTATGGGATCGGAAACGTACAATAGATCGATAACTACTGTATGGCATTCCTTTGAACAGGTATGAAAATCTCAGACGTTGTCTATGAATAAATTAATATAATACGTACACAACCATCACTGAAATCCCAATCGAGGATAGCTTTTATCAATTATACACACCCGTGTGGTTGCGATATTAAGGACCTGAGACAGAGGGACAATCGATTTTTTTCTAAGTAAGATATAGTTGAATAAATTTATTACACAAAGAAATGTTCAAAGAATTATAGAAACTTGCACTTGCATTATGTTCCTGAATAATAATATGTTGATTACGTTTGTTTTGTAGTTTTTAATTATGTGACAAATCACAAAATGGTAAAAAGTAAATTATACACGAAAAAAGTTTAGACTACAATATATAATGTTTTTTTTTTTTTTTTTACTGAATTTTCAGTTGAGTGAAAATAGTTTTGTAATGTTATTTAATGTGACGAAAAATATTACGAAAAAAACGAGAAGATTCAGATATTATAAAACGGTTAATATTTAATTTAAAACGGTAACAATATATATTAATACGAGTATGCTTGTATATTATAACACTTTTTAATGACAGCCTTTTTTCTTTGATAAAAAAAAACCTACTTGAACATGAGAAAAAAATTGAAAAATCTCACATCTATAGTGAAGTTTCCTCGTCGTATTCGAAATCTAAAATAATGATGATACGACTTGGAGTGGGAGGTGCCCTCTCTCTTTTCGTCGTGGTTAAGCCGTCCGTATAAACGGTACGTACGGCGTGTGTATTTGTCGGAAGTAAAATAATTTAATTTTAAATATTATTCTAACTAGGGTAACGAAACACAAAAATCGACGGGTACATGAAAACGAAAAATAAGATTCGTTCACCGTTGGCTGGAAAATCAAGTGATCTGATGGGCACACCGTACAGCGTACATTATTATTACTATTTAGCACGGCCGCGTCGGGCGTTCAAGTTTCCTCGGACGTGCGCCGTTAACGTTATTATCAATATAAATCGTACGTTATAATATTATGTTATTGCAATGTTTCAACGACTAACGATCGTTAGGCAAGTACGTGGTGTCACAAGAAACCGCCGCGTCTAAGTCTGATCGATTACTATATGGTTCCTAGAGCGTGCGAACTTGGACACGGAAATCATCGTACAGCGTACACATCAGATACACTTGTATTCGTGACGGTGTGTGTATATAATATGTAATAATTATAATTGTCGTGTGTGGTCGTGCACACGTGAAATATCGATAAATCACTACGGGGACGGCGGCGGAGGCTGTCGGGCGCGTTAGAACGGTGCCGAGAGATGAAGACCGGGGGTGTGTTAGGTAAGGGTGACTAATGTGAAACAAGGGTTGACGGTGGTTACCTTGTAGTGTCTTCGGATGGGCCGACGGTGACGTAGGCGGCGGTGGCTGTTGTTGCGCCACGGCCGGCGGCTGGAACTTTGGCGACGGCGGCTGCGGCGACGGCGCGAGCGGCACCGGCGACGGCTGCTGCTGCTGCAGTCTCACCGACGGCGAAGGGGTCGCTTGCTGCTGCTGCTGCTGCTGGTGTTTGACCAGGGGCGGCGGCGGAGACGGCAGCCGCCCGTGGTGATGGTGGTCATGGTAGTTCTGCAGCGACTGCACCAGCGGGTCGGAAGACACGTGCGCGTTCCCCTTCTGGTTCTCCAGCAGCTTTTGCTGCTGCTGGTGCAGCCTGTTCTTGATGAGAAATATTTTCGGCATCGCGGCGGCGAGTTTCGGACGTCGGACGGGTCTTCACGACGAGGATCTCGAAAGGCGAGCCGGCGGGAGGAGGACGGAAAAATCCGAAAAAAAAAAACTCGTACGCTCAACCGTTGTTTTTCTTGGGTGTGCGGAAACACCGACCAGACACTGTCATCCGCGCCGGAACGGGACGTACGAAGTGATTCGGCGACACGTCCACCACCGTAGCAGAGTCATCGTTTTCGCGTCGACCGCGCGACGTCTGCAGTGCGTCTTTCTCTCTGTCTCTCGGAAGAGACGAAGGGGCGGGGGAAAAAAAAACGAAAAATAAATACGTCAACGAGTCGTAAAGTCCCGTAAATCTTGTAGCGAATACACTCGTGCGATCGTCGTCGTCGTCGTCGTCGGCGTAGTCGTAGTCGTCGTCGTGTCGTCAAAGTATCATATATCCGAGTAGACGTCGTGTCGCGACGGGTTTGAAAAGTCACTGCGACCACTGGCGGATTGTGCGGCACTGTTCGACACGGCAAAACGAAAACAGTAAAATCGGCAAAAATAAAAAAAATAAAAAAAAATAAATAAAACCGTACCGAAAATTTGTCAAGAGACCCGCGCGAAACGGCGTACGGCCGACGGCACTGTGAAACGAATACTGGCTGTGCTACGGATCGGTTCGAATGTCGGACGGCCCGAAGGTCTCTCTCTCTCTCCGTCTCGGTCTCGCGCCATCTCTCTCGTTCACTCTCTACCACCGTCCCGCTCACGCACACTCTCTCTAGCTCTGTCGTTCCGTCTCCGTCTCTCTCTCTCTCTCTCTCTCTTTCTCTCTCGTTCGCCCCCTCCGCCGGCACCGTGGCCGTCTAGCTGGCCACCGACCGGTACAATAGCGTTCCGTCCCCGGGGGCGTGACGTAGCGCCGCGCGACGGTGGGGGTACCGCCGTGCTCTGACAAGCCGCGCGGCGCAACGGGCCAGTGCCAAGATCACGGTTTCTGCGGTATTCGACCGCGCGCGCAGTTTGCGGTCATGCCGCGGAGACGGCGGAGGGGGCGGTGGCGGCGGTCGGGGTCGGTTGCGCGGCGGGGTGGTGCAGACAGTGGAAGAGAAGAAACAGAAAAAAATAAAAAAATAATAAAAAAATAAATAAATAAATAAAATAACGCGGCGGTGCGGACGGCGGGGAAACCTGTCGTCGTCGTCGTCGTCGTGATGTAACCGGTTGCACGCACGCGCGGGGAGGGAGTACCCGCGGCGGCGGTGAACCCGTTCGACAACACACACACACACGCGCAACACACACACACGCGCATACTCGCCTGTGATCTCGCTCATACGCGCAAGAACCCGCAACAGGTATATACACGTTATCATACTGTTATACCCTTCCTCTTCTGACTGGCCGTATTTACTCGTCGTGATCCCCTTCCCCTGCCATCGCCAGCACGTATACACACACGCCGACGGCCACAATGACCCGCTAAGTCTATCTTCGTCTGAGTGTATACTATACCTACCGTTGCTGGTATAATATGTTATATTATTATTATTATTATTATACGTATACACACGCAAAGTATGATATTATATATATATATATATATATATATATATATATATATATATTATAAATATATAGATACGTCGTCTTCGGACCGAATCCGTTCGACCGGTTATCCGTTTTTTATCACTGTAGACGTATACATAAATATAATGTACCATACTATAGGCTGTTTCTTTCTTTTATTAATATTTTTTTTTTCTTTACGGCGAACCAAGCGCCGTAGCTGCAGCGGAGTCAATGTCAAAACACGACGGACGATTATAAGTTTTACTTTTTGCCATTTGTTGTTTTCTAAACACGTCCGTCGCCGGCGACGTAATAAATGTACGTACACGCCGCCGTCTAAACGGTAAAATCGAACGCTCTCCGCTTTTCCACCGTCGGCCGTATACAATAGGCGGTACCAATGCCACGGACGTTCCTGACGCCCGGAGACTTTTTCTGAATTTCTACGCCGGTCAGTGCAGGAAGCTTTCGATAAACACGCAATGACCTGTTCGCCTGTCGTGAGTTTTTTCCGAACGTGAGAATTCTGGATTCGTGGTGTTTGGTTTTTATGAACCGCAAAAAAGTTGATTTATATCAACTGCAAATAGCCTTAGACCAATATAGGTTTAAACGAAACTATATTTTATTTATTTTATTTTGTATCAAAAAATTGCTGGTAAACTGTGTCACAATCATATTATATTTCCTATAACTGTTCGTTGAAGTCTCTACCACATTTTCTATAAATACGCGTTAGTTTAGTGCAAAAAATCGTATTTTGTTCTGGAAAAATATTATTTACAAAATATTTTGTGATACTTTTGAATAAATGAAATATGATGACACCATAATCTTAAAGTAGGTTCAAATCTCGACCCGAACAATCGAATATCTTATCATACGCGATTAAAATAAACATGAATTGCGGTATAAAATGAAATTGAGCTTCATAAAATTAATCAATATGATCGAAATTTGATCTCCTATTTTAATCATGACAAAGGTTTTTATTAAAGCTCACTAAAAATGGTTTATTTTTGAAGAGTATTATCTGATAATTTGAGATATACTGATATACTTTTTAGTTCCTCGTTACTCTTATATACATGATCAAAGCTTTTAATATTGATTTCATTCACACACACACACATACACACACACACACACACACACACACACACACACACACACACACACACACACACACACACACACACACACACACAAACAAATTTATATGTACACTTTAAAATTAGATTACGTTACTATAAAATATGATTATTTTGTGTTTAAATAAATATTTAATACAGTATATCAATAATTAAATTATCAGTAATTACGAAGGTTATACTTATAGGATTATTATAATATTTCATCACAATTTATAGAATGTTTTTATTTGTAAATATATATCATTTCAACTAATTAAAATAAAGCTATAGTAATATTATAAAAATATATATTCAAACATATTATTATTATCATTAATCGTTAACGTAGGTTTTTAATCAAACCAATAAATATAAATGAAATACATGCAGTTAATAGTATTATTTTTTTTAAATAAAATTATTTTATACTATAGTGATTGGGTTTAGTTAGTGTTGATTTAAATACACACACCAACATACTATCCAGTTATTTTATAAACCATCCAAATTAATGTTTTATAAAGTCAAGTAAGTTAATACGTTTTATAAGTAATTATAGTAATTATTAAACGTAATTTATTTAAAACATTATACTATTAAGACTCATTGATTAAAGTTAACCATTGGTCTATGATGACTGTATACTTAACATTATGATCATCAGTGTATCACAAGTCGTTAGGAATATAATTTTAATATTTTACTATTTATGGAATGCGATTAAACCGTATTGTTGTATTTTTCAAGTGACATTCATGTTGTATGAGGTACCTTACACAATAAAACCGTATGAAAATTCGATGTTTTGTTAAAACCAAAATTATTTTCAGTATTAAATACTTACATTAAATTAACCACATGGAATTTTAAACGGTATGGTTGTCTACCGTAAGTATTGCTCGTAATTTATTTAGAATGATTTCTTCGATTCTTACGTAACATATTAACTATAAAACACTTTAAGTTAAAATGTCGAAAAAATTCACCAATTTAAAGTATGAGAAAAGTATCGTCGGCTAAGACGTAATACCTCGTAAGTCAAAAAAATGATATTTTAAGATATATACATCAAAATTTACAGAAGAAAATATGGAATATTTTAATGGTAATATTACGTTTATCTCATAATTTCCAAAGAGAATATAAACTTGGACGCAATATCGCGTATATCAATTATCAGTATTTTGTCAGAAATACATCGTATCTCCACCTTGGACAAAATATTTATTACGTCCGCTGGCGCACTGATACCGCGGTAACTGCAAACAAATATTAAAACGGTTCTGTGGCCACAATACCTTCGATTTATAAATAGAAATAATAAATAGTTGTAATTATAAAATATGGTGTTCACAATCAATGATAATACTGATTATATTTTATTAAATCTAATATATCTATTATATATATTAATATATATAATTAATACGAAGAAACAGAAATAGTCCAAGCTATAAGTATGAATACTATAAACTGTAACAATATAGATGATAATTTGCCTAATGAAAGTAAGTTTGCAGTAATATAATAGTTTATAATATTTAAATTACATTCTTCAATGTATATAATTATTTTGTAATTTTACAGTTGACCCTAATAATATAAACTTACTTTATAATGAAGAAACAGAAAATTTGTATAACTGTTCAAGTAATATTATACAGAGTACTGATGTTATGGATCACACAATGATTTTTTACATTCTGAGAGTGACAATAATGGTTCAATCGACATACTCAATGGTGATACAAATGAAAAAAGAATTAGAAATAAGAAAAAAATGCCATACAAATGGAAAATAAATTCAAATAAAATATTACGTATGAAAGGCCAATCATATTTAGGCTATACACGGTCTAAAGAAAAGGTAATCTCTCACAACACAAATAGACAAGCTAAAACTATGCTCCCTACATGTACCAAAGTATCTTGTCAAAGGTCTATTAAACGAAAGTGTAATGAAATACTGGAGGATGACAGGTTGAGGGTATTCACTGATTTTTGGTCCAATCTTAGCTTAATTAAATTAGTCAGCTAGAAAACAATAAAGTAATAATAGCTAGTATGTCAATATCAATTTTCAATATACTTAATGCAATACCTCGTAAGTCTAAAAAAAACATTTTAAAAACGAATTATAATTAAAACTACATTATAGACTAATGTAAAACACAGTCTTAAAAAATTATTTAAAACATAGGCTAAATTAAATACGAAAATTGATTTTATAAACACAAAAATGTGTCTCCTGAAAAATGAATGTTTTTGACTTACGAGGTATTACGTCTTAGCCGCCGGTATGTTGTTTTAACATGCGTTGACATATAAAAGAAAAAACTTGAGATAATATTGTTTCTGATGGAACAAAACAAAATAATAAATATGTGTTGTAGCATTGGTTATTTAAAAATAGAGATGATACACATAGTTTAACCAGTCACTGTTCAATTTAGATTTCAGAACATACAATTTGTTTAGTAATAAATTACATTTTAAGTTTTACCTAATATAATTTTGCTATGTTTTTCAATAGATAAACGCGAATTCTTTCTTTTAAATAGAACCTTAAATAAAAATGTAACAGGATTTTAGGCCTTAATTTTCGGTCGTCAAGTTCCTAGATGTGTTGAAATTTCAATATGGAACTCATATAATTTTATAAATTTAAAATTAAACATCATTGCAATTAAGTTTCTAATATACATGAATATTTAAAAAAAACGAAATAAAGACTTCCATCAAATTTAGCGAATCATAAAAAATTGATTTTTTTCAATAATATCTGAACACTGTAATTAAGTACCTATCAAATATACATGTTATTTTTACAAAATACTAATTATGTAGGTTTGGTTTTTTTCTTGGTAATTGAACGATATTTAGTAGGTATATGACTTTCAGGTAAATATATTTATCTCCGTAATGTACATATACGCAATTTAAAAAAAATCTTATACATTTTTTCCAATGTAGCGTATGAGAAAATCTAATAGTAGTTAATTTAAGGAATAAATGTTTGGTATTTTATAAATTTAAATAAAAAAATATGATACTTATTTAATTACACGTCGTAATTTTTATAGTAAATGTGTTGTGTATGTACTGAATATGCCTAATTCAAAACGTACGGCTAACCTGATTATTGCAAATAATTGCCGTTAAAAGTGGCCTAAAGATATTGAAAATTTTTCAGAGTACAGAAGAAAATTCGTTTAACTATTTAAAGACGACTTTAATTTATGTGAATATGCAATTATTGTTATATGTAATATACAATTTTTGTTAAAGAATTCCAAACCCACGTGTATAAATCGATATCGTGTTGGTAGGTACCAACATGGTGTTTACACAAAGAACACAAAGTAAACAATGGTTTGACGACAAGCCAAATTAAAAAAAAAAGTCCAGTATAAAATCGAATAATTGTAACTTTTTTTTTATTCGACGGAGAAAATTACGAGCGTATAGTGACTGTCGGAGAAAAAAAAATAATACGTTTTAACGATTTCGCGATCGAATCGACCAAGGCTTTATGTAGGTGCTTATTATTAAATACCGTTTACGCACACGTGCATCGGTGCACACCAATAATACACTATTATTCAGTGTTGGGGGCTGCGATTTACAGCAAATCGTGCGAAACTATTTCGGTAGTTTTTCAATCACAATAACTACACCGCTGCCAGTGACTTGACTAACGATTTTCCCCCGTCGCCGTTACAATCAGACGTACCGACCGTCAAACCGCTTCTCTCTCTCGAAGAACACCAGGTTCACATTATACACACCTGACGCATGCACTCGGTGGAGTAAAGAGTGCCGACAAAATCGCCTTAACAGTGCAATGATTTCATGACGTACACTAGGCATATAGTATATACCCAATACCTGGTAATTGGTGTATATTATTACTCGTGTCTCGCGTATTTCTATTTAGATGTCTCATAACGGACAATGACGGTTTTTGCCGAGGCTGCAAGTTCATTATTATTAATATTATTTTTATTATTACTTATATATATATATATATATATATATATATATATATATATATATATATATATATATATATATATATATATATATATATGTATTTAAATATTAACAGTAGTTTTTTATTCAGTCACTCATGATCTCTCTCTCAAACACACTCATGCAAACACACACACACACACACACACACACACACACACACACACACACACACACACACACACACACACACACACACACACAAATACTGGCACACGCATGGACGCACCGCCGAAATTACGGATAATTAAATTACACGCGGGTCGTTATCCTCTGTATTCGCGCCGCTAATGGCCTCAGAGTGCGGACGATAACGATTGACGCGCTCGTGTATCTACGTGGATCAACAGACGCGGTACAATGTTTTTCTGGCGGTCAAACACGCGTGCGGCGAAAAGGCTGACCGGGGTACCGGTCGCTGCTCGTATAGCTGTCGTGTTCGAACACGTGGTCGAAACGAGTCAAGGATAACAAATTCGGATTTAGTGTCGTGTTTTACGGCCGACGTCTAAAACAATAATTATTCTCGGAATACGGATTTGAAAGTCCCTCGTAAATTATTTTTTATTCCCGTTCTTTTCACGAAAACGACATAATCACTTTTTTCGGTGTCGATTTCATTCAATAGAAACCTTGTCGAGATTATTAAAATATTTACATGATGAATTGTTACTACTCGTTCATTATTAATAATATATTAAAAATACCTCAACACATAAACGTGCGTAATATTAATGACGTTGATGCTGAAAAGGACGTACGTATTAGCGGAAAAACTATAGTTTAAAATCACATCCAAAACTCATTTTTAATCGAATTCTACTCTCCAATGTCTGCACGTCATTTTTTTTTATACCACGGAACCTCTCATGACGGACGCTTCTATACAGCGAACGTTTAACATAATGTACATTTTTTTTCGGAATACACTCTATTTCTCTCCCTCTAAATAGCGAACGCCTCCGAAAAGCGGACGACATTTCAGCGCCCAAGAGTGACCGGTGTTGAGTTTTTTCACTGAATTTATTAAAACCATGGCTAGATCTTAACTAACTTATTCAAAATCTGATTTGATACAAATTCGTTTCATGGTCCATACAATTGAAATACAAAAGTTTATGTTTCATATTTTTACATAATTTAACTAAATTTATGTGATTTCGCATATTAAAACATTTTAAGCCTGTTAATGCATATTTTATGTTTATAATTTATTATTAATAAATTTAACTATGTTGTACCTAGTATTGATTTCAGTTTTGTTTTCACTGGCCCAGTATTTAATTTTAAAATTTTCAAGAATAAAAATATATTTATTTATACCAAGACCTGTCACAGAACGTGTCATGCCCCGGTATCGTTAAATAAGTTGGATCTCGTAATCTTAATGACCGGCCGTTTGTTGGATGGTCTATAACTGCTGGTGTTTTAACATTTTAGTTAGAAAAATACACGAGACATTTGTATATTTTTAAAAATTAAATGAATAAATATTCAATTAATTTTTTTTTCATAATCATTCTTTTAGATATACATATTTATAATAAAAATAGTTAAGGACAAATTACAAAAAACATTATTTTGTACCTGATTGAAAAATAATTTTTTTTTCATAATTTTACTTTTATATGAATATTTACAATAAAAATAGTTGCATATTATACTGCATATTTGAGTTTTTTTTTAGTGCATACGTATGTACATATTTTATAGTTTTTTAGTGCATAAAGTTCCGAGCCCTGAATTAATAACATTAGACTGTCGTATAATATCGTATTGTTGTTCGTTTCGCGGGCCGAAAACCATATCGTATACGCCCGCGTGTCCGCGTAATCGGCACGACAGACCCGGTGAATAGGAGCAGCATTCGTACGCCGACGGCGAATTATTTTCGTCGCGCCGTAATAACGTGTCCGACGACGACGATGATACGACGATATCAGGCCATTGTTGTTGTGACTGCCGTGGTCCGTACGACGCAAGGTTGTTACGTTTTAGATTCGTCCGTTTTATCGTCTGGCGACTTATACGCGTCTCGAACGCTTATCATCAGGGCTCGGAACTTTATGCACTAAAAAAATATAAAATATGTGCATACGTATGCACTAAAAAAAACTCAAATATGCAGTATAATATGCAACTATTTTTATTGTAAATATTCATATAAAAGTAAAATTATGAAAAAAAAATTATTTTTCAATCAGGTACAAAATAATGTTTTTTGTAATTTTTCCTTGACTATTTTTATTATAAATATGTATATCTAAAAGTATAATTATGAAAAAAAAATTATTTTAATATTTATTCATTTAATTTTTAAAAATGTACTAATCTCTCATGTATTTTTCTAACCGGCCGGTCATTAAGATTACGAGATCCAACTTATTTAACGATTTCGGGGCATGACACGTGCTGTGACAGCTCTTGGTATAAATAAATATATTTTTATTCTTGAAAATTTTAAAATTAAGTACTGGGCCAGTGAAAACAAAACTGAAATTAATACTAGGTAACTACATAGTTAAATTTACGAGTATTAATAATAAATTATAAACATAAAATATGCATTAATAGGCTTAAATTCTTTTAATATGCGAAATCATATAAATTTAGTTAAATTATGCAAAAATATGCAACATAAACTTTTGTATTTCAATTGTATGGACCATGAAACGAATTTGTATCAAATCAGATTTTGAATATGCAGCTTCCTGAAAAACATGCAATTGCATAAAGTTCCGAGCCCTGCTTATCATCGTTCCCCCGGCGTTGACATCACCGCTCCGGTAATTATCGTTCTCTCGAACCTTCCGTCGGAATCACCAGGGCCGGATTTACCGACAAGCAAAATAAGCATTATTTACGGCCCTCGAAAAAATTCGGCCAGTAAAATGTCCGGTATAAAAAAAAAAAAATAATAAATGACTAGCTGACCCGGCAAACGTTATTCTGCCATATTAATTTTCAAATAAATCGAACATAAGTATAAAACATTAGCGTATATCATCTCACAAATATAGTATAATATACGAAAAAAAAATCATTAAAATCGGTCGAGCCTTTTCGGATAGGTACGTTATTTCATATTATATTTATTTGATAGATTAAAAGTTTTCAATTTAACATGGTTTCGTATTAAATTTTATTTATATTCATTTATTAAATAATGAATTATATCGCGTCGTTTGTAGTATTCACTCCTCCTCTCCTAAATTTGAAGAAAGACTATATACATATGTATATATATATATAATAGAAAACAATAATCTTTTGTATATTTTATTGATGTTACTTATATTTATTAAGTACCTAATTAATTAGGCCCATCTGAATCATTTGCTTACAGCCCCCAATCACGTACAGGGACGAGTGTATTACGTACGAAACGACCGGCCCTCGCGTTGTACGTCCACGATTTAAAAACGCCAGTGACAATGTTTATCAAACGTGTCCGACTTACAATACACGATGTCGTAAAACACGGTACCTATATTTTAGTAGTAGGTACCTACACGAATAATTGTTGTTCGTGGGCAGGTTCGCTGTTAATTATTGTAGCCAGCGTTACATCACTTTTAATGGTAATAAATTTCAAACATTTCTCCCCGTCTTCGAAATACTTCCGTTATCGTTCACGACGGTTCACGTCTCGACGTTGGTTTCCACGAGCATACGATGACAGGGTGGATAAATTACGGTGTGACAGTCTGTCGAAAACGATATCGTTCTCAATCCGTTCTGATGTGTTCTAACATGATTAATAAATTAATGTCGTCGCGTTATATGATATCTAAAAAGCACGAGACGGTATGCTCCGGTGTGATTCAGATCGAACTCTGTATGATTCGGTAGGGTCATTGGTGTTGCGGGGAATTTTCGGAGGTGAAATCATCTCACTTCCGTCGGTCACGGTCAGTGGACAAAGATCGGAATAATGACGCTTTGCAGTATCGGGTACCTGACGCCTATTATACATATCGTTTTATTAATGTTCATTCGAAACAATCGAACGGTTTCCCGGGACACTAGGCAGACGCTTGTTATTCCGACAGAATATCTTGGAAATACACAATATTAAGACCGGCCCCGGTGACAGTTTGTCGAGACCTGAACACGGTTCGATTTTTTCTCCTGTGCGCCAACACAAAGACCGCCACGATGGCCCAACAAATACAGTCATTGCCGAAAATACCAGGCTTGTATCAGTCTTTCATGGTAAGTCCGATGTGATTTTCTAACCCAGCCGATTTTCGTGGAAACCGTCGACCCGACGAGTATGGACGATCGGCGTGGCATCTGTTCGCCGTGCACGCTCTCGACTGATTAGAGAGGAGGGATTTACATTTTTTTCAGTTCGCGTAAATCGCGAACTTACACGTTACCGGAATAAGAGCTCGTTTTGGACATTTTCCTCTGACGTTCCGTCTCTATTCCGCGCACTCAACACGGTTTAATCTGTGTTTGACGATTGTAGATAGTAGGCCAGAAATAATAACCACCTGCAGGGATATCGAACGGAAAATAAAAACGATTACGTTTTTTACTCTGATGTATTGAGCATCTGGTTTTTTTTCGTACTCATTCATATTTGCAGTGAAATATTTATCGGCCCGCAGTGTTGTATAATGTTGAATCGTATTACAGTAGTTATAAAGTTCAATAAGATGTAGGAACCCCAAACCGCTAGGGGTAAAATTAATACATAGATAGATATAGGCCATAGCATCTTAATCTTTTTAACACCCTGAACCGAATTTTCCCTTGAAAATTAATCTCGACTCACGTGGGACAAAAAAGAAAAAAAATTCTAAAAGGACAAGATACTTTAATGATGAACGTTTTATTTGTACACATAATGGATATTATTTTATTCATACTATGTACGGGTTAAGAAACATAAACTTCTCGTGACTCACAAAAAGTTGGTTATGGACTTACAGTCTGAAAAACGCTGATATTGGCATTAGGCGTATAGTGCGTGAAATACACGTGTCACGACTAATTCCTGAAAAATGCATTCAAATTAAAATCCAAGCGTGTTCGTTTTTTTTTCGTAGTAATCCGTACTTTCGTGTACTTAATATAATATGTAAGTATTCGTATTTAATAGGAAATTGATTGTGAATCTTTACCACGTATCATCTGAACCGTATGAAGTTTTAATCAAAAGAAATGTGGAATTATCTGTATCGCAGATATTAGAAGAGTATTTTTAAGTGAATAAAAAATAAAAAATATTCGTCAATTCTTAACGTTGTTCATAATATTGAATGAATTTCCGATTTTTTTCGAAGAACGTTGACATTTGTTGTATCAGAATTATGATTCGACGTTTTACTATCTCGGGGTTATTTGAACCGCGTGAATTGAAATCAAACGACGCGTTTCCCACGTCGAAAATCGTCCATCATCCGTATACGTATGTGCGGGGCAGAGAATACGTATTAGAAATGCCTTTTGCCGCGATTAAACATCGAACAAATCGATTTCCATATGAAATAGCGAAAATAAAAAATAAAATGATAAAAAAAAAAAAAATTATAATAAAAAAACTACGTGGAATCCGCCGGATGAGTAGGACGGTACGTGATTTTTTCACCGGTAGGTTTCGGTATGCGGTCTGTGGTGCCATCATCTATATAGAGTGTGTGCGCGACGGTACATAACACGATTTTCATGGCTCCGTTGTTCGCAAGTAATTTCGGTTCGTACCGCGTTCATTGCTTATGCGAAAAACTCGGCAGGCCACAGAGAGTAACGACCGAAGGTCGCAGACCATAACAGTGTAATAGACCACATGTATTATAATACTATTATTGTTATTATTATTATTATTATTATTATGGCCAAGTGCGAATTTCGGCTAGGTACACGGTGATTTGTCGCCATTTCCGGTTCCGGTCCGAAGACTATATTTCGTCTGTGTCGTGTGCCCCTGAAAATATACTTGGTATTAAGTATATATATATATACATTATGTTTATGAGAAGGACAACAATTAAAATAGAAAAAAAACGAATTCGCATTGTAATAGTAGGAACTTGGTTATTTTTTGTGTGTAATCATTATGTTTAAAGACGGATGCTTCGTGAATTTCATCGTTTTTTTTTTTTAATGCAGTTTTCTATAAGCGTTTTAAAAAAAAAATTTTTTACTCAGATAAAATGAACAATGTCCTTTTTCAAAGTACTGTTGGTTTTTTAATTAATAATTTATGGATACATGCATCGAAGTTTTAGCGACATAAATTAACGTTTTGTTCATAAAGAACAACGTTACGTATTGAAAAATCAGTAGCGTGCCACCGCTAAGAATCTTAATACAGCCATTATATCAGTGTTAGTATTACCATTGTGTTTGGTGAGTTTCATCGATGTGTGAATACAATTATTGCTATGCATTATCATATTTAATTTAAAAGCGATTATCATCGCATTCTAGCAGCTAGTTTAAGCGAGGTTGTTATTGAAACTTTTCCTCATGTTTATTAATTTTATAAATTAAAATTGTATTAAAATCGTATGGTGACTTTCATTGTTTCGTGATTAGAGTATACGCGTTATATTATGAGTTTCTAGAAGCTAAAATGTTGAAAACATTCGATTGGTTCCTGAATTGAAGTAGGTATTATATAAAAAAGTGCATTACATGTTTAATGAAGGGCTTAAAAATGTCTAATTTTGAATTTAAAAGAATTTTATTTTACACGGTAGACAACTATTTTACAGTCTAATAAAATATTGACACTTTTGTACCTTTTTTTATTTTCATAGGAAATCAAAAATAAATACCCAATCGGAACCGACTTGGAAGTTATTAATAAAATACCATTCATTAAGTCGATAGAAAGAAGGAACAAAATTCAGTGTGTCGATAATGACGTAGCAATGGCAATATGGGCCAAAGGCCATAATATTATGAATAAACGTAGTTGGTTGGTACTGGATGACAAAGAGGTAAGAAATTTCCGGACGAATATATGATTTCTAACTTAATTAATGGTTAACGCGTAGAGTATAATATATACACATTGATGATTTATTGAAAACTTGAAATCTTACGTTGTTCACGGGTACACATGAAACTATTGTTGTTGTATATTTTGGTCCCATGCCGACATGTCGTTTACTATAAAATAATTCCAATACGGTAGATTGACGGACTAGATAATGATGTACTATAAGGTATATTCGATTATTTCTGAATGCTCTCGAATTTCGATTATTATTGGCAACACATAAAAATGTCAGGGAAACAGAAGGTTAGCGAGGGCAGTGTGCTCCATAGCTCCATAAAGACCTCAATCAACATAGATTACCAACGGTTCATTCATTGTAATATGAAATTCGATTTTTGTCCAAACAGTGAGCGTCCATTTCAATGGGATATCGTTTTACTCATTGATTTCGGTGTGTTTCAAAAGACAACCGTTTGGTTAGTGAACTAGAAAATGATCATCGGGAAAAATATATACTCTTAAATCAATTCAATACTACGCGAAAATAAATGTTTAGTGCGTTAAAAAAGGAGCATGACAGATGTAATTAATTTTTCAGGTACTCACTTTCGATGCTTATTACAAATACGAAATTCACGGAAATTCCAATGAGGTAAATTGCATCATAAGAAAGCTCAAGATAATCTATTTTTTAGTGGACGATACTATTCAAGTCAACGAACCATTGAAACACAACAGCGGATCTCCACAAGGTTTTTATATGAGAGTACGAAGTTAAAAACACAAAAATTATAGGTTTAATTATTGAAAAACAAATAATAATAATAAACGATATAAATAATGACGTTGTTAAAATTAATATTTTATGACTATACACAATAAAAAATAAATGAAAATTTTTACTTCTGGTATAAAAGCATGATATTTTATCGAAGAGATTTAAGTTTGTCTAAAAGATAAAAATATCTTATAAGATATAATAAAATAATCAAAAACCTTTATGAATCGTTAATAAAAAAATTGTTCTTATTCTAAATGTACATATAAAAAGTTTAAATATAAATATAAATGTGTCATTCAAATATAGAACCAATGTATATTTATATATATATGTGTGTGTATTTTTTTTTGTATAACTATAGGCTGCTACATAAAAAAACAAAAAATACCGTTACCGGGTTGTGATCAAAATGTGGGACCTTATTACAAACTTATCGATCTAGTTGTCGGTGGAAGTGTTACTTTCTACGGCAAAGAGTTAAAAATTACTGGTGTTGACAGTTATACGAGGGATTTCTTGACTAAAATGGGCGTAAATGTGTTGGAAAATCAACCCGTTCCGGACGATCCATACTTTATTCATCGAAAAAAAGTGAAGTCTTATTTATTGTTCCTATTTGGCTGTATAAAATCGGAGTGTTTCATAATTCAACTAACATTCAGATTTAACTGATATTATAATTTCATTGGATTGTTTTTTTTTTTTTTTTATTGCAGAGAGAACTAGATGTCGTGATCAAAACGAAATCAAATGTGATTCGAAATCCACCACCAAATGGTATGGACCGTATGTTATTGCGATTCAGAGGATATTGGGACAACCGGTACGAGGTGGGAGGTGAACTACACTTTTATTCAGTTTTTTATCACCTCATAGATGACACGATGGAGATAGTTGAAGAAATAGCCGATGAAAATGATTTCAATAGAATACATCACAAACTGTTTGTTAAAAGACAAAAACTGCTAAAAGTGTGTACGATATTTTTTTGTCTAGAGGAAAATAAGTTTTATTCATATGAAACTTACCCTTTAATGATAAATTCAAAATGTATGAATTTCAAGTTTCAATTTAAGTAGCTTTGACTAAATTTATTTAATGGTCTGAGCCCACCTGATTACTGTATTCAATATTTTACTGTTTTTTTTTTTTTTTTTTTTTTTTTTTTTTTTTTTTTTTTTTTTTTAAGGTATTTTATTTATTTATTTTTGTTGTTTATGTAACAAAAAGTGTTTATTAAATGTTTAGAGAGGTCCATGGTGTAGTTATCCTGGTCTTAATACGAATCAAGAAATATTAAATGTCATAACAAACCGATCAAATGCGTTTTACTATAAAATGGATAACCGAATATTAAGAAACCAACGCTTGTTATATTATCATGCCAAGGATTTGCGTATTGGAACAGTTTTGAACGTATACAACAGATCTATTGTTTTGGTCAAGTGTGACGAATTCACCAAAGATTATTATAAAAACGTATTTGGATTACGTGAGTACAATTAAATGCATCACTTTAATATTGCCGTGAAAGAGAACAAGTATTTGCTGTAAACAATGTTGATCTTCATGTAAAATTTTATTCATATTTGTTCAAATCAATTTAATTTCAAGTAACCGTTATCTAATTTAGTGAAATCAGTTAGTAGCAACAAATAACAATAAATAATCAATCAACAAAGCTTTTCATCGTAGTTTAAATCTTTAAATTAGAGCTAGAGATATTGTATTAGTGAGCGTGATGAAAAATACGTAAGTTATTTAAATTTTAGAATTCTTATAATTTGAAAAAATGTAATACAATTTATTTCAATACTGATGGCCAACTCAGATAATTGTGAATAAATGAAATATCATTAACCAGTCAAACTGAAAATGTAAAATGACTATATATGAACGTCACTAAATCGTTTTAGTATTAACACCTCACTTTTAATACGTATTATTTAGAAAACTTCGATCCAATTGAGGCTCCTAAAACTACGTGGGAAATCGAAGAAGAACTAAGGAAACAAGAACAAGTAGAAATAGTTCTTAAAAACCAAGACGAAGTTGCGAGAAGAAGATTAATTAGACATCATGGCGGAAAAGGAAAAGAAATAATATTTCGTTTTCTTATTAAAATGGTAACTGATGATTTGATAAATCAACAAAGGCATTTCATCATGATGTATTATTTGGACGATACAGGATTTGCAATATATGAGTTTAGAGAAACGAATTCCGGTGAGTTAAGCAGTTGGAAGTATCATTAAAATTAAATTGATTACTACATTAAATACATATTCAAAATGTATTAATCACAATACCTATATATCTATTGACATTGCTATTATATAATATGGGTATAGGGATTTGGGCGTAGACCGTTTGGGAAAGGGTTTATTCAACTAAAGGTTTAGGTAGTCATATTATTATTATAGTGATCTAGAGTAAAAAAATAATTATTAAAATAACACGTCATATAGGTAATATTATAATATTTTGAAATTGGTTTATAAATAAATTAATTCTATACAATTTGTATTTTTAATACATTTTATGGTAATCTATTGGTCTGGTATTTTAAACCTAAGCATTTTATGTATTGTAATTGGTCAATATATCCTCTCATATTTATTCCATGTTTCTTGCACGAACTCTTTTTATTCTGTGATTTTTTTCGTTGAACATTAGGGAAATTTTTTTGAGATGCAATTAATTTAAATTGTATTTTCAGTTTGGATTTCTAAAAGTACTGCGAGGACTTGATGAATATGAGGGTGTGTTGTATAAAACTGACTGTTATAGTGGGAATTGAATGTCCATTTGGGGTTCTGGGGTGGTCAAATATTGGCAATGATGCCCACAAATGAGGAGGAAATTCTGAGTTTTCGTCTATATATGCGTCCAAGACATAATCGGCAAAATGTGCACATTCATTTTCGGCTGGTATAATTGATAACAACTCAGTAAATGCGTCTCTTACTTCAGCTGGTGGCAAAAATAATAAACCAAAAAAACATTTTAGCCAAAATCCGACTTCAGAATGTTTTGCTATTTGTCTATACCAAATTTTGCCTAAATGAAAAGTACATGTGATTAACTGATAGTTAGGAAATTTTTGAGTTGTAGTTAAATGTGCAGCTTTTTCAAAGTCAGAATGAAAAAAATTTACTTGAAGAGTTTCGCCAATTAGTTAATTACATAACTTTTATATTTCAAACCACATAGCCAAATAATTGTTTTTTGATTTTGATGTTAAAAATACATAAGCTACTTGTATATAATAATTGTAAGTATATACATGTAATGTACAAAGTTGATAGAACAAATTAGGACAGTACGAAAATGTTCAGTCTCCGAAGAAATTTTTAGATTTACATAGGAGTCGTAAATTGTCATGACAAGCTATAAAACAGTTGATTTTTGTTAATTTACGAAACAAAATTGCTGATTTTTGTATTTAATGGTTGATTGCTTATCACACAATTGACCAAATGACTCTTTTTGTGATTTCGGTAATATAGGGTACTGCTGTTTTCGGCTGAGATAAATTGATTACCTGATTAAATTAATATCAGAATGATTAAGTTCATTCTGAAATCCTGACTTGTCTGCTAATAATTATTTCCTAATAATTGTATTAGGTTTTTCATGCGTATGTTCAGTAGCTATTTTTTTAGAAACACTTTTAATTATATCTACAGATAGTGATCTTTTTGTACTATAGGATCATGATAATGTAACTGTATTTTCATATCTAATATATTTTTTACATTACTATCTGTTAAGACACTTACGTTACATTTTTTGTTTGTACAACGAAATCAAAATGCTACATCTTGTAATTTATTTGATTCCGTGCACTTGTATTTTTCGATAACTATACATCTTTTTCCTCATTTGGTCGTTAAAATATGTTCAATTCTTAAATCCGTATTGAATAATATAAATACAGATATTGATTATTAATGTTAAAATATTAATTTTTAGTTTTTACACTTTTTGAAACTTTTAACACACAACACATCACTTAGGACACTGTACCGTTATTACTTTTTATTTAGGTATACAACTTGTACAGCATGTCTGAATTGTATCTAATCACGTTTTTCAATTATAGCGATTAATGATGATTAGCAACGAAATTATCCGTATCTAGGTTTTTACCTAGAGCAGGCAAAAATAATTCTACTCGCCCAAACGGACTATTGATTTTTAGCTAAAATTTACTACCTCCGCCCAAACGACTACCGCCCTTGTACTCTTAAAATATTAAATTTTTATAATTCCTTTGTATAAATTATAATACAATAGATGAAATTTGATAATTCACCGCTTAAACCTATGATTGTAATGAAATAGCTGTATAATTTTATTTGAATAACAACTTTTGCAAGGTATGCGTGGTGGAATGTTTCGTTCAAGACGTAAGTTTGATGAAAAACGAGAAGAAAAAGAAAAATTCGTTTTCCATCAGTTAATAATCGGTTTTCAAATGTCCATTGACGAGTTTAAGTTTGTTATTACCGATATTGACGACAAAACAATCAAATTCATGATACAAAATCCAAGAGAGGTGAACATGAAAAATCTATATGAATTTAAAAAAATGTATAATCCTTTCAGTTTTCACACAGTAATTTGGACACGTTGAGAATCAAAGCGCTTGAATTGATAAACAGGCGATTCCCGAGTCTAGATGAATTTCGAGTGAAATTTTTTCAAGATAGAAAATTAGTCGAAAGAGAGGAATTCAGAAATGCCATAAGTTTTGATGGAGAATTAGATCCTCATACCACAGCGGTATTCGCGTTTGTACATAAACGCAAGGATCCGTTTGAACCGTTTTCGGATCAAGTGTTCCGAAGTGTGGTGCAAGACACATTAAGGAGAGTCCGATTTGTACAATTCGATGGTCTAAAGAGTAATTTTAGAAAGAGAGGCGCCAAAACAGATCAAAACAACTATCTTGGACGAGAAGAAGCGATTAAAGCAATGAAAAGTAATAAGTTCCCGTTGCCCTGGGATATAGCAAACACTCTCTTAGATAAGTAAGCATAGAAAGTGTCAGTGAATAGTTAAAATGGGCAAGATATTTTCTAACTTTTCCGCTGGAAATAGAATACAAATTAAATTTTTCATATTTTTTCGTCTTTCATTGTTTACAGTACAATATTTCACCCATTTTATCTCTCTATATCATAATATATATTCTTTTTTACTTAAGAACTATTTACTTTCCGAGCTAGTTGAAATTTTCGTGTTAGGTCTATAATATATTTGTAGGCATTCAAAAGGACAGTACAGATTAATTTGCACACGACCTAATTGAACGTACTTAATCAATGTTTGTCATTGCCTCTATTTCACTTTCCATCACTAGGACTACATATTATTCATATGATTATTATAATACATATACATTCAATTGAAATTATCTTTTCATCATTTATTCCATAACTCACATTCATTTTCGTTAGAAGTTATGAAATAATCATTACCTATTACATGGTCATTCTAACTACACGTCATTTATTGTCGTTGATATAATAATTGTTTACCGAGCTCAATTTATGTTATTGATACTAAAATCAAAATCTTTTAATCATTTAAATTAACTGAAATATTTTAAATGGTGCAGACATGATTTTGTAAAAGTTAATTCCATTTCAATTTTTTATATTGGTTGTTCGTAGTCGTTTTAAGTTCTACTCCGAAATCAGATATTAATTATTTATTTGATTATTGTAAGGGCTCGAACCTTAAAGACTAATAAGTTTTAGCTCCTGTTTTGATTTTTAAAATGTTAAGATTCAGGCTCTGAATTTGATTTCAATACTTCACACACACACACACACACACACACACACACACACACACACACACACACACACACACACACACACACACACACACACACACACACACACACACACACACACACACACACACACACACACACACACACACACACACACACACACACACACACACACATTTATATGCACACTTATTAAGTACATAATATATTATGTTTCTATAAAATAAGGTTTTTCAATAAATATTTAACGCTACATAGCAATAATTAAATTATTAGAAATCATGAAACGTACTCAGGATATTTTATATATTGAATTACTCACATATTAATATTTGTGTGTTGAGTTACCCGTCAACCGACGGATTGATTAAAAATACATGTCAATAAAATTTGTCGATTTTTATTTTTAGTATGTAAAATTATTGAATCAGTGTTGTATATAACGATGATACGACAAAATATTTTCGAGTTAGAAGTCAGAGAATCGGTTTCGTGACCTGCAAACGCCTACGTATGACAATTTATGTTTATGTTTACAGATTCACAGACACCGAAAATGGCCTTGTCAGCTACGTGGACATGGTAGACTTCATGGATTACATAACAAATCCGGTAGAACTTCCGAGCGGATTGGCCAGGGTTAGTGCAATATTATCCGTCGTAAAAACAAGGGGGTAAAGGGGAGGGAGGGGAATTACCGTATGAAAAATACAGCTAACTGTGTCGAGCGTGCGTGTGCGTGTGGGTGTGTGTGTGTGTGTATGTGTGTATGTGTGCGTGTGTGTGTGTTGCAGGACCTATTATTCGTCAAACCCAAAAAGACTTGGGTCAAAGTGGACGAGTTCGTGGATACCCTGCGGACGGAGGCGTGATACCGTGTGGCTACGTCGGCTCGCAAACGGACACCGTGGCGTGTATGATGATAATAATTACTGTCGTGATCGTTATAACACGCCATCGTCGTCCGTGCGACACAGTATCCCGAACATTCCGCGAGGCGACGGACAAAATCGAATGTATAAAAAAAAAAATCAAATAAAAAATAAAAATACGTATAATATTAAATCTCATTCTTATAAAAAGCATTGTGTCCGACGGTAAAAAAAAAAAAAACGCGCCAACGAACGCGTATTACTGTTGGTCTGCGCGTACCGTCTACTACGATCGAAGAATGTCAATTTGACACACATTGAAAAATAGCCATTCGGAACACGTTGCTATCGTTGGTCATCGCCATCACAAATTCACGCGGGTGTGCGTGTGTGTGCTCGCGTCCGTACCGGCGACCGTGTGGTGCGAGTGAGGTACATTAGCTATTCAGGAAGCGGTGACCAACATTTTAAATCGTCTGACTCGAGCGTTGTAGCGGACAAACGCGTATTATATCGGGTGTTGTTGTTTTAATACACTCACTCACACACACACTTATATATATATATTGTATATATGTTTTATTTTTCACATACATATTATACTTATTATATTTGTTATTTTATTTTATTTATTTTTTATTTTTTCGTACACGCATTTCGCTAGACCGACCGGCCTTGGCGGCGGCGGCGACGGTTCGCGAGAGGGTCCTCCGTCTTATTCTGGCAACGACGACGAACGGTGCGCCGTCGCCACCGCCGCCGTCGTTTCGAGCGAATCGCATTTATAGTTTCCCGACACAGAGGTGCCAGCAAGGTCACGTCCAGCCGACCAGACTGGTGTGCGATAGCAAAACTGGTTTTCCGTTCGGAATATAATAATAATAATAATATAATACACAAATAAATACAACGCATATATAAATACATTATAACGTGGATGTTGGCCTGCGGCTCTCGTGGGAAAACGGAAGCCGGAAAAAAGTTCGGAACTCTCGACGAGCCGCGGCACAGGGTTCGTCACGAGGTGGGATGCGGGGTGTGCGTCTCCATTCCGAAACAGAGGACGAGCTCGGGTTTTTTTTAATTTAATTTAATTAATTTTTTTTTTTTTTATTAGGGACTGAGAATAAAATATAAAAACGATAATTATAATGCGACACGTAATAATCACCATCATCATCATCATCATCATGAGTCTTCTCCCGAAAATCGGGTTTTATTTACTTATTTTTTTTTTTAGTCCCGGTTTATTGTTATGGCAATACCGTAAAATTATTTTGCCGTTTTCAGGGTCGTTAATTTACCGGTGAAAAAAAAAATTACTGGTTTCGGTAAAGAGTCAAAATTCCACCTACGGCGTGCTCCGATGATTTCGAGAACACGACGCGAAGAAACGTATTTTATCGATCGAATAAAAAAGGTCACTCATGCCGGAATTCGCCGGTCGTAAACAACAAGCCCCGCCGGGCCACACAGTCGTTCCGCACTTACAATATATAGGCGACGATAGTTAGAGATACGCGTTTTTTTTTTATCTCGGGCCCGCTATACACACGGTCGTATAGAATCGTTTTAATTACACCCGTGTGGCGTCCGTCTCCGGGTCGCCGTCAGCCGTACTCGGGGCGTGCAAACTCGCACTGTGCCTACACTCGTCGTGATTGCGACGTTCACGGCCCTTGCGAATTCGGAGAAAACCGAGAAAAAATTTTTTTTCGTACACACCGAGTCCCGTTGTTTCGTGCGGTAAAACTTTTTCAACGCCACGTCGTTCGGGGGCCGATCCCGTAGTGCAGTAAACTCGACCTTTGGCTCGTCGTCTCGTACGAAAAACAACGCACGTACGAGATCTGTTCCGCGACATTCGCTCGAATCACGCTCTTGTATTGCACCGTTGTCGTGTAGCAGTCACCTTCGTTCGAAATCTCTGGCATACGGCCACCGGCCCGAGCGGTCGTCGTAGACGAACGTGCAGCCGTAAAACGAACTCGCTCGTATGCCGCGTACGTCTCGCTAACTGTTTAATTCGACGCGCCAATGCCGGTGTGCCAGCCTTCTACGGGACCGAACTGTTATTTTATTCACGAGGGCGGTACGAAAATAGTTTTAAATATTATCTTTTCGCAGGTCCGAGCTACGAACGCGCGTCACGACCCGACGACGGGACAAAGCGCGCGCACGAACAAGGATTTCAAGCGATAAAACGTGTCTGTAGGGTAAACTCTGTTGGGTACGAAAACAGGTTAGAATACACTGGACGTACATTTTAGTCAAACAAGTAAACTTCATTTATATTATAAGTAATTACGATTATTAAAAAAATAAAAATAAATGTATAAACATCAAAACGTCGAAGTTTATATGTAAATTAGTTAATTATAATAATATAACAATACAAATTTGTAAAACATACAAGAATAATATTAAATAGTACATATAAAATGAACAGAAAAAAAACGTAAAGAGAGTAATTATTATTATGATATGATACGGTTTTTAAATACGTTTTACCTATCTTTTAATTCTTCACTGTTCTCGTTATTTTTAATTATACATTTTTTAGTAAACTATTTCACTTTTCAAAAATGCAGGTTTTAAAATCGATAAGACTCAACTACTCGAACAAAAAAACGTACATTTGCGAAACATACTTATAACTCATTTTTTAAACGACTTTGAAATGTTTTAGGCACATATTATTTTACTGTTTTATTTAATTCTGCACTATGATTCGTGAACGAAGCATCGTTTTTAATGTTATAGTTTTATGATTTTTAACAAGGTAATTAGATGATATTTAATTTTGATCGTGATTTGTATGTATATTCATATAAACGAAGTACAACTAACAGGTACTTGGCGCATTTAATATCGTCCTCATTAGTGAATGCTCAAGGGATTCGGTGTCAAATAGTAAATGATACACAAAAAAGTATAAAATCACACGACAAGTGATTTATACTTTTCACATCAGTAATTTTGTACATGCCCCGGATGCATTAGATTGTTTCGTCCTAGCCTATACTAGTTACATCGTACGTATCCGATTGAATATTTTATATAGCTAAATTTTACAATGACAGCGTTATTTATTCGTAAATTTCGTCCAGGAGTGCGAAATTCGCTGCAAGCACGTGGATTCTACGATTACTGTAACGTGGGATGTCGAGTAAAATTGTCAAAAGGTAACTGCTAATAAAAATATGTTTTCACACTAAGAGACGCCACAACGTGTTTCTGTTTGTCCCGTACCTGCTGCTAGAGCAGGTTTATATATATATATATATATATATATATATATATATATACATTTTTTTTATATCTTTCGAAATCTTCGACCCACGACCCAATATCATATCAATTAATCAAATGACAGTAAATCGTATAATATGTACAGGGTGATTCGCAAAAACATCGCAAAATCAAATTTATTTTTACTTGTATTCGTGACACACAAACTTGTTAATACCACGCGAATGGACTGAGAGACTTGTGGCATACTGCATTAAATAAGCAGAGTTCTGCACTATCTGTATTTATAGGATAGGTTTAACATATAAAAAAATAACCTAATTAAAACCAATCGATTGATTACATTTTAATGAGTAAATCTATTAATAATTTATTCAGATAAAAAATTCGAATACATTCATTATTTATACATTGTATAGATGTATAAATTATACATAGTAAATAAGTGCATTTGTACGCTATATTTAAAATGTTTTCATAATTATTATAATAATTATAATAGGCACGAGTGTATAAAATTACATAGGTATATATAATACAAACATATAGTATAAACATCTATAGGTGGATACTAAGTATTTAACGTTTAACATCAATTATGAGTAAAAATTAAGATAATTATTATTTATTTATTTTTTGTTTTTAAAGATTATTTATTTATGAAACTATACAACAGCAACGGATTAAAATAATATATTAGACTGGCTCCATAGACATACATATTTTAGCCGTTTTACAGCGTTGGCAAACTGTTATTTGTCTCGCATAAAAATTGCTAAGTGCTTTGGTGAGAATTCACTTATATAAATCATTTTTGACAATTTAAATTATTGTAAAACTCGAGACCAACAAACACGAAGTAAAATGTTATATTGGAATACAACAAAAAGTAAATGGAGCTGCTACTCCAATGTAAAAAAATTAATTTCTGAGTTTTTCAATTTAAGTGATTCGATTTTATTTTGTCGAATTTACTTATAAAATACTTTTTTTCAATAAATGTATCATTAAATAATAAACTCAATTAGACATAATTTGTGATTTTAATAAAATTTATTTTCGATATCGTACCCGTGATATTAAAGGACAGTCCTAATTCTGTTCAAGTAAGAAAAAAATGCATTGCGCACAATTATTTTGCCGAAACACAAAAAAATTTCGAAAACTCTGTAAAACGCGAATTACTTTAGTTTTAATAAACCGCAGAAGGACCATTTAAAGATTATTTTGAAACTCGGGGAATTCGCTCGGGGTTTTGAAACTCGGGGTAAAGTGTTTCAAACAAGAAGAGTTCATGGATCAGGATGATATTCACCATGTTTCGGAATTACAGACGATACAGAGTTCTGATTGTCAGTGCTCGAAATCTATGGGCAATATCTTTGTACAGAAGTGGCATCTTACAGGACGAAAAACTCTTTAAGACACCGTGTCTTTTAATATTTCTCCCAATCTCTAATTGAGTCAGTATTAAATCTTTAGGAGAACGAATTTGCTATGAGTACTCCTCAGAACTTGCATTTAATAATTTATTTTTTTATTCAATTCGAGAATTGCGTGTATAGCTGACGTATAAATATTGTATATTAAAATACATTCGTATCGACCGAGAGACTTGAACGACGGCAGTCGACTCTGTTGCTGGAGCAATACCTACCTATACGGTATACGTACATATTATAACAGTTATTATCATAATATGCAATAGTAAGTTGCCGATGAAATCCTCTCGGACTATTAACGCGGACGTCGCGGTGCGAGCCGAATCGATCTCGTTCACGCAATGCTACGGTGCGGTCCGCGACCAATGGAATATCGAGTCGAGAAGGAGTATATACGCAAAATGTATGTATGTGTGTGTGTGTGTGTGTGTGTGTGTGTGTGTGTGTGTGTGTGTGTGTGTGTGTGTGTGTGTGTGAGTGCTGAGAGAGAGAACAATTGTATTATATTGTTGTTATCGTCATTATTATTATATTTTTTTACCGTGCTATTCTTATGTGTTCGATGATATTGCCCGGACCGCAACATATTTAATATATTATTATGTACGGTAAAACGCTAGATTCCCTCGGTTCATTTAACACAATAAACGAACACACACACACACACACACACACACACACATACACACGAATTATATACGTATTACTCTTAGGATGTGTGTGTGTGTCCTATACAAGTAACGTAAATACGCAATGATAATGCACATCACTTAACCGAACGTATGGAAACTGTATGACCGGAACGATACCGAAAGATGGTATATACCTAATAATATTTCCATTATACTGTCGCGTCATGTTATCCTCGTCGAATTATTACGTTTTATTCGTACGATTATCGAGTTAGATATTTTGGTACCGTACGGGGGTACCGCAAATATTTTGTATACGTACATAATGGCTTATTCTCTATACACTGTAATAAATTTACTATAATAAGACACCGCAGCAGTCGATTATATTGCTGTTGGCCGTTCGTGGTAAAGCGTTGGGGAAAATTAAGTTTTCAAGGTTGCCGACGCAGGAAAACATTTTTGGCAAAAAGCACCGTATTATACGTCGCATAATCCGATGCGTAATAAGCGTATAACGTAAATAACAATAATAATATGGTATAGTTGCCTACCCGTATCTACAACGCTTTTACACATTATGTATATTTATGTATTATTTTTTCGTTTCGATTTCGTATAAATTATGCAAATTTTTCGCACACGAACGATCTGTTACAAAAACAACACATTTTCATTAAACTCCGTAAATAATAGTATTCATTCAACGTGACAAACGCAAAATTATCAATACGGATTATTTCTTCAGTGGCCACTGAAATACGGTGCAGTGTATTTGATAAAAGTCAATCCGTAGCTATCAATTAAGCCCACCCACGAGAACAGTCGTACAATGCAGTCGCGTGTTCCGTCTTGAAAATTGTAATAAAATTATGCAGGTATATGTATGTATTATATATATATATATATATTGAAAACAGTAAGCTACAAAATCGCTCGTTCTTTGTGTTCGATCTCGTAGTTCGATATCGTTGTGTTGTCTGCGTTATTTATAATCCTCAAGGACACTGGATCTTACAAAGTCTAATTAGGGTGTCTGCACTATATGTCTGTGCATGTGACCTAATGTTCTCATCTTTATACACCGAGAAAACCTTGTGGGTAACAGAAATCCGACTACGCACACAATGAGTAATATGAATATGAATGCATTTGTATTGCACCGCGCCGACGGTATTTTAAAATTTATTTACGATCAACACGATTGTTATGCGGCCGCTATTGTTGTGCTTTTCGTTTTATAATATTGGGGTTCGGTAATATGTTGTATTATACTGCAGTATCGAATGAAATATTATAAAATTCACCAAGCGGCAGTGAAATTACAGGTTGTTTGATTTTTGATATTATGTGTGTCGTGAGTATACATTAAACGATTCATAAAAAAATCCTATAGAAAATAAAGAGTTTATTTATTAAATCAATGATAAAAAAAAAATATAATGATACCAAACAAATCTAATGCTTTAAAAAAAAACACATTTTCATTCTACTTGTATTTATAAAAAAAATTGGAATTCGTTACATTTTATCAACATTTAGTTGTAGCTTGGAAAGCGTAATCTACTAATGTCCGTTCGAGAATGTGCCATACATATCACAATATTTTTTCAATATTTTGATAGTTTTCCCTTAAACTTGAAACTGTCTGGTATCTTTGTGTAACACAATGAAAAAAATGATTTTTTTGTTACCTTCATCAATAATCATTAGTAGGCTAAAATGTCATTTTCAAAGCAATTTTCACTAAAAAATGTACTTTATAATCATAACTAAAAATACTCCTAAGGCCAACGTAATAAGAAATGATGACGCTCGTCGCTTTTTTCCAAAATTACTTTTTTTATTACTATATTTTATTTACCTCATCTAAAAGAAAAACAACGTTCTAAAACTATTCATAGTTACAAATGTCATGATACAAGGTTTTTTTTCATTAAATTATTATACAGATTATAAGTTTTTTAAACGTATTAGATACAAATCCTAAGTAACTCATTTTAAAGTTATAATAGTCTAATCATAGTTGTGATGTTTTATTGTTGAATTGGTAGGTATATAAGTTTTTTAATAGGATACGAATTATGAACTTATCTTAAACTGTAATTACGTTAATTAGCAAATGTCGTATGAGCTGCGACAATCATGTTAAACACGTGGCTGCTATTCTATGAATATTTAATTTTATCATACAACTATACAAGAACTAATGGTATCAACGAAAATAAATTATACATGTTATATGGGACAAACTAGAAATTTGAAGTATATACTTAACTGCAGCGTTCATTTTTTAAAAGCAACATGTACCCCTTTGAAGGCAAACACTTCTCAAAACTACAATAGTACAATCGAAAGTTCGTAATATAGGGTCCAATATTATTTTATGTCTAATTAAAGCGATTTAAAGCATTAGGAAAATCAGAGTTTTCCTTGAAGTAAGTCATTTGAATGTTTTCTTTTTAATTAGATACTTAAAAATGACAGTAATCATTTGATTATAAATTTAGGAGGACCGCATGACAGTTTTCCCAGTTTAATTTTCCCAATTTTAATTTTTTCCAAGAATAAATAAACCTTATTTTTAAAAATATTCTATATATTATGTTGTATAATATCGTGATATTTTGGGTGTTATATTTTTATATCGTAATTTAAATATGATAACTTACTCGTAAATCGTTTGATATGTGTCGCTGATGTACAAACGGCACTTTTACTTAATCGATTTTAGTTATAAAGTCATCACTCAAAAAATGGTGTTGCTAAAAACTTGTAATGTTTACCATATGTTAATAGTATGTTTTTAAATGGTTTACGGTAGGTTCAAAAAAATTTGATTAATTTTAGACTAAAAATAGAATTTTGAAAATACCTTATTTATTTTAAGTCTATCTCTAATTCAATTTTTAATATTTGAGAAAAAGTTTTGAACATTTCATATGACCTTACTTATATACTAAAGTAAAGACATTTACAAAAAAAAAAAAATTTCAAAAATCGTGACCCAGGATTTTTTTCGTAAGTGTATTGATAAATTATTACACAATTTTTACGGAATTATCTGTTTTTATGTCAATTTCCAACATTAAAATATTTATTAAAAAATATTGATCCATTCAATCACTATGCAACTTTGGATACAGATAGAGCAATATGTTTTGAATCTTTTGCTAAAAAAGAAATTTTTATTTGTGAAATAAGGAAACTTTTAATATGTTTGATGAAAAAAACAAATCAACAATTTAACTAAAAACGGTGAAATATATAAATGGTAAATTTTTGTTTGTACTGGAGCTTTGCTCACAATCGTTTAACATGAGGAATTATTTATCATACCTGTAAAATTCAATGCTCTAATCTCCATTATCTTGACTAAAGAATGAAGAATATTCTATGGTGTGAAGTACGCACTTTTTATATACTTATTAAGAAAAACGGTACAAAAGGAAAGAATCTTTGGAAAAATTAATTATTGGGATTAACGGCATCAGAAAAAAATTATTTATACAAATAGGATTGGAGAAAATAGATAGAGAAAATTGTCTTCCGACCGCTTGGGAGATTTAATATTTTCTTGGTAATTTCACCCATTTGGTATTAATAGATACATTTTAATTATTATTAAAATTAATTTTTTTTCGAGAGAATTTCTTCAATAATCTCGAGTTGACTATGAACGTCTTATGTTAAATCAGTCAAACGAAAAAGCACGTTTATCTTGAAAAAAAATGAATATCATACACACCTACTAATTTTTTTTAGCTTTTAGAATTTTTTAATGCACTCGGGAGTATCTGTTGCCTTAACTTGGGTCGATTGTGTATACTAACCAATATAACCTTCGGCGGAACCGGTTGTAAGTAGTTGCCACTGGCTCCTGGATTTTCGAGTTTTCCGAGATGCTAATATCCGTTTGGATTTCGCTATTATTATTTTGTACTCCAACTCAGTAGGTACTCACACACACACACACACACACACACACACACACACACACACACACACACACACACACACACACACACACACACACACACACACACACACACACGACACGAAGCCTTAAGCGTTCGTTATAGGTGGAGATCATTCGTGAGTTAACCCATCGTTAACTATGGAAATACGTGAAATGATAACAGCTTTTATCATTCAAAATGTAAATCATCAGTCAATAATTATTTTCCCAGTTTGAATATCGTTAGGTAAGATCATAATATTAGATAACTTGTAAACAATTTTCAATTTGTGGAGATTAATTTCATTGAGTTATATTTCTTCAATATATAATTTATACGTTTACCGTAGTATAAATTGTAGATTTAAATATGTTTCTCTATCAGAATTATACATATACAGTTAAACCTCTCTTCTCAATGCCGGACCCTCTGTAAAACGTAATTCTCCTAAAAAAGGAGAATATCAATAGTTCTAGTTCAAAAATACCTAGTTGTTTTTCATCCACTCTATTCAGAAAATTCTTTACAACGGAAAAATCGTAGAGGTCTCAAGTAATTCCGTTTTAGAGAGGGTTTCTGTATACGTTTATTAAAATTAAAATTATTAAATTGTATACATCGATCAACACAGTTCGTTATTTGACAGTAAGTTTGTAAGATCCATTTAAGATAAAAAATTAATGTTTTAATAGATTTAATACATGACTGTTTAAATAATATAAGTACATTTGATGAAACTATTTAGTGAAGCTTTATCTCGTCAACTTATGGAATGTACGACAAAATGTTATATCTAAGAAAGTATTCACATAAATATTGAGTTACATTCAAGCATGTTGGAACACACATTTACAAAACGTCTCATGTGGAGGGATATGAAAATAAAAAAATATGAAAATCGAGGATGCAATACTTTTTGATGCTGTGTACTGTAAATTATAAAAAGTAATGAGTGCAAAAATGGTTGTCGATAGCAAATCTTTGAGTCGTAAAAATCGTATATTTCATCTTTACAGAGTAGCATATCTAATAGACGTACAAATTTATATACATTTATATTTATTTATTTGATATGTACTTGCTAATGTTTACGTATTTTTATCGAATACATTATAGTTACGAAATATTTACCATAAAGCTTTCACTATAAAAAGTTATAGTTTAATTCCGGAGGTCAATTTTCTTGTGATAATGTCTATAAGCTTACCGAATAAAAAATTGGTACATTTTAATGGTATGGTTACATATTATGTAATGTCTACATTGTAACAACGAATTAACTTTTTTGTACAAACATCATGTAATATTGTTATCATTAGATATTCGATCTCATTGATTGTGGATTTGGTATAATACTATTCTTGCGAAATACACAAAACGATAATAAGTTAAGGTTTACATTGGTATTTTTCAATGATTACATGACAAATATACATAATACTATTCCGTAGATAATGTTTGTTTTAACTGTATGCTATTTTACTTCCTCAAAAGTTATTTTCGTAAATAACTTAATTACTGTTAATTAACGAATACAAGTTATTAACTCTGACCTTTAGTTATATTATAATGTAATTAAACTTTAAATCAAAATATTCATACATTTTTACAATTCTTTTCAAATAATATTTTGAAGGTTTTATTTTCCTAAAATATTGTAGTATAATTTACCAAGTCTATTAGTCGTTTTTCTTCGATTTTGTAAAGTGGAAATTCATGCTTCGGCGAATGACGCGTAAATTGTGTTATTCACATACCAAAAAAAAAAAAAAAAAAAAGTGATATATTAGATTAGTAAATGAGTTACGGATGAACACATATTTCCATTATGATATTATTTCAATATTCCTGAAATAAAAGAATATGCATACGCTTACACCTAAAAGAACAATTTTTATAAATCTCTTCTTTATTTTTAGCCGAGATTAATACCGGGGAGTCGAATTCACTCATATAAATACAGGTGCTCATGTGTAAACTCGAATAAATTATGTATCGTCTTGATATTAACGTGTCTGAAACTCGTGGCTATAAAACAGTATGAAATAATAATATTTTAGAACAGAGCAATTTCGAATGGATAGATGCACGGTTGTTATATGTAGAACTGTAATTTTTTTTCAAATGTAGGTACGGGCATGTGAAATAGATTTCGGACATTAACAATAAAAACGAAGATATTTTTCACTACCTTATTATTTATATCAATATTTCCAGTGAAAAAACAATAAAACATCAGTTATTATATGATTTTTTCACCGTATGAATTATAGACTTACTAGTTTCGAAAATCTACAAAAACAAATTATTGTTTACTCAACATCCCCAATTCTCATACTCCACAACAAATAATTCGAAATTGTGGAATAAAATCATTACGATTTTTGTAGTCACCGCAACATTTTTTTAAAGTCATAAAATATTCTATAATAATAGCGATCAGTTAAGCATCGTACCCACTTGGATCATTGGAGTGCATGCAAGTTTTTTTGACCTAGTTCATTTGTTTACTTGTGAAAAGTGACAAAAATGCACTGTTGAGTACCAGTTTATATTTTTAATTTTCGCTGTTGTCTTCAATATAATTTTATATCATCTGACAGGTATTTGTGGGTGTAATTCGTAATTTTTTATTGGCTTTAAAGATCAACACACTATGATTGATGAGTTCAATGATTTAGAATCACGCCTTCGCAGCTATTAATTATCTGTATAGTTTATCTTTAGCATCAATTAATCCGTTAAACACTTTTAAAACATAACTTATTACAGATAGACGCCAAAAAGATAAAAAAATAAAAAAAGTTCTTAAATGTTTGATACAGTAAGAAACATGTTTTAGTCGTAAAACAGTTGATTAAATAGAATATATTAATAAAAATGTTTGCCCGCATAATAATGTTAATTGTCAAAACGATTATGTTAACGGGTATGAAACATTATTGTACATACATTTATGATACCTATGTAATATATTATTTTATTTTACAAAAATATTGTTCAATGGATACATTTAATGCGGTGGAATTAAAATATAAACGCCTCTTTGATTCGTTGTTCACCATAAAGGTGCAAAACTGAACCAGCATATAGCATATATACTCTGATATGGGATTTTATACAGGCAATAAAGTGCATTTCGAATTTACACGATTTTCAAAGTCGGTCAAATCGGATTTATCTGATGGTTGATATTTTATGCACTCTGACTTTCTCAGTTTTCACAACTTCGGTGAAATAAATGCGTTTTACTCACGTGAACACACGGGGATACTCGGAATGCAACTGTTGCATTTCAGAATAAAATGAATGGAAAACCAAGTATCAGTAGAATATTCGTGATTTTCAGTGATATCACAAAATATGGGCGTTACGGGTATTTTTATTGCAATGTGCTAATAAAATAAAAAGAAGAAGAAAAGAAACTTCTCCAGTGCTTTGGAGCTCAACAACGTCATTAATTTTAAGAACACCGTTGCTGAGTCAAAGTCGAACTGGATTAACGTGTACATCAAGGTCATAACAAGACCGGATGACATTTAACAGGACCAGAAATTACAGACTTTATGCGTACCTACGTTCCTCATGTGTGAAGTATTCCATGAGTAAATGTGTGAAATATAACAATAAAACATTATACGTGTTGCTCAATATATACACGCTAGCAGTACATTTAATTTTTGTTTTTTTTTTTTATTTTTATTTTTATTTATTTATTTTTTTTTTTTTGTGAAATACAACGGGAAGCAATGACATTGGTAACCGTTTTCTCACATAAAATGTCCATCTTGAAAAATATTGTTGGCAACGCATTTTATCGATCTCGAAATTACGAAATATCAAATACTTATATTTTTCGACGCGTGAATTACGACGAATTGTTTAAAAAACTCGGTAGTGAAGTAGAATGTTTGAAATGTGATCTTAAAATAATCGCAGTGCCTACTCTGTGCTATGTAGAAAAAAAAACGTTATTTAAATATTGTCTTAAGGTGTGGATCTGATGTGATATAATAATACGGCTCATATACACAGAACGCTGCACCTGTTTGAGATCGTGATTTTCACTAGGTGAACAAGTTATCGCGTTCTTAAAAAAAAGCGATTTTTCTAACTACCTTTGTAGTATTTTTTTTGCTTACAGTCTTTGTTCAGTTTGAAAAAAACGTAGAAACGTATGAGCAAACACCTGCTACTCTTTTAATCCATATTTTCATACTTTCGGACGTGATCTTGTCATTCGAATACAGTATCGATCTAGATCTACGTCTTAGATATTTTTTATGTTTGAATTTTAACTGATAAGCATCGAATCAGATGTCTTGATACTACTGTTTCAAATTGGAAAAAAATCTGAAACTATAAAGATAGTTTCAACGACGTACGTATCAAAAAGCTAAGTTTGGCTGTAACCAACTCACTATTCTGTATTTCAGGTGTGTGATGTAATTATGCTTATATTACATAGGTCGATGTTTATGTTATTTTCTTATTGTTTAAATTATATTTTGGATTTAACTCGGATAAATAAAATAAAATTATGCATCAAATTGTCATAATTATCTAAAGTGTTTAATATGAAAAGTCCATTAAAAATATTCCTATTGGAGTATCGAAACTTACAATTAATTTATTTGTTATGTTTTAAAAACTAAAGTAAAACAGTTAATTGAATTTAGACATGAATATGCTCCTCTATCATCACTTCACAATTCCGATAACTTTTTGAGCATTAGCCGGTAATTACGACGTATAAAAAGTTTGTTATATGATTTTCAAATTAAATTATACTTAGAAGATACTAACAATGTATGAGACTTTTGATTGCGATTAGAATAAAATAAATAATACTCGTATACATAATATTAGTATGGATTACGTTAATAGGTCTTCTATTCAAAAATCTAAACATAAAATTTAAGTGTCATAAATGAGAAACTATAAATACAAATATTATTGTAACATGATATTAATATTATTATTCATGAAAACATCAATAGTCAAATTATACCGGCTACAAAAATTCAATTACACCTTAAATTTGTAGAAAAACAGTTGACTCATTCATAATTTATCCGAATTCCGGAGCATTGTGTTTGATTTGATGACTACCAATGTAAAAAATGTAGATTCTTGTCTGTTGATCGGTATTGTATTTTTTATCTGTAGACTTTAACGCTGTGCTGTAATGGCGTAATCAGTCTGGTGGCGCCGGATCTTGTGTTCATGTAGGGTAATAATAATTACTTTATACACTTTACGATTCTAATATTAGGGTGACTCCACTTACTATTCCGTTTATAGGCATATTTTTTGTATATTTACCTGTTGATAGATGGAAGATGGTTTTACTTTTATTTATTCCATTACTTGTTCCAAGTGGACAATATTATAATATTATTACTATTATTCTTATTTTTACAATACTATAATATTGTTATTTATAAATTGTAAAAAATCAAAAATACACACACACACACACACACGCATTTCACAGTCACCATACAAGTATTAAATCCTTAAAACGCCGGTTGAAATTCGAGGAATCCATGAATAATATTAATAATAATAATAATAATAATATATTAAAACATTTTAATAGTCACTCTATTATTGATATTACTGCTTTTGTAGGAGTCGCATCAACAGTAGTCGCGACTATTTTCAAACGTACTCAAACGCAGGTTGGTGTTTTTTTTAAAACCACATGACTTTGATTGATCGCGATCGTTTTCACGGGACGTAACCGAAACTTAAGATCATACCTGACATTCCACTACAGTATTTTACACCCACTTATAAGAATATTCGAGCGCGCTTTGCTGCAAGTATATATATTAGGGTGTTCCTTAATTTTAAATTTCAAAATATTTTTGGTCTCACCCCCTAAATCGGTGTGTATACATATAAAAGTGAACTGCAAAAAATTTTAGGTCAATCAAATAAAGTTAACCCGTGCCGACTTGAAGTTAATGTTTGAGCTTAATACATTTTTAAATAATTTTAGACAATTTTTGTATTTCCGTAAATATTTCGTAAACCATTAAAAATTCGGAGAAAAGTGTTGCATGAAAACACAAGAAAAGAAATACAAGTGTCAGAACATTCAGTCGATCTGGTCTCTAATTTTCCAAGGCAGGTCTCGATCGTGGTTTGACGTCACTGTAGTCGCCATTACAAAATCGTATCGTTTTGCCGACGGAATCGCACGTACGTACAGCTCGATCCAGCCAACGCCGGAGGGGAAAAACCGATCGATTTCCGGGCCCGTCTTCGGCACGTCTTTCATTCGGCGTGGCGTAATGAAAGTCAAATTACAATGCTATAATTAAGTGTTGCTGAGCCAGTTTTTGTACAAACGCGCGATATAACACACCTATAAGTATACACATTATAATATCGGTGTGTTATACATGATATACCAAGATTTACATTTCGAGTGGATACGGACGAATCTAATTTAGTTCACTGCGTACATACACGGTTATTATTATCTATACTGTGATATTCAGCACGGTCAGAGATTCGTTCCGTGGTCTGCGATATCACGGATCGCGTTTTGGCGAGTCAATGGTTTCTTCTTCTTCTTCTTCTTCTTCTTCTTCCGACGCTCGTTTTTACGAGACAACGTAGTGATATTATTTTACGAGTTTTCCTATACGGACAATCGGATCTTCGGGCCGTTTCTCCGGCGTTTCTCGCACGGAAACTGGATCAGCCGGTATGTCGAGGAAACTCGTCCCGGCCGCACGCGCGAGGCCAAACCGCGTCCTGTCCCGTGCGACCGGGATCGCGCGAATAACGGATTGCTGTAATACACGGGCGGGTACGCGTGTACGAGTGCGTGCGAGCACGGCGTGTTTTTGCTAGAAAACCGAGAAATCCACCGCTAAAGGCGGAAACGTGGGAATGTCGTGTCATAATAAATAATATCAATAATGGTATTCGTTCAACAGTCTGCGCCGGCCCTAGGTGCGTTGAATTGATGTTCATTTCGTTCATTTGTTCATTTCGTTTTTTGAATTTGTTCATTTCGTTTACGTACGTAGACCGACGGACTAATTTAACAGGTGAAGAGCGAGGGCATCTTGAGAAATTATCGTTGATCAGATCCTAATATATTATATTATTTATTATGCGACGTTGGTTTCGTCGTGAAGTGAGAAAAAATCGCGACTTTTGTCCGGCCTAAACAATACATAGCCGTGCCAAAAGCGATTTATATCATCGTTGAACATGAGCAATTGCAAAAAAAATTTCAATTCTTCATTTTATCCATACTATTACAATTATTACCAGTAAAACAAATATTTACGTATTAAATAATAACAATTGATATTGAGAGAAAAATTGTTACGAGCGCAAAGAAAATAGTCTATTTAATTCGATAATATCAGTCACCATTAAAATATTACGTATGAAGTAAACACAATCGATTGGCTATGATTATTATTTATTACTATTGTTTTAGAATCTAATTCTAATTCGAAGTGAAGCGAAGAATCTGTTGATTTTGCACAGTGATTGTTTTTGGAATTTTTTTTTTTTTTTGCAACGGGGGCCCGATCGGTTTTGTCCGATCGTTAAATCCACCACCGATTGAGTCAATAGATATTCTACGAATTCGATATTTTTATTTTGACGTTCGCCGTTTAAGCGAGCCGTGCTCAAAACGAAAAATGAATAAAGCAAAAAATGTTTACGGTCACTCTTGGGGCGAAGGGCAAACGACTTCAGACCCCCATTTTCCCCCCCGTTTCTATACCGTCTTCGGCCGATCGGTTCGTTGACTTTGTCGTCGCGTCGTGTTGAACTTCCGACTTATTGCGGACAACGATTATTACGGGAAACGTCGTCGAAGTGTAATTAAAAAAATAAATAAATAAAAAATAACAATAATGAACGAATCATCAGCGTACACAACAGGTATGCGCGGTGGACCGCGGCGATTAGTTCGTCTTGCGAATCACGCGGCTGAGCGATCCGGCGACACGAGAACCGCGGCGTTGTCGACAGGCCCGGGCCGCGTAATTTCTATACCTATTAGAGTTGTGAACACAACTTCCCTGATTGGTCCAAAATTGCCGCGCGAATTTTGAAATATTTAAATATTTACGGTTAATTTACGTTAATCCGCCGGTTATTAACGTTATTGACCAAATCCATAGGTAGCGTAATTCCAATACTTATTAGATAACATATAATATATTATACCTATTTGACTTACCTATTTATAATTGTAAAAGAAAATCATATACAGTAGAAGCCGCTTATTAGAAACACTTTGGGACCAAGGTAAAATATGTCAATTAACCGATTGTTTTTAATAAGCGATTGGTTTGATTTGTACTATGAAAAAAAAAAAAAATGAAAAATACGCGAAAAATATATGTATTTATGTATATTTATCTATGCATATATTGTATAATTTAAAAAAGTATGTTCAAATGTATATATTTTACTATATTATTTAAAATTTCCATCTATCTTGGTTTGTTTTTTTACTCATACGAGTAATGCTGTGCAAAACCTATTTCATACACACGATAGCTGGACGACAATTCTGAGGACATTTACAGCTTCTACAATTGCCTAAAAACTTCTAAAATGTGCCTGAATTTGTTCCGAATAACCGATGTGATGTTTCGATAATCCGATTTGTTTTCAATGTACTAATGTACGTCCGGTCCGTCTCGGGACTTTTTGTTTCAATAACGCGATTGTATCAATTATCCGTGTTTCTAATAAACGGCTTCTACTGTATAAGAATATTATATATAAGACAATTATATATTTGTCAGACATTATCAGAAAATCACAACGTAAAATTATAACGATTATGATTGTTGTTACAAAAGTATTTTAAAAGAGAAATACATAGACATAGCCATATAGGCAACAGAGATCGCCAGGTACATACCATAATAATTATGTAAATATACAATAACTGTGACAATTTATAGTAAAATAATTTATATTTTCATTTGATAAAAATTATGTAATTGTATATTATTATACATCTGAATTATATTAAAAATTATAGTAAGAATTATTATATATTTATATAAAAATAATGTATGTAGGTATATACTTATAAAAACGTGTCACATTCAATATGTCTAAGCTCATATGAATATAATCAACAATTTTTAAGTATTAGTGTATCGCATTCTGTAATTTATTATTTTCAATTATTCTAGTAATTCTATGTTGTCATTAGCCTATAATAGGTATCATAGGCCGCACTTGGCGGTAATATAACGGGGGTATTGAGAATATTTCAAAATTTGCGCGGCAATTTTGGACCAATCAGTGAAGCTGTTATGTTCACAACTCTAATAGGTATAGAAATTACGCGCCCGGCCCCCCTCGGCTCGGGGACTGACCTAGGCCGGACGATATTGCGCAATGTCGCGCGCGGGAGTCGATGAGGACGACGACGACGACGACGTCTGCAGAAAACGGGTACCGGTCGTGGTCGTCGTCACGTGCGCGCGTTTTACCCGAGCCCCGGTACGTTGGCTGCCTGCGAGCGCGCGCATAACATTATCGTTATAACGGTGCTTGGCGCGCGCGTCTTTCCGTACGTAGGTCAACGTGATTCATCGCCGCCGCCGCCGCCGTCGGATTGCCACGACTGTGTGCCGTTTCTCCTTCTCACTCTTTTTCTACATATTATTATTATTATTACTATTATATAGATATTTTTATTTACTTTTTTATTATTTTTTTTTTTTTTCATTATTTTTTCTTCTTATTTTCTATTATTCTATTATTATTATACTACCACACACGCACGATGTGCTACTATAATATATTATACTATTATACTTATAACTACTACTACTACGACCGGCACAGCTATTGCTATTATTTCACTACTATAGCGACTCTACTATATATCCTATACCAATCCACACACACACACACACACACGCGTTTGTACGTGTATTCATAAAATATGTTTTATGTTATAAGTCACGTTCGACGCGGACGTGCGGTACAGGGTGTCCAGCGAAGATTCACCCGTTTTTGCCACGTCACCCGTGTTAATGTTAAAGAATATATAGAATTATGTTCGTGAAACGCGTTTTGGTGGACATATTATTTTTTACTTTCATAAAGGTTTTCGTGTTACGAGGTTTTTATTTTTACCGTCTTGTGACGATTGTTTTTTAATATTTTCCCAGGCCTTTTGGGGGCGAAAGAAATGTTGAAAAATCATTAAGTCGTCATCAATGTAACGTCAAACAGACCAAGTGTTCAGAAAAATAAACTCTACTGCATATCGGCTATCTTCAAACTTTTGGAAAACGTGAAATAAAAAGTCATTTATCTGAACTTCTTACCGAGACAAAATTTTAATTGAAACACGAATGCTCGTTATCACCATTTCATTACTTTGGATGCGAATAAAACAAAACTGCAGTATTTGATCACCTTCGTTATGACAGTGCATATTGCCATGAGTATACCTTAGCGAGACACCCTGTACAATACTCATATGTATATGTTTTATTCACACTCGAACACGACATAATACGCCTCTGTTTGTGTCCGCATAAATCCTTTCCACGCCTATCGTTGCGGTGTGTGTTGGCTGCCAGCAACTACGTGTAAGGTATACCGGTTGAAAATGAAATCCGTAACACTTTGCACGGTCACCTCACGACTTCGCGTGCCAACGTGGGTCTACGCAGTCGTTGTCGCGTCGGTCGAACCCCTAAATGCACAACACCACATTCCAGAAGTGTACGGTTTACTGACAATAGACGACGTTTTTAAATATGTATATTTAAAAACTGTATGGAAATATTGGAAATGGATTAGAAATTTTTTTTTCAAAAAAAAAAAATTAACACTCGTACAGTATTTCTGGTGGCGTATCCAACAGCTACGATGTCGTAACCTGCAGGAGTTTCAAATTTGAGCGGTCTCTCTAAACGCATCGCAACATTTAACTATCGAAGCACACACGCATTATATAAAACCACGTATGATTTGTATTTGACGTACAAATTATTCACAGGTCATGTGATAATTAAAAAAGAAAACGAAAATATTTTAAACAGATGACATTGTCTACGCATTCGACAGTTTTGTTTTCCGTATAATATCAATGAAATGCAAATGTAAATAATAATAAATTATTGTTTTTATCAAATATTATTTTCAGTCAATTATATTTATGATTTATCAATCATAATTTTTTGAATTCAGGCTTCGTAACGAATCACCAACTAAAAAGATAGGTAAATAAAACGATTGTTTAATGTTTTCAATGATCAATAACTTTTACGTACTATCAGTATTTTTGTATAACTATCGGTAGACTTATTCAAGTATCCGAATATTCCCAATTACAATGTATTACTTATAGTTAACATTGTTATGAAGTGTTTAAATAAATTCTTAATATTCAATAAATTTCCTACAATATTTAGTATTAAGTAATATGAAATAAATACGTATAATATACGTACCTAACTTTGTTGGCCCTACCATTAGATTTTTCGCACTATTTAGAATAATTAATGAACTGTTAATAATTCAGTAGCTAATAATATTGTGATATTGATAAGATAACTTTTCGCTTTACGAGAATAATAAATCTACACCGGTCACAAGTAGAAAAAAAAGAAAAATACTGAAGGTGTGCATAAGCCAAAGGTGTAAGATGTTGCGGGGAACTCGTTTTGATTCAATTAACGTAATAGTATCAGTATGATTTAAAATTGTATTGCTACACGTTTTATGTACACGATAAATCACCGTATCTCTACATTTTGAAAATGATAATATGAAAGACGTGCGAAAAGTTCGCATAAACGCGTTCTTACAATTTTTTTTTTAACGATATTTTTTACTAGGGAAATCGAAAAAATTATAGTTGTTGATAATATATGACCAACACTCGCAAGTTTCAATTGATTTAACGCCCCGATAAGCGTTTAACCAGAAAAAAATAGTAGGTAGATCATCGTAAAACCCGATAAGTCCTCCTACACTCCGCCCCGAGCATTATATTATACACATTTTCATTTACTCGTATAACGATAAATTATATTCACTTAGGTCACCAGCGTGTGCTGTGTATAGTGTACATAGTGTGCGTAGACCGCCTACTCTTTACCTACTGCAGAAGTTGCATCTTTCTCGACGGGAGACTTATTCTACCACCATTCACACCCTTGAATCGACAGGAGCACCGTGAAAAAAAAAATTACTAACCATTTTAACTACTGAAATTATTGAAACGGGATCGTGTGTGTGTGTGTATTTTGAGTTCAAAATTTTTAAACATTATGAATTCAATTCATAAATTTGACCTTTTGCAGATTTTTCTTGCCAAATATAAAAATATGTAGACGAAAAAAATCTATTGTATCGGCTAGATAGGATAGATAGGAGGAGAGATCGGTGGACCCAACCCATTTATACAGAGTGCTCCAGAATGATTTGACAAATGCAATTACTTTTGTTCTATTCAATATTTTTTAGTTTTTTTGTTTTTAAATTAATATAATTTATTTACAGTTTTACGAAAAAATCAAAATATTTATTACGTAAATCTGATTATTAGATAAATTTTGGAGCTTAAAATTTCAATAAAGTTTAATCAGTTAATTTTCCATGATTTTTTGAAGTTTTTTTTTTGAATTTATATAGAGTTGTAAATTGGGCTAGTGTAAGCCCCTGTACTGTACTTTAAAATTATCCTATTTATTAATACGTATTTTACTTGAAAAAATATCTGCTCACCAAGGAGACATTTTCTAGCTGCTTGCTTGCGTTGTGCACATTCTTATGGTTGTGATTGGAATAAATATTATTAAATCAACTGAGTTATTTATGTTATCTATTAAATAAACGACAAAAGCAATTATTATTAAACAATTTAAATGCTTAGTTTATCGAAATGCAGACGAAGGTTCAATATGTTTAATGCGAAGTAAAGAGATCTTTTGTCATTAATTTGGATTAATTGAATACGTGAGAAAAAATAACGTTTACAAACATTTACAGACCACGGTAAATTTCTACAAAACTCTTGTGTGAACGACAAGAATTGAAACCGGCAGGTGAAAAGTCAGTGCGTACCCCGTGGGCAATAAAACACAATCGTATTTGTTGAGGTTTCGACGTAAACGTTTTAAGTGTACACGTTTTCAAATATTTGCCCGTTCCCATAAATCGATCCGGCCAAGTTCAAAATATGTGATTGTCGGGGCTGTTGAGTAAAACAATAACCGAATTGGAATCTCTGTTCGAAGTGTCCCGAGCGTTGTGTTACACATACGACGAATGTACGAACGGTACACAATCGTGTAACACAAATTTGGACGAATTTCGACGATTGTTCGTGATGCCATTTCCGCGAGTGATCCTGAGCGCCTAAACTTGCAGGCACATGTACGGACAAGGCGTTGAAAAGTTCCGGCCGAACAGCGTACTATTCGCCTGCAACATTCTTTTGTTCGGTAATTTTCTCGCAGCCGACCGAAAACGGTTGCAGAACAATGAGATAGGAATTATTATTAATGCATCAACGACGATAATAACACTAATACGAATACGAATAATAATAATAATAATAATAATAATAATAATACGACAATTAACTATGGGAAATAAATCGTAAAATCGGTAGTTATACACATTAATAAACGCTTACTGCAGTCGATACCGTATTGGCTACTAGCACACGTGATATAACCTTCGACGACTAGTAATTTACAATATTATTATACACGTCATGCACACACGTTATACATATATATATATTATACACGTATATGCCGCGCGTATAATATTATGCCTCGTGCGGGAATCACTGTCGTTGAAATACAAATTGTACCGTTATACGCGTTTCTTAACTCTTCTTTAATTGAGGCGTAATAATATTCTGCGACTGCGTGTGTGTGCGGCGAAAACGAGTTACGAGAAAAACAACGATAAAATATTTAATGGTATATACATGCAGTGTTCGACTCGTACTAAATGATTCTTGTAATACTATAATTTCGACTTGGCAAAAAAAATAAAAATAAAAATGAAAAATCGTTCCCGGCGTAATTCGTACAGATATCCTGCAGGTACATGGTGGTATTATAATGTTTGGCCTTAATTCGTATCCCCGCACGCAGACTTTTGAATCGCGTCTCGAGAATAATGCGTTGTTATCAACTCGCGAAATCGCGTAATATTCCCCGAGAGTACAACGCGCGTCATTATGGTCGGTGACGTCGTTTTATCATTGAAATCGACCGCTTGTACACGAGAAAACGTATTTGCGCGTCTTATTTAAAATATCATTGAAACGAAAAATAAACAGTTAACATAATTTGCAATTTGCACGGACGTAATGATGCGTATGATGTTATGTGAGTATTTTACGACCGTGGCTCGGCATGCGGTTATTACATGTAATTTGTATTCAAAAATGTATAATACTAGGTGTATCATCTACATGTATTGATAGAAATACTCCCCGTCGAAAGGTTATAGAACTGTGGGTTGTGTGCACGAGCGTATGTAAACACGTAACGTTCAAACGTTTCGTAGACGAGCGACATGCTATGAAATCACGACGTATGTTATTATAAATTTAATTATTATTATTTTTCCGAGTCCCTGACCTTTACGAATCGATTTTCGCTTGACGTTTCTTTACTTTTCTGCAAATCATGCCTATTGCCTCCACGTCGAACCGGGCACGAATTATTCGTATTCGTGTTCGCACAAGCGAAAAATGTAATACGATTTACGATCATAAACCGTATAGTTGATGAACAGAATGAATATTTCTCAAGCCACTCGTTGAATTTGAAAAATTCTAATTCAGAAATTAAGAAAAATATTTACTGCTTTTTGATTTATTTTCATTTCTTTACTATACGTCGATGAATAATTATACTCGTATACCCGAGTGGAGTGTTATTTTGATTTTTAATGTAAAATCAACGAGAAAATTATATTTTAGTTATAATAGAAACGCAGATCTAAACATTAAAAGGTATTTTTCACTAAAACGTTATCTTCAATGGTGATTAACTGTGAAATGTGGTCTTTACATAAATATATGTAAACTAGATTGCTAACTAGTGACAGTAAATTATATCATAAATTCACATTTTAGTTAAGGTCTCTAATGACGCTATTCCAGTATTCTAGAAAAATACATATACTTATAATAAATTAATATTAAACGTATTTACAATTTACACTTGACTTATATTCCGAATGAAAGTTAGAAAATTCAAAACGATTTGCTTAAATTAATACGTCATAGTCCACAACCAAAGCGACAGGGCACGCGGCTTCACTAATAAACGTTGAGGAGCGTTGGACGATAGCAATCTAATTTATTTTGTATACCTATTACGGATCCTTAAAATTTTTGAATATCACTGGAATATATTATAATGTTTTTCTCACGAAAAATGTTCATATTAAGTATATTTGTTGTATTCGGCTTGTTTGAAACTTTTTTTCGACCAATGGGATTCAAATTATTATTATTATTATTATTATTATTATTATACACGCGTAAAAGGTAAATAAATATCAGTAAATTAAAAAAAAAAAATCATATCAAGTTTTTATTTGAAGGAATAAACACGCGTCGAATATAATTTTTTATTCATCAAACAAAAAATATATTACTGAAATATGCATACATATATACCTCATTAAAATTATAATTACTGTAACGAATATATTGAACAGTACATTTTATATTTACAAGTAAAATAATTATTAATTATTAATTATTAATATAAATATTTACTATAAATAATTAATTTAGTTCCTGATAAATTATATTACTAAAAAAAGATACGAATCTATTAATTTCTTATTTAAAATTTTTTTTTAAATATGTCAAAGATTGTTTTAATATTTAATTTAAAATTATTGGCAAGAAATAATACTCGTGTATCTGCGATCTGCATGTGTTGCATGTCACGATTCGATCGTCGGTGTCCTAAACAGGACCAGATTTAGGGGAGGGTTGAGTGGGGTGCAGCCCAGGAGTACCCAAAATGTTGTAAATATATAATAACTTTAGTAAATACGTTTCTAATTACACACATTTAGGCGCAGAATCGTACGTCAAAAAGTCACAGTTTACGTGACAGTGAATACCAACACTAATTCAGTAATAATTACAAAATCGAAAATACAGACTGTCGTTCCGTTATTCATACATTATCCGTTACTGGTCATCATCATTAATGTTTAGACGTTTAACAATAAATGTTTAATTAAGTTGATTTTTTTTTTATACGTAGGTAATGATAAATTCTAGGCGTTTAATTTTTTAATTACTTCACATTATTATTTATTAATTAATCTGTAACATTTACAAGGTTTGAGCAATTTTTATTTTTATAAAGCGAAATATGTATATTTTCTTGTTTATTTATTAGGGACCCTCACTATATGCTTTAACAAATAATAATTTTAACATATTTTATTTTATTTGTAGAAATAATTATGAATTACACAATAAAAATCGAACAGTGTCAAAATTTACACGACTGATATTATTTTTACCATATTTGGCCACCGTGCTTGAAATCTGAGCTATGTAATAATAAACAATATTTGTCGGTTTTTCTGTATTTTAGTTCTTCAATAGTTTAAATTTATGACATAGGCCGTCCCTTGTCAAGTAGATATTGTACGTTTTTCCATTTCAGAGAAGTTGAATAGGTTAGGTTAGGTACCCTAAGTTTTTCAAAAATCAACCAGATTCAGTGGTCAGTACACAGATTTTTATGCTTTACAGTACATTTATTTTAATATCATTTTCTTTTATATATCACGGATTTATCCCTTTACTTTGTTATTCGATGATTTATGTTGACCAAAAATAAAGATCCGTCGGGGGTATAAATGTAATACATTGTAAATGTCTCGATCTATGGAATTTGTTGTGTAGGAAGAAAACCGAAAACAATACTTCGTCATTTGTATTACTTTGCTTCTAGGAGTAATCATTTTCTTTCACTGTGAAATAGTGTGACTCACTTAAATATATTTATGATATAATGAAAGAATCAAAAATTATGTAATTTATCATTGATCTTTAGTGATTTAATTAGTCTGCACAAAATCCCAATCGAAATGAAAGAGTGCATTTTATTTCATAACACAACTATTCATATTTTTAATTTTAATTTTATTGACGAGGCTAAAGAAGTAAAATATAGAATTTTATTTTACAGTATGATATTTCACGTATTCAAAAGTTATATTATGATTTTTATTTTTGTTTATTAAAATTGAAAAAAAAAAATGAACATTCAAGTACTGTATAAATTTAATTTTCCAAGAAGTAATTACTATCGTAGAAATATAGAAAAATTATTTCACAAATTATATTTTACGTACGTACTTATCTCATCATTTATAAGACATCCATTTTTATTGATTTTCAGAAACCAATTTTAAGAATTATCCATGAGTTTTTCGGAATTGTACGAACACGAGCGTGAAATTGATTTAAACCGCACTTCAGTCAGTTATAATTGAATCAATAACGGAAACTCTTACGTTTTTGACGTCCAAAATATGGATATATTTTCTTATAGCAGTGTGAATAGAATTTAGCTTTAATGTTTATATGTATATGTATATATATATATATATATATATATATATATATATATATATATATATCATATTTTCATACTTACTGAAATTCCTATTTTTATAATGTTATATTGAACATTTACTTTAGCAATTTATATTACGCATTGAAGAGGAAAATTAAGTTTCCTAGAAATTGCTATTCAATAAAAAATAAAGAAATAGAAATGGCGTTTAATATTTACATTGAATAATATTTTGTATAACCCGTCCAATCTGACTCGAGTCTGAGACACAGTTTTAGTTAAAAATCGAAAAATTGAATGCTCAATCAAGTCGTATTAGTGAACAGTTACCGTCAATAATAAATATCAAACACTAAACTAAATTATCGACCGTGTAGCTAATGCTAATACTACATTTTTTACCCAACTTAACTATTTAGATATGTGGCGTCACGTGAGTTCAAGACGAACTGAATAGATTACATAACGAATATGATTATATTTTTGAACTTGGCCAAAATAGATTGTATAAGAATAAAGGAAGTAGTTAAAATAAACATATTCAATCGTAACTCAACCTTAAATTGTGGTTCTAAATTTCATTTGGGTAGAATGTAAATAAAAATATGTATCTATGCGAGCATGTTATTGGAAAAAAACTAGAACAGCGGTTTTAGTAGTTTTATTTTGCACTTTGTAAATTTTGAAATGAAAATATGTTATAAATCTTAGTTAATTTTTTTTTTTTTTTTTAATAAAAGCTTAATTTTTTTTTATTTATCAAACGTACATTACGTTCGTACTCCACACATAATGCGTTGTGATGCAAAATGGATTTGGAACATTTTCACGAGCAACTATATCACTGTGTCGTCACCCGACTGTAGGGTCTGTTTAAAATGTTAAATTTTGAAAATTGGAGTTCAAGTCGGAGGAACACACAAAGCGATCTTTGAACTATAATCAAGGGTACCGTGTGGCCGTAAAAGCTCGGGTACGCAAATGCACGGCGATCGCGGCTAACCGTTGTTTTTTTTTTTTTTTTGGCCGTGAAAATTCGAAGACGATCGTGATGACGTGAATATCGTGGGAGCCGTAGGGGGGACGGGGGAAAGACGAAGGAATATTAGCGCTCGACGATAGCGGCGGTAGACGGTGGAATCGTCCGGTGTTTTGTTCGTCTCGTGTTGTTGTCCGGATCGCAGCGGCGGCGACGGCGGCGGCGGCGGCGGTGGCAGCAGGTAGAAATAACGCAGTCGCGCAGTGTTTCAAGGCGAAACGGATTATTAATGCGGTAAAAAAACTCTCGGCGGCGATTTATTCGCACAACATTCGCTGCTATATCATTATCGTACACGTATATAATACGTTTACCGGCCGTTTGCGGCCCGCCCCGACCGTCCGTAGACGACGCGTTCTTCTCGTTTTGCCCCGCCGCACCGCCGCCGCCGCAGCGCAGACTCCGTTGCTCCGGCGGTTTCGTATCGTTTCCCGGCAAACCGCCGCCGTCGCGCTGTTTTTGCGGGATTATTAACGAGCCGCCGATCGATCGGTTTAGTAAGACCGGTGTGTGTGTGTGTGTGTGTGTGTGTGTGTGTGTGTGTGTGTGTGTGTGTGTGTGTGTGTGTGTGTGTGTGTGTGTGTGTGTGTGTGTGTGTGTGTGTGTGTGTGTGTGTGTGTGTGTGTGTGTGTGTGTGTGTAATGCGTACGTGTGCGTGCGTGCACATCCGCGTGTTCGCCACGCACCGGTATAATGATACGGCTGTTTTTATTTTCTATCTCTAGCTCTCTATCTCTCTGTATTTTTCTCTATCTCTGATTCTGTTTCTCTGTCTTTCCGTCGTATTTTTCTGCCTCCACGTACCTGCCTATATACTATACAAACGTACATACACACACACACACACACACACACGCACACACACACAGCATTTTACGTCAGGCCTCACCATGTCGCGTGTTTCCGCGACCGATCGCGGAATTTTCCTACGAGGTTATTATCTCGATCGTCGTCGTATTGTCGTATTATTCATTATACACACGCAATGAAAGACGTGCACGTTTTGAACCCGTGATGCATCGGACTGAATTGTAGGCATATGATAGAAAGAAATGATTACAAAGGAAAGTTTATCATCCCTTTACAACGTGTATCATATATTAAATTACAATTTTTTCGCTATTATTCTACGACTATTCTTCAAAATGCGTAATGTTTCTATGAAAATAATTTTTCAAATAAATAATAGGTACTCATGAAATTCGGAGAATGTGATTGGGAGATTTAATTGAACGGAATGGAAGTATCCAAAAAATACGAGTGATCAAGTATTAAGTTACCTACTATAAATCATAAGCCTCGTTTTCCTGAAAACCTTACAGTACCTTGGAAAATTCTATTTTCCCGTTACGAGGTTTTCCTTCGATATCTCTATTCCAAATATGTGTGATGAATATACCAACATTTGATGTCAAAAATTATTTTAAAATAAATATTCTGTGAATATTTTCACAGCATAACTGAATGAAACGTATCAATCATTTTAAAGAACAAGTGAATAATATGACGTATTAAAAATATAAATAATACAAGATATATTACCTAACCTTTTTAGACATCTAGCAGTTTTTTACGATTACATGTAACACAAAGTTTCAGTAACAAATACAATAACAAACGTTAAATCAGGTCTTAGAGTCCGAATGAAGAAAATAATTTATTTGTAGTACAGTGATGTTACAGAGAGGTTACGATTTTTACGAAACATTGTTTTTAAATACATTTTCAACTATAAATGCGTATGAAGAATTATTGAACCGCCCAATCATTGTTCATCTTTGGACTCAATTAGACCAATGTATATATATATATATATATATATATATATATATATATATATATATATATATATATATATATATATATATATAACAATTGTTTCTTTGTCAAATAAGAAAACTACACAAGTTCGAAAAAAAACGTACTAACAATTAGACTAAAAATGGTAAAATATATAAATGGTATGTTTTTATTCCGACAGTTTGCTCAGAATCTTTTAATGAAAGAAATGATCTATTTTTATTTATTTATTTATATTTAAAAAATAATATATCCATCATCATTGTTTTATCCAAGATCCGAAAAATACCCCGTGGTGTTGAAGTATGTTTGGGTTTTTTATTTTACAAATCGTTGAAGTGTACGTATGTTCATTAAATAAAACATTATCTTGTACAAAATATACAAAACAGCACTAACTCGTATGACAAATATTATTTATATATTAACACCTTTCATTTCTAGATAACTCTGTTAAGGTTATGATAATTTATCACATATTTCTGGCACATCATTAACAAATAATGCATTTATTTAATTATTTATTTAAATTATTTTTTTCAAGTGAAGTTTGGGCCCTGGAAGCGATCATATCCTCACACTCCAGGCTAGTCCATCACTATGATCTCTTCTTTAAGGTTCATAATATGAAAATATCAAAGACGAAGGCAAGATTTTTATAGTTTTAAGCACTGAGTTGAAAATCGAACAAACGATTTTGGAACTCAGATAAAAAAGTTGGTATATTAATACGTACAATTTGAGTCAACAAATTAGGGTTCAAATCTTTGAATCATAATATAACAGACACAGAATCAGAGAAGCTCATTATTTACAGAAATGTATATCATTCGTTAATATACCATGCATATTTTATAATTTTTAAATATGTTTAAATGTCGATTAAAACATATCATATGAAAACGTTTATGACGTATCCATATGACTTTATAAATTTGTAAAATGTAAACTTAATTTGATTTTACGTATATTGAAAATAAACCATTGAATGTCGAGTTTTATAACAATCGCATTTCGAAATAATCAAGTTATAAAACGGTTAGGTTTAAAAGTTGAAACGTTTCAACTAATCAATCTCTGCCGTGTACATAATTTGAATTTGAAGTCGATTCGATTAAATAAATCTAGGCATACATTAATACGTTTTTTTCGCTAGGTACTGCAGGGTAAAGGCCTTTCAACGTTTTTGGTTTTCGACACAGTTATCCGTACAAGGCCAACGTATTATTTTCGAAACTTATGGCGCTTAAGCGGACGCCGCCGTGTTTCGAGTTATCCGAAAAAAAACCCGTTTACTTAACGATACAATTTTTTTTCTGTCATAACGCACCGTGCGACACGGAAAACTCATCTCGCTTAAACGTATGCCGCATAACGATCATGACACGAGTATATCATTCACCGGTCGGTCGCACCACTATATTGGTTAGCGTGGGTACTTTATGTGGGTACTAGGTACCCATATGTACAATTTTATATTATCATATAGGTTTTATTGGCGGTGTATAATTAGTAGTGACAATTTACACGTTTCTAAGACGTACTGCAACGAACGAAAACTGCAAAAATAATCGAATAAACGAACGCGTGTAAAAAAAAAACTCGACAATAAAATATAAGGTATTGTTGTTCGAGTATATAGGCACGTTTAAACATTACGAACACGTACGTGCGCAAGCAACACCGAACTGTACTCGTCACAATAATATAATTATTCATAATACTATAATAGTAAAATAAATAATGACGATAATTTATTATACTATCATCCTTGTCGCAATGTGCCGCCGCGGTGGTAAACGGTGGCTTTGAAGTTAGAAGCAAGGGCGTGCGTGCAGTGTGTTATGAAATATAAAATAAATAATTTATAGCAAAACTCGCTTTTCAGTGAAAACAAGCGTATAGGTATTAAAATTGAAAATTAAAAGTATACGTTTCTTAGAAAGTAAATCCCCCGAGAGAGAAACGTGTTCGATTTAAAATTATTGTTTTTCGTTGCTTATATAAAAGAAATTATTTCAGCTAATCAGTATTAAAATATATATTATACCGTGGTAAATCGTGTACGTATATAAACGATACGGCCACAGACCAAAATGAATAAATATTACGAAAACACACTGGATTCCTGCTGTACATTTTTTTTTTCTAATCTTAAAAGATGAAAATATATTCAAAGTATTACTTTACTGGCAGTAACGTATTTTTTAAAAAATAATTTTACTTCTCAAGCCTCGGCACAATGTATTCAGTGTGCTCGGAGGGTACGTGCCGCCGACCGACCCTGACACGAGGTATTAGTATACGACCAACGCGGGTGTGCGTTCAGATAAATTGGTCGCATATACAAACAGTCGGACTAAATAATTTACGACGTCGTCACGTGCCTGCCAAATGACGTATACAATACATTACGCGGGTGTGATCAATGTGTATTTGTGTGTGTGTGTGTGTGTGTGTGTGTACAGTGGAAATTTCAATCGTTTCGGAGAATGCAGAAACCCTAAAAACCAAACCCTTAAAACTATAACGTTCTGAAAAGAATCAGTCCGAACGGTCTGCCAGCTGTACGGCACCAACGGGGATCCGATCTGTCGCCGCCGCCACCCAGGCCTATACGATGTGAAAATATTGAACCCGAAGAAGACGGACGGCGGAAGTGTTTACTATACAGTGGTTTTTTTGAATTTACAACTCGACAGTAGGTTCTCTTAATATGCTCGATCACTCCGGTGCGAGAGAGACGGCGAATTTTAAACAATACCGAATACCCGAGTCGACCCGATGTTCCGACAAAATCGATAACCGTCGTCGAGTACTCGGGGCAGACGTAACGTATATTTTATATTGCTTACGAATTCAAAACTATTATTTTCACCGAGGAGTAATACTCGAAAATAAATCAAACGAGTTGTGTAACTGATGTAAAATATACACCACGCACGTATATGTGTATATACATACAATATACACGCATTAACGTTATGGACTACTGTTCTTGTTAGATTAAAATGTGTTTTATTTTTTTTTTTTACGATCGATGACAATGCGTTATTTTTTTACGTTTTAGTCCTTGTATTACTTCCTTTATTACTCTTTTCCTCGGGGTTACATTACATTGTGTTATTTTTATTTTTATTTTATTTTTATTTATTTTTTTTATTGCTCTCACATAGGTACATATAGGTATCTAGTAGATACTCGATTGCTCGTATATGGAAATAGATTAGGGACGGTACATATAAATATATATATATATTTTATACGAGAATCGTAACCACGGGTATTCATAAATGGCGTCTAAACGTCACAAGCAGTAGGAACAGCATGACATACAGGGTATAGGTTCAATATCCTGATTTATATTATATGCACTTGAAAACGTTTCCGATACATCTAAATAGTATGTATACGACGTACATATAATATATATAATATACATGTATATGAAATTGTGTAAAATTTAATTACGAAATTCAAACCGTTTATTGATATTGTTATATATAGTACTTCGAGTGGATTTATGTTCATACCACACGTATAGTGCATACACGAAAGACATATTTACCCGTTACGTTTGTTTTTTCAATTTTAAGTTATTCATAATAGATAAATAGTATATTCATAAAAAAAAAAAAATATATATATTACTTTAGTTTGTACCCACGCCCGAAACAAATATAAAATATAAAATATAAACAAATATAACGAATACCGTTAAGGAAGAAAAAACAAATTCTCAAATGAACTCGTGTTGCCCGAATACGTTCCTAAAGTGTAATAAACGTGACGAAAAGTATTATTTTAATATCCATTTGAGGGATCAAATTAACATGTATATTGACTGGACACCACACGATGTTTGTAAACCGAACAAAACCTCACGTATTTCAGTAGCCATAAATTATGTCAAACACGAGTTAATTTTGTATTCTCTTAATACAGCTATACGGGGCGAACCGATCATTGCCTTTGGTCGGAGAGTTGAATTTACCTCGCACCTTTCGGCGTTCATGCCTGATCACTTTACTCGCCGTTCGTTGACTAGAACGGTTTTTCTCGGTTTACAGAATTGTTATTCGCACGCACGTGCGCGTTCATTGTGAAACTTGCATCAATCATATTATTTTAACTGTACGGGACGACACGATGTGTTTTAAATTCCTATTGAAATCGCATTGCGACACGTTTACGATTTTCGTGCGTTCGCCGTTACGACGCGTACGTTACATTAATTATAACACAACGCCGCCGTAATAACTTAAACACAAGACGTTACGTGGTCGTAAACTCAAAAGTCTCTCCATACGCGTCTCGGTCACTAACAGCGATAAATATTCGTTATAAACACACCGCGTTGTTTTCGAATGACACCGTTTATTTTGTTTTACGCACACATGATGACGTGGTGTATACGTATGATAACGACGTCCGCGGCCACGCTTTGACGGACGAAAACGATGGAACACACGTTAATAAAAACAAAGATTCCGAGACACAATAATATCTTACTATACGACCAAATGTCGAAAACTGTTACGTCCGACCGTCTCGAAAACCTCATTACATTAGTCGACAAAAGGCGAGCCTTTTGTATTTTATGTAACACTGTACTCCGTTGTTCCGATCTACGGATACTATTACGACGACAGAAAATTCGTGTCGGATGTTATAATATTTTCATACTCGCATGTGCGTGTGCGTGTGTGTGTGTCTGTGAGCGCGTGTGACGTTCCTCGACCGGATGGATGTTTTAAATTAACTCCCGAGCGTGTTATCGAGACCGCGCGCGAAATGTGTAATAACTACGATTCGCACACGCATAATATTACGTTATAAGAATATAATATCGCGTACAAGTGGGCGACGACGACCGAGACGCGTGCAGAAAATCTAAATAAGTTTTTCGTGCGCGTAATTTCGACCGTCGTCGGGGCGGACACCTACCTACGAAAAAAAAAAAAACCAATATTTCGTATAATATCTGCATTAATACAATATTCTAGACGACGTACGAATATATAATACATAATATAATACTCGTAATAATAATTGTATTTCGATAATAACACCGTACGGGTGTTGTTATTACTATGGCCATCGGTATCATTGGGTTATTATATTAATATTATGTTATTATTATCATTATTGCGCGTAAGCAAATAATATAGGTGTACGTCGCCGTTATAGCAGCAAGCGAGCCGGCAGTACACGTGTTACAGGTCCCGACGTCGTACGCCGGAGCGGCTCCGCAACTGCTGCGCGTTGCAGCCGGTTTTTTTATTTTTTATTTTTTATTTTTCGTCAATATATTATCGTCTCTTCAGCACATTCGTCGGGATTACATCACGTTTCTCGTATGGATTCTGCGCGCACACACACACACACACACACACACACACACACACACACACACACACACACACACACACACACACACACACACACACACACACACACACACACACACACACACACACACACACACACACACACACACACACACACGCATGCACGCACGCACATACACGCATGTGCGCGTGGAATTTGCATTTTCCGCACTTGTTTCGTGTGTAGGTACAGGATACGCGTACATTCGTGTGCATTGTAGCGGTCTGAGAGTCGCTAATTTTTTCAAATGCATTACACCGCGTTCGCCGCAGTCCCTGCGAATTCGTTACATGATATTATTGTCTCGAGACGTGCCACCGTGTGCGGCGAATCGCGAAAAAAACCGTTTTCGATTCGAACTCGACAAAAAAAAAAAAGAGAGACGAAAAAATAATTTAAAAAATCGAATAGACGCTCCGCGAGCACCGAGAATTCACATTTGCATAATAATGCACGCGTTCTGCACGCTATTACGCGTTACACGTGCGAGCCACGACAAAAAATTATGTTTTTGCGACGATATACAAGTATGTATGTTATGTATTGTAAACGTAATAAGTGCCCCGCCATTTCTCTCTCCGTTTCGACGTCTGTGAACGCGACCGTCGCGTGTCTGCCTTAAGTTTAATGATAATAATCGTCTAGAATATATTGTTATTATTATTTAGATGATCGACAATAATACGATGTAATATTGTTTATTGTATTTCTATATGGTTAAATTTTGATCATTTAAAAAAAAATGTTTTCATTGTTTCTAAAGAGTCATTGAAAATAAAACCGGTACAGTAGCGGCAAGAAGTTCGTACATACGATCGTTATAAGTGAGAGAAAGGGCGAGAAATATGAATCGTCCGACAATTATAATTTTTTTAACGATTAATATTTGTAGAAATATACATTTTTTTTAATTTGAGAGTACGCGTTATGTATAGTATGACCAGCGATGGCTTTAGGATTTCGTTTTGAAGGGGGCCATGATCGTCTTATAATTTACTTCATAATTATTATTCATTGCTACAATACTATAATACAATTGTTTTTAAGAATTTTTTTGGGGGGGGACTATAGCCCAATGGCCCCCCTTAAAGCCACCACTGAGTATGATGTATACATTTACTATCAACTAAATATTACCGAGAAAATTACGATTTAAGAAAAAAGCACTCTTATCTCATTGTTATGTTTGTTGTAATATCAAGACATAACAATATAGTTAATAACTTAAAAGAATATTTGAATCATAAATGATAAAATGAAATAGTGACTGTTTTGTTGCTAAACTGAACGTGGCTCACTGCGGTAAATTTTTACGTGTATACTAATAGTATTTTCGACTTTAAAAGTGTTTGATTTAACGCACAGTTTGATGACGTAAATACAATAGAATATCATGTTGTACGAAATAATTTATATTTATTTTATAACCTGTAAAGTCCACGATTATGCAGGAGAAGCAATGGCTTTTTTCCACCGATCATAAACGTCATTAATTCTTGCTTTATAGTGACTTTAACGCTCATTCGTCTATTGTACATCGAGAATGACGCCTTTTTCACAAGATCAGATGCACTTTTTTAAACGTATTTAAACGTTATGAGATGCAGCGATAACGAATAAATTGTACGTTAGTTACCTAACTCGTCTATCATATATTGTAGAACGTATACGCGTAGGTATCTGAAAATTAAGATTTATATAAACGGGACTTGTTTTCTGAATAAATGCCGAATCGACTGCCTAAACGAGTTATTCAAATTATACGGTCGGGATTCCGGCAGATGTCTATTCTTAAAAAATACTTCGGATAGATCAATTCTCGCCGCTCTTAGCATATTCAGCATATGCAACAGTCTGTTGTATAATATTTAGGTATACAACGTGCACGCGTGTAGAGTGTGTGTTCACTTTCGGTTTTATTTTTAATCTTTTCAAGGGCAAATTTAGATTCTAGCTCGTCGGACATTGTCGTCTAATATTCAAACTTTTATTAAAACCAGATTTGTGATTATTTAGTTTTTATTTTTTTCATCCGTGTAGAAATAGCCAGGTATTCAAAACGAAACGTATTCATTTGCATTCCTGCAATGTTTCGTAACTATTCCTTAATAATTTGAAATCAACGGATAAAATAACCGTATTTTATAGAATATTTTTATTACTATTACTCTCAAATATACTTTAAATTTATTGAAAAATTCGGAAAAAAATAATCGGCAGCTTGATAGCACAAGTACGACTTCTCTGGCAAGTATTTAGATTGTAAAATATTAATTTAAAATCGTATTGTAAATACAATTATAAATATGATCGATTGATAACTTTAAACCAATTTTTGTCGGTAAATGAACGTTGTGTGCACGGAATTAGATTTTTCTTACGTTCTACTCACGATTGCACGATCTTTGAACACTCGGAAGTGTGCGAAACCGAATAGAGCTGTATAGGTTTTATTGATTTGCTACCGAAAATCGCCACGCGTTCGATGTAATATCATAATAATCGAACACAAGGAAACGTACGCGTTCTATAACCTATCTGACGATACGATCGTGTGATACATTATTATCGATCGATGCACCGGAATATATATTAAATATATATTCCATATAAATTTTATATCAACTTAAAACGATTAATTTAGATTTCATGAGATGTGTGGGTGGTCAATGCGATCCGAAATATTTCTCGACGTTTAGAAAGTATATGGGCATTATGTTACGACGTTATTGGCGAAGGAACCACCCCGGTGCGTGTACAACGCGGTCGACCGAACGTTTCCCTTTGTATCGCGCACTCGACTTGTAGGCGGAAACGCAATAACAATATAGAAAAATTGTTTTATTTCATATTCGCTGCGATCTCCCGTGGGTTCTGTGCACTACGTGAAACAGTTATGTTTGCGTCACTATGCACCACCGTATGATTTCACGTTATATTTATACACATTATTATAGCCTAAGGCCGTTACACAGCGCATACACTTTTAGCTTACAATGGAATTCACTGCCTAGTACAATATATACACGATCAATGCGTATCCGAGCCAGGAAATCCGTCAATGAAAACTATCGAATGGATACCTAACGTGATGTGAACGGACGGACAAAGATTATTTTAAGTCATACATCGACTAAATTGTTTCTTTTTTTTTTTTGTTACGTGATAATGACAATATTACGAGAAAGTATGAATTAAAAGTATTAATTATGCTACCTATCGTTCCAAAGATTTCGGTTCAAAAAACGTTTTTAAGATTTATGTTTCTGAGATAACTCAATGTCTTATAACACGTACGAATAAATACGAGACCGATGAATTTGTTTTCGGCTGTAAATTAAATAATAAACTGAAAATGTTTCTTAAGTTTTTTTAGCCTACTCACTCTGCGCAAAAATTGGTGTTCTGTTATGGATTGAAAATATTTTCAAATGCGAATCATAGATTAATGTGACAATTTTAGTAATGGAAATAAAAAGTATTTGAGTGAATCAATGCAAATACTGTTTGTAAAATAAAATCGGATAATGTAATCGTTATGATTTATAAATTATAATTTATAATATTTTATTAAAAAAATAAAATGGATCGAAATGCATAGACATACTTAAACGGTGCGTAAATTTATAATGAATTTTACAAGAAATAAAAAATAATACAACAGGTAAAAATTGAAAACTCAGCATATTAATAATAATAATAATATAATAATTTATTAATTCTTAAATATAAGTTATCTGATTAACATCAAATAACATTTTTGCAACTTTTCAAAGTGTCAAACGTAAAATGTGTAAGTCAGTAAAATTTTCATCAAGTTAAATGCTTAAATTAATTAACATTATATTATAATGGTAAAATGTAAATATTGTATAACATTTTATAACGTTTAACTTACAAAATGAAAATGTAACGTTTATTCCATGATAACATCAGTCGACACATGTTTTCCGAATTGGCGCATAACACATAGAAAATAACACTTTCATTGTGTAAAAAGTAAAAATAATAATTTAGTTTTCAAAAACTCATACCACAGGAAGTATTGAAACATTTTATGTGGGACAATTTTTATTTTAAAACATTCCCCGTTTGTTTACCACCGTATATTATACGATATATAAACACTAGGTGTTCTCGCTGTAAACCTCTGAAATCTCCAACTTTAAACGGTATCAAATATCATGTAAATATTTGAGAACAATTTCTAGGTCAAATGTATGGTGTTTAACCGACTAAAATTAATTGTTGCCGTTTTTATTAGTTACATGTGAAATTAGTTGAACGCGCACTGCGTCTGTATATCGTTAAACGACCAAATTCCGAGGGTGTTCCATTATTAACACATTTCTCCTCTAGAAAATATCAACAAAGTGGTCCTTTTAGCATGTGAAACACGTTTTTCTCTTCACTCAAACACGTCGTACACTTTATCCTATGTACGTCTTTTCCCGTGTACGATGGCGCTGTTTATATTTATCGTCTTTAGTTTTCAACACGCTATCAATTTACCGCAGATAAACACATCCATTAAAACTGTTTAAATAAATCTCTTTTGCATATTCACATTTATCAAGCACGACGTCTATAATATTTGGTGTGTGTCAATTTTTTTTCTTCCGATTTTGACCTGTCCACGGTATGGATATCAATCAGTTCATATATTTTATTACATATTTGGATTCTGCAACATCATCTTTACTCGTGCACTTCATTAGTTTACACGCTTATAATACCGGCTATACATATCAGCGAGAATGTTTTTACGATTTTACCACATGAAAATATGTCAGGTGTAAATGCGTTACGTACAAGATTGGGAACTTACGAGTTAAAAAGTTTAAAGGGTTTGTTATTTGTTTTCTTAAAGTATTTTTAACCTAGTTTTCCCGTTATATCCTGTTAATTTTCAGTATGACATTTTATAGCCACGTTAAGTTAATTTTTTTCCTCATTTAAATTCCGTAGATTTAAAAATTTTAATATTTTATGTTTTTTGAAAAAAACAACAACGAAAATATTATTAATTATAAAATTATTTTTAATAATTATATAAATGTAAAAATGAAACTTGTTTATTATGGTATTGATTAATATTGAGTAAAAAAAAAATAAATAAATAAAAATAACTGATTTTTAACTAAATTAAGTTTTATCCCATTTAATTTGCACTGAAACAAGTTGAAAAAAGAGAAATTCGTTAACTTTAAACTTTATTTAATTTTTTCTGTTAATACAGAATACTTAGCGAAGTAAAAAAAAAAAAAATATTAAATTTTCCCAGCCTTGGATATATGTATATAATATATTATCATGATAAATTGTTTGATGTCATACGTCATTATAGTATTTATAAAAATTGCACAGGCGAAAATGAATTAAATACATAAAAATTAAAAAAGTTTTCATTGATTTTACTGAAATAAAATAATTTGTTACTGGATGCCACAGATATATAAAACAACTAGATAGCCGACTCGAATAAAATTGAAGTCTAGAATCCATATGCGAACAGGGCAAAATATGTTTGATTAATCCATGACATTTTATATTATTCCATGAAATATAATGTTTCTGTGATTGAAACCAAAGATATATAAAAATGTTGTTTTATATATCAGTTATCTTTTTATATGGATTCGGATTGAAACACGATTTTTCGATTATAATTTATAAACTATAAACTATAAAGTGCAATTCAAGTAATTCAACATCATGGTGGTTTCTTGTTCTGTGTCTGGTTGTGTCAATAGGAGACTGAAAGGAAGCAAAGTTCATTTTTTTTCGTAAGTTATACATTATTATATCTTATGTAAACTTATTATTTAGTAATTAAATATTTCATGGATTAATCAATCGCATTTGCCCTGTTCGCATATGGCTGCCAGACTTCGTAAGTCTTATGAGAATTTATCACTGAGTCGGCTATCTAGTTGTTTTATATATCTGTGCTGGGTGCCTTATAATTTTTGAAGTATTTTTACAATGTTACCCTCATTGTTTTTTTATGACATACGTGAAATGTACGAATAAAGGTAAATTATAACCTTATTTAAACGTGTTATTATTATTGGAATCACACAAAAAGTTCTCCATTTGTATTATTCTAAAACAATCGCATGCATTTACAAAATAATATGATTGAAATAAACGCTTTTTTTTGCGAAAGCTTCTTAATGAAACTAAAAATAAAATGAATTGAAAGAGCAATGTACGAGTCACGTGTACAATCACATGTATTACCTATACGATAAAAATAATGACTATATTATTATTTCAGCGTTTGTATTAAAACGCGATTACCCAACATGCCACTGAACGGGGTATTATTATTTGTCATTGTGACACTTTTTTATAACGATTTCCATAGGCATTACATTGTTTCATTAATTTTGTATACCTCTTATCAATTCTAGAATATTTAATGACGTCAGAAATCTAATTGAAAGACATATCTCGTAAATGCATAGCGTTGACGTAAAATGAAATCTTTTTTTTTTTTTGCTGTAAGGATGCATTTTTTAATTTACCTACGCTATTAAATTGTTTGATATTTTTTTCGTTAAATATGTGAATTTGAAAGTTAGCGTTATAATCAAAGTAGATACACGCCTCAGCATTTATTTAGAAAATTAATAATCGTCTAAAATCCGGTGCATATTTACCTTGCAATACTTATAGAATCGGTTATTCATTACATATTTCTTATGACTAGTGAATTGCATTAAAATGTCATAAAGATTATAACATTTTTTAATTTTAATTAATGATAGTTATTTAAAATGTTAAATTTGTATAACTGTTTTCATCACATTTTAATTAACTTTATTTTCAAATAACAATTTTTTTGTGCATAAAATCCAAAGTCTATAATTGTAATAGATATAAAATAAATATTGGATATCATAAATTACATTAAATATACTTTTTAGTTATAATTCACTAAAACCATTTCCTCTATACGAGTCTATATTGCTGTACTATACTAGTACTATATACTAGTAATATATGGATAAATTAAAACATTAGAATAATTTAAATATATTTCAAAGTAATTATTACAAATTTGTTTTACTGTATTTAAATAGACCCTTGGCAATTTGGTTACGAACAATAAGGAAATAATATATGCACATATATTTTAGTAATTTATTGAGTGAGAATTTTAGATTCATATTTAATTGGTAAAATGTATAATTATAAATATGTGTTCATTGTATATGCATGCGTATTCATAGTTAATAAAATATTATTCTACGAACTATTATAGCTGTTTATACAATTATACAACACATGTGTATGTATTATAATGATGTAGTGTAAATAATTTTGTTTGATATTTCGGACAGCCAAAAAACATGAAAAACTGAACTTTATTTAATTTATTTTATTTATTTTATTGTACTATACAGTTGATGAACTTTAAATCAAAATCTAACAACGTTGAATTTTGAAACGTACAAATACATACACATACATAAGTACATAAATAAATATAACCCACTTTTATGTGATCTCTAAAACGTTTAATATTTTAGTAATTTTGGTTCAAACTAAAAGTAGTCCAATTTGTGAAAGGTATCACATTAATATGGTGAGAGAGCAATGAAGGCAGAAGAATGATGATGAATGTTTCCCATTTATTCACTTTTTTTTTTTAGAGAGGTGCAAATTAAAACAGCCTAAACATGTTTATCGTCATACCTTACCATATAAAACACACATGGATATATACAGAAAAGATTTTAATGATCATGTATAGTTATAAATGAAAATTTTTAAATTAATATTCTAGTTTTTCAGAGTGTATAAATTTAACACAACACACTTCGTGTAATGTGGGTAATGAGTAGGTATATTTGGAAAAAATTCTCAGCCATAATAATGCACTTTGCATAGAAAACATCCAAATCATTTTTCTGCGTAGTTTTTTGGCTGGTATGTTTGTTACGTTTTCATGCACTATTCGACTTTTGTGTCGGGCAAAAATATCAAACTATTAATACGCCGAAAGAATTATATTTCTTAAAATTGCATGCCACTCGCGTATATTTTACTCGTTGTCGCTTCGTAGGTAAATCAAAATCATAGATTATCGTGATTCCCCGTATTAGATACGGAGAACGCACGTCTAATAATTATAACACTTTCTAGTTTCTGTGCGGCCAATAATTGTTTTCCCTCATAACCTTAATATCAAACTACTCGATCGGTCTTACAGTATCGAATTATTGAATTTAGACAGAAGCTCCAACACCGGACAGACTTTTCATTTGCTTTTTGATTCCCACGGTCTTCATAAACGCTATATCATACGTTCGTGGCGGTCGTTTCGGAAACGTTTGCTGCGATACGATTTCTCTTAACACGATGGTGGCCATGGTATACTTGTGAGTGGTCCTCAGATAAACCATCCCAAAATATCTACTTTACGACTTCAAAAAATATGAATACATCTTTATCACTCTTTCTAACGGACTAATTTTAAAATCAATTTCCCTAATAGAAAGATGTGTTAAAAAAAAAACACACGTTTTCGTAACGTTGATTAGAAAAAACCAAAGTCGAATTATTCCATTTAAAAATAATGGACCCCGTGTGAACTACAGTGGACATTGGTTTATTCAAAGAGAACCCGATATCAACTACAGTCGACATGTGGCCACGAACGTGTTAAATCGTTCGCTAATATAGTTTTTACAACACTGTTATGAACCGACTTACAGTAAGCGACGCGAATCCCTCTAATAGCGAGATTTGAAGAAACCGCGAGAGTGTAAATGACACGACATATTATTATTATTATCACTTCGGGTGGCTTCGGATTTCGTATCGACAGGTCGCACCCGTAAAACAATGCGTCGGCGGCGGCAGCCGAGTCGTCTTGGACCGGCGGTCACGGCGGCGACGCGGTTCAGGAGCTTTGAACAATGTCACACGTCGGAGTTTTGACCGTCGTCCGTGTGCGGCGACAACAACACCGTCAACACCGACCAGCGTGTACCGTATTATTATTATTATTATTATTATTATTAGCGGTAATTCATTATATGAAGTTATTACGTAGGTGTGTATACGTTATAGTGTATGTGCGTGTGTGTATTATAGCGGAAATATGTGTGCGTGATTCTGCACACGTATTAAATATCGGTGTGCGGTCGGTCGTTTGCATTTTTCAATTTTTGCTGACTATCACATGGCGGTTTTCGCGCGTCCTTGTGCGGACGAAACGTGAAATAATAATAATAATAGTAATATATTATAATAATATAATCGAAAGAGGCGCGCTCGCGGACGACTACACGTCCGTCATAACCGAGAGTACTGGAGGGGTTCGTCCCGCGGTGGCCCATACGCTTAACGTCTAAAGCGAGATTAGTAGATATATACGTATATGGTGTATTTGTGATATTAGTGGTAATAACACAGTAGTAGTGGATAGTGTTTGGTAGTAGTAGTATTACCAGTGGTAATAATAATAATAATATTAAATAAAAAAATAAAAAATAAAAAAACAGTAATCGCATGCAAGAATGTGTCCGTGTACCGTGCATATCTAATATGGGTGCACTGGAAGACGCGAGCGGTTTTTTTTTTTTTTTTTTGGGAGCATCGCACGACGGCGGAATGTGTGCGTACAACGTGAAATCATCATTATTTGTTGCACCTGCCTATTTTTTTCTTTGCGATAATAGTAAAAACTCAAATATTCATACATAAAAGTGTTATGCTATTACGCGATATCGTTGATTTTATTTTTCAAGGAATTATCGTACGTATGTGGCGTGCGTAGAACTCTGAAATCGTTTCGTATCGTCGGCCGTACGCCGTCCGTAGATCGTTTTTGACAAAAACGCGTTTGGTTCGGTGGAAATTGCTCTGTGGCGCTCACTGAGAAAAACGAAAGAGCGAAAAGTGTTCCGGCGCGACTCAGTGTTTTGAGTTTAAAATCATACGATAAAATATATTTTTTTTTTAAAAAAGCGGGCATTCGGTACCGGTAAATCAACCATATAGTGAACCGTTTCGTCATGTTTGAAAACATACACACTCACGAGTTAGATAATACATACCTATTATGTTATATACGAGTATATTTCCTACATACGATTGCAATTGATGTATAGCAGTAAGGACACGGACAGGTTTTTCGTAGATACATATTATTACATGTTTGATAAAAAGAAAAAAAAACCAAGTTTTTATTTACCGTGCAAACATCGTTTGCTCGTTGTGATTTTAATTTGGCAAAACAAACGATTTTTACCATAAAAAACAATCGAATTTTCGCAACTACGCTGTCTCGATCGCGACGAGTCGAATCGATGACGTACCTAGAAGTATACTATACGCGAAAAAGGTGGTGGAGGAGGAGGAGGAGGTATTTCGTCACGCGAAAAGAGAGACCCGCCGTCGGGTTCGTACGGAATCTCGCGTAAATCGTGGGAGGCAAACACCGGACGGCGGCTGGAGCGAACGGAATCCCGCGGACTCTTCGCGAATCCGAGTGAGACCTAACTGCCAGACGACCGACACGACGACGACGGCGGCGGCGGCGGCGGCGTTATTGCGCGACGACAAACGTATAATATTATTGTGTTTACGTACGTAGTCGTATCGCACTCGCACACACATTGCGGGGTGCGCACAGACTACACGCGAATCCGGTTTACAGGTCTCTTTGGGACGTTGTCCTCTTCGTGCTGCTCGGATCTCGACCTATTGTGTTACTCACGCGTATTATTGTAATAAATGTAATTTATTATCACCGCGCAATATCGCATTGTGTGTGTGTGTGTGGGTATCTTTTTTCGGACCGCCACAATGATACGACACTATTGTGCATGTTATATATATGTGTATGTATGCATCGAGTGTGTGCGAGCATGGGTGGGTCATAACGCGTTCGGTTGCGCAGGAAAATGAAAACTGCACATCCGAGATCATTACCCCCCGGAGAGCGACGCCGCCATTCGACGTGACTGTGTTATTATTATTGTTATACATCTATACATATATATTATTATTATTATTATTATTATATCGTGATCTATACGTGGCCGCGATCGAGCGCGCGGGCGGTGTGTACTGTGTAGTGCACGTTACACGTCGCACCGTTGTGGGCTACGAGGTTTCGGTCACAAACGGCGTCCCGGGGTCAAGGTCGGTACCGGTTTTCCAGTCGTCAGCCTATGTGCGCGCGTGTTTTCATTTTATTATCGTTATTAGGTATATCGCACCCCGTACGTCGTAGGTAACCGTACACACGCGCGCACACACTCGCACACACTTTTATATAATACGCGCGTCTATTATATTATTATATTTTGTTATTGTATTCGTCACCACGCGTAAGAAGTATCCTCTGTGCGCAGACTGCATTATTATTATTATTATTATTTACCGTCATTGTCGTCGTCGTCGAGGAGTGGGTAGGTATGCAGGTACACTCGCACACACGCGCAGGTAGGTAACACGCGGCGTTGACGGCGTACTGCGGGCGCGTCGCGCGTGGTACCGGGCGTGCGGGTCGCCCGCAAAAAATGAAAAGAAACGGATTTTTTTCCGACGTCCACGGTGGAGTGTGCACGACAGTCTCGCTAACATTTTTCGCTAGAATTTCAATGGCCGTTTCCGCGCTGAGGTTGAAAAAAGTTCGATCCCTATTTCCGTCGATTCACCCGGTGCGGTCGACGTTTTCTGAAACGACGGAAAACCGAAGAAAATCGGTATTTTTCTAATCTGATAGGTACGAGTATAATATTACGTTTAAAGACCGGATTTATATTCTCTTAAAACACCTCGAACATGATGCTTATATTCTCTAAAAAACCTTCAAATATTCTCATAATATTGTCTTAAAATTTTTAAAAATATGCCAAAATAATCAAAATTATGTAAAAATATTCAACAAAAATGAATATGTACTTAAATATGCATTTTTTACAATTTTTTTTTAATATACAGCATTATTTTAATCGTGAGGTACATATTTGCGTATATATACATAATGCTATTATATATAATGGAATATTATTGTACTTCAGTAAGAGTAGGAATATAGTAAAAATAAAACAATGTAGTATTAAAATTTAAAATAATATTCCTTTTGTGTATATAATAGTAAATATTTACATTCTGAAGAAAAAAAAAAGAAACTTGAAATACAATTTAAATTGTATTATATGAATTAACAAATAATAATACATATAGAACATAATAAAACAAAACAAATTATTATAACGGTATATTTTTCCAAAAAAGTTTTAAACTGAGGAACTTGTAATTTATTCCATGGGATGTTAGCTGATTTTAAAGATGCACAAAGTTCCTCATTGAAAATATTTGGCGTTTTCGGTTTAGCATCCAATACAAACAGTGGCTTTTTATTATCTGTCTTACGTTTTAAAGCATTGCAATGTGTAATGTATTGCAGGTTAGCCACCATATTATTTAGTGAACGGCACGGCATTTATGGCTCGGCAACTTATGATTAAGCGCTATCGTGAGTTGGGTGTTTTGTGAAATCAACCCGAGCTAAAAACCAAAGTTCGTATAAGTATAATACCAATTTAATATGCTACGTCAGGCTATTAGCCAAGACGGTTATGTTAAACTTGAAACGGTATGAAATAATAATCTAAAAAAAAACAAATATGATAACAATGCAACGAGAATAATAATAATTTACTCGAGAACCCTTGAGATCGTCGAGCTCGTCTCGATCTTTGCGGTTTAGACATTCGAGAGTTTCTCGTTGCTTCTCCGGCAGCTCGAGTAACGGATCCGACGTAACGTTTTGTTTTTCAACACCCGTCTTAGGTTTTTCGACTCTGCATATCGTTTCGTACACAGTAGCATGTCGTGTTAAATATGATATGTATTTCTCTCTGTCTCTCGTTTTTGTTATTTTGTCGAAAGAACGAACACAACGTTATTATCATTTTTATTTATTTATTTATTTATAATATATAAACGCCAAACGGAAATTTCAAATTAACAGATCAAGTTTAAAATTAATAGATATAACAGTAATATAATAATACAAATACACACAAAATCAGAACATATGGAAAAACACAACATAATATAAACTAAATGGTAATACCTTAATTTAGTAATATAAAACTATGATACAACATATTTATAACAATGATGTAATTTAATTACGTATTAAAATCAAAATTAAGATTGTTCAGATTACGAAGCATTCTGTGCAAGGGGTGTTTATGTCCGTATAATGTATTGTGAGTTGGAACTTGGAAGAGTGCGTGATTTCCGGAGAAGAAGAAGGAAGGGATACGAAAACATATTTTAGAGAGGAGATCGGGTGCATCTATGGTGCCACCAAGGAGCGAGGTTATAAAGCGCTCATCAGCATCTTGTCGACGAGTTGACAGCTTGGTATTGCCAATGAACTACGAATTAAGGAATAGTCGTGCGTAGGGTGAGGTATCTTCATTGTGTAGGCAACGTAGGAAAGAAATCTATTTTCTAGGTTTTTTTACCGCGAGAACTGCGTTTCGGAGGTTCTTACGGTATTATTTCGATCGCGTGGCCGACTCGACGCGCGAAGGCACCGTACACGCACGCGAGCGCGACACGGAGTCACGTGATCGGCTACTTTGTGCGCGTGCACGTTTCGTACGCCTAAGTATAACAAAACCACCGTGTTTATCGAGAGTGTTTCTTTTTCTTTTTTTTTTCTAGTTTCAAAAATCAAACAACGATCACGACCCGTCTCGTTTGCACGCGCGTTGACAAAACCGTACGTACGCGGCTGCGCGTCCACAACGGAGATACGACAACCGCCGCCGCCGCACCGTCGTCTCCTATTGTGTCGCTGCGACGCGCGCGTGAGCAACAATACCGTTGCGGCTGTGTGAAAACACAACACTTGTATGTGTACTCGTACACACGACGGCTTGCATACCGCGGTTACCAGGTGAACCAGGGCCGTGCACAATGCGTACGTGTGAAAGTGTAAATCCGTGAGACGTCTGCCGTCTGTGCAGCAGTCCGTTTATCACAATAATGAAATAATAATATATACCATAACGAGTGTTCGTCGACGGAGGAAAAATAAAAGATTTTCGGGTATCGAGATCGAAGGTGTTTGAAATAAGAATTTTTTTTTCCGTTTTATGTTTTTGTGATCTATTGTCTAGATCAGGGGTCGGCAAGTGATTTCTACCGGAGTCCGGGAAACTATAATAATACGTAAGAGCGGTCCGAAGAAAAAAAATTAATTTTTTAAACTGTGTTCCATAGTTGCTACTAAAATGTTAAAATTATTTGAAGAGTAAACGTGCCTCGTAATGTTATATCATAAATCGCATTTCTCGTCTATGCCTAGTACCTTGAAATCGGGAATTCTCGTAGAACATCTAATGCGAAATACGTCTCCTCAAGGCTCAAGCTTAACTTTGTTCTCTACTTGTTTATGAAAAAAAAATGTTTTACGAAACGACGCTTTTTTTAATAGTCACGATGGAAATCGAAATAACGTACTTATCAAACTATCAAAGAAAGATATGTCGACGGTCCAGATCAGTGCCTTCCGCGGTCCGGAATTCGACCGTGGTTCGCCAGTTGCCGACCGTTGGTCTAGATCAACGTTTATACACAACCTTTTCTTTTACGTTCGAGTTACATTTACACGTTTTGAAAATATGTATTTTAACTCAATGATTTTTAATAACTATATGTGTTTTTGATCTGGATACACATTTTTTTTCCATCGCCGATTTCACGTAGCCGATTTCCTATGAAGTTTTTCCGTGGAAGTCTCTTGCGACAGTTGCGACGATGGGTGTTTTTCCGTGTAACGGAGGAAATATTTAAATTTTTTTTTTTTTTATGTTGCTTACCAAAAATTTATGCGTTAAATATAAAACAAATATTCATAAATCACTCATAAATTTACATCCATACGCGACACCTTATGTTAGGAACTACATAATACATAATTATGAGAGTATAAGTACTTAATACACAAAAGAAAAACGAAAATTGAAATATGTATAATCATGTAATATATACATTTTTTTTTCATAAAGAGAGATCTCCTTCGCGTGCCACCTATGAGCTTTCCGCGTATCACCAGTGGAACGTGTACCATATAGGTTTTGATACGCTGGCCTAGATTAGAATAGCATGTTCATTTCACGGCGAACGACTGCGACGTGACACGAACGATCCAGCTCGTTAAAAACAGAATGATCGTTAAAACTATGATAATAGAACGGTGATTTGTCAACGACAACGATCATCGGTTACTACTCCGTGACGACTGCCGACGATTCGGCAGAAAATCGTAGTTTCGACAAGATGAAGATGTGTCATTACGTTTTCGAACCGGAATACTTTTTATTTGTTTCCACGTGGACTTGCGAGGGCATTGGAAGACATTTTTCTAGAGAGGGAGAGGCAAAGACAGTTCAAAAAAACGGTTTTTTAATGAATAAAACTTATCTTCAATATATTATATAATGCCATTTTATATAGGTTCCATCATAGTCTAAAATGTACAAGAATATTATTATTTTAATCAGGTATTTCATTTTATTTATTACATAATTATTTATTTTTTATCGTCAAATACACATTGAATCAGTGCTTTTGCAATAATTTGAATTTAAAAATTAGAATTCCAAAAATCAAAAAGTTATTTAAATACTGTTTGGTTGTAGCGCACACTATAACATAAGCACGTATAAGCACGTACTATAACATGTTTAAAAAAAAAAGAAGTTAAAAATAACGAATAGAAAAATAAAAACAATCGTGTTCGTCAAGTAGATCTGACTGTCACTGTATATCGAACGAGTCAAATTCTATCGATCGACTCGGACGGACGTAGCGTACTCGTATACGGTGTGCGCATTAAATTAACGTACGATATATTATGATAAAATACGTACAGAAAATCCAACGTATGTACAAATGTGATATTATGGAAAACAGAAACGGAACGACCCACACGGCCGGACCACGGGATGTCGACCGCGCGGCAGCGAAGAGTTCACGTCAGAGCGACGAGCCGTATCCAAGCAAGTCAGCAGGATAAATCCCGCCCGGGGCAAGATCAAACTTTAAACATCAAATCAAAATAGCCATTTTAAATTTTAATATATCTTCAATCTAAAATATAATTAAGTACTAAATATACTAAATAAAGTAAACAACATTATATATATATTATCATCACATAAAGCCCTTGTAAGAATAGATATTATATAATATCATAATTAGGGCCCGGATTTTTATGCAAAAATTATTGTTAAATATGCACATATTTATGCACTCAAAAATTAAAAATATGCAAAAAATATGCAAAAAAAATTTATTGTGTATTAAAAAACCAAACATTTAAAAAAAATTAAAAAATATTGTATTAAGCGAAAAAAAAATACAATTTAATTATAAGTATTTAAGATGTGTTTAGGCCTAGCAAAAAATGTGTATTAATTATTGAATGAGTACCAACATGATGTAACAAAATGTGCTTTTAAATTATCAAATTGAAAACTTCTACGATTATCACGTAACATAGCCTTGTATTTCAAAAAACTTCTTTCCACGTCTGCTGACACAATTGGTGCGTATTTGAAACAAGAAATATCTTCTGGTGACAACTCTGCAAGCTGTATTGTAACAATCGTTACAGTATTTATCATCGTTTCTTATTTCTCCGGTTATAATTCCAGAAAAAATGTCGGCAATCGGCATATATAACAAACTTTTGAGTAAACTTTAAAATAATATTTTATTAAGTATTTATAAAATATGCAGATTTGATGTAATTATCCAGAGTTATGCAACTTTTATGCATTTTGATGCAAACGTGCAAAAATATGCAATAAAAGAAATTAATAGCAGAATCTACGTATTACGAAACGTCAAGATATTTAATCGGAATTATTATAAGTCAAATGTAGAAGAATATGCATTTCCATAAAAAACCGGGCCCTAATCATAATGTTAACGCTTTTTAAATACCATATGTTTATTTAATGTTGTGTTGTGATTAATAGACGTGATATAAAAAATAACAAATTCCCGGAGAGCGGCAATGGCCCTTTTGGCGGCCGCCGCAGCGTAGCCGAACCGCGGGACGTCTCGTTTTCGACCCGGTGAACTCAGCGATCGGTAACGGCGTGAAAATCGCGAGATGTTTTTTTGTTTATTTTCATTTTTCCGTTACCGATTCGTCGTGCTCGTCGGTGAACGTTCGGATGCGACGACGATCCGCCTGCAATTCCGTCGTCTCATCGTTAATGAGAGGGCGGGGTACACGTCCCAGAGTCGTGATTCTCGGGTCGATTCCACGTTTTTTTTTTTTTTTTTTTATTGCAAAACATTATCTATAACTTCTCCAATCAATATTACTATTATTACTGTCGTCATTATCTTTTGACGGATTCACTTAATATCTTCGTCGGCGTCGTCGTTCACTCTGTCTTCGTTTATCGATCCCCGCCGGTCGTATCCACGCCGTGCCGGTCATATAATTCACTGCCGTAACGGCCGAGGTTTAAAAAGCTAACCTAATCTAACCTAACCTAACGTAATAGTAATAATAATTTGATAACACGCGTAAACGTTTCGCAATCGGCTGATGAAGATTCGGTTCGTTTTAGAAATACGGTATTATTTTACGTTTGTCGGCCAGACGCGTAGATATAAATACAGAGAAGGTAATTTGCACGACCGGGTACACGCGTTCACGATCGCTACAATATAACTCGTGACACGTTCCGAAACGACGACTGACGATTTATCAATCGTAATATTAATGGCGGCAAGTGTGTAGATCGTATCATTAATCTTCGTACAGTTTTCTAAATACTGAGGGGTGCTCAAGCTAAAAATTATCAGCCCCGGGGTTTCAACGGTGATTTAAAGAATAATCGCTGATAGTTTTTTTTTTACGGAAGTAAAATTTTAAATCACAGGTAAAACTAAATTGATGAAATACGAAATATTTCCTTGATTTATCGTATAACTTAACGTAATATTATGATAAATTTAATAGTATCTTTTCACATTAAAAGACGATTCGGATAGATAAAAATTTACTTTAGTCTACCTGCAAGAAAGTGACATAGAGCTAATACTTTATAAAAAAATAATTTTAATATTGTTTACGGTGTAAAATATGAATCTGTGTTTAGTAGTGAGGGAGCATGGTTTTGTGAGGTTTTTAATATTACGCTTGTATTTTTCGCTTTGAACCGACGACCGGGTGGGAAGTATTGTTGCAATACGTTTATTGAACAAATTATACTACCATATCCATACATTTTGATAACTCACATGGGTTAATTTTTTTCAAATTAAATTTATTAAGGTTTAAATGATCTTGTAGCCTCCTTAACTATCAGTTTTTAACTCACACATTAACTCTGCGTGAGTCTAAAGTGAAATTATGAAAACTCACCGGCGTAAAATGGCACTGTACGTACGCCACTTGTTAGTACGTTTTGGTTTATATCTAATGTGTTGATGACAAGTGTTATTGAGTGGCGAGTGAACGCTTAAGGGTGGTTTTCACGTGGCAGCGTCGTGTGAACGACATTGAACAGTGACAGTACTTACCTACCGGACACATTGAGCCGACGAAGGACGTGATCGACAAAAGCACCTCGGAAAGGCGACCAGAAGACACTTCTCGGTCGTACTAACCGACATTGGAACCTACGCATGTCAAATGCGAGGCAAACGCGTGTAATAAATACCGCCGAAATATCTTGATAATCCAAAACGAGAATTATTAAACGATCCGTACATAATAACTGTTGCAGCTACTGGGTGACGTTTCAGCTTTATGACTTTATGAGTACACGTGCGTACCAGATATAGGTACCTACTTAATTTTATGACATCAAGAAAAAAAACCACACGCGACAGCTGAAAGTGGATATTATTTTTTAGAATAATTTAAAACCGTGCTTTAGATGTACAAAATTATTATAATTGCACGCTCACTTCATTTTTTACGTTTTGTGTAAGGTACACGTTTGATTTTTTTCAAATAAAATCTAAGAGAATAATAGAACTAGTTTTCATGAAAAAAAAAAATTTAATTTTTTTATTTTCGTGATTTTGAGTTTAAGTTTGCTTAAATGCTAATTGTTTGATGTTATGAAAATGAATACTTAAAAGAAAAAAAATTATTTTCATTATTAGACTAGTACCTAGTTTAAGAGGTATGAGCATATCAAAATTGGAGTAGTAGAGTAGAGGCAGAACATTTTTGCTAGACTCCTGCTACTCCAATGTTAAAACGCTTGTATTTTTTAAAGACTTAAACTATTGACTTGATAATAAAAACGTAATTATAAAATGATCTAAAAAGAGTACCTTTTTTTTAATATTATGTTATTATAAAGTGGTTGACTAAAAACCTTAAAAAATCACGTAGATAAAAGAAAATAAGAAATTATTTTTTGATAAAAATGTGGCTCTGTTAGTGTTCTACGTGTACCTAAAGTGTACCTACGTAAAAAGTACTCAAGTTTAAGCTTTATGTAGGGTCAAAATGAGTTGAACACATTGGCGTGCGCAGACATTGCTTGTAGACGGTGAATAGATCTTTTATAATTTACCTCAACTATTTTCGTCATCGTCCGCAATGTTTCTCAATACAAATTATTGGAAATGTTTGGTGTGGTTCCACTTAAGATAATGTTTTTGACAAAATAAAATTTATATTCAAATTCCATTTTTTTATGTAGTAAAAAATGATGTGTCAGTTATTATTTATTGAAATATTTTAAAATCGAAAATAAAATTGTATAACAGTGAGAAGCTTAAACTTATAAAATAGTAAAAAGAACACCATAAAACAAAAAAACAACCCTTAACATACTTATTTATTATTTATTTACTTATATTATATTTACAAGGAACATACATTTTCACTTACAACCGTAATACATATATGAAAATTTCATGGAAACTAAAATTCAAGACAACGTACCACAGGAGTTCAGTTTTTATATTCTTTCGTGGCTTTTTCGAAATCTTAATTTGCAGCCATTTCTTGTTCCAAATATATCATAAATAAATAGTCAAAACGTTCTTGTACCATCTGACTTCACAATTTTATCAAATTATTAAATATTTATTTGCTAATGTTTTAACTCCGAATATTTTCATAAGATAATGAATATAATTAAATTAATCTGCAGATGATGCACTTGCATAACCACACCACTCATGCGCACGTCTGAGGTTGAGCATTCTTAAAAAATCACTTCGCAAATGCACACAGTACAGCAGCTGCAGTATACGGCCACCGTTTCTGAGGACCTATAAAATACAATCGTAAAGCTGTTAAACTAACTTTATTAGTAGTAGTATATAAGAAAATATGTAATAAATGTTATTAAATTGAAACTTTTTTTCGACATTTGTAGTATTTTTCAACTCGATGACATTCGAAACGCATAAAAAAAAGGTTCATTTCGATTAACGGAACATTCTAGTATGTTGAAATACGAATTTATATTAATGACAAAAAAAATAATAATCAGACGGTAATTCTTTTAAATTTTACCTTTATAGACTGTTACAATGCTATATATACGTTTGATCTGAACCGTTTAAACTCGATGAAATCAAATCGTTTTATTATCGCAATGGTATAAAACGTGTGCGTGTCTAACGTCTTGTAATAATAATTAATATCGTAATTCGTATGTGGTATGCGTGTGAGGAGTGTACGTGTGTGTGTGTGTGTGTGTGTGTGTGTGTGTGTGTGTGTGTGTGTGTGTGTGTGTGTGTGTGTGTGTGTGTGTGTGTGTGTGTGTGTGTGTGTGTGTGTGTGTGTGTGTGTGTGTGTGTGTGTGTGCATAAAGTGCGTCCTATTGATTTTTATACCGTCGATGCGTACATATTATTGCATAAGGAGTTTTTTTAAGTGCAGTCATATTGTTTACGCTACGTCCGTTACAAGACGTTCCTCTGTCACTATTTCACTGTATGGAATATTATATTATTTAAACTAATACACACACACGCGCGCGCGCGCGCGTGTGTAAAATGTAAATTATTTACCGGCAAAGTGTATTGAGGACGGTGACAACGTATATTATAATCACATTTAATGGCGTTGTCAAAATCGGACATAATAATAATAATAATGATGATAATAATAATATTTTTCGTGGAAAATGATGCTGTTTTTTTTGTTATGCTCGATCTGTCTACGAAGAGAGATATTAATGATGAACACCATTACTTACAGTTTTTCTTTTTAAATCGAATGCCTGCCTATTTGTTGAAAAATAATCGGAAATCACTCGAAACGAATTCGGACAGATTTTAATGGAATTCTCAACACGATACCTAGTGACGCGCAGACGTAACGATCGAGAGAGCGTTTTCCCAACCAACGTTTTGGCCGTCCGATATGAATTCGCGTAACACGATGATTATCATAATTTATTTGATCCGAGATTTGGATTTTGTTGTCGTCCAGAAATATACGCGATGATGTGTAGTTTTTTATTTTCAAATTTGATGTCTCCCCGAAATGAATAAAACAAAACGTCTGTATCTTTTATTATTTGTGAATAAGAATTTACTGCCGTATTATTTTATCATAATTCGGTCATTTTGATATCATTATGCGCAACAAAAAGTATGTTTATAAGATGCCCGGGCACTGGTGTGGTGACAACCGTGACTAACCATCATGATGATATCACGACGGAAATACACTGAATTCGACATAGATATATAATATGATTAGAATTTGTTGTACACGTTTTGCATAGCATATTAAATTATGATAATTTTGCGCGATTCCTACATAAAATAAATTCTGTACAATTCCAAATACATCGGTTGTTTGACGTTCAAACAAATCGTCGAATTCAAAACGTTTCAAAAAAGATTTGTTTCAACAATGACATAAATGTCGCGCGTTTAGAATCATCCAAGATCAAATCCAAATATTATGCGTTCGTATTGTTTTTTCGGCGGGTAAAGATAAAATTCGAATTGATCTTGAACATAACGATGTTTTCATGAATTTTACATAAGAGAGGAAACAATATTATTTTTTTACAATGATTTACCAAATGGCATATAGTTATATCTATGCATTTGATCAGAGAAGAAGAGTAAAATTATGCTAGGAAATCTCACCAAGTCATAAATTAAATATTTATTAAAAAAAAATTCGTATGATTCCATAAAAAAAAAACATTGATAAAATCCGGAATCACGTTTGACTTTATAAACATATAAACTGTATTGTTAAATTTCGCGGTATCACTTAAATAAAATAAAACGAGTTCAATCATTAGAATATTACGAATTGAATTTCTAGCAACAAACCATCGCGAGAAGATTGTTTTTAAATCGAAAAAAAAAATGTTAATTGTGACAGTTTTCACTAGTCCACGAATGAAATGCGTTGACAAAAAAAAAGTCTCTGTAGATTAACGACGTTATAAATACTGTAATGGACGTCCGACGATTTATTTTAAGCGTTAAAGCGACGGCAAAACAGATTTTCTCTTAGACTCCCGAACAAATGTATATGTTTGTATTGTGCGATGAATACGGTGGCGGTGTGTGGTACCCGTACGGGCGTATTGAAATACGGTAACAACAAATCTGAAAGGAAAATAAAAAAGAATAATAATTAAGAAGCTGCTGGCTGTTGTCGATTGTCATGCGGTATATTAGATAGTAATAATAATAATAATGTAATAATAATAATTTGTATGGAAAAAAAACGTACTGTACACGTTCGACTCTGTTGGGAATCCACACGCCAGAGAACAGAGCTCGAGTGAAATTTCGGCCATCTGCTTTGAAAATAATTTTGTAAACACTTCTTCTTTTTATTTTTATTTTTTTTTTTTCTAAAACGTTTACCTGTAGTTTTTTTTTTTTTTTTTGTTAACCGTAATTAAACGTTATTTGTTTACATACAGGTACTCGTGTCACATGGATAGGTACGACAAATGGGGTCATGTCCTTCGGTCGGCATTCATACCCGCGCGCGCTGCCGACGCGTCTATTATCATATACATTAACCCCTTACCATAAACCAAATACCATTTAAAATCAGTTTTTTGTACGTCCTTTTTTTTTTTTTTGTAAAATATAAAAGGGACGAATCAATGAGTATTTCAAGGATACCTATACCTTTTTTTGTTTTGTTTTTTTTTTTTTTTTTATCGTCGGCTGACCTTCAATGCGTTCGGAGAGAGAGTGAGAAAGAGAGAAAGAGAGAGAGAGAGAGAGGGAAATGAAAAAAAGAATCTGTTCCCGAACGACAGGTACGTCAGCTGGCCGACTGGCCGCAGAGCCTGCAGTGGTTTAATTAACATTATAGTTTTTTTTTTCTCTACGTTTCCGTCTTAACACGTGAAGTTCTCTTCGGACAGTAGGCACCTTTTTTCAGTAATTATCGAAAAACAGCAACGATGACCAAGCTTGCCGCGTGTTGTTGCCACAAAACAGATTTTTATCGTGGCGTAACCATACGTATTGTAACTAATCAAGTCGAAATTGACCGCCCCGAACTCGGCAGGATGTGATTATTTTAATGAGATTTTTTTTCATTTCTTCCGCCGACGAAAAAAAAAGCCTTTTTTACGATAAATCGTCTCAAGACGGCGTATTTTTTTTTTCATTCGATATAGTTTCGATATTTGTACGAAAAAAAAAAAATTAAATCGAACCGCCTATTAATTCCGGCTTCAACCCTGTACGACGTCTGCCAAACGGCGTACGGTGTACAGATTTCTCTTTCTTTTTACGTTTCGTATATCGTAAAACTTAGTAGGCAAGTACATTGTGAAATAATGGAATAACGCATGAAACAATGGGAAGATAATAAAAATCGGAAGACCATAAAATGCGTCGTTAAACATAGAATAATACTGTATTAAAATTATTATTGTGCCCATATATGTATATGTCAAGTGTTTATATTTTTCATGTGATATGAGTAAACGAAACTAACTGTCAGGGTAATTTCATTGATATCAGTGTTACGAGCAAATCAAGTCTCAAAAAATTAATCGTCAACATGAAATAAATAAAGACTGCACCTAGTGAATTCGTAAAACGATTAATTGCTTCATGGATACTTACAATGCACGTTGTAATGCTCGTGGGAAATGTTTAAATTTAAATAATTTCTCTGCGTGTATAAGTGAATAATTAGAAACATTAAGCTAATTTGTGATGTATTCCGTTTAGAAATTTCAATATTTGATGTCAAATATTGTATGAAAAAAATTGTTTTTCTCTAATAAATTAGTAAAAAATAGTATTTTGAATTTCACGAGGAATATACGAGATTATTTGACGTATACGTATTGGCGATTCGAGTTACTAAGTGGTTTTATCTTTCTTGGTGCTTATTTTTCGAAAGTACGAGTACCGTCTCTGGGTGGTAAAATACTTAATAATGTAATTTATACTTTAGTACCTAAATATAATTTTAAACTATAAAATTAAGACAATTTACCATTATTAGCTTTATTATAACACTTGATAATTTTTCTAAATACGATAATATTAGTTGATTCTTGATAAAATCTTGCGGCTTTATTATGGTAAATAAACTTCATCGAAAATCATTTTATGTTAATATTATGATTGTTTTTTTTTAAATTTTATAGTAAGAAAAATGATATTTATCAATAGGAGTTAAATAAAATCATTTTTTTTAGTTTTAAACTTAATCAGTTTTATTTTGTATGAATAATTAAAAAAAAATCTTATTATGAAATACTAAATATTACAATTGTGGTATATGAAAAATGATAAATTTACTTCTTTTTTCCCTCATAATAATTACTTTCTCTCAATTGAACATTTTAGTTAATGTCTACGTATTAACATTCAAACAATTGAATCGATAAAATGTATGATTCGCCGTTTTAATTAATAACCGTCTATTAATTGTTTTTGAATCATACGTTTTCCTGTCATGCTGTACTTTCCTTTAAGATTTCCATAAATTAATTTTCAATAATATTTTACTGAAGGGAAAACAAATGGTGATTTTACTACTTGATCTACTTCTGAATAAAAGAAAGCAGTACTTGGAAAAAAGTTAGTACGTACATAGGTTATAAAAAAACGACGTAACATTTGAATGTTATAAATGATAATTCACTTCATTAAAAATGTATTTAAATAAATTTTATTAAATAAGGAATATGTTCGTTCATACACTATACACTTGTACCTTAACTGTACACGTGTGTTACGTATACGTACCTAGGTATACCGTATAAATATTATTTTACGTAATTTTCGTTTAATTAACTCGGGGAAACTTTCATGTAATCAATCGCATATTCGGTCTCCTGAACTAAATATATATTTATGAATTTGTAATATAACATAAAATTGATAATGGAAAAAAAATTAAGTGCAGGTTCGTAATTCGCAAATTATATAAGCTAATTGCATGAGTTATAATTGTACTTGATTAAATATGAGTATCAAATTTAGAATATGACTAATCACTTCTGCACAGCATAGTACCTAGTTTATTGATGTAACTTGGTTGATTTCGTTTGTTCAATTCGAAACCTTTGATATTTTGAACTTTTTTACCCGTAAAGTAATGCGTATTCTAAAGAAAAATCATATAGCAGAAATAATTGTTTTATCAACAAATAAACAAAAAATAAAAATACAATAATATTAAACGATATAAATGCGTAAATTAATATTAATGTATTAATAGGTATTTAATATATTATGTTTATACAAAAAACAGCTTGTATGCATAGGTAAGTAGCTTAAAATTATATTTTTCGGATGGTTTAAATTAAGTACCGAAATAGCTCGAATCAACTAAATTTTGATTGATTTATGTTATAACGCATTGATAAATTGTAATAGTTTGAAAGCAAAGTTGAGCGTTGTTGTTTGGTAATTTTTCAGCAATTATATAACTTTTCACAATTTAAGGGGCTCATAGAAATAATTTAAAGTTATTATTCACTTTAAATAATTATTTATCTAATTATACTAAATTGTATGCAATATAAGTAACTTAAAGTTCAAATTTCTTGTTCAAATACAAATTATATAAACTTTATAGTCACCTACTCACAGAAGAGTTCAAAATTTTCAAAAAAAAAGTGGAATAGCTTTGACGTTATCATTGATAATGTACCTATATTTTTTTTATTTATTATTTATTTGTGCATTACATGAAACCATTTCAAATTCAAAAATATTTAAATTTTATTTCTTGAAATTTTAATATCTCAATAAAACGAAAATACTTTTTTTAGAGTCCAACTCAATAAATAGGGCGAGTCAGATTTTTCCGAGAAATTCAATTATTTTTTTTCTATTCATTATTTTTCACTTTAAAAAAAAATATTTGAGTCATGCACTACAATAAAATTTCATTTGATGATTTATTTTTATTTTTAAAACTCAAACTTAAAAAATTAAAATTTTGCTGTACCGTTTGGTTAGAAATTCAAAATAGCTTTATTGTGAAACGGAATTTTAGAACAAATTGACTGTTCAAAACTTTAAAAAAGGTTAATTTGTTCATTCCCTATGTTTTTTTTTTGTTTTAGTTGAAATATGTTAACAGTAATATTTTGTTTTATACAATTTTATGACATATTATTATTTACCATAGTTAATTAAATGTTTGATCGAAATTTAATTTATTTTAGTTATCATTTTTAGCCATTATCCTATTATAATTAATTAGAAACTGATAGGTACTTATCTTTATAAATCATGGAAAGATTAATCAAAATCATTGGCTTTATCTTGATAGAACGTTCAATAATTTTAATTATGAAATTCGCATTTTCCAAAAGTTGAAAATTATAATAAATTAATGACTAAGTTTTTATAAAACATTTTACTACCATCATTATTCTAAAAATTCGGTTAATGAAATGGGTTTTTTGATTTTTGTTTTAAATGGTACAGTTAAATTTTTAATTTTAAAATTAGTACTCCAAAACTCAAAAAATATTTCAATAAGATTTTGTTGTAGCGCATTAGTATAATATTTATTTAAGAAAAAAAGTTATTGCGTTTGTCAAATAGATCTTAATCACTGTGTATGTAATCACTCTTATACTTCGTTCGTGACTAAATCGAACGCAAAGTAAAAAATTCATAAATGTACGATTTGAATAAAACAAATTATTATCAACACGGAAATCTATGATCTAAAACCTGTTAAAATTAGTACCCGTATTTATTCTTAAATATGTAATACCTATGCGTTATCGTCGTTTGATTATCTCACGTTCGGCGCAAAATTTATATGGTGTTAGACCAGAAAAACTTAGACCAGAAAAACTTAGACCAGAAAAAAGCTGTCTACCCGTACACATGACACATCGATTATCAGAAACGACGGAATCTACAGAAGACCGGCAGTGTGCTCTTATGACGTCGAACTAATCATAAGTAGACACCTGTGGGATAATTTGAGTCCATATCAATCGTGTTCAAACCAGAACAATTCGAGTTTGTGCCGTTATACTTACGTGGTTTATTTTTAGTCTGATCTCACGGAATCGTAATTCGAATGTGATAATATTGTATCACGTCGACGAATCCGCGTAGAATTTTCTAAAACGCTCGCGCGTTAAATTTTTCAATACTCACCGCCGTGTCACGAACGCGAGTCGACAGCGTGGTGAGTTTTCTCAAGACGTGCACAGTGATTTATGATAGAAATGTCGACTTCAGAGCGCCGCCGCGCCGACGACGTCGGCCGTACATCTATAGGCCTGCGCGTCATTCTTTTTTGTGGCTTTTGTGCCCATACAAATTCCAATAACGTACCTGTTATAAAAAAGAAAAAGAAAAAAAAACCCGTGACGAACGTTGTCAGAGGTCGAATGAATAAATTCGCTGTTTGTAAAGATTTTTTTTTTTTTTTTTAACGTAAAATATTCTGTTATTTTTTCCCTTATTTCGGTCATTTTTTTCTCGGCGTGTCAATAGGTCCGGTTTAAAATGTTTCTTTTAAACCTAAAATACACACTACGGTTCTACAACATTTGTGGGACGATTTATTTATGACCCGCAGTCGACCTGTTATCTACGTTGAAAGGGTTACGTGTTTCGGCTCGAGTTCGAAATCATTTTTTCATCAACCCTTTCATTTCGGAAAAGGAATAGGCGGATGATCACGTTTTCTGTCGTCCAAATAATGTTTTGAAATAATATATCATTAGTGTGTATTCGTATCTAAACTAAATGTCATTTCGATATTTTTTCTTACGTTGTGACACGTGTAGTTGAGTGAATTTCGTCAGCAACATAATACATATTTTATTTCCGTACCTATACCGTGTTTGATTAGAGTGCGTTTTTGTTTCTTAATAGATAAGAGGTTTTTAACGAGAGATAAAAACTAATAATTTACATAAATTATTGAAATTAAAACGGGTTTCAATTTATGTATACACACACACACACACACACACACACACACACACACACACACACACACACACACACACACACATATATATATATATATATATATATATATATATATTAATAACATAAAGTATACTATCACTGTTATCGCGTTTATTTTGTGAACATTAATAGTGCATTATAATATTATTACTATGCCATCAAGAAATACTGAAAATAACAGATTTTCATGAACCATCGACGTTCACTAAACCAATAGTTGATTGTGTAATCGCGTTATTCGTATTGATTGAAAACCGTTTCAACGACAGGTGGTGATTTTGTCCAGTTTTTCACTTACATGAAATAATATGTTTCGATAGTTATTGTCCAAGATCAAACTAAACTGCATCAATCATTAAACTTAACACGAAAAAAACACCTACTCAACATTTTTTTAAAACATATAATTCGTTTGATACATTATTCTTCTTCCATAGAACGAATTGTAACCAGTGATCAACAAAAAATATATTTGAAAAAAATCGATATTCGAACGTTGAATGATTTATTTCTGGTTTGAAAGTTTTACTCAATCATCTAATTACTTTAAAAAAAATCTTTCCCTACTCGACTTTTTAAAATATTAAATTTTCCGTAAAATATTTCACATCGTTTTTCGTTTCTCAAAACCTATCACGTCAGTAAGTATTCATAAATTGTGTACTTTTCAATAACAGTTCAATAGCAATTTCAATAACAAAATCGGCTATACATTTTTATTACTTTTTTATTTATTTTGTTTATTACAAAAATATACAAGCTGTACACGTACAATTTGTAAAATAAGCATTTATGATTGTAAGATTACGATAAATTGGCGTGAGATAACATGTGCGGAGATGCTTTTCATAGGAGAAACTTCGTTGACCGGAATAAAATAATAATAACTCTAAATTAAAATAAATCATATTAAGATATTCTTTATGATTGACGCGGAAAACCAACGATATATACTCGGTATTACTCATCTTGATCGCTGTGCACCATGGGCAATTAAGATATCGACATGTTGTGCCGTCAACTGAGTCATTTTTGATTATTTGATTCCAGACACAAGTAATTATCAAAACTCTTTAAATCTATTCCCGTGACGGTTAACAATCACACGAGTGCGTGGCCGATCGCTCTTTTCCCAACAAATTCGCACGCCTTAAAGACGCGTAAGCGTTTCATCCGATGACTATTAGCGAGCATATGTATGAAGAAGATACGCCAATTATAAAACCATAGTTACTTAGGCCTGTCACATTGCGGTTTAAGGCAATTTATAGTTTCATACTGTAAATAACGAACATTTAAATAATACGAAAAGCAATAGAGTTTGCATTTTTGAAAACACACGCAAGTTACTTTCAAACAGATTTTTTTTTTTTTACTATCAACCACTCTTTCCGATTTTCAAGAGTAGTAGATTTTCTAAAATGTTTTTTTTTTTTTTGATTTAATACAAGACTGGAAATTTCTTAGTTGAAGTAGAATTTTTAAGTTACTCTTCGACATTTTATTTAACAGAGTTTAAAATAGTGTGCAGTGATTATTGAATATAAAGTGTGAAATAAAAAATGCCAAAGTTTACAGCATATTTCTTAATATTTTCGATTAACTATTTTGTGATTCTTGGTATTTTTTCATAACTTTTAATTATAATTTGTATCAAAAAAAAAAAATATATATATTTATATAATATATCATCCCTTTTTAAAATATGACGATTTTACCTTCATCACATTGTATTATGTTTTATACATTTACGTACCAAAACATATTTTAATTATAATTTGTAAACCAAAAGAAGAAAACCAATTAAATAAATAATTGAAAATTTTTGAAATTCGTAGACGGATGATTAAAATGTGTTTAATATTTTCGTTATTTATCATCCGATAGGGTCTGCTATCACACAAGCGATTACCTAGTCATTTAACTGTACTTACTCATAAAAATAGTATCCGTTTTCGATAACAGTGATGTTTTTATGTAACGGCTTAAACCCACTATTAATGCTTAAATTCTCTTTATAGCGGATGACCAACAATCGGCTTCATTTAATTTGCAATGTTTTCTTGTTTTTGTAACGTATTGTTAACGGCAAAAATATGCAAGTTTGGCAATACCGGTTCAGTTTTTATATTATGTGGCTATGCGATCATTGTTCATTTTCTTTATATTATATAATATTATTGATATATATATATATATATTGGGAAGCTATCCAATGATAGTAAAGTTATCATATCGTGCAAACTCGTACGTCGTACGACTGTATGAGCCAAAAATAATTCCGACGATAAATCAACTATAAAAAAGCCGATAAGATAATGGTGGTGGAAGTTCGTCCTTCGTCGCTTCGCTCCTCGGACAAGATAATGATGAGGAGTGTATAGCACTTTCTATCATGGGATCACCTAACCTAACCTCGGACAAGATATTGGTGATGAATGTATTAAGTTTTAAAGAAATGATGACTCATTTCTTTAGTATAAAACGATTCTGAGCAAAGCTTCAGTGTAATATAATATATTATTATTTAAATACTGTTTGCGTATTTTACGGTTATTTGTATAATTTTTGGTGAGTTTTTTTGTAATTAAACCCTCATAAAATATTCAATTAGATATAACTCATTTAAATTTCAATTATTATAACAATTTTAACTCATTAGAAATAAACTTAAAAGAAATCAGACAATATCGAAAAAAATCGTATAATAATTTATTAATGTGTGTATAAAAAAAAATCCTGACTAACGATTTTTGAACTTTTGTTAGGATAATTAGGTAGGTATATGAGTAAGGTCATATTAAATTTTCAGAACTTTTTGTCAAATATTTAAAATTATATTACATAAAAACTTTCAAACAATTTGGTAAATTAAAAGTTCTATATTTAAGTCAAAAGTGCTTTAATTGTTCTGAAAATTTTGTCCAATATAAAAAAGTATGTATTTGATAGTAGATAAAATTTTCAAGTTTCTAGCTTCAATACTTTTCGATTTATGACTAAATACCTAAAATCTGAACAGTGAAAATCTCGTTTACGGTGGATTTTTACCGATTTTACCGTTTTTACTCAGTTTTTCGATCGTTATTCTAGATTACTGGAAAAACTATGAAGATTTTGGAAAAATGACCTCTCTAAAGTACCATCTCAGTTCAATTTCGAATCTAAAGAGTTGCTGGACGAAACTTTTGGACAAGGATTTCTATACGAAAAAGTGTTTACAGAAAAAAAAAGAAAAAAAAAAAAAAAGAAAAAAGAAAAAAAAAAAAAATAAACATCATTGTAAAACCATAAGATCCTTCGCTTCACTCAGAATCTAATATCTTAAATACGATTTGAAACGATATGAACATGGATGCGTAGTAGGATGTCAGAAAACAGATTATCAGATTTGGCTGTTATTCGTGCGCACAAAAAAAAGAAGATATTGACATAGATACTGTGATTGATAGATTATCAAAAACAGAGAATAGAGAATTAGGTTTTATTTTATAAATGTATCAAACGCATTAAGTTAAATTTCATTTATAAATGAACTATAAAAAATAAAATAATATTTTACAAGATATGAAAATAAATGTTCAAAAACATAAATTTTTACCGTATTGTTGTTTTTTCTGGTGGGGGCTATATCTATATGATATAATTTTTCCTATAAAGTGCCCCAACCGTAAATACAATCTGGATCCGCTCTTGTATTCTGTCATATTAATTTTCAAATAAATCGAACGTAAGTATAAAACATTAGCGTATATTATCTCACAAATATAGTATATACGAAAAAAAATGCATTAAAATCGGTCGAGCCTTTTCGGATAGGTACGTTATTTCATATTATATTTATTTGATAGATAAAAAATGTTCAATTTAACATGGTTTCGTATTAAATCTTATTTATATTCGTTTATTAAATAATGAATTATATCGCGTCGTTTGTAGTATTCACTCCCCCTCCCCTAAATTTGGAGAAAGACTATATATTATATATATATATATAATAGAAAAAAATAATCTTTTGTATATTTTATTGATGTTACTTATATTTATTAAGTAATTAATTAGGCCCATCTGAATCATTTGCTTACGGCCCCCAAAGTACCTAATCCGGGTCTGCGGACGACGCGGGATCCGACCGTCGCGTCGTCGGACCATTTCCGTCGGCGTGCAGTTTTATGGCGATCGGACGGCCGCCACCGGGTCGTGATGTACGTACGAAAACGACGCGAGAAAGTCGAAACGCCGTGGACACGCCGACATTCATTCCGACAGATGGTTCGGATTCCGAGTCGGCTAATTTTATAGTGGTATTGAAAATATACGGACCGACGTATAGTGGTGCCACGGGTGCCTCGCGAGCCCGGCGGGGAGTCGCGCGGTTTCGTGCGCGGGCCGCGAGCCGTTCTTGACCGGAGACCGCCTCGTCGTTTTTAATGGCTCTCCCGTCGTAATGGTCCGTGGCGTTTCCGAAAAGCAATCTGGAACAGAAACCCGAGTTGTTGTTTACAGTGACCGTGCGCACACCGCGTCCTTATGGCCGCCATCTGGAATCCGTGTCCGAAACGACGACCGACGACTACCGACCTACACAAACGTAATATATTGCGGTACGGTTTATATAATAAATTAGCGTATACACACACACGTGCACGCTATAGTTGACCACGGTGGTCGGTATATTCGCGGATTCGTAGGAAATTCGTTGATTACAACGTGTGTTAGTCGGGGCCGAGTCGAGGGGGTCGCGTCATTGTCGAGTGTAGGGTGGTTTTCGAGACCGTCGAGGAACCCAATTATGCCCGCGGGTATCGTCGTGATTTCGAGGTTTTTTCCAAACGGATAACCCGACGCGTACTCAAAATCAAAATCGTACGTGATGCGATAGGACTTGTTCGGTCGAAATAAAATGTAATAAGATAAAATCAAAATCATAGATACATGCGTTCCTTCCGAACATGCTGCATTACGTGCCGCACTGACGTCGACAAATCCGATATTATCGATAAACGTTTTTTCCCGTCGAATTTTTTTATCGCATTCGGTTCGTTTTATCTGAAAAGTTTCGTATTTTGTCGAGATCAAAACGACTGTAGGTACGTCAAAACGCGCGTTATCAAATAGTTATCGGAAACAATAAGAAAAACCATGACTCGTAAAACTGTGCGGCGCGTGCGTTATAATAATCGCATTTGGATCACATTGTTTGTGTTTTCAATGACAACTAGAACGTTTATGATTTCCAACAAAATCGCCAATGACTGAGATTATTATTATTATTATTATTATTATTTTAACAATGCCCGTAAAGACTAAACGTGGTCGGCACAGACTAGGAACAATCAGAAATGACACCGCCGTATACAGTACAATTGTTATAAATGCGTCTATTTATCGTCTACGTGTTGCTGTTAAAACAATGCGTGTAACGTCGACGGGTTTAATATGATTTATACGTTTTTCAAATTACGAAAAATGTAATGTTCGAGGTGATATCGTGAGGCATAATCTGCAAGACTTAAATCGAACGCAATAATATTTTGGTCATATATAGGTCACAACTCACAGGACGTCAAAGAAACTTTGTTTCTTTTTTTTTTTATGTCCAATGACGTCGTGTTTCTTGATTGCGATTCTTAGTCCATAAAAACATAATACTATCTCTGTGTTTTTTTTTTTTGTTTTTTTTTTGTTTGAATTCATTTCACGTTTGCCATTATAGCGTATAATTCTGGATTTTGTTATTTTGTAGACTTAATGCGATATCGTGTGTATAACGTACACGTTTAGCGTTCACTTCACGTTTAATATATATTATTATGTTGTATAAAAATGTTATTGTAAGTAAAGTTAGTATCACCATCATATGATTTTGTGAAATTTTATTTTATTTTTCATATTTTCACGTTTCAATGTACATTTTATTTTAATCTCTTAGTACGTATATACTCGGATGGCTAAAAACCATAAAAATCGAAGAGATAAAAAAAAGTTAAAAATAATTTTAAATTTATTTCAAGAAAATTATCAAAAAAACACAATGATCAATGAAATCGCTCGAGAAATCGTCTAGCAAAATGAATCTGGTGTAGTTTAACATTCATAATATTCAATTATTCACGAGTTAACTACAATATTATTACCGACGTACGTACGAGCACGTCACGCATAATATACCGGATTCCACAATATATTTAACCGAAAAATTATTTTTCACATATCACAGGAAGTTATTGTATATTATAAAGTATTTTATAATGTACACACACACACACACACACACACACACACACACACACACACACACATACACACACTATATGTCCCACGGTGTTTGTGAGTCGATAGGCATTAAACTAATTAGTAATTACCCAAACCCGTCATAAGAGAGTACAAAACCCGTGGGACACCGAGACACGCGAGTACATTAACGAGTATATACGCTTTATATACATTTATGTACACATACTTTAATCATAAAGATACGTGTACAATGAAACAACAATATAATACAATGTAATTTATTATACACAGCGTTCGTATATGAAACAAGTCCCTAGATTTTTGTCGGCGATTACATTGCGAACGAACACAATTTTCTACCGGGCAGATTTATTCACTTATAATGACGTAAGTTGAAAATCGTCGTATAATTCATACGTTCATCGCAAATAATTGACAGCGTATTGTTTGTATATTCGACGTTTCGCCGTACGAAAATGATTGCGCACCTCTTATGTTGTATATTTCCGGGAAATTACTAAAAGAGTCGCAGGAAAACGATCTGCGTTTCAATTAAAAACCATCAAACATAACGAATACATAAAATATTAAATTAAAGACGGTGGCGGCTCGTATTTATGTGCACAAGTGCACGTGCACCACCTACCGATAGCACAAAAAATTTAAAATACTAAATTATATTAATACTACTAAATACCTTAAAAAATTTCTAGAAACTCAGATTACGAAAATGTATTTGAGTTTGATTATTTACAGGGTGAAACAGCGGTTAGGTCATTAGTAACGCTGACGCTCATTAGGTTACTATAGTTAGTTCACACGATCGCACATTCTAACAGTGTAAAAATTAAAACAAATCATAACACGTCACGCGCATAATAATGGAATAGATGTGCGCAGTTGTATCTGTGCACATAACCAATCGGTTATTTGAATAAATTGTTATCAGCAGATTATTTTGGACGTGGCGGTCGCGGTCGGCTTTATTATTCATTTTTATTTTTCCTCGTTTTTGATATCTCGATTATCTAATATAAATTCGTAAATCATTGATTATCACTAAAACAATCCTGTTCTTCGCTGTATCTTATTGTATTTTGTACAGACAAGTGATCGTTATTATTTGATTTTAAACTTTATTAAAATTAATACAATACAGCAAGTGTAAAAGTATCCATTACAGAATTAAAAAAAGTTGTTAATTAAAATAGGTAAACAATTGTTCAATATAAGTGTGTGTGTGTGTTCATTAAATTATATTTTTGAATGTGCACTAATTTTTTAAAAACTCACGAGCCGCCACTGATTAAAGATAATTTGCAGTGACTATTAACGGTTAGAACTGAATCACACGGACGATTACTAACCGAAATGAATCGCAGTCAATTGTCATAGTATTAGATTCGATGAAGTCTTTGTCTTAGGGTTGGTTTTTGATAAAATATGGGTGTTTCGTTTTTGTTTTTTGATTATTATCCATATGTATACATTGTCTTGTGTTTTTTCGCGTCAGCAACCGATTTCAGTACCTACGACGGCAGCGACGGTGTCCACTGTAGGCTCGAGTGATTGTCACGTCGCAATATGTTGACTGCTCGCGGTGGGGCTACAGGGATGGTAGTTTTGTCGATTAGATAAGGGTCGTGAATTGAGCGAATCAACACTAAACAATTTTAGATGCGTTTGGTCGAGTTATGTGCAACGTGTTGGGATGAACATTCGCATATTAAATCCGTAATTGTTGAACACATTTGATATGATAAAAACGTTGGATTCATAAGGATCTGATGAGATTTCACGGTAAGAATAAAAAACCCAAATAAGACTAAAATTTCAAGGAAAACATTTTTTTTTTTTTTTTTAATTCGATTTATTTTCTTAAATGTTATCATATTAAATACGTATTTATTAAAACGATAAATTAACCGAAATTGAATTTGCGATCAAATCAGGTATGTTTTTTATTTTTTATTTGTTATTAATCATACCCCTTGTGATATTTGACTCGGCGACATTTTCGTTATTCGCTCGAAACGCATTGCAAGTTTCATTGACTCGTCTAAACACAAACCGCGCCGAGCAGGACCCGTGTTTTGTCAGGTGTATAGAGAAATATCAAGACTTTCTCGAACGATACCTAATCGTGAGCATTAGGTGCGACCGTTACATACCTATGCGTCGAACTACATCGCGTGCCAAAGGTGTTTTTCACTGGCAAACCACGGTTCACGGATCAATTTGATCCGTGACTGCACTCGGTGTGGTTCTCGAATTATGACCCGGACTTGTGATGTCAATGAACAAGACACGAGAAAAAAAAGTTGTAAAATAAATTTCAATCACTGAACAGTGTTTTTATATAGTTGATACTTATACGTAGTGTGGGAATTCGAGCCTAGCCTACCGTCGAGCATATTATCACCCTATCGGTTTTCGTCATATCGGGTTTTTCTTACTGTAGCGTCGACCGGGGATAAAACGGTCATCAAATAATGTCACGACCAATGGTGAATTTTCATTTTTACTTTTCGGTCCCACTTTAAAAAATTTTGCCTCTTTTTTTGGTTCAGTTGGTAGACACAACTATTCTATGATTGTTTTCGGAACGATTTTACTCACGTGCTGAAAAATCTTATCTCACATGGGCTCAAAACAGATAATCTACTGATCCCGACGATTATTCAGACGGTTTGATGGAGGTGCAGCGTAAAACAAATTTTTCGCGTTACAAAATAATATAACCGCAAAAACGTGCCGAATACAAATTATCCGAGAAACATTAGATTCGCTTGTAAAGAATAGACACAAAAGGCTTTCTGATACTTCGTAATAATTATTGCCTCGCAATACCGCACGCTAGAAGAGATTATAGGGTTCATCAATTTTCTCAATTAAAATCTTTATTATTTTTAAGAATTAGCAAACAGAAAAAAAAACTTGTTTTAGTTTTTTCATGTTATGGAAATTTTCTAATACGACAAAATATCCTTCAGTGTTAATTTCAAATGAATAAAACTACGAATTCATTATTTTAGTTGAATATTATTTTAAATTGTCGTCTTTATTGAAAAAATCCAGAATGATTTTAAATAAAAAAATCTGACGGTCTATTCAGTTGTCCACTCAAGTTATTTGTATTTTTTTTTTAGTTGTTTTATGCTTAGCCGGATGTATTGTGTAATATTAATTTGTGAAGATAAAAAAACCGTGAATAGATACATTGTAACTTGTCACTCTAAAAAAAAAAAAAATATATATATTATATATAATATGTATATATTATATAATAATTAGAATGTATACAACGTTTTTTTTTTAATTTTTGATCTATATAAAATCAAAATCATCAAAAAATAAATCACGTATATCCTTCATAATGATTTATATTATTTTTTTTTCTCTCCAGCGGTTAAGTTTGAATTTACCAAAATCTGACGGTATGCGCACGGATCTGAGTTTATAACTGAATCATAATTGAAGTTGTTCGCGTTTGTATATATCGTACATTTCGTGTACCCAATTTATTTAAATTTATTACTATTATTTATTTTATGAATATTTTATTGTGAGCGAAATGTGCTGTTTTGAGTTTAATTAACTTTTATAATTCTCGCTAGCCCAGTTCAGTTGTAATATATCAAAAACAACGCACGACAAAACAAATAACCGCCATCTAGAGCGGCCCGATTGAAATTATTCTGCGAATCGCTTAACTATCGTTTGGTCGTGCTAAACATCCGAGGCGGAGAAAACAAAAAACGATCTCTGTGCGGATTCGTCGAAATACTCGTACGCTTCTGAAAGTTTAACGTTTCAAAGCCCGACGAGATATTTCCTAAATACTGACGAGAATAGACAATGACGTTTTAATAATCTCTGACGGCGGTCGTAATTAACCGACCGTGTTCCGAGATGTATCATTTTTTAATTTTTTTTGTGTTTATTTATCTTTCAATAACAACCGTTGGACGTAAACGAAAACAAAAACACGGCGTGTTCCAAGACGTTATACGACGTCGTTACCCGTGCGCGTGCACGTACCTACCTATATTAAATTTCATTAAAAAAAAAAAAAAAAAAAAAAACACATAAATAAATAAATAATAATAAAAAAACACGTCGGCTGTCATCGGTAGCAACCACCGTCGATGACGTGGTGCAGCGGACGGTTCAATCACGAACTATCACGAGGAACCGTGATCATCGGGCGGCGTCGGTGGAAAACATACACACGGACGTGAATGAAAGAGAGAGAGAGAGAGAGAGAGAGAAATGAAATAATAACAAATAAACAATAACCGTAATAATAACAACGAACGCGTACGTTACGGGGTCAGAGAACGATTTACATAATATACACGTGTCCGTAAACGATATGTAGGTTACTGGACGTTTGGGGAAGCGAAGATCTGGTGTAATAACCACAACGATTGAAGTCTCCGGCGACGACGTCACACGCTGATAAAAACATAACGTTATTTTAATGGGACTTACTCGCACCGAGTGTATTTTTAACCGACTGGTTTTCTTAATTTTCTTTTTCTTCTAATATAATATAATAAACGTATTATTACGTGTGCTTACGCCGCGTGTGTGTGTGTCTTATAATATTTCGTATTCATGTGTCGTGTGTTTATTTATTTATTTTCTCTCTCTCTCTCTCTCTCTCTCTCTCTCTCTTTCCTTCGAGTCTGTCGTCGTCGTCGTCGTCGTCGTGTGTGCATTTGTTAAAAGCGCATTTATGTGTCACGTGTTGGCCGACGGCCGCGGCGGATAGTGGCGATCAGAGAGGGCATGGGCTGTCGCGAAGGAAGATCGGGTGGACCCGACGCACCGTCCTCTCCACTCCACCGTCCATCGCGAGGCCTTGTGGTCGGTGGGCCGGAGGAGAGGCGGTACAAAAAACAGCCGCTTCTTTGGAATGCGCACTTCGTCTCGTGCGTATACGCCCGTACGAAATAATTATAATATAATAGAAACGCCGTGTGACTTAACCCGTTGTAACGCGCAGACTCGTGGCAGCATCTCGGCGAAGAGGCCCACTCTTGTGAGGCAGTTTGCGCAGTGTTTGTAAGAGAGAAAAAACAAAAAAGAATAAATAAAATAAAGAACTCGTGTGCAATACACAATAAATAACAATAATAATAATGAAACACACGCTCGTGCATGCACACACTTACATACGCACATACACACACACACACATAAATATGCATGAGTCGTAAATACAAACACATTCATACACACACACACACACACACACACACATACCTACACCTGAAAAATAATAAAAGTATATGCACGTGTAAATACATAATATATAATATTATACATATAATATAACTATTCGTTTAATACAGTATTGCCTATGACCCGCAACGTAATACTTACTGTTATATTATGTAAATAATACAACGTTGTATACTTACGTATGGCGTGGTTCAATGACATAAATTTCGTTGGAACGAGTAAGTTATGACGTGAAAAAAAGGAAAAAACTTCTCATACACACCTTTAAACTTTTTTTGCATCTCACGCATTTGGTGATGTTGAGCTGAAGTAAATGCGTAGTTTACTGATTGAATTATTACAATGATTTATGTCGATTATTAATGGCTATCAAAATAAAATATCAACGAACCATCGCTCCACGTATTTTCGCAAAAATCCAATTACAACGCCGTGCTCAACAACTACTCGTATCTGAGAAACATTGAATGCGGGTGAAATATTTTGCGGATCAATAATAATTCTATGAGGTAAATATGTGTAATTTGCATTTATATATATATATATATATACATTATGAAAAAGTACCCCAAAAACAGGTGTTTTATGAAAACTTGGTTTAGTTTGGCGCCCAGTAACTAAACATTCACCCATAAGTGCCACTATAATAAACAGAAATAAAGCATTTCTCTAGACATTTTTCCTTTTCATCACCTAACATTAAGAAAAAACAAATAAATAAAATAAAATAATAAAAATCTATTGGCTAATATTTATCACTAGTCGAGTTTATAAAACAGTAAATACATGTGATAAACTATAACATTTTCATTTCCATCGATCTTTATGTTTTGATGTTCAAAAAAATCCCCAAAGGAATTCTGTAGGAATAATACAATTATTTACACTTTATAAAGACCTAAAATTGCAACCGTGCCACGTCCTAATCAGTGTTCGATGAATACCACATATAAATAACACAATATGTTATGTATAAATTAATGTTATATATTTTTGGTACGATCTGAAGGTGAATTTTCATATTCACAAATGTATATTGTAAAATTATACCACGTGTTTGGTTATGTAAAGGTATACTTAGAGGAAAAATTGTTTTTGAATTTTTAGTATGATATGGTATGAGTTATTAAGAATTTTTTCAGCTTTGTTAATGCCTAAAAGCAGTAAGAGCATATTTGAAAGATGGAACGAAAGGACAACCGTCTCTCCTTAGGTTTTTTTTTTCAAGTAATACATTATTCTATTAGTACTTCTTTATTGAATCAGTTAATAAAAATAATACGTTTTTCATTTTAGATTCTGAGTAAAGTGTCTATTGGTTTTATCATAATGTTTATATTTGTTAATGGATTCTGAGTAAAGCAAATTGTACGGTGATGGTTTAAAAAAAATGTATTTATGTGTCTGTGTCTTTGTGTTTAAATTGTCCGCTTTTGGATAAAATACTTCGTCCAATAGTTAAATTCAGTTCTATTATTGATAAGATACTTCATTATATTGTAATTTTAAAACAGAATTTTTCTCCATTTTCAAAAGATTTTCTAACATTGGGGGAAAAAAAAAATTATGAAAAATTGAATAAATCAGGTAAAATATGACCTAAGTATACAATATAATCACGAAATCGATTTTAGTTATTTAGTTATCTAACTCCAAAAGTAATAAATGTGAAAATTTAAAATTAGCCCGAAATATCAAATACAGTTATATGCAGACTGGACAAAAAGTTTCAAAAGCACTCAATTACTTTGAAGCTAAATATAGACCTTTGAAAAAATCGGAAATGTCTGGTTTTTTAAAAGTCGTATTTCATCAGGTTTTAAATTTTAAATATCAAAACTTGTAAACTTAATAATACTTTATTATTTCAAATGTTTTACAAATCAGTTTACAATCAGAAATGTTTTCGAAGATGAACTTTCAATCACTTTTATTTTACCGCAGTTCTTAAACCATACATTTGATTTTTATTCATACCTAAAAGAAAAAAGAATATTCTTATATTATCTATCATCCAGTGATTGTTACCAGTGTTAAATGATACAAATAAAGGAAAACGTATGCGTGTGCGTTTACCCGTATTCATAACGTGTCATTAATTTTACAGTTATTCTTTAAATGGTAACCATTAATAAGTCTCACGATATACCTCCTAAATGCAGTATGATTTGAATGCAACGTTCGTAAATAAAAAAAAAAAAAACATTTCGTCGATCGATGATCATATTGTTATTATATCCTTGGTTCACAACCGGAAATTAGTGTGTTCACATATAAGGATTGTTAAGACACTCAAATCACCCACTACAACCAATAAAACTACCAGTCTTGGTTTTTATCGATCTATTGACTTTCATACGGCTAGAGGGAACGTGCGTCATCGAGCCGTTTGAACGTGCTAAAATTTAAAATTCTTCTATTAATGATTTTCAGCTGATACTTAAATTTATGTAGATTGGGATGTATCAGTACCTACAACAGAACAGAATACGGACACGAGCGTTTTGTCTTCGTTTCGTGGCGTTTATCGACAGTTTGTGCAGGTAATTATATTTTTTTAAAACGACACGTGTACCGGTGCACCAATATCGATAATATTAATATTATTTTAAATGTCAATTTCAACCGATACATAATGTGTATTAGTGTACATTGATAATCATACGCACTAAAGTGAAATATTTCAACCGTTCCGAACGAAATCGTTTTCATAATAATGTGCCCTTTTTGGTGGTATGTTTTTTTTTTTTTTTTTTAGCACGTTTAATCTGTCAAACTAAAATACCGAACGATAATAATGGTGAAGACCAAACAACGATCAACAGTATTACGGTATGTACTTCGATAATAAACTGCGACGAACAAGTGAAATCGTATGTCAGGTGAACTATCGAGTAGGTCTAGTGGTAGTTGTACAGTCAGTATTCAATCGTAATCGGGGATCGGACCAAATAATTCGACGATCAACGTGGATACGGATAGATTGACAAACGACTAGCATAACGTACGAAATATATCATTGATTCAACAGTTTAGTAGGCATAGATTTATAATATAGGTAGTGACATTCACAGAGGGACGTTCAGTTACATTTTTTTTTACACAAATTGACCCACCGGGCCCACACCCCTCATTAAATTACTTTTTCTACTTAATTATTTGTTTTGTAGAAGATTTAGCCCACTATGAACAAAATTAATGCATATAATATATATTCTAAATTCATATTTCATGGCATAGGTACTAATAAAGTTTTAACTACCATTTGTATACAAATAAACATTATTTGTTTATATAGTGTAGCATGATGTACCTAAAATAACTAAAAAAGTATATTTTGTATAAAAAAATTAAATATAAATGATGATTTGAATAAAAACTACCATTAATGTCATATAAAAACCATAAAATTAAAAAACATAATGTCGATATATACTGCAATAGATACCTATTTTAGCCAATAATTAACATCGTCGAAATATACATATCATTGAATTGTTTTAATAAAATGTATCTAATTTCATTTGAAAATATAGTTAAAATTTCGATAACATCAATATATTTTGAAATATATTTTTTTATGTAAAGAATGGATACGTTAGTAAAATTTTTTGCAGCATAGATTTTTTGAATTAGGTTTTTATTTTTTTCATAGGCAAGAAACTTCTTTACTATATTATTCAATATTTTCCACAGTATTACGAAAGAAATAGTACATCAAGATTAAAGTAAACATCAGATAGGTATCTACCATCCGACATATTTTTGAAAAAAAAAATATACATGTCATTTCATACTTTGTAAATTAGATAGTGGATTTTAAAAGTAATTTTTTAAGAGGGATACTTAAATTTAGAGGGGCTTAAACCCTTAAGTTTCCCACATGTCCGCCACGGGTACATTGTATCTACCATGCATGTCCTGATCAAAATCGTTTTTTCTAAATCATTATTCGAAAATTTTTTACTGCGTAAATTTCAAATCAATATTCAAAATACATTTTAGTGCAAAAAAAGGTCTTAGTTTTCTTAAATGATATTCTCTACAACGAGTAGCAACATAATTTTGCTAAACATTTTTAAGTGTAAAAGAATTTTTTTCGACCATTATTCTCAGATATATTTAATATTTAACGTTTAGAGTAACAGAGTATAAAGAAGCAAGGAGTACATCATAATTGTAGTTATTTCTTCTGCTCATCGTTCTTAAACACATACGTTTGTGCTTTTAAATTGTTAGTAGAAGTACACAAAAATTTAAACGGTAACGTTTTCAAAATAATATTCTCTATTGCTACAATTGTATGTATATAAGATTTCATAGTAGTGGTAGTGGTATAAAGCAAGAAAAAAAAATAGCTTATATAAAAAATTATTTTATTATTTAAATGCAGTTTTATGAAATATCCATAGTTAAATCTTATTGTGTTAATCTCCGTGAGACATGTTGTACATATGACAGATTATACTATTCTACATAATTACTATGATTGTCACATGTAATGTATGAACATAATTTAAAACACACATTGTTGAGCCCAAGAGTAATATTTTTACGGTATTTAAAATGACTTTCAATAAAAAAAAAAAAAAAAACACCGAGCAATTTATTAACCGTTGTAATCGTTATATAATTTTACATTGAAAACTACACGAACCCGTTTGATATTTTTACTATCTTTTACGATTCACACAGCAATTAAAATGGCTTTGTTAATTTGACGATATAATAAAGTATCGATTTTACTTTACACTCAGTTTTTCATGATTTAGCTATTTCACGTTTGGCTGTTTGGTCTTTTTTATGCCATTTGCATTTTATAATAGGACGGTAGGTTCTATGTTTAAACAGAGGGTTTTTGAACTCGTCAAATACGCCGTGTAATGAATGGTATCTGTGTATTTTAAAAAAGCGATAATTTTTTTTTTCTTTTATTTTGAACCGTTTCACAAGATAATAAGGGGATTACTTAATAGTTTTGCCATGGAAAATATAAAATGATTCTATTGGTGAATCAGGTGCTAAAACGTAAATTCGACAATCGCCACGATGGCAATCCCACTTATATCCGAATGTCAAATGCGTCAAAGCTACTCGCAGTAATTTATGATTTAAGATAAGTCAGGTTGGAAGTGCTGTAAAATACTAATTGATGACGATATTACTAGATTAATGTTATATTTTAAGTAAGTTCAATGTCGACATTCAGTGTCAAGTTCAATATTTGTAAGACATTGACGACCATGTTACATTTGATATACTTACCTTAATTCTTCCCCATAGCGTTGCACTTACTCATGACAATTAATAGTAAACAGCTAATCGAAGCATAATTATTTAAGCATTAACAAAACGTTTACTAATCACTGTCTGATGTAGATAGCGTCGAATTGTTATGTAGATAACGCGCTTCATTGAAAATTAAGTAAAGTCTTCCGTGTTTACGAATTTGACGCGTGAGTGTGTGTACAATAAAAACATTATTTTTCAGAGTTTTACCAAGCGGTACGATATAAAATAACACTTGAACGTCTAATCGTGATTGCGATGTTTCGTTTTTTAAATATTTTGGTAATTTTTAATTGATTCTACACCTAACGTTATTCTGAATGAAGGCGTATTTATAATTTAATACTTAAAATAGCATTTTGATTTTTGATTCATTAACTGTCTACGTGAGATACTCCGGTATTGGTAAATCGGGTCCTCCATGACCTTTCTCGGTTAATTAGGTCCTGGGAAAGAGACGATGGTGGGTGCGTTGAGATCCAAAAAAAAAAAAATAAATAAAAATAGTGGTTTATACTATAGGTAAATTGAGTAACAGCAAAAAAATATGTACCTACCTATATAATCGTGTATTTTTTTTTTTTTTTAATATCTAATAAACTTAACTAGAAGTTAAACCACTGAACATTATTTTCTACACACAGATCATATTATAACTTTCAGATTTTTACCGACTAAATTTATACTATTCAGATTTAATAAAAATATTTACGGATTTAAAAATACAAAATTCCAAAATGTTCGTCGTCCAAATTTTATAAAAGCCATCCCGATTTTTACTGTGCAGTTTTTTATTCACTCTTAAAAATATTTGAGACAATCACTAAGGTTCATCGTAATTAATACTTATTTATACTCTTGCAACAGGTCATTTTCCGTACATCATTATTCAACATTTTCAAACCTTAACTAATTTGAATTTAATCATAATTTTATTTTAAATAACGAATTATTTTTGAGGCACGCGTAAATTTTCGACCGTTTATATAATATAATTAAAAATATTTGGTATAAAATCAAATTCCATAGATAACGTTATGGAAGATAACCCTAGTGTGAAGCGAAAAATTAGATTTTCATGATTAATTGAATAGTTTTAGCTCGTCCAAGATATATTCTGACTTAGTAATACAATAAATGATTTAGTAATTTTATAATTTTGTGTAATTATAGTTTTACGATTTACAACGTAAATAGATCATATTAAATCTAAGATTAGTTGAGTCATTTATAGTTCAGTTTGAATATGCCAAACAATCTTATTGTGAAAATTTACACAAAAACAAAAGAAATGTCCAAAACTGTATCGTCAAACATTTATGAATAAATCGAAAAATAGTTCTTATATATTGGATGTATAGTAAAAATATTTCCCAACAACTATATTTAACTTTCGAGAGACAATATGACGGCAAATAAATATTTATAAAAATCCAAAGAGCTTCAGCGTTATAAAAAATGATTTATTTATTTTCTCCTCATACTTTGAAAGTTGAAACTACAGCCAAATCACTCATTTTACAAATTGGAAAGGAAAATCGTCCAATCTAGTCATATTTGATACGCACCTTATTTAAGCCGATGATAAAATTTTAATACTATACATTCAAGACTTTCGGATAGTTTTTGGTATTTTTAATTTATGAACGCATTTCCTTTTTAAATTCCTGTGTTTTTCGACATAATGAGATAAAATTGTAATTTGTCCCTATGACTTTCAAATAAACAAATAAATTAGAGAAATAAAACCTTTCTCATTTCGCTTACCTCTAACAATCATAAGAGTTGTTTAATATTGCACAAATCCAGTGCCGGATTTAACCATTGTGCCGCCTTAAGCATACAATAAATTGCCGCCTTTTAATACAAATATTTTTCTAGTCTAAAATATGTTATTAAATCGTACAATTATTGTTTTTTTCTTTATTACCTACTTAAAATTTTAATGATGAAAAATAAAAATATACAGCTGTTATAAAAATGCATACATATACATTCATATAAAAAATTTTATTATAAAAAATATGATATAAAATATAATGATAAAAACATGGTAGTGATAAATACTTAAATAGTTAATTATTGTATTCAAAATTAAATAGTTAATGTCTAGTACTCATTTCTGCGCGACTTTTGAGTCGCAAAATCATCTATTATGGCATCGAATTCCATTTTGTTGTGATAACACCATAAAACATGCCACACTATGAGCTCTCGTTCTCTATTGCATTGACTAATTACTGGTTTTTTTTTTGTGATTAGGTACAGAGAGAAACACACAATCGTCAACCCATGTTATACAAATAACTTATTTTAAAATTTTTAAAGTTTACTAAAATAGTAAAAATGTAATATTAAAAATTATTTGCCGCCCTTGAGAAATTGCCGCCCTAAACACTAGCTTATAGTGTTTACTGGTAAATACGGCACTGCACAAATCGTATATTATGTTTCTCCGATTCACATGTTATAGACACGAAAATCCTCCGTACAAATCCCGTGACTTGTAAAATACGATTTAAATCATTTTATGGCAAGACACGTGTATAGTGGCGAATGAGTGCACACAGACACGCGAGCAGATGACGTCATGTGTCCTTTACGACGAAGGCGGGATTCGTAAAATGTTCAAAAGCAAAACGAACACAAAAACACCGCACTAAACCATGTGTTTTCGATTTCGATCCGTACACAGCGCGGGCCGTAAGTTGTCCACGTCATGGTCCGATGTTTTTCGTTATAAATACGAGACGTATTTTGTACATACATACGTACATAATATATTATATACATATGTGCGTTGTCGCGATCGACCGTCATCAGACACATTTGGATGTTTTCCGTGTACCCTTCGGAGGCGGTCGCCGTACATAAACAATTGAATCTCGAGGCTGGCCGGAGGGGGGATCCGACGCGAAAATCGTGACTAAGTCGCCGTAGAAGTTCCGCCGAGTCACGAACAGATATTTTATTATATTTGTCGGGCCGAACGACGTCCGCCGTCGTTGGTGTGCAGAAAAAAAGAATGCACAACCCGACCACGGTGCTCGGCTAAAGCGCCTCCGCAGTAATGACCGGCAATCTTTTTAAATGCGAGTGACCTTTTTTACTTCCTACGTGTATAGGCTGAATGTTTTTCGAAAAAGCGTTGATGTTCCTGAGGAATTCGTTTAGGTTTATTTAGAATATGTTTTTCAATGCTCTGATGAGTCACGTCGTCGTTTCAGATACGATTGGTTTTGTCGACGTCGACGGCCGCTCGCGATACCCCCGCCGCCGGTCGCTCAGGAATTATGATAATCGGTATTTTGATATTTATATTATGACGGCGTGTTTACGCTCGAAAGTGTTTTCATCGACGTAGGTGACCACCGCCACAAACCACGGAGTTCCCGTGAACGTAATTGCGTCGGAACAGAAGGAGCGCGTGCGTCTGGTTTTTTAAAAAATTTTTTTATTTTTATCACACGCGTTTGGTTTGATTCGCCCTTGCGTGGTCATAGAATTTTGTTCCCGAGGTCTGGAAACATGACTCGAGAACGAATCAAAGCTCACTCGAACGACGATATCGATATTGACGCTTTTAATATATTATAACAGACGATGTAGTAAAATACAATTGTCTTGTTAAAAATAGTTTGAAAAAATCGTTTCTCTGTGATATCCATAGATATAGATAGCCATAAGCTAGGAATATCTTATTTTATAATAAAAAAAAAAGACAAGTGCCATTCGGGGACTGCCGCGATAAAGCTATTGCATATTAAATAAATAAGAAATTGATATAATTTAAAATTTTTTTATTATTCTAGTTATTCAGGAATTTGTATCATAGAAACTATAGGCCTATGATAAATAAAATATGAAACATAAGTTTTTTTTCTCATAAAATGAGTTTGTTTTGTTGGTATGACAATACGGTTCGCCACGCGCGGTAGACAGAGAGGGGGATTAAGGGATTCCACAGGTAGTGGTCACGCTTTTTCGTTACGAAAAATTTTTTTTCAGTCACTACACCAGACCTGCGATAAAAGCTATGCAATAGTTTAAAAAAATAAAAGTATATATACATACGAGTATAACGTCGTAGCGTAGGCAATCTACTTTTTGAGTGTCACTCGACTTCGACGGCCGTGTCCGTGTTTATCGTACCGCTCGAAAATCGCACTTATGCGTAGACACGTGGTTTTGACACTCAAACCGAAAGAAAATACGTGTGAGACTGTTACGAAGCCGAAAACAGAACTGTCACGACTCGTAGTAATAATATGGGCGTATTTAGGGGTTTTTCACCTGTAGACACTTTACAAGTCACCGCCTTTTCGGTTTTCCATCCCTATTAAATTTTTTCATAAAACCTATTTGAATCCACAGCATGAGAAATCGAAACCGTGTTGAACGCGCACACGTTTTTTTGCTACATATACGTGCGCGCACTGGTTGGTACCGTATTGCGTATGCGTATAGTATGTACTTATGTCGCTGTTTAATTTTGGCCGAACGGACGCGATTGTTTACGATTAATATTGTAACTCTAAATCATAGAACATATGATTAATTTAAAAATTTGTCTAATCAAAAAATAAGTCGAATTTGATTTCGTCCAGTGAAAAACACTTTTTATAATTTTGTAAAAAAAAATTAAAATTTGCCGCCCTCCGAATGTCGCCGCTTTGAGCTCGGGCCTACAAGATCTATGCCTAAATACGCCTATAGCTGTAATGATAACGACAACGACGGGCAGAAGTGATACTAATAAAAACAGCGAGATGATGTCATAATGATGTTACATGGCGATCGGACGTTGACGCAAAATGTGTAAAGACGCATTTGTCCATTCTGTTTGGTAAATACACGCGGTTTTTATTGTTAGACAGTCTTAACGTGTGCTCTTTTGTAAAATATAATCAGAGTTTTTTATTTTTCGCGCGTTTCACGGCCGTTTGTTGTTACGATATGTCCCACCGTCCGTCATCTCGATGTGTTGGACGTGTCTGTCCACAAGTGAAGAAGTCGAAAGCTCGACGACGCCGATGTCTACTGGTCGAACTATAACGTAACTACGTAGACGGGTCAGTGCGACTGTGCGAGCAGATTTAAGGGTCGGCGGGTCGGATAAGTCGGACGAATGCGACCGGATCCTCACTGACGTGAAAAATAAAAAAAAAATGATAAAAAAAACAACTAGTGTTTTTTACTTCTCGGACAACCTTTAGGCTTTATGAATAGAAAACGATCAAACATTTTCAAAGTTCTCGAGTTGTTTAGCCCTAATGACTAGACTCCAGTCACTAGAGTATTTAATGTTGTTTTCATAAACTTTGATTAATATTGACGACAGAAATGCATATTCATTGCTGATTTTCGAGGAAAATCTCAAGTTCTCAGAACCGTTACTTCTGGAGTTATTACTAAATAATTAAGATCGCTATCGTAAAAATCTCGTTTTCGGCACACTTTACCATTTTTACGGTAGTTTTTCTCAAAAATTGGAAAATTATTAAGAATTCAAAGAAATGAGCTCTGTCAAGTACACAGAAATAATATCTAGTCTTATAGAAGAACTGAAATCGGAACGTGACTTTCGGATGAAATCTACTATCCAAAAAATATGCCCCAGAAAAACAAGAAATAAAAGTTATCATTATGTAATACCAATAAATCTTTTGCTACATTTCTAACAATCGAAAACAATATTGTTAGAAATGTACACACTGAAAATTATTGTATGGGCAAATATCTAGTATTTGAATGATAATTGACATTTTTCATCCGGTCATACATCTTAACTTATCAATCGAGACTATCATTTTTCGCTTATTAATTGAAATCTAATTTTCAATTCAAAAGACCCTAATAATCTGGATTCCAACCGGATCTTTTCCTTATATCCGATATTAAGGCGAACCGTGATTTGTGTTTACTATTGCACTTTTACTACTGAGATCCATAGCAACGTATACTCTGGTATAATAATATCTTACATAGTGTTTCAAATCAATCGGATCGTCCTTAACTTAAATCACGGATCCATGATCTAAGGTCCTTACATGTAACATATTAAAAATCGATATTAATTCGCTTTCTGGCCAACGACGAAAATTAAATTACTGTTTTAATATACGTAGGTAACGAAACACAAATAATGGCAAAACTAAGAACGAAAACGTATGTTTTCAATGAACTTAATACATTATGATATTGTGTGAGTTATGCAATGTAGTATTGACTTAACAATTATTGTTAGTAAATTCCATAGAAGTTCCAACACTCGTTGGTTCCTTCACCCTACCTTACTGTCTCTATATTATTTGTGTATAATATGTAAGCGTTGTTAATCATTCATCGCTTATAATTCAGAAATAAAAACAAAAAAAAAAAAAAAAAATCAATAAAAATGTTTATAGTTACTAGTAATTTTTAAGGTACAGAGAGAAAAAGAAAAGTAACTCGTGTGGAAAACAAAATTGGCTTTTCATCGTTTATTTATCGATTATATTAATCGTGTATCTATGAGTATACATCGAATACACGAATAACCAAATTGGACGACACGAAACGATATTTTTTTAACACGACGAATCTCTGTGGCCGGCTATCATAACGCGGCCGTGTAGTGAATCACGACGGAGATTTGTCGAAAACCGCACATAAATACAAATTGCATAATTAGTGCGTTAATACGTCGCGCAGCGGGTTTCCGAGTGTAATTTCGTTATTTCGTTTGCCTTCGTTTGGCGATTAAACCCAGTAGTTATTAATTATACGAACGACGAGACGCGTTTCCGAAAATGTGACACCCCGAAAACTCGCGTGAATTATGACCGCGTTCAATTCTCACTAAACGGGTTCGGACGGGGCCACAAATAAATACGTGAAACGTGTTCTATACCTAAAAACATCGTGTCATAATAATATACATAAATTACGCGTACAAAATGTTTCAGATCATTTGACAAATACAATAAATTTTATTCCATTTATCATTTCTATCTTTTTTTTTAACTACGGTAATAACACTGTGTTACAATTAAAAAAAAATAAGTCTCAAATTATTTTTTCGATTTAAGAAATTTTTAAGTTTTCATTTATCTAATATCTAATTATCGTTTATAACGTAATATTGCGAAAACCAATCCTTTTTTTGGAAATTTCGACTTTTAATTATTTTTATTGGATCTATAGTTTTTTTTTAACACATTTTAATTTAAACGTAGCGTAAAAGAAAAGCCCGGTGACTTCGCAAAAATTTGCTTCCACTACTCTGCTGTTCTAAACTTTAAATTCTTGTATCTCTTATATTATTGGCCTATTGAGATAAATTTAAACATCGAAATAAAAAATATTAGTAAATAAAATAAGTATCTTCTATCGTTTTTATTATGTATATGACATAATACTATAGTAAATACTATAATGATACTATAATGAATAGTGGTAGGTACCCGTTAAGAAATATTAAAAACTTGAAAAGTCGTGTAAGGGTATAAAGTAATAGAAAAATCATGTTTGTATCATTTATCACTTCAGTATTACAGTATGCATTAGTTTTTTTTAAGAAAAAAAATTATAAGGTATATATAAGTGCAAAATATTGTATCTGCACAGTAACAGATCTCAGAAAAGTTGGAAAGTCTTTAGAAGTGAATCCGAGTCAAAGAGGACAAAGGAGTCACGATTCTGGAGACAATAGATTTTAAAGGGCCATTTTTTTTCTGTAAAACAATGTTTTCTGAAGCAAGCCTTGAAATGAAGATTTTCAAAGTCAACACGAATACGAATCAAATACAAGACGGTCTACACGGACAAAATGTAACATTACCTATGGAAAAATATTTAATTCCTAAAATTATCTTTTGCGATTGAAATAATGTGCATTGACAACTGTTGACAAAATACAAAGTAAGAAAAAAAATCTGCATTGCCACGTAAAAAAATCTCAAATACGAATAGCAAGTACGATATTTCATATGGATTTAATTTTAAGTTTGACGTGTGGTCTGTAATATTGGTATTTATAAACGTGAATATTTTGCTGGTAAAAAAGGAATAAATTTGAACATTTTTGATTGTGCTGTGAAAAAATATTTAAGTTTGAACGATGAGCGTTAAATATTTCGAGTCTTGTCGACAGGTCCTTAATTCGGGTTCTCGGTGGAGTGACGATAAAAAAGTGCCGGCCGATTCGGGACACAGTGGCCCGCCAGCAGAAAGAATCTATAACATAAAAGGGCGAAACACGTTCGGGTCGATTTTACAATCTTAAAGCATAATAATTATAACTCGAACAAAACCCGTGGGCGGTTCTGATTACATTTTCATACCGTAACGTTTTCATTTTTGTGACCAAAGACTATTCGCATATTACCGTCCGGTCCGCGCATTATGCCGGGTTCGCACTATTGCAATTTCTCGCATTGTAGACTTGCTTGCAATATATATATCATGCAAGAATACGCATAGTAATACGCAAGTGCATGTTCGCATATTTGCTTGTGTATTTTTAGTCTTGTATGCAGGGCCTGATTTAGGCTTTTTGTGGCCTTAAGTAAAATACAAATTGAGGCCCCTTCAGTAGCATATATAGCCCCCTTCACAAATAAGTAAACAAAACAAATATATAATTATAATTTATTTATATATTTTAACAAACATAGTTATGTTATGCATTTTTTATTTCTACAGACTATAGATTTCTTGTACCTACCTATTATGTACAAAATTAAACATTTTTTTTTTTTTTTTATATTAACTAGATAAAAAGCTATATTTTTATACTTATAATTTAAATTAACTGTTTTATAAAATTACTTTTCTTGCTTTTTTTAAAGCAAAGTCATTTATTGTGTCATCAAAGTTTAAAGAAGATGTAAGATCACTTTCTATTGATTGTAAACCTAAGTTATCAATTCTTTCTTGAGTAAGTGTTGATCTTAATCTTGTTTTAATCCTCTTCAGTACAGAAAAAGACCTTTCACTACTACAATTGGTACATGGAATTGATAAAAATATCCTTAAAATAGTTAAAATAAAAATCTGAGGCCCCCTAATAACGGAGGCCATAGGCAATTGCCTATCCTGCCTAATGGTAAATATGGCCCTGCTTGTATGTATTTAAATATTGTTTAGTTTCAAAAGTAATCTGATCGCGAGTAGACGTGCCGTTTTTTTAAATTTTGAAATATTTTTAATTTTTACGAGACTGTTAAATGGATCCAACAAAAAAAGGAGTACTTATTGTTTATGATATGCTTCGTAAAGAAATCTTAAAAAAGAAGCTAGAAGCTTTAAAAAAAAAAAAAGATTATAGGTTCGACAATTGATTAGTAGAAGAAATAGTGTTGGCGCTTCAAATAGTTTATGTTTTGAATTTAGAAATGAAGATCCATCGTCACACAATCACATCCACGTGGTTCACTATTTGTGTTCTCGAATAAACTGGCATACAATATTACCTAATCGCATTCAATTTCTGTCCGACATGCCGGACTGCATGCAAGTTTGAGCATGCCAGAACTTGCATGCGCGTTATCGACGTTCACATTTGTTCAATTTTGTTTTTGCACGAGTAAAAATAAGCACGCGGGAAAAAGCGTACGAGAAATTGCAATAATGTGAACCCGGCATTACATAAACGCGTCAACCGCACATGATATCGACGACGTTTGAACGGGTAACCGTTCACGAACAGGACACGGTTTCGCCCCGCATATCGATTTGATAATATCGCGTCCGCGGATCGGCTGTGCAAAATAAATTCAAGGTCGCGATTACATAAATCAATTTTATTTATTATACGGGTCCATGAGTTATCGACGCGCACGCTGTACAAGTTCCATACGTATTGCACTCGTAAACAGGCATCGAGTACGCCGCGATAATAACGATAATAATAATAATAATAATAATAATAATTATAATTATTATGATTATCATTATAATTGATAACAATAACGAACGCACTGTTTTCTTTGACGATTTAACGATGATTTATTACAATATATTATATGGTCGAGTAGGTACTGTGTGTGTGTGTGAGTATTGTTATTTTGTCGGTTTATCTCGAACCGTACGGACGGCATTTCATATACGTATTGTGATAGAACATCGTCGATCATAACGCATATTATTATGGTCGACCGAGTGTGTGTGTGTGTTTTTTTTTCAGTATCCTTGAAACACTCCTAACGACATCATAATCCGATGCGAGATAAATAAATAAATAAATAACGAGGTAATTAACCGCACGAGTAGGTATAACGTTAATGGTTCGTTTTGCCAAAAGCACAAAACGTGATTCGTACATTGTTTTTTCGGTTTTCCCGAAGGTTGCTCAAATGCGACGGGTCCGAGCAACAGACTTTTTTCCGAGTTCGCTAAACGTCACGAGCGATTCGATTATAGCTACGACGCACGAGCGTTAGCCGTGAGTGTTTCACGCCGCGTATTTTTCGCAATAATATTAGCCGAAATATTATACGTTCGGCATTACCGAAAATCAGAGGTCACATGATATTGTATGTGTAAAACCATTTTTGTCGGTTAAAAAAAATGTTTTTGAATCTTTTAAACTGCACGTGACGGTCGTTGCATATCGCATGATATTTTAAGCTTTTTGCCCGAAAATACTCGCATCACCGGGTGATGTCGCTTCGTCGAGGCAGGTATAGACCTCGTTTATCCCTTTTTGGTTGCCCGATTGCGGATCGTGTATTATTTTTTTGGGAGGGTCGATAATTATTATTGTGCCAAATCGTATCTACCCGCTTCGTATACCAAAATATTTTTGTACTTTATAATTCGTGTATTGGGCCACGAAAAAAAAAAATAATAATAATAATAATTATAAAAAACAAAAATAATAATACTAATAATAAAGTATTCAAAGTGTACCGACACACATGTGTATTATACTTTATGATTGAGATTAGGTTATCTTAAGACTGCCTGGCTGGCGTCGTATTGATGGTAATCACGCACAACATTTAAAATGAAAAAAAAAAAAATTCACAAAGCTGACGGAGCACTCCATTATAAAATAGTTAGAAGATCCGTCAACCTAAGATAAAATCCACGGCTACTGCAGGATATTTTACTTGAATCCAAAGAAGGCACTTAAGATTCAGACACGGACCTCGACTTAAAAGCTCACCAAAATAAAAAAAAATACGTGTGACGCTCGGGGATTGCCGCGGTAAAGCTATTGGATAGCATTTTTATTTACTTAGGAAGCACCAATTATTTTTTACGTGCGTTTTTTTCTGCCTTTTTTTTGCTTTTTTCTTTCGTTTATCGTCTCCCGTGCATCATCATATATTAAGACTTTTTTCATTGTAATTTTAGTAAAATTATTGTGATTGTGATTTTAAAAATGCCGAAAGTCAAAAATGAAAGTGCCAAATTACGTCAGTTTGTTATAGAATTTTCATTTTTGATCTAGCGTATATTAAAAGTAATATTTGTTCTTATCTCAATTCATAATTGAACTAAAAAACCAGAATTTAACACTTCATGAAAATTAAAATACACGTTTTTGCATATTTTGGCAAATAAAATGCATATATTACAATTTTTTTTTTGCATACAAATTTTAGGCCAGATGATGAGCTTTAATAAATGAATAAATAATTCGTTGATTTTTATTGTATCGTTTTAAGGCAATCGGCCAATCACTGATTTCAATAAATATTTTTTTTGTAACTATATTTTTGTGTGCATCTTATAAAAATCAAATGCATATTTTGGTAAATAAATTTTTTACCGCATACGAATCTTAGCCTAGGTGATGAGTCATATTTAAAAGAACTTATTATTACTATCTACATAAAATATTACATTTTCTAACAAACACAAATTTCAAACAGATAAATTCATAGAGTGATGAGTGTCTGCTAGACAGCGAACGCCATTTGCCGCCATAGGCGGCATCTCCCACGAATCCGATACGGTATTATCAATATAAAATTGATTACATTCTCAGTCTGTCACCACCAGTGTCCCATAAACCAAGTGATTTTCTTAAATTATTGTACACAATTTTTTTTTTTTAAGTCTCTCCATAGTCACTTGGTTTTTTTTTTTGAACGATTCTCGCATTTTAATACTTTACAGTTAAAATACTCTACGATTCACCTGTATCCCACCGGGCAGCTAGTACATTAGTAGTATAATTCTATTACTACACGATTACACGCCACTGTATTATTTACTTTTATGCGTCTAAACATGACATGTTTCGACACCTCACCTCGTCCGCCCGTAGTTACCGGACGGTATCGATGTGCACATACCAAGGGCAGAGTGGTTCGGACGTGGAACAGATTTTTCGTATTCAAATAAACGTCAATAAACTGGTAATCTCGATGAGTAGTTTTATTTTTTACTGCACCTGCAGCGATTTACACATTGTACCGAATCGTACGCACGAGTTGGCACACGAACGCTCAAATCGTTTCATGTATTAATTATGTATTTTGAGCTAATATTCGGACCACTCCAATCCGATTATCTATGTTCGGGTCGCAAAATCGTTTTTAAAATCGTTTTTTTTTTTTTTTTTTTTGCAAAGAAATAATATGCAATATCGGGTATAAATATTTTGACTCGATGTACAACGTACGTACGTATAGATAAATAAATCAACATCAAAACACCGCTTCCGATCCGGCGGACGGACGAGGCTTGGCCCGCGAACGAAACGACGTATTCGCAATCATCATTTATTCCATTAATCTTATTATTCTCGTTTCGGTTATCACCTCGTGCGCGTGTCAGTGTCCAGACGACCGCCTTTCTACCGCGGAACGTTCCACGCGTATTTTCGGTCATTGACTGGTCCACACCCCGCGACGACGACTCGGCCCGCCGGTCAAATATTTTACGTACATTAACATAATGTAATGTTCAGCGATACGACGACCGACGGTTTTCGGTTACGAGTCGACTGTAAAATGAAAAAATGAATAAAAAATGGCAATGACGGCGAGAACGGACGGACGGACGGACGCGATTTATTTACATAAAAACATAATACCGGCGACATGCCGAATCGCGTCTCAATCTTGGACGTGTTGCATAGGTTATGGACGTCGCGCGGCCAAAAACTGCGCGAAATCGGTAGGTACGTAATATTTCGACGTAGTTCCGCCGGGAGACCCGACGAAACGGAAACGCCGTGTGACGCGCCCGTCGGTACTAGTCGGTGAAAACCTAACGGCAAAGGGGTATTTTTAAATTTTTTCTGGGGGGGGGTCCAAAAAATACTTTTCGTATTCTGAGTGATACGGAGGACCAATTTATAATAATGTATAGTAAAATAATTCCTTTTAAATCATAGCTCTACCATACAAATGAAATGCTCTCTACTCTTATACTCTTATACACAAAAACAAAAATAAAAAAATTACAAACCCTCCAAAATAAGTTTCTAAGAATAGCTCTGAATGCCCCTTGGTTTATGAGAAATAAACAACTTCACAACGATACGGGCCTTCCACGACTATCTACCTGGATAACACAACAATTCAAAAATTTTCACAAAAATCTTCACAAAGTTGATGGAGCACGCCATTACAGAATCGGCAGAAGATCCGCCAATCTAAGACTCAAACCTCGGCTACCTCAGGATATCCTACTCGAACCTATTGAAAACACCTCAACCTCAGATTCCGACCTAGACTCATAAACTAACCAAAAATTTAAACATTTAGTTCTTAGTAAATGTAAATACTGCTGTAAATATTATCCATTATAATGATTATATTGTAATATTGTAACATTGTAAAAATACCCTGTGTATTGAAACAATTAAAATAAATAACTAAAAAAAAAAAAAAAAAAGTAAAAATAATTTTTATCCTGAAAATTAGAAAGTTTTTAATATTACGTAAAATTATTAATACCTATAAGAGTTATTAAACTAATAATCGTGCTATTCAAATTCAAAAAAGATTTTATATTATATGACTTATAGTACATTTCAATTCAGAGGTAAATAATTTTTTTTTCTACTTCTGAAGGTTTGAGACCCGAGACCTCCCTCCCCGCCGTAAATACATCGCTGAATATCGGTTATAACGATTTTTCGGAAAAATAACAACGCCGATTATCGGAAGAACGAAATCCGTATGCGGCGCAGATCGAAACGGACGCCTGCGGTTTGACGAGACGTCCTTACCCGTTGTGCAGCGCGATAAATACAATATACGTTCTGCGAATATTCGACGCTTTCGAAGGTTGTTCGAGGTTGAAGACCGGAAACATCTCGTAGCCTTCAAAGGTTTAGTCGTGTTGTCCGTTCGCGTCGCTCGCGGTCCGGCGTACGCACGTCGAAAAATAACACGCACGCGTAATGACATGTCGGCGCTCGGTCGAGAGAGACATTTTTCATTTCGACACAAGACACGTCGCGTCGTATGCATTTTTTTTTTTTTTTTTTATTAATTATAAACTGTGCGTATATTATCTTATCGTCGATTAAGTCATGACATTGGTGATGCGGACGTAATGCACGGAAAACTGATAGATATGCGCCCGATCAACGTTTGAAGCTGAGCTCCGTTATCCCAGCACTGCCATGTTTGAAATTGAAATTCAAACTTATTCAGTATTATGTACTTTATTTTGTTCAACCAAAATTAAATTTTGTACATCCCCCCCCCACCCCGCACCCCGAGAAAACTCGATTTTACCGTGTCCGTGCTGCGGTAACGTTACCCCAGCACAATTTCCTCGTAGAACAAATAATTAGTTTACGACGACCTGAAACACAGTATCACTCAGCCAAAACCAATACAAAATGTTATATCATAATATACACTTTAAAAATAACAATAATACAATTTTTATACTTATAAATATTCAAAAGCAATGAAAACAAATTATAAACATTTATTTTCGAAAAGCTTAAAATACATTTAAATAACATTAATTACCAATGTACACATTTTGTAAACTAAATGCGAATATTGGTTATTGCAGTCATAGGCGTGTCTACGGTGGCAGCCTAGGGTGCCTAGGCTGCCCCTGCAATTTTCCAAAGGCACCGGTCAGTTGAGTTTTAAGTAAGATGGGTTCCAAATTTTATTTTAAATCAAGTGTCTGTATTTGCCTGCAAGTAATGAGTAATTATATTTTATAGTTTTATGATGTCCATACATGATCCTTAATTGTAAAAAAAATAATGTTATGTACGTGGGTAACTCTCAACTCAGCTGTCTCTGCTGGTGTAATTTGTTATTTGTGTAGGTAGGTACTATTTTTTAAACTATTGATAGCGTTATTTTATTACTCTGTAGTCAGTCTAAGGTCCATCATAGACATGGCGAGGAGTGGTGGTATTAATGTTGAAAAGGTTATTGATGATTTTAAAAATGTTCCAACAAAAAGAAGACTTTTGTTATAAAATATATCGTATAATATTTTAAATATTATGTGTTGTTACTTGTTTCCATTTTTTATTATTATTTCATGTACTATTTAAAGAATTAGTTTATTTTTTATAAAGAATACGTGTATTTATCATGTATTTCTTTTTATCACCTAATTCACTGTACTATATGTACTTTTGTTTAATGTAAAATGTTACATCATTGGATTTTAATGAAAAATGATGATATCTAGATTAATAGTGTTTTATAATATCATATCCCATCTATGGGTGGTATAAATTAGAGCTGTATATGAGACTTTTTTCAAGTTCTACAAATGTTTCACAGGAAGCTACACCCCCCCCTCTCTCTCTCGCCACAAAAAAAATGTGTGATAGCGCCGGTAATTAGCTAGGCTGCAATTGCGGATGAAATCTAGTTACGCCTATGATTGCAGTGAATAATTATTTTTATTAACAGCAATACCTACTTACTTTATCGTAGCACGGACATGGTAAAATCGCGTTATGTCGGGTTCGGGAGGGGGGTGTACAAAATTTAATTTTGGTTCAAAAAAAATTTGTACAAAATTGTACAAAATAAAGTACATAATATTGAATAAGTTTGTATTTCAATGTCAAACATGACAGTGCTGGGGTAACGGAGCTTTGAAACTGACAAAATATGACGCACTTGTAAATCTCAAAATACACTCTCGTTTTTAAGAAATATGCAAATTGAACCGCGATATTCGGCAAAAGTAAATCACCATTAAGTCGAAGTGGAATAATAATTTTTTTCTCGTGTAAATACGTCAAAACGTCGAAATCAAATGTCGTTTAAACGAAAACATTTAATCGTGATTACAAGAGTCAGACTAGCTGAAAAAATAGCTGCGATAAAATTATTAAAAATTATAAAACGCATAAAATGTAATAAAATGCATAAATTAGGTGATTTAAGGGAAATGTTAATTTATATGACGTGTTTCGACTCTTAAGCACGCATAATCTTATTTCGTGAATAATCTAATAGGAATGTAAAACGAATGTGTGACCATTCCATTTTCTTTCTACTAATTATTCAAATGCATTTTATCCATAGCCTTAGTAATTTAGGTGATCATACTCGTATAGGTATATAATGAAAACTGACGCCCATCAACATGATGGAGATACAGACGAAACTTCCCACTGGATTTTGAATATAGGTACACTGAATAAAACTTACAAACGAAATGTTTTTGATAGGATTACTCATGGTTTCTATTAATTTGTCATCAAAACCAGTTTTTTACTTGTTAGATGAAACCTCAATGTAAAAAATATTCATATACTTTAATACCACGAACTGAAATTTAATACCGGCCGTCGATTTACTTTTCTTTTTTTAATTTATTTATCACGATTCGCTATGGTTTTGTCTCTAATCATACCACTATAATTGGTTTATTTGATCCGTGGACTTCCATTTCGATTTATAACGCATATTTTATAAAAACTTTAAATCTCTTTTTACTTTTATGGAGCATCAGTTGTTCAGTAGAAGGCAAACAATTAATACATCTTTTGTGTGGCAATACAGTTAAAATATTACTCATTATACAACGGTAAATTAGCCTTAATCGTGCTAATAATCGTCGAGTGAAAATTTGGCTGAAAAAATGTATATTTTAGTATTTCCGTCCTTGTTATGAGTAAAGACTAAATAAATACCTGAAATATTTCAGATAATACCTGAAAGATGAACAATTTGCAGATTGCAGGTAAATTTATCAACAGTAAAAAAAAAAAAAAATTAGAAAAAAAAATCATGAATTATTGTTTCATTTGTGTATAAAATATGTTAATGTAAAACTTATCAAAATATATTTTTTTTTTATATCTAAACATTATATAAAATAAACTTTTTTTAAATTTTTCTAGTAGTCGCCTGCAATAACGGTTGATTTAACTCTATTTTAAGGGTTTTAATGTATTAATTTTTAACTGAAGTCGTTTTTGCGAAATTAACATGAATTTATTTCGGTTTATTTTATATCATTAACTTTTTCTTTTCCCTCTTTTTTATTTGACTTGAGGATTTGTAAATCGCTGTACTTAGATTTTTTGATCACTGCGTGGTCTATCGGAATTTTATTCTAAAAATACTTTTAAAAAACCGTGTAGTTTATTACATGTAAAAATTTACTAATATGTCAAGACATTATTAATTCATATAGGTGCACACGCATCAGACTATATAATTTATTCTGTTTCGAACGATAAGATAATTCAACCATTCTTTCCGAATAAAAATATTTTCCGAACATACAACATAATATACCCAAATGTCTGAATGTCTGTTTTTGTGTTGTGTTGTTAGAAAATGGCAAAGAATTTGCAAAAAACATATTAAATCCTACACGATTCTATGCTATCGATATATTTTGTATGAAATCTTCGGGTACACTCTCTGGAACTATTATAGTAGAATGCCTTCTGACCTGAACCATTTGAGACGATTGTTGAGCTTATTTGAATTCAAACCAAAACATTTGTTTAGATTCTATGTGAAACTAAAAATACGATTTCGTACTGCTGTGTCTTCAGTATGAACAACAAAACACACACACACACACACACACACACACACACACACACACACACACACACACACACACACACACACACACATACAAATATCACGACAAAAGATTAACCTTGTTGGTACCTATACATTTTAGCGAATACGAATAGCGTTAAAACGACAATCAGAAGACATATTATTCCACGTGTTAAGGTGTATAATATAATATTATACCGTAGAGTTAAAACGTGCAAAAAATAATTTCGTGACGAAATTTTGTCGTACAAAAATAAAGATCGAAACGTTGTATGCGTATACTTAACTCATAATTCTTTTACGCTTTGCCGTCGAATAATGAACGACGCTAGATCGGAAACAAATATTTCACCGCTGCTCCTCTGTTTGTTCTATATACTTCGAAGAAAATAGTTTTTTTTTTCTACGGTCAAAAAGCGCTTTCGACTAATTCGTTTGAGGGTCAAGGACGGAAATGTTGCGTATTGACTGTTGACGCGCACTGTTGTATCACGAATGTGAAAAACAAACAATATGCATTTTAAACGTGTGAAATTCTTACAAAACCGTTAGAAGAAAATGTCTTTTTACCTAACTACAAAGCTGTTGAGTAAATGTATCGAAATCTGTAAACATTTACCGTTTTGTGTACATAAAAATATTTATTGCCTTTATTTTTAAACCTTAGTACAGTTTTCTCGTCATCATAAATATTGTTATATTTGTGTCTATGGACAAGGCAATGCGTTTGATAAAGACCGTCATAACTAGTTTTTCCGGTAAGTAATTTAGACTATCCGTATTTCGAATTTATGAACACCTCGAATAATAAAACTATTTTTTTATTATTATTATTTTATCTCCGAAATTAATTTACACGTGTATTTCTGACGACTTTATTTCGATTTGACAGACATATTCTGGTAGTTAAGGATTCGTGTTTAAACCGATATTTCATAAATGTTACATAATATTTTATTATAATGTTTAACGAAACATTTTCGTTATGAAACGGTACAACAATATCATAACAGTTTCTCGTTTCAATAGTGAACAAAACGATTCGTGTGTAATGATTAAATATGTATTCTATTAAAATTTTGTAAACACGTTAAAACTATTTGACCTGTAATTACGTATGACAGATGGCTTATCATAACAAAATAAGTAAGAATTTTCAATTTGCGAAGCGTAGCGAACGAACGCAAAAACTTGTAGATCTTTCTTAAAAAAAAAAAAAATGTTTTTTTCAAACATAGATTTTTACATCGGTTTTATAACTTCATAATGTTTAGCACTAACATTCTTATACGATTATTTCTTAATAAACAGTTGATGCACATTTCAAAATATTTAATATGTTTTCTCAATATATTCAAATCAGTTTCATAAAAAAAAAAATTAAAAAAAAGCGTTTAAAATCTTTTATGAATATTTATGTGCTGAATGGTTAATACAAGTTATCACACACTCATTCATCATAAATATCTTATTTGTTACAAAATCGGTCGATAAGTTATTAGTTAAACGTTCAAAAAAAATTAATTTCTCGTCCAACAGTTTCAAAAACTACAGACGTGGTTTTAATCACGTTAATATACGTGTGAGTTTATTCAGTGGTACACATCGATTGAATTCAGACTCAATGAGATTATACGTAATTAGTTATATATCATACGCAATCAAAAGACGGCGAATAAAACTTACGCGAGATCACTTACAATTCGATAACGACCAAAACAATGCGACATCGTTTCTTAGAAGCGGCAAACACGATATAATTAATTTCACTCTATGAAATCACCGATAGTACATTTGATTAACATATCGAGTTGTACCTGTTTTGTTGTAGACGAACGAAAAGTAGAACACTTGAACATGAACGTGTGATCACATACCCAAAGTTCAACCGCGATAGAATTGAAGAAAATACGTATAAATGATTTGTTGATCAGTTGAACTTTGTTAATTTAATCACGTTCATGGCTGAGTATTATACTTTTTATTCATTTGTTACAAAACAGATACGACTCGATATTTCAATCAAATAAATGCCCGTTTCCTAAATGCTGTGACGAAACGAATTCTCACAATTCAGTAAATAATTAACGATGATTAATTTTTCTTTTTGTTAACGCGCGAAAAACTGTTCAAAACGGATACACGCAAGAGTTACTCGAGACCAACGGATTATTCCGACTAACAAAGGTTTTTGGATTATTTGATAATTTTTTTTTTTTTTCACGGAACTGTGATTGACAATCTGTCAACACAGATTTACGTTTCGCCGAAAATCCGTATAAAAGGTTTCCCGTGTAGAATAAAAAAATTAATTAATAATTTTTGAATTTTTTCTAAACCATAATATATTAACGGACTTTTAGACGTTTTCCAAGAGATCCAATATATCGGTTTTTTTTTTTTTTTGAAAATCGTACTTTCCTCACTCGCTAAAACGTATCGTATACCTTTGTACTAAAATATGGTACCCGTATCACATGTCATTTACATGGGGTGTTTTTTTTTTAGGTTCAAACACGACCGTTTCTTTTGGGTCGTGTTACAAAGCAATTAATGACAAGGACTTTAAGAGTTTCATTCACATTCCTTTGGATTCACGGGGACGGTCGGATTTTATTGAAAAAAAAAAATAAATAAATAAATAAAAAAAAATTTTGAACATCAGGTGTTAACTACCTGACTCGCACAGGTACCTATAGTTGATTATAATAATGTGAAACACAATTAATATTTTCAACGCTGAACATCGACGGATGACGATGAATGCACGGGAGTAAAAACGACATGATAGTGCGTCTACGGAGGAGACCACCCAAAGTCCCAAATGATGATGTAGGTCAGTGGGGCTGGCATAAAAAATAAGTCCCATTATTAGCGGATAAACATTTCCCGGGTCCCGAGTCCGACATTTTAACAGTTCATTGTTCTGCGCTTATTTCGTTTCAAACATTGAACGAAACACGAGCCGAAACGTCGTCGAGTCGCACAAAACTCGTGTACCACGTGAGCGAAATTATTATATTTCGAAAATACAGATTTCGTGTCACCGTCACTTATACACACGTACTAGAGTGGTGCCGGAATTCGATGTTTTAACCGTATAAGTCGAGGGTCACGGGTTTATTTTAGTTTTTTTTTTTCTTTTTTTAGTGTAAGGCGTTAAAGCAAGGGTCTTTGACCTTATTCAGGCGGCGGACCAATCGTTTACATATGGTAATTAGCCCTGGAAATAAAAAGGGTTATCTGCGGGTCTCAAATAAAGTCAAGGAGGCTGGAAGATAATACGTTAAAAAGAAATATGTTAAATTTTATTTTTAACACCCGTGATTTGCTCATAAAAACGAACGTCAAAGTGTACAAATAATTCTATGAGAAAATTAAAAAAAAATTCTATGATTACATATAATGAAGGACACGAATACATAATATTATATGCACGACGACGCAATACTTATCAAATGTCGACAGAAAAACGAATGATCGCGTTAGACACGTGGCGCCAGGAGAGTGAGAGTGAGAACTAATGACAGCAGTACAGGTGGGTTTTATCGCATGCCGAGGGAGAGGTGAATCAAGAATAACAAATTTGGTTAGTCGTGTTTCCATGTCCAATGGCTTTAGAATTATAATTCATAAACTATATTTTTGAAAGACATTTGTCTTATAAAGTATGTTTTTATTTCAATTATTTTTCCAAAAACAATATATTTTACATTTTTTGATGTCGTTATTAATAGAAACGTTTTCAAAAATAAATTGTTCGATAAATAATTAATTGCTTAATATAATTCGAAAATAATAATACGTTAACAGTAAGATATACATCCAATAATATTTTACGACATAATACAAAGGTAAATTATCGTAATATGTATTATTGACGTTTATGCCAAAAAAGACAGACGTCGGGCGTAACATTCCTCTCGAATGATTTTCATTTTAATATAGCACTCCAATGCCGGGACATTTCACTTAATATATTGTTAAAACCTATGTCTATAGTATAATTTAAGTACGTATTAAAAAAAAAGCTAGTTAGGTTCAAAGAAGGCGACTGCCTCCTTCACTCTATACCTTAAATCCACCCTTGGGCGATAATGAAGCGCTATATCGATACGGACTAATGGAAAATGAAGATGTTAACGGGTGAATTTCGTACGCCATAATAATCAATATTCGCCATTATAGTTAAAAAAATAAATATAATGGATAACATCGATGTAACGACCCAATTTTACGGCACGTAAAACACTGATAAAGTGTGAGTGAATGGCAATAAAATGGTAGTCGAGGCCATTAAAACGACATTAGTATCGACAGTATAAAGTGTGAACACAACTTTAAAGCGTACTTGATAAACGTATTTTTTGTTACTATATCTTATTCATTTAACACTACATTAGGAACAGTCGTTGGTCGAACTCGACGCACGAGACGTATATTATTTTACGTCATTTCAGGTCGACCAACGGGTTTCGACCAATATGGGTAAGATACTGTTTTTCTGTATGCGCGTGTAAAAGTTTTTTGAAATATTCTCTCTAGAATTTTTACGATTAGCATTTCAAGTGAAAAAATCGCGATGAGATGTATGTCGCACACGTTATACTTTTCAAATCGTTTTACTCGTAAATCAGCCGAAAAAAAAAATGTAAATGAATTTATTTTTAATCGTCATCTCGAACATTTTACAGACAAGTAACAACAACAATAACAAAAAAAAAAAAGTCTGTCGATCAAAAATCGACGTTTACAAACGCAAAGAAGTGAAATCGCGGGACCCTTTGCGCGGATTTCGCCGCTCTTAAAACGTCGCCGTCTCACGACCAAGGATCTAAGATCTATCATGCGTCTACGTAGCTTTGCCGCCGTTTCGCCACCGGCCCAGGTCACGTCGGTGCACGTCCGCGTCGCTTAAACGAGCAGCTAAGCGCCGGTACGTCACAACTAGTGATGTGCCACTAGGATTATTCCCCAAGGAAGGTTCCCAGGAATAGGGAATATTACTGGAATATTCCTCGACCTCTCGGGAAATATCTTTAAAAAAAAAAACGAAAGTGTAAACTATAAAAATGTAATCTATAGTTACTTAATTATTAAAAAAAAAAAAAAAAAACAGATATCCAAACTGAAATAAAATCAGCCAAGAACTGTTATTTGTTGTAGTAAAGTAGATACAATGATAAAAATAGTTATTTTATTCTGGTGCAGAGTTTAAACATATATGCAGTATAAATAATTAAAGATAATAATAAAGAAATTATTTAAAATCCAATATTTACACTGAAAACTGAAATTTAAGTGTACAACTTAGTTAAGTTTGTTTTCCTGTAATATTTTTAAATATAAAATATTAGTAATTTGGACCATTTACTATCATAAGATTAATTTTACACTGAAACGTATGATTCGTATTCAAAAACTTTTTATACTTCCGGAAAATTCCTGGTGTTGGAAATGTTCCCGGGAATTTTCTCGGGAAAATTCCCGTAACTGAATTCCCGGGAATTGGCACATCACTAGTCACAACAATCGATGTCGGGTCGAATAACCGAGTCAGACGTTCGTCTGTACCCTAGTCTGCGTACACACTCCTATACGTGCGCGTACGTCAGCTGCTGTCCGAGCACCGTCTACCCAAGGTGCTCTGCGTTTACTTATAACATCGTCTTGTCCGAGGGCCGAAAGGACGAGGACGAACACCCGGCCTCTATATCCGGTCGTTTTTATAGACAATACTCGTACGTCGCGACGACGGTGCGAGCCATATGCCCGTGGAGAATACCAACGCGGTAAACAACACCACTGTATAATACAATATTGACATTTCGTCGTCTCGAGACGACACCGTGTCCCTGTCGCCATTTTCCGCTTCGTTTCCATCCCTCGTCGTGCCACTCGATAATTGGCATCTAACGGAGTCGTATCCTATGACGCGTTTTTTTGTTTTCTTTAAGAAGATACGCTACCTGCAAACAGTAGCGTAGGTTATTACATTGTCGTATATTTAGAATTATAATCGTGAATATTCCAGTAAACAGTCTCCCGTCAGTAACACTTGACGAGACATTTTAATTGCAGTTATCTGTAGTTATTTTATTTTTCTTCAGATTTTTATTAGTTTTTGTAATAAGTCGTGGCGCCAGTTCCTTTTCAGACGACGCCTGGTAGCTCCAGAAATACTTTGAGTGTAAACGTTCTTTAGCAGAGTCGATGATGACGATTATGAAAGCGTTATTGAAATCGTGGAGCTCGTCACAGTTTTCATCGAAACGTTTTTATGTGCTGTGCAATCAGACGGGTTATGAAGTTGTGACGCTTAGAACATTTTAAATATACAGTGAAAAAATTGAAATTACTTAAATATTAAAAAAAAAAAAAAAAACCCAAAATAAAGAAAACTATAGATATTCAATGAAACACACGAGTCAATCAAATAAATTAGAAATATTAGTACATTTTTATTATTATTGAATAATATTGAAATTGTCGTCTCCAAGTGGTGTTTTGTTTAAAAATCACTAATAATGTTGAAACGATAAAAATTTTCAAGTCCAGAAAACTCACAACTTAATAAAGTAAAAGAAACCTAATCAAGTCGAATTCCCTAAAATTAACTCAAATAAGTCCAATTATTCATAAATATGCAAAAAAAGCTGTAATATGAAAATGTGCACTTACAAACATGGTATTTGGTTGGTATTGTACCATGAAATGCATTTTAGTAAGATTTGATAGGCATACATTTTGAAAAATAAATGAAAATGCAAATTTTACAAGATAATTAGATAAGAAATGTTGAACTTCCGTGATTTTCGAAAGAACGATATTTTGTAACGATTGGATTTTGTTATTATTGGAATACCCTACGGTTGAAGACAACACGAAACTGTTTCGTTGTACAACCGTACTGTGCAAATCATATTATACTGTTTTTAATTTTTTTAATTTTATATGAACACATACTTTTTCAACCATCGGTTTCGTCAAATATATAGGCACACGTATGATGCCATAAAAAGAAGCCGAAGCCATCTTCACGTATTGAATCGTATACTTAATGCCCGTTTAGGCAATCACGAAGGCTCGTTTGTTCGGGGTTACTGTACTGTTGATTACCGACCCATAACTATGAGACTTTTGTTCAACGTTGTCGGTGGGTATATTACACACACACACACACACACACACACACACACACACACACACACACACACACACACACACACACACACACACACACATCACTCTATTTTTTACGTCGATACTTAACAACAAACCCTGACCCGCTTGTCGATCGTTTCAGGATTAGAATCGGTGTAATACAATCGTTTGTCGTTTGCTGGAGTCCTCCGGACCGTTCAACAATACTGATATTGTACGTAATGACAACGAGTGGATGTTATCTGTCAATGTTCGTTCATGAGAAAATTCTGTTTGTTTTAAACGAGAGTAAATATTATGACGTCGTTTTGAAATTTTTTTCCATCTTGATCAATGGACACGATTATGTTTATAATTAATTCGAATAATTTTCCAAAAAGTGACTAAAAATTGCACCATTAAAAAATATATATATATACTCGATTTCTTTTTGATTTTGAAATACATTTCTGAATTATTATGATTTTTCTTAATCGTCATAAAAACGGGACTTTATATGCTAAGTGATATTTCGATGACTTATTTAAAATTATTCATTAACCTATAATTACGTGTATTTTGATGAGTGTATAATCGAATTTTCTTGACGGAATGTTGAGTACATTAAAAATCGAACTGTGCTCTTTTGTAGAACCTATTCAAGTAGCGGCGATTTTTTTTTTTTTTTTTTGACGCAGCGGTTTTTAAAGTTTCCAAGTTTGAGTTTTGGTCGAAAATTTTGAAAACATTTGCGTTCCGGCGCGTCACGCTCGGAACACGCACACAGGCCGTGTTTACCTGAAACGACTAAGCTCGAATATAAATAAATAGATCGGTCGCCCATCGAATACGATGGGCGCGACCGAGAGCCGGAGTCTCGTTCTGCCGTTCGCGAAAAAATTATCAAAACCCGTTGCGTAGTTCTTTGGGTGGGCCGTGCGCGGCGAAAACGTACGCGAACGAATGCGAGGCGTATCCCGGCGGTGGCCGTTCACCCGTGGTCGCACGCCGGTCGAAGCCCGAAGGTGAATGCGGATAAACATCAAGTCGCGTCTGTTTACCGTCGTCCAACGTGTGACCCGGACGCAGCTTAAATGTCACAAATCGAATCGTGAAAAACCAAAATAACCCAACGCACAAACACTTTTTTTGCCAAAACCGAATTGAACGATTATAACTACGAGGTACTGGTTTTTACACGAAACGGGATTTTTATTTTGAAAATTTAATTTTCGTAATACAAATTTCGTGTGAACAACGCTGATTTACGCTTACTCGCCACCTTAGCCGAGCTTCAAGAGATGTCCCTTGGCCTCATTTAAACGTTATTTCAAATTCTTGGCGGTTAATAGATTGAAAACGAAGTATTTGGTTCATTTTTCGTTCGTAAAAATTAAAAATCTAGTTTTGTAAACACGGTCAACGTTTCGGATCACTAGATTTGCATAATTACTCGCAACGTGCATAATACGACATTTTCATATACATAAGTCGTACAATTATGAATTAAGTTTTTACTCGGACATTTTTATTTCTAAAGAAAATCGTAAATTATTCCTTGCATAAAATGCAAAATTAATTATTGATTTTAAACGTGGATACTTCGCAAAATTATACTAACACGTATTTTGCACAAAAAGGATTAATTTATGATGAATTAATGTGTGCAACGATCTTATTATCACGCGCGTCTTAATCATTCGGTTAATGTTTGCAATCCGGAGTGTTATCAAAGACGTGACACAATTATTAATGTAGAAAAAAATTCTTATGTCGGATAGTGAAATACACAGTGAAAATAATATTTACTAAGTAAATAAATTAATATGATTACTTAATCCCTGTAAATATGCATATTAAATGTGTTATAAATTAGTGTGAGTGTTTACTTTTTTCAAAATACACCCACCACAAACGTATATGTATACATTTTTTTCTTCTGATTCGTAGATTTACGAAATAACTTTTGTTCCGGACTTTGTTCAACGAACAACTAGGCACTTTGCGAATCATCTGAATATTTTTCAGTTCAGTCATTGAGCTTCACTCGTAACAAACACGTCATTATAAATAAATAGATCGTGATACACAAAAGAAAAAACCACGCATTTATCCCGGATCGTCGAAAACACTGCCACTGGACGGCTAAACATTAACGTCGACGAATAAGATCCATTGCTCATTAATCAGAATACTCATTATTTGGACCTTGGTGGTTAGATTTAGATACGCAATCAATAAAACATTGCGATGTATCACGTTTTAATTCGACGGTGATAAATATTATATTTACACAAGCTCACACACACACACACACACACACACACACACACACACACACACACACACACACACACACACACACACACACACACACACAAACATTCGTCGTGCTAACCGGTAAACGTGTTCCGAAATATTATGTTTTCGCGATCTGCATAACGGGTACCGCCACGCCGGTCTTAGTTAAGACGATTCGAACGGGAACGTTTAAAACTTCTGATAAGTACCATATATATATATATATATATATATATATATATATATATATATATATGCCCGCTACTGGTTTTGCACGTCTCGTTTATCCTTTACCTGCGCAACGTCGCGGAACAACCGTATTATATTGTACACACGTCGCGAAGAGTAATTTATGTTGATTGATTTTTCTTTTTTTTTTTTTTAAATTAAGCATGGTGATATTTATAACAGACGTCAGTTGCGTCACGTGGAAGCCGGAATTTATATTAAGACATGATTCGTGTCATTATTATTATTATTATTATTATTATTATGTTTTATTGTTATAAGTAATGGCGCAGACAACGAAACTCTGCCAGGCGGGTTCAAGGTAAGAAAACTCGTGAGAGAATGCGAAGCGGTTTCTATGGTCTCGCTCTATAGCTGAAATCATAATTCATATTCATTATATATCATACTGTTATTATTGTCTACTTTTCATGATTCTTAAAATTTACCAAATCCATCGAATCCAACCGTTTAGCATTATTTATTTTTTTTTTTCCATTCAACTATATGCCTTGAACTGTACAAAATCACGGCACAAAATCGCATGGACAGTATAAAATTCGATATATTTGTCAATAAAAAAAAAAAAAAAAATTGTCTCAAGATAAGGATTTTCAAAGTGCCGTCCTTGATGATTTTCTATATTTTCCCTACCTTTGAAGCCGAGCTTGGTTAATAAATAAAATAACAAAATACATACAGTTGTTCAACACAAAGAAAATTAAACAGATACATTCCTAGATCTTGAACAAAAAAAAAAAAAAAAAAAAATTTGTCCATTTTCAGGGAATATTTTTCATTAATATTTTGCATAAATAATTATTTGTAAGCTCTTTAAATGTGGACGAGTAAATTGAAAAAATTAATACAAATAAATTGATATAATGTATACCAGAGTTATTAGACTAAGTATAAACATACTCATAATTGAGGTAAGAGAGACAAATTAAATTCATTCAATTTTAAATATAATTAAAACAGTATGATAACTTAGACGAAAAAAAAGTTTTAATTCATCCTGTTACAAATTTAGGTTTTAATTATTTTAAGTTATGAATGAAAATAAGCCACAGTGTATCAGAATTAAGTACGAAAATAATACGACACATTTAATATTGTGAAATATCAAAATATTGATTCAAATACTTAAGTGTTAGACGCATTAAAAAGCATAGTTATTTATATTTTGTCTTTATTATAGTAAAAATGAATTAAAAGAAGTTGAAAGTTGTTTTATCTCGCTAAATTATATAGTCGGTGACATAATAGATAAATTATTCGAGTTAAAAGTTTACAATTAAACCTGACTTATTTTGTTATTTTATTAATGAAGAACATATTTGTTATGATATCATGATTATCGGCTATAACCTAACTTTTGAGTTACAATACCATACGTTACCAAGATATATTCGAAAATTCCGCATTATCATTTTAGAAATTCATCTAAATCATTCATAAAACGGTTCTTTATTTCGTTTAATAATTTTGTGTTTGATCAAAATCGAGTTTTCATAATGTTTTCGGCGCACCGAAGTATAACAATCGCCTTCTTTTTACATCTGCCTAATAAGTTACTGCTCGCCATATATTTACCCTCCCACTTGTCGGAAAAAACGTCAATACCTTTACATAATAGTATTGTTTATATCTATCAATTGTAATTATATATGGTTGTAAACCTATAATCTTCGGGGGAAAAAAAATGGGAGTAATAGTTTAAAACCAATAAATTATTTAGAAAACCACTTATGTATAATACTACGGTATTACGCTCTGCACCACGCCCCGTTTGAATAAAATGATTCATTACAAATGCCTTTATAGATTTGGATATCTCGAAGAGTATTTCATATCATCGTCTGATATCGTGTAGATTACTCAACAAAAATTCAAATTACCATAATATATGATGATCATCATTAATTAATTTCTATAAAATTTTGCAACTTAAATCCACTTTTTAGTAAAACCACCCGATTACCTATCACATATTCGAAAATGTATTTCATTATTAACTGTTATTATCATTTTATTATTTTATAATTTAGTATTATAAATGAGACGTATTCTATTCCATGAACGACAAGTAGGTATGATTTATGTTCTGAACGAGTCTAAACGATTTTATCATTCACAATAGATCACTACGTTTCATATCAATACAACGGTTTGAAGCTATTTTAAACGATTGAATGTCCAACGTGTTTTGAAACGATAAAACGCGAATGGGCTTTTGCGCTTTCGTACTTTATAGATGGTATAAAACCACAAAATCAAATGTAATCGCCTGGCGTAATATTGTACTCATTGCGCTAAAATAATCAACTCAACATTTAACATTAGTTAAAATATTTAATTTTCAAATGTTGAGAATTTTTCTGCTTCAAAATTAAAAGTGTTTGATTTCAGTTGAATTAAGGTTTATTTTATTAACGAGCTTTGATAACTTCTATTAATATATTGCCTTTTAACCGAAATCATCATTATGATAAGCTGTTTTACTTATATTCGAGGTATATTTCAAATTTGAGTTTAATGATATGAATTATATACCAAAATACCGAATATATAATGCATTACAGATCATATAGTATCAGTTTTTTAACAATGATATGTGTGACGTGTGTATTGTCCGGTTTTCGCAAACATTTAAATCGTAAAATTAAAAAATTAATGTACAGAAATGTTATTTATTCCAACTCATTCAAATAAATGTGTACGTATACAGTGTGTTGTGTACAGTGATTTTAAGTACGGACAACAACACAAGTAATGGCGAACAGGAATAAAGGAGACGTACCTACTAATATTTATTTGTGTTTATGGGCTGTTTAAAACGTATTTTTATTATTATTATTATTTTTTTTTTTTTTGTGTGTGCTCGTGAATAAATTGTTTGCGCTTTTGGATTATGTCTTGCACTGATGGGTTATAGCCGTTTTGAAATTATAAATAAAGTTGTATAACATATTTTTTTATTTAATTGAAAACGTCTGTGTCACATGGCTATAAAGTACGATGTGCGCGTTTCTTCAAACGAAAAACATTTAATATTACCAAGGTAAGTACGTCACCGTAATTATAAATTAAAAACGAGACGCGATATTGAAACGGATTAAGGGAACCCCACACACGTGTGCCTAAAATGATAAAACGTAGACGGTAATTAATTGCCAAAAATCTACCGGAATCGGCATTATATTATAATCGTACGCCTTTTGAAATGTCGCACGTGTATTCATTGAGTTGGAATATAGCAAATAAAATCGATTTTATCAATATTGACCATTAATCTGCAAAGTCACTCTCGGCGGCACTATATAGTTTGCCATTGTGATAAAAAAGCATTGGTGAGCATTCGGTTTTATAACGGTGACGATATTTATTGCGATAGGTATTTTCATGGGATAATTCGCTGATCGAAATAAGTACGTACCGAAAACTCAATGCAGTTCGCGATGAAATCGATTTATCCTCTAGACCTCGGAACGAACGAAGTGTTAAAACATAAAATCTCTCGATTTAAACACGGTTGAACGGATCGATGATTAATCGAACAAAAACGAAACAGTCACGTTCTCGTGTCATTCGTATCAGCGTTTGAGATATATCACAGCCGAAATACTATTCGAGTTTAACGATATTTACTATAATAGGTATACTGTTCGATAATAATTCGATAATATTATGTCTGGCCACAAAATACTGATTATTTAAAATATAATATAAATGCACTATTAGGTACCTACCTACACATTACGACGCTGACTCAGGCGACTCTATATACACGTAATGTATAATTTAACGACCGATATTATACTTATCGATCACCGGATTATTTTTCAACAAATAATATAATGTTACCTATTCACTAGAATCGAATTCGCCCCGTAAGCTGGAAAAATCTTTTTGGGTTCGACATGTTTACTAAACATCGAAACGTATTTTAAGTTTTAAACTATATAATCCGTTGACGTTTAAAAATAACAAATAATAATAATAACAATAAATAAATGATAATAAGGTTTGATTATCGCGCAATGAGTTGAATAATATTTAGATTTTTGATTTAGTCGAATGCACATTGAAAACATTCAGTTTGATTTCAATTATTAATAAAATATTGACGAAAACGAATGATTTTAATAATACGAAAACTGAAAAAAAAAATGAATTATTTTTAAATAATGATATTCACATTAGTTTACAGTGTTAAATTCTAGATTAAAATATATTTCAGATCCGTGAAAATTCGAGTTAGGTATTTGAAAAAACTTAAACTATGTTAAAATTGAACGTGTAAAGAAACGATACAGAAATCGTAATTAAAAAATTACAGTGTCTAATTACTTATAAAACCGTCACGAGCTTAAGTACTATTATTATGTATTAGTAATTTTTAATGAACAAAATTGAACACTTTTTAAATTTTTAAGTTTTAACATTGAACATGACCACCATTATTGAACTGGAAATCGCATTTTAACTTTTTTTTTTACTTTTTTTTTTCATTTACTGTGAAATTTTGCTGCGAAAGAACGTTTGAAATCTATTTCCGAATAAAATGTATACAATGAATTATCCATATAAGAGAAATGTGCGTTGCGATTTTTTTCATTTTCATTTTTTATTTTTTTTTTTGTGGGTCTTATTAGTGAACAGAGTAATACGAATTCCTTTATTGTATATTTTAAGTGTATGAATAATACGTACGAGTAAATTGAAAAGTAGTTTATTAAAACTGAAAATCCTATATGTCTATGGATTTCAAGTTTTGTGAACAAATAGAAAGACATTTTGTATTTTAGACAATATGCTGACTCTACAAATTCGAACGGACGTGAGTTTATGATTCGTTTTAATATGTGTACTGACTAGTTCACGAAATTATTTCATTTTCAAGGAACTTAACCTCGTACTCAATAATGTTTCCAATCGAGTTTTTGATGATCAGGTATTTTCAAGGGATTAATTTTTTGTATTCATGTAGCAGGTCACTCAGATTCATGTCGATCGAGTATTTACACGATACCGACTGGAACCGTATTTTAATTTTCTTCATTACATTTCAAACACTTTTATAAAAGTGTAAACAATAAAGTGGATACTAAAGCTACGCATTCATGCGTATGGGAATAAAAACCACAACGTGGCCACTGTGCACACAGGAAATTCATTAAATACGAATAACAAATTAACATGTCAATATCAAAGTATATTATATAATACCTATATATAGATTAACCTGTGTTCAGTTTTTTTTATTTTTTATTATAACAAACATTATATTTACCGTTATAAGTTTTATGACATTTGGTGAAATGCTTTATTGGTATTATTTCTTTCTAGATTTGTGCTGTCTGGATTAATATCCAACAGTTTTTTACAGGAGCACATCCATTTAAAAGTAATATGTGTTTTTTACATCTTATCATTTTTGAATGGTTTTTATTTTAGGAAGTTTTAAAAATTTATTTTAAGATTGTTTTGAATTCATCTTTTTATAAATTGAATTTATTCAAATAAATTTTAATTAATTAACTAATCAATTAATCAAAATAAAAATATTTCAACCAAATTATTACATTAGATTTTAACATCAAGAGCAATAAAGAATATTTGAATTTATTTTTGCACTAAAATAATATCAAAATAGCTTTAATACACAATGTTTACCATCTTGAATTCATGATTCTTAAAAAAAGTTATATTATTTGTACAGTAATATTTTCGAATTAATAAATGATTATCACTTAACTGATAAATGATATGTATTAGATATTAAATAAAATAATACTTTACAGTACCAACTCACAATATTGAATATTTGATAATTTATTCTAAATGTATAGTAATATTAATATTAGTGTATAATACAAACATTTTGAAATGTATCGTATTTACAATATTTTATGTCAAATTTTTATGATTATAATGCCGGGTCTATAGTCTATACTGATCAAAAAAATAAAACATGACATGCGTTTCAATATTTCCTACACAAACGCGACAATCGATTTAAAAAACAAAAAAAAAAAACATAAACTAGAATCTGAACGGACTAAGCATAATAATATTTCATGTAATAAATTATCGAATTTAATTACATGCAATTAATTTTGCCCGGAGTATAAATTGTATCGCTCGAGTAAGAAGAAAATAAATTGAACACTAAATTGATGGCTTGATTAAAATCTTGACTCGCTGAATTTCTTAGGGATAAAATTTCGAATAAATCATGTTTTCTAATTAAAATAAGTGACATTTTTATAATAACGTAGTGTATTTGTTGATTTTATTTCATTTATCACGATTAATGTTTTGTATCATTTTTATTTTTTTATTTTCGAATTAATTAGTTTGAAAATAAAAATAAAAATAATATTTTAAAGTCATTCATGATTTGGGTTTATGTGTGTGTACGTGTGTGTGTATGTGTGTATGCATGAGTTTTATGACTTATATAAAGGGTTAAGAAAAATAACGCAAAAATTATCCTTTGCATTATTTCGACAATCGGCCGTTGTTGCTTTGAAAAGAACAAATATTAATAATATTTCACGTGGAAGAAGTCCAAAACCCACACTACATAGGTACAATACCGTTCAATAATTGTACCATACAAATAACGAAACCAAAAAGGACGGTGAGGGACTAGAGAGGATTTATTCCTTTTTGGATGAGTGTTTCGCAAAATATAAATTGAACAACGATGATTTTCAAATATGATTTTTGCGAGTGTTTATTTTTTTTTTTTTTCGTTTGCAAGGTAATCCCAGTCAAATTATGACGACAAAAAGCGATCTTCGAGGGAAAAAAATAAATAATAATACGTAAATCTCAACATCGTTTCGGCCAAGACGATTTCGGTTAGCAACAATTCAAAAACTAAAAACCCCCACGGCGTGAGGCCCACACCACACACGTCAACGTGTTGCCAAATTCATAAATTGACGAACACGCACACCGCACGACAAACGCGTTCTGTATTGGGACGACAATGGGCTAGCGAACGGACATTAAAAGAGCAACATTTTCTCGTACGTATGTAGTTTGTGTGTGTGTGTGTGTGTGTGTGTGTGTGTGTGTGTGTGTGCGTGCGTGCGCCTGTGTGCGTGCGTGCACGTGTGTGTGTGTTTATGTGCAGATGTTTTTGTGTATGTGTGTGTGTGTGCGAGCTCGCGTTTGTTGTATGTATAATATATAATTAATACGAATTCCTCGGTTTATCTGCTGAGAAGGAAAACCGTAAGCGTGTCGCTCGTATCTGCGAGTCGTCGGGAATGTCCGCGCGTCGGTCGTCTTCTAGTCGTATTTACTATTAAAACACACTGATAAGTAGAGACACAATGATTTTTGTTGGGATTTCACAAATTTTGAATAAAAAAAAAACACGTACTTATATTTTTATACGCTAGTGTAATAATGTTATTTTATAGTAATTTGCAGGTCTAATTTCCGTGCGCAATACAAATTGTATGACGTACCTATAGTACCTACGAAATACTAAGGTGTAACGCCTGATTTAAGATTGTATTTACATTTTTTTTTTTTTTTTAATTAACATCGATTCGCAATGAACAACTTTTGGAATTTTTTTCATCCGATAACGTGCATTATATTTGGATAACAACGGTATGCATAGATCTTCCATTATCTATATGGTTACTGGACAGTATAATATGCATTAACCACGGATGTAGATCGATTATGCATGTAGATAACGGATGTAGATCGATCTATAACTATAGCGTTGACTAATCAAAATTTCAAATACAAACTATGAAAAATAAATTAAAAATTTCAAAAACATTCATTGATATACATATTTTATACGTTGTGACATAATAGATCTATTTGAATAGTTGATGAGTATCGCAAATAAATTAAGTTTGGAAAAATTGAACGTCTGTAATTATTGATTGCCATAAAATTGTAACACAACTTTAAGTAGATATTGCGTATGATTTGTGAACAATTCTATGTACATAAAATTAACACAATCTATCCAACTAGTATTCTAAATGCGTTTTCATGGAAAAACCATACACTTTTCTGGAAATATTATTTTAAGTCAAGTAAAAGAGACCGGATTTGGTTTGGTATCGGGAAAAGTTGACCAAGTGGTTTTTGAAGTCGAGTATTTGAGCAGGACACATTGTATGACAATTTTCATACTAAATCTGTCGTTATTTATCACCAAAAAAAATTGATTTGATTATACAATTTATCCCTCGTATTCTAGCCAATGAAATATTTGAATCTGTTCGGTTTTCCACATTTAAAAAAAAAATGCTTGATGCAACTGATTATCATTCTTAACTCAGATCATTATTATGTATTACAGAGTTAAATAAATAAACGAAGCTTGTTATAATATTTATACGTGTGCCGATATGGTCCGATGGCAGTCGATTTGCTTCATCGACGGGATAAGTCGGTTTGATTTTGTTTTTTTTTTTGCATTATTATTATTAGGGCCCGGATTTATATGCAAATGCATATTCTTCTATAATTCACCTAGAATAATTTTGATTATAAATGTCGACGTTTCGTAATGTGTAGATTCTATGGTCAGTTTTTTTTTGCATATTTTTGCATATTTGAATGAAAATGCATATTTATTGCATATTTCTTTTTAGTTGCATAAATGTTGCATATTTTACAATTCGTATATTTTACGTCTGTAAAAATATCTACTGTCGATCGTAAGTAATCCATTATAATACTATCGATTGTCGATAGATGTACATCGACGGTGAGGTAATGGAATGTGACGACGACGAGGAACTGTCGGTTGAAGATCTATTCAGTCTTAAATATGCACCAATTGTATCTTGTGACGTGGAAAGAAGTTCTTCCAAGTACAAAAGTATGCTCCGAGATAATCGTAGATCCTTTCAATTCGAAAACTTAAAATCTATATGTATCACTTTATGCTGGTACTCGTCTCAAAATAATAATTTAATATAAATAGTATACCTATCTAATATTTTAAAACACAATTTTATAAAAATAATGTTATTCTGAATTTCAAAATAATAATTTTTTATCATACTTACCTAATCAATTTATAATATTTTCATACTTACACGATGTAAGTGTTTACATTGTGTCTACATGTATGTGGTTTTTTAATAAATTTTAGCAAATTGTTATACACAATATATTTAGATTGTGTAATTTTTTTACTCAAAACATTATAGTTTGTTAATTTGAAGAATTTTACATATTTATGATATGAAACTGCATGTTTTATAGATTTTTTTTTCATATAAATCCGGGCCCTAATTATTATTATCGATTTCAGATTACTTGTACGGATAAAAACGTTTATCGAATATTTAGCTTGCATATCAGTGAATAACTCGGGTGTAGTTTGAGCGTTAATGGCGCAAAACTCGCAGAATCAAAAACATTATAGCCTAAAAGCGCCTAAAAAGCGAGCGGGGGCTAGGTTAGGGGGCTAGCTTCGGTCTTCTCTACAACGCCGAAGCGTAAGAAAAAGTAATAATTCAAGTCCTTCGGGGTTGTAGGGGTCAACGTCCTCGAGGAGCATCGGTGTGCTTTGGGCCGTACTCAAAAACCAAAAGCGCGTAACGCGCGCGAAACGTGTCGAAAAATAGGCACCTCGCCGGAATCTGCAAGTGCGCAGTGGTGTACGACAGTAGTAACACACACGCACGCGGCCATAATACAATGGTACCGGCGCTAAGTATACGAGCTCATTATAAAATGACAATTTTCATACTAAATCTGTTGTTATTTATCACCAAACAAATAGATTTGATTATACAATTTATCCCTCCGTATTCTAGCCAATGAAATATTTGAATCAACTGTTTGTTTCGGTTTTCCACATTTAAAAAAAAAAAAATGCTTGATGCAACTGATTATCATTCTTAACTCAGATCATTATTATGTATTACAGAGTTAAATAAATAAACGAAGCTTGTTATAATATTTATACGTGTGCCGATATGGTCCGATGGCAGTCGATTTGCTTCATCGACGGGATAAGTCGGTTTGATATATTTTTTTTTTTTTTTGCATTATTATTATTATCGATTTCATATTACTTGTATGGATGAAAAAGTTTATCGAATATTTAGCTTACACATCAGTGAATAACTCGGGTGTAGTTTGAGCGCTAATGGTGCAAAACTCGCAGAATCAAAAACATTATAGCCTAAAAAGCGAGGGGGGCTAGGTTAGGGGGCTAGAGCTTCGGTCTTCTCTACAACGCCGAAGCGTAAGAAAAAGTAATAATTCAAGTCCGTCGGGGATGTAGGGGTCAACGTCCTCGAGGAGCATCGGTGTGTTTTGGGCCGTACTCAAAAACCAAAAGCGCGTAACGCGCGCGAAACGTGTCGAAAAATAGGCACCTCGCCGGAGTCTGCAAGTGCGCAGTGGTGTACGACAGTAGTAACACACACGCACGCGGCCATAATACAATGGTACAGGCGCTAAGTATACGAGCTCATAATAGAATTCACGTTCGCGGTGTACATTAATATTACGCGTATTATAAAATTGACGGTCGTCTTCGTGTGCATGTGTGTGTGTGTGTGTGTGTGTGCGTGCGCACGAGTAGAGTCGACTAGGAAGTGCGCGGCTAGAATAGAAGAGAACGGCGGCGGGGGTTCGCTCACGCCAAGAGAGGAGGCGAACGCGCTGCGTCGGCGGCGGCTGTCATTACCGGAGATAACGGTAAAACGTACGACGACGACTACGACGAAGGCGGCGGATCCGACGACGGACGACGGTGGTGGTGTAGGTACGTGCGTGCGTGCGTGTGTGTGTGCGTGCGTGCGTGCGTGCGTGCGTGCGTGTGCGTTGTGTCCGGGCGTTGAACTCTCTCGGGCCGCCGCCGCCGTCGCACAAGACCGAGTCTACACTATACGACCGCACAACCGATCCGGGCGAGTGTGCCTACACACGTATGTGTGTACAACACGATTTTCTCATCGCCACTTTATCATTATCGTTATTACCGTATTGTGCGTGATAAATGGGGATGAGAAGTTATAGGAACTAAAATAGACAAAATATGCAAGGAAAAATTATGGTATATGCGTCAAAAATTTGAAAACATGCAAAAAATATATTATAATAATATGCAATTTTTTTTTATAAATAAAAAACTTGTTTACAATAAATTATTAATATAAATAATTTTTAACTGAGTGAGAAATTGACAATTTTATAAGTTTTGTAATATATTTAATAATTATTATTATACATATTATATTTTACATTGACAATTCTACAATTGTCAAATTTGCTATCTGCATTTTTATTTAATTGTTTATTGACTACAAACATATCAAATTCCATAAAGTAATACATTTTTCAAGTCAATTGTATTAAAATCCACATAATTTTACTAAATATGCATTTTTATGCACAAAAAAAAAACATGAATACACAACTTTTAAGAAAACTACCAATATATGCAAAAATATGCAAAATTTGAATACCAAATTTCAATTCATTAGGTTGTAGAACAGATTTTTACCTCACCTAGCTATAAATAGAAGATACAGAAAAAAATATACAAATCCTATAACTTCTCATCCCTAATGATAAATAACACAAAATATAACAACGACGACGCGGCCGTACGCGATATAATAATAATAATAATAATAATAATAATAATAATAATAATAATACTGATAATACTGAAAATACTGAAAATACTGGAAATATTAATATTTAATACCTTTTGATACATAATCCCGCGCGTGTACGCGTTATAATCACATGACATACGACACTCGGCCGCGTGTGACGTGTTTATATATTATGTACTATAATCCTAGGCACTGGGCGCGACGATGAGAAACTGTGAAAAATGCGTTTTACTCTCTGTGAATCGAACGTCGCTTTTACAACGGTTTCGAAAAGTAAAAAAGTGTTCGGGTACGACACCACAAAGTCGTGTGATGATATTATGAAATTAACATAATACGGGTTGTAGGCACGTGTCTAAAATAACGTATATTAACATAACTGGTCGCACGTTGTTGTATTTGTCGTGATAAATGTTTTAAACCATGTCTGACAGTCAGTGGCGTATTTACGGGGGGGTCCCCGGGTCTCGACCCCCCCCCAGAAGAAAACAAAATGAAATTTACGTCTGAAATGAAATGTACTATATAGTAACATAATAATTATATTTACAAGATTCCAGAATCAAATACAAAATATTTTATAAAATTGTATTTGGAAGTCATCAATGAATTATTAGGTAAGAATAGAGGAAGAGAATATTCTTTTACTACCTATATTATTATGTATATATATATATATATATATATATATATATATATATATATATATAAATATATATATATTTGTTTATTTATTTATTTATATTTATATATACATATTTATATTATGTTATAATTTGTAATTCAGCGATAATGGTGAAAAGGGTTACTCAGAATATAAAAAATATTTTTTGGACCCCCCCCCCCAGAAAAAATTTGAAAATACGCCACTGCTGACAGTTGAAAACGGTCTCAAAAGTCTCATCGGAAACAATAAGAATTATGATTTTCAAAAGCGTTATTCCGTAAACGCGGATAAAAGCCTAAAAATAATTCGAGAAACATAAATGAATTCGTATTCGTTTATAATAATAACACGCGTCCCAATCAAAGTGTATCAGTTTTCCGCGAGTGCCAAATATATTACTGATTGACGGACCATAATGGACATCTGTCAGAATAAAATTCCGTATTTTCATACGATAATTTATATTAGTGTTTATGGTTTAACATTTTAAGTGCTAGCAGTAAAAACAACCGACGAGTGACGATCACAAAATGTATGCAATTAATGTGATATGAACGTAAGTTGTAACCTTGTATTAAATTACAGTTTTTATAGGTACCACCAAAACTAAACATTTACTACATGAATACATATGAAATAAAAAATAATGTCTTCATATGGTAGTCAAACATGTCTGATGTGTATCAAATACATCGAAATATATTATTGCACAGACAGATTTTTAGCCCATAAATCATCTCATACCTATAATAGTTGTAATAAAAGTGACACTTTGTACACTCGTATTGATCAATATTTCGAATTCTAATAATTCACGACGATTTATCGTGTCGTTAATGAATTAGTTTTAAAACTTGATGCGAAAAAAAACGAGATTTTGTGTTTTATTTATTTTCGTTTTACTATTCGTAATTTTAATTTAGAACTTTTGGTTTCGATTATTGAACATCATCGTTTTGAAATGATTTTATTCCTAAAATTCGTACGGTGAACATAATAATTCTGGTATAAAATATTATTCCCCGTACGTAGTAACGAAATATTACGTTTTTATTTTTCGTAAATTTAGCCGTGTCGAAATTCATGGAAACAGAGTTATCCAAGCGTCCGGGGGCGGATGAAAACGAGGGGCGGTTTTTAATACGAAAACCCGGGAACGCTCGATCGTCTGGTCGAATGCGATTCCGGTGGATTTTCGGCAAAGAAATTTTTCACGTGATCGAAAGCCCGATAAAATCGATATTCCTCGCGTCGTCGGGGCAAAGCGCAGACACGGCCGCTATTTGATCTTCTGATCATTGCCTCGTAGTCGTCAAAGTCGTGTCGGTGTTTACGAACGGCGGCGACGGCGTAATTTTTTTAATAAATTCATAGACGTGGCCCGCCGACGCTGTAGGGTGTGCGTGTTCGTCCGCCGCACTCGACTGAATCGGTTTGGCTTTACTGCAGGAGGCGGCTCGGCTCGGAGACTGGGTTGGGCGACCGCGAGTCGAGTGTGCCGTGGTACTTTTTTTTCCACACGGTGGAGGGGCGAGAAACGTTGGCGTTTTCAAGAAATCATTCACATTCGAACGCTGTGCAGGTATACGCGTCATACGTGCCGGGGCGTTTGTAGAATGACAATAATTATTATGAGTTTCGTACGTACGCATATAAAAAAAAATAAATATCACTCGTACGATTCGAATCGTAACGTCACGTTCCGCCGATAAATCGACGAGAAACGAGACCGATAGCGGCTGAAAATAAAAATGTTATTTGACAAATCTCGAAACGGTTTTACGATTTTTCGCACGAGTTCGACGAAATAACTTTTCGGTTGCCCACCGTCGTCGGAATTTGATTTATTTCGAAAGTAATCATCGCGCCCGCGATTCGACGCGTGAAAAATAATAAACGATTGAATCTGTGGGACGACACGGGCGTCGAGGCCGTGTAAAAACGTACGCCGCCGAGTCGTTGAAACACCGTGTACGCCTACTGGCCGTTATAAATAAATGAAAAATATTCAAATGCGATGTACGCGTGTTTTAAACAATCGTCAGTTCACGTTGGTGCCCAGGTCAAACGTAAACATGTAAACATCACGCGAGAAAACAATTCGATTTTCCGACGACTTCTTTCCGTTTTAGAGTGATTCATTACCCGGTCGTGGTTCGATATTATCATATTCGTATACATATATTATGTCTATAAATACATACGTATGATAATCGGACGATATAACGGGGGGCTCCGGAGAATCCTATTCATAGCTCGACTAAAAAGTCAAACTAATTGTTTTGATTAACTGTACCTAATCCAGAAATAGAAATTCCTGCGTCTTCTGCTCACAATTATTAATTATCTGCCGTATGCGGTCAACAGTGAAATAGTTATATCGTCATAAATATCATTAAAACATGTAAACGAATCTGTGACGCTTTTGGAAACAATTAGTTTCCTATACTATATAAATGTTATTATGTTTTTTTTTTGTATAGATATTTTGTTTCCTTGTTTCCATAAATTATCTTACAAACGAATGCAATCAAACTGTTTCAAACAAAATTCACGTTGATGAATTGTTTATTGTTTTGTTCGAACGTTATAGTTCACCATTCGAATTCACGATTTATACACAACGGCGATTCCAGTAAAGCCGTTGTTTTCATTAGGTAATTAAATGCTAAATTTTCTGACAGGCGTTTAGATTCTGAATGCGACAAAACATCTCTATAGGTTTTGAATGATTTTTTATTATTCCAACTCAAGCAAACTTTTTCGTTAACACTACTTCCTTTGTATACACTTTAAACAGGTAATTTTTCACTATTCTCGAACTTTCCTCCGATATTCGTAAAATGATATCGAAAAATCGAAAAAACAGTGAAATGTGTAGTAAATGAGATTTTCGTTGAACAGATTTCAGTTATTTATTCGTAACTCTAAAAGTATTGCTACCATAAACTCGTTATACGAAAAATCAAAATGTTATCATAAGTTTTAAAATGTACCTATAACTTTTTTTTTTGCAGTTTTTGTATTGCTTAACTGATCATTTCAAAAATAAACTACCGTTTTAATATTTCACAATTGCTAAGTGAGATTTATTATTTTTAATCAAAACTCTCTGCACAAATACCAATGTCGATTTAAATGTTTAAATATCCAACTTAATGTTTAACGTTTGCCGTCGATATCATTTTAATAAAGGTGTTTTTTAAATTGATATCGGTACAAACAGTTTTACAGGATAATTTTTGACGTCTAAAAACCAGTTGATGGTTATTATTGCCATTTATGACATTGACTCAAACGTGTTATTGAACACGTGTCTCGTTAGAAAAAGCAATTATACATTTTGCGGAAAAATAAAAAAAAAATGTAATTGTCTACTACTTAATTGATGTTGCATTCACCGCAGTGGAACGACTGGAAATATAATTATCGCGGTGGTATTTTTCGATTTTAAATGAAAACTATCGAACGACTTAAAATTAAAGCAAAAATAAAAAAAAAAACCATAATTGCACAATTATTCAGAAGATATCAAATCATGACGGAACCAGAAAGTCATGAATGGGTAAGTATCCAGTTCATTTTAAATTTTCGTTCAATTTTTTTTTTTTTTTTTTTATGGAGACAGTAATTTTGAGTAAATATAACTTAGGAACATTAAATTAAATTGTGCTTCATCGTAACATCGAAAAAAAAAATCGTGTCTTAGAATTTGTATTGCTAATTCAGTTCTTAACGTAGTGATTTGAATATACAGTTCAATTAATGAATGAAACTTGAATATTAAAATACTTTTGATTGGTCGCCAGACTTATTGGTTTTATTCACGACGTAATTTCACGTAAATATTGTGATTTAAGAGGAAATATTTTATGCACGCACATAGCGTTAACTGGTAAGTGTCATAGTAAAAATACCAAACAACAAGTTCAATAATTATTAACTGTGATAAGACACGCGAATAAACGCAATAATACAATATTGTAATACGATCGTGTCGTGTTGTCAATCCGTATCGACCCACTCGCCAAAACTCGTACGTATGCTGTCGATATGGTGAAATAAAATGGTTACAACGATAAACTTTTCACAGCATCAATGTAAATATACACTGCGTTTTTAGTACGGTCGATTTATTCCGCCGGAGACGACTATACACGCGCGGTAAAAATGTTTTACAAGAAAACAGTCTTTAAGCATAATGACACGAGCCAGGCGTCCTATTAATTATCGGTGTGCGAATCGTGCTTGCGTTTATCATCTAACTACTGTGCACGGAAAAGATCCGAGAAAAATAGCAGCCGAGAATCCGAAAACATCGCCATTAATTAACCCTAATATCGCGACGAAGTATCAAAACTATATACACTGTTTACGAGTGAATATTTGCGCTTCTTCTTATTGATCGGTCGCATAATCATCCGAGTTAAAAAAAAAACATTTATAAAATAAATATTTTTTTCACCACGTGTTTTAATTTGTAACAAATAAATTGTTAAATCAGTTTGAATGCAAATCATACACAATAAGCCTTATTATTCATCGGTTATTGGATTATTAAAATCAGAAATTCAATTTCTGTCTCTTGTTTAAACTCAAAATCGATTGCCTTAGGTTAAAAAAAATTATAAAAACTATTTATATCCTAACACATATTCCAACTCATTTATATTAATCAGAATTTTGTATAACATTTTTTAATTAATACAGTAAGATATTAATTCCTTTGAATATTGCAAGTTGTTACACTTTAACATTTTATATTGGAAAAAATATTGTGTTATTTTTATCGTATTAATAATAAAATAACACAATTGTGTTAAGATCGTCACTTAATAATGTAATTCTTAAAATACTTTATTAATCATATGATCATTCTAGAATAAAAGAACAACATATTAATGACAAAAACAATAGTGTTAATTACAATGTAGATGGGTTATTGTGAAATAACCCGAACACCAATTTACTTGGTACAGTAATAAAATAACTATCCATAAAATTAAATCATTTTTGTGTGATCATTCATTGATAACAGAAAGTTATAAAATGATTTAATTTGAAAACAATTATTTTAAATTTCAACTTTTGAGGAAGCCCTATTTAAATGTGTTCCTAACATTTTAAGAGAGGCTGGAACTCCGCAGTCTCCTGGGTAAGCTAGTAACATGATGTATGCACAGATGTGTGTTGATGTAAAATGTATATCACTATGTTCGTTCTTTATAATTATTTTTTTGAAATATAATTTTCGGGAATGATTATTGTATTAAAAAGTCACATTAATTTAATTTTTGTTTTTTTCCTATTAAAAGCCAATTATTATTTTTTTTATCCAGCGTTTATTTATTTATTTATTTATTTAGTTGAATTGTATATAGTCGAGTTTTGGTATCTACATACACGCATTATCTGGGTCCAAGCATGCTTTTAAAATTGCAATAATCATATTTGAATATTCAACAAACATTCATAGTTTAATATATTTTTTTTTTTTGAATAATGAGTTAAGTTAATTACTATACTGAAATTATACGTTCCATATGGAATAATTATACATAGTATGATTAAAGACAACGAATAATTGTAGAATACTTGATATCCGGTTTTATGAATGACTAATACATATTACTTTTTAAAAATTACTTTTAAAAAATTATTGAATTCAAATATACGTCGACTCTTTTGATAGTGATTTTTCCGCAATATAATATTAATCACATGTGCAATACCATAGAAAAAAGAACCATCATCAATTAATTGATTACGATTTTCGACCGGACTCTGCTAAATTATCTTCATGTACGATTAATGATTATTAATTTACATTTATAAATCGAGGTATTTATGTTAATGCACTAATTTTGTAAATCTTACAATATATTTTTAATAAATTCATAAATAATATTATCCTAATAGTTTATACATGGTATAAATTTATCTAGTAAACTTAAATTCGAATGTAACATTATTAAATACGTCCGATGATGAACAAATAAAATATTGACATATTTACAAATATTTTAATTTCACAGCAAATAACCAAGGAGTATTTTAGTTTTTCGGATAGGACATACGGCAAATGCCAAACACGCAAACCTGCGAAATGCGTTTTGCATTCAAAACATAGTAGTTTAACGTTAAGTACTTCAATAAATATATATTTATACGAGTTGTCAAGTGTTTCATAGCAGACAAAGGTATGATTTAGATTTGTGAAGGCTTAACTTAGTGACATGACGTGCCGAGTGATTGCCGAGAGTGAGTGCCAAATAGCCAATATTACCCGAATCACTTTACCGAGCCAAAGCAATTCGAAAAAAAAAATCTCCGTACATAAAGCCTTTGAAAGCAGCATACACAGCACTATTTCAAACAGGTTTAAAACGAACAGTTGTACAGGAACTCATAAACATAAATGAGAATCCATTAACTTAAAACCGTCATAAATAATCCGAAAATATAATAATATCAAAATAAACACAATTAAAAAAAAAAAAAAAACATGAAGCTCGAGAAAAATCCAATAACGAGTAAGATATCAGTGATTCTATACACGATAGTGAAACACGATAAAAATAGTTTATAAAAAAGAATTGGTTGTCTCTTACGAATGATAAAATACCATTAAGAAAAAAAATGCGAACATACGCACAGGTACGTTGTTCGTCAAATTATCGTTTTGTACTTAATAAACGAAGTCATAAATACGCTGTTATTGTTGCGACGGACGGACTTGAAATCGACATTTATATGGGTACCATAAATTATGATAAGCCCGCAAATCAAACTGCCATGACTTAAAAACCAAGTTGAATTGTCAAATGTTAATATTGTATCGTCAATTTTTCATTTGTTTTTTTTTTTTTTTTTTTGACGAAAAACGAAAGTAAAATTATCTCTAACCAATGATCCACGTTTTCAGTGTTGATCGTTAAGTTTTATGTGTTTCAGGACATGTAATTGTTCCGGAACGTCAGCACAACAAGACGTGGATAAGAGATAAAAGTAAATTAGTATACTCACAGGATTTAATATTGTTACTGATTTATGTGTAATATAAAAAAATACATACGTAATGTTTTCTGGGGAAAAATAAGTATTAAAAAAGTGTAGTCGAGTTAGTAGTTGAAACCGAATTCATTTTTATATTCGGGTGTGCCCGATCCGTTTCAAATATGTTTTTCTACGATTCATTACGGTCTCGCGTCGTGGAAAGTTCTTTCGTGGAAAACGTATACTCCACCTGCGAAACAGGCTGTATTCTCATTGTCTCTTGTTCGTTTCAGCGAGACGAGTCGCATCGCGACGTCGACTATCTTCTGTCTTGTACAGGGAAAGTCACGCGTGAATCTCTGCGCGCGAAGAAGATCGACTCGGCCTTATGTCATGCTCAAAACTCCTTATGATTCGATCGCTCCAATAAATCGATTGATCTACTGTTATAATCATACCGTTTTGTCGCCTACTGACTGCTGGTTGACATCGCAACACGAAGAAACGTCGTGCGTCAGAGTCATAATTATCAGAGTCCGGATTCGTATGCACTCAAAAAACCTAAAATAGTATGCATTTATGCATCTAAAAACTTTTAAATATGCACTTGATATGCTCTTATTTTTTAAAATTATATGCAAAAATATACTCTTGCTCAAAATATATGCATTTATTTGCATAATTTTTTACGCACTTAATTATCTTTTTGTAATTTTTTAAATTTCTTTCGTAAATAATAATTCAACTAAATTAGATAGGTAACTTAATTTTTTGATTGCAGACATCAACTTACAATATAAGTTGAGGAATAGTAAGTATTTAAAAATATATTCTACAAATAAAACAAATATTTTTATTAGGAATAGTAAAAAATAATAGGGACCTTTTCCGTTAATTCACTACCACTATTTTTTTTATTTTTTTTTGGTTTTTCCGTTTTTTTTTTTTTTTAGATTATTATATATTATATTATTTTGATTCTGGGGGCATGAAGTCTGCAATATGTTGTAGCATTGTTTCAAATAAATTATTAGGACCGTAACGCTTACGCCACATGTACTCGACCAAGTAGCTATTCAGCATTGGTCGGTAGGTACCCCACTGTTCTTTATTTCGAGATTTCATTTTGCCCCAAGAACTCTCAATAGTATTAGTGTGAGCCAGAGTATCAGGATCTACAAAATTAATAGAATGATTCACGGTCATGTGGTGAAAAGTTGGATCTAGCCTTTGGTAGGAGCGCCATTCATCAGTAATTATTGTAGTGCCTGCAGCAACATGTTTAATAATAATTGGCAACAATGTTCGTGCTGATCTGTCGGGAACAGGAACTAGAAAAGTTTCTTTGGTTTCCCTACAAATACCACCTAAAACCAATATAAAAATAATCTAAAAAAAACAGAAAAACCAAAAAAAAAAAAATAGTGGTAGTGAATTAACGGAAAAGGTCCAATAATAGATATAATCATATTAAATCCTCTTATACCATTTCTTTGACAAATATTTTTGAATAAAAATACAAAATAAAGAAATTAAAAAAAAAAAAACACGGTTTTGTAAACTTTAATACTTTAATAGGTACCACATATGCTTGAATATGCAAACATTTTAAAATATGCCGTCATCCCTGAAATATGCATTTATATGCAAAATAAACTCTTTCCTAAGCATTATCTGTTATACAAATCGTCCACATTTCTTACTGTCATCGAACTGCATACACTCATTACAAATATGTAAATGCATACATTTGCGAATCCGGACTCTAGTCATAATGTTTGTCATAAGTCAGCATGTCATAAGTCAGCGAGATCCAACCGAATTTAACGGCGGGCGATTGTTAATTATTATATTATATATTCGATATATAGGACGGGTTACGACGTGTTTTCTGTCCATTCGTCCACACGCGAATACACCGCATCAAAAGACACAGTCGCCGCCACAGCCTCCACCGTGTATCAGTGGTCCACTGCAGTCTCCGTCGCACGTCAACAGGCCGCCAAAAAGCCATTAAGGTAGCTACCGAATTACAAATTCTAATCGGTCGTTTACAAAGACGACGACGACGACGACGACAATAATAGTAATAGAAAAATATTATGTTATAATCTCCACGCGCGCGCCGGACACGCATTTTATGCCGTTCCGCCGCGCGGTGGCCGAACATAACGGGACAAACGTCAGAGATCATTTTCCTTTCATTTACGACTCTATGCGCGTGGGCCGACGGCGTTTTACGTGTGTGCGTACTACACACGCACACGCACGTACTGCGAACACAATACGCACATGCACGCGCACGCGCGTACGCGCGTTGTTCTTGTACACGGGGCGTACACCGGAAATCAAGCAATAAAAAAAATATTGTCAATCGTACGGCGTACACAGAATGCAACCGTCCATTGAAGAGAGACAAATCGCGCTCACACGTGTCGTACGTTTTATTATAACATACATATAGGAACACGACATATAGGTCACGTGACCTGCAATAATAAATTGCTAAATTTCAAATTATGAGGGTGGGCCTCTTCCCCAACCATACGTCATTCATGCCATTGTTTGACATAATTTTTATCAAATTTACTTATTGTTCTTGTTTTTTGTACACATTGTAAATTTCTTTTAATTAATAAAAAAAAATTAATAATAATAATTAGGGCTCGGAAGTTATTGCACTAAAAATCTTTAAAAATTGATTGCATTATTGCACTAAAAAATACCCAAAATCGCGTTTAAAAATTGCACTCAAAATATTTTTATATTGACTTTTAACTTTAAAAAAATACTAATGGTATAAGTAGTGATAATGCCTTATTTATTGAATTAGAAAATGATATTAGGTACAATTATAAATACAATTTTTAAAATATTAAAAATTAAAATTAAAAATGTAATTGGAAAAATATTAAATATAAAATAAAACTGGATGGTTAGGTAAAACTGGACGAAACTTTGGCCGGATTTTTATGAACCTGCAAGCAATTTTATCAAAATTTAAAAACAATTTTTTCTTTTTTACAGTAAAAAATTGTATACCTTATAAATGATTGCACTGCACGATAAACGATTTATTCATGTTCTCAAACTCACATTATTCCTAATAATTGTCAAATAGGTATATAAAATTGTACTATAAATGAGAAAAATCAATAAAATTGCAATTAAATTTAAAAATGCCCAATATTGCAAAAAATTGCATTAAAAACTTTTAGATTTTAATTGGTGCTCTTGAGAAACAAATTTAAAACGTACTTAGCAACAAATCCAAACAATAGGAAAAAAGTTGCAAATGCAATAACTTCCGAACCCTAATAATAATAAATAAATAAATAAAAGGTGCACACACGGCCGAGTCGTCACACCACTGCTGCGCCCCGGCACCGCCGGATACGTGGATGCCGTAAATTATTATTATTATTATTATCACCATTATCACTGCTAATATAACTATACGCACGCGTTCGTCTTATGATTTATCTTACGATTTGTATCGTACGAAACCTCGTCGGGAACGTCGTGGGAGGCAGACCATTACACGCGGCGCTGTGCGATATGCCCGCGCGAAACGCTCACGGGATTTCGATAAAACTCCGGTGTCTACGTATTATATTATTATAATGTAATAATATCACAACGACCTAACGGTAAACGGAGTGTCCGCAACCGCCACCGCCGTACATTGCGCGTGCATTGTCTTCGGAACGTTTCGTCATCACACCGAAGACGACAAGTATTACGTGGCGTAATCGATAGATTTGCCGAAAAAACCGGTGGTCACGGCGGCACTTAATTTTTGCTACACACCACGATGCGCATTTACGGGACGGTTTTTTCTTTTTTATTGATTCACGTTTATTTTTCTCTGTCAATTATTTGTTTTGTTTTGTTTTTTTTTTTATATACATTTCTCAACGTCTCTCCCTATCTCGAAGGTTCTTAAAAAAAAAAATAAAAAATGTATACCTATATATATATTGTATTGTTTTTGAATACCTAGTGAAATGTTCACATTTTTCGATTTAAATAAATGACAATATTTTTCTAAATAATAATTTATAATTTACTATGATAGATGATATTTTTTATGTTTTTTTTTTTTTTTGAAAATATCCATACTCATTTATTATATTTGAAATTTAGAGCAGCTGAGTCGTGGTCGAACATTTTTTTGGATTCTACTGCACGCCGTGACCGAGCGATGACTGTCCGCACAACTTTGCGTACACGGGAATTACACCAGCGCTTCCCGAAATGACTCTCGTTCAAGAGAAAATTGATTTTCTGCTCAAATTTACTACTGGTTATTCTACTCAATCCGATTTTAAATCTATCACGAAAGTTTTTTCGATCGATACGCGGGTAACAATTTCTTCAATTTTTTTTTTTTCGTTTTTATTCACTTTTTTTCAATTTTACTTCCTCGTCTCGCCGTCTATGTATTTGGCCGAACAACAATTTGAATTTGTTAATAACTCACGATCTGTGAAACGAGTTTTATCGTTAAAAATAATGTGTTTGAATACATGTACTGCGTAAAAAAAAAACCAAATCTACGTGAAACGAGTAGGTATCGTAAACTCACAGAGTAATAAACTGGCTACGCTGAACATCTGTCAAGACAGAATTAATTGGAAAAATTTAAAAAACGGTATATTATCATAATATTGGACACACACGGAGATAATAGGATATTACGTAAAACCAATACGTTCAAATGACAACGACGAGTGATCGATAGATAGTACAATACGACACGCGAATGTCACGAGATTCTCATTTTGATAGAAACGCTTTAGTCACGTGCATCTTTTTTTTTAACCTTCCAAAGTCCGTGATAGTATGGTTATTATCATTATATTTTTTTTTGGTCATAAACACCTCACTTTGCTATAAGACTGTCTACTCGTACGTTCCAAATAATATAAAAGTAAAACTTATAAGGAAACACTGTTTTAAAAAAAAAATCAAAATTTCGAATAAATGTATCTAAGCTCACATTGTTTAAAACAATGAAGCAAAAAAATAAAAAAATAAAAATTATAAAAAATTGTTATTATTTGAAACAAATAATTTTTTATTTTTATTTTTTTTTCATAACTTTAAACGTGTTTTCAGTTTTTTTTTCCTCCGGGTGCATTGTAAATAATTGTAATTCAATTTCATCCGCGATCCATACTTGTATAATGTATACCCTGCGGCGATCATCGAATTCGCCACTGCTCATTTCTCGAGATCACGATCTATAATAATAATATGACGTCGTCGGTTTCCTCGATTCTCGGTCCGTGCAGGCTCGTGTCCGCGTCCCACGACGTCACGCCTTACGGCTACCTACCACGCGCGTACCGCACGGCTCCGCGCCACCGCTACTCTTGCGGACGTCGGTGTTGACGTTTGAACGTCGTCGAAAATCCACGTACTCGTCACGGCGACCATCACGGTAACACGGCGCTCCGTGATATGTCGAGCACTACGCATAATATCCAACGCGCCGTGGTTCGTCAAAAACGAAGCACTTCACACAGACTTCAGACTCCCGATGGTTACAATCCTACACACAAAATCTCTCAGTCAACTTCTTTGGCCAACTAAACAACGCCAAAAGTGCAAAATATTTCAAACTCAACGACAAGCCTACCCTCCGACGTCTCAAGCGCGGGCGTCCTCATGATGCCCTTTCTCAAAGTCAATAATATATGTATTTATAATAAAAAAAAAGATAATAAAAATAAAAAAAATAGATAAACTATAATTATTACGATGTCACATTTTATTATTTAGCTATTCATCTATGTAAATAACTGTAATTTATTGTATTTACTTATTTATTTATAACAACTATTGCATGTTAAAAATTTTGTCTTTTTATCAATAAGTTAGATGAACTTGATGTCAGTAACACTTTATTAATAATGAAAAAATTAAAAAATAAATGTCGAGCACATGAAATCACGTCGTAAAACGTGCGGAGACTATATTATTAAGCGCTACTTGTCCGAACGCGACGTTCGCTGTGTCCGCCTCGCAAACAGATCTCGTCGTAGTATAACGGGACCGGAAAAAAAAAATCTAATCGTTTTTCGTGCAATTGCGGTCGCGATTAATCCGTGTACAAGAGCAGCGTACCCGAGGGGGTGGTTTTTGTGCTCCGGACCTCCCCACCCGTTGATTGATAATAATCTAAAATCATCATAAATCAATTCGCTCATACCGGTCGTGGACAAAGTTAATATTTTACAGTATTGTGTTTAACAGCTGTCGATGACGTTCTCAAACATTTACGAATGAACAGTAAAACGTCTCTAAAACGGAATTACGTGGGAACAACACGTTTTTCCGTTATAGAGAATTTTCCGTTTTAAAGGGCATGTAAAATTACTGAGTACAGTAAAACTCCAATTATCCGGACGAGGAAAAAAAACGGCACGTGCTGTTATTCATACACGTGTCTCATAATCGTTTTCAGATTAGATAAAATTTTAAAATATGTCACATATTACAATGAGGCTTACTTTGTTTTAGTTAAATATATAATAAAATCATTTGTTTATAGTTACGAATTTTAAAATTATATTACATATATAATGTATATAAAATATATTCATACAATTATATAACTTTTGATATAATTAATTAATTGATAATATAATCACACGTCAATCATACGGATCATTGCTTATCCGGACCACCTTCGACATTAATTAGTCCGGATAATCGGAGTTCTACTGTATTTGATTCGGAACTATTGATATTTTCCGTTTTGATGAGGATTCCGTCTTACTGGGGGCAGACTTGGAGAGGTTTTACTATACATATATAGGAGTAATTAGAAAGAAAAGACAAAATATTTATGACGCATCTTTATGATATTATAAGAAAAACCTAAACGTTTTAGTGTTGAAAGGTACTCTCATTTACGAAAATTATTGGCGAAGAAGAAATCCTTATAAAATGCTTACATACTGTCGTACATAAAAAAAAAAAAAAAAAAAAAAAAAAAATATATATATATATATATATATAATAATAATAATAATAAATAAACAAAATTATTGAATAAATAATACTGTCTAGAATTGTGAAGTTGTGTTATTTGAACACCCCCTTCAATCAAGCCGTCCATCTCTTGTAATCTAACCATCATATTACCTATTGTATAATTTAATACAGATTGTATATATTCTTTTAAATAATAATAATAAAAAAAAAAAAAACATTTAGATTATCAATTGTTAAATATTGCTTATATTATATATTCGTTTTTTACTGTTATACTGTTAAATAATTCTGGACCCCACCTTGACGAAATCGTACGACCCTGACTTTGTTGCAGAAATGCAGAACGATTTTTCAGTTCGACTCTATTGCACGTCGTCAAAGCAATTATGCAGTATTGTTGCTCTTTCGCAGCCCCCTTCCACTCACACTCGCACCTACGGCACTTCAGGTGTCGGTCTTCGAAAACCGAGGCGAACGACTTCGTGTAGTAAATCTGTGAATTTATAATTTTTATTTAATTATTAATATTATTGTTATTATAATTATTATTATTATTTTACTTTAAGCTGTGATACCGGATGTGCAGTGAGTTCAATGTGATTCATTGAACACCACGCAAACACGGACGCGGGCGAACCGATTAAATCGTCGTATTGATATTACCGACTCGATCTAGTTACGTCCGTACGTGTTTTCACTTTATGGTAATTAACATTATAACCACAGATACACGGAAAAGCCCGCGTAGTGCATACGTTCACCCTAACAAAATTTTTATTTTTTTTTAGTTTTGTGACGAAGGCACACCTGTTTGCATTCGTTATTGTTTTATCGTTGTGTTAGGACGAACAGCAACAATATCGCAGTAATCACTTTTCGTGGTAATTTCCAAACTCGTCAACGAACGGTATTCACAATGCGTCATTTAATTGAAAACTTACAACACAATGTGCTGCGGAGACGTTTACCGCGACGATATCGCGTTACGGCATAATATCATAACATTACCATAGTGTCTTAACGTGTACCTACTCACCAGCCGCCGCGACCGTTTCGGCTGTCGACAATGGCGAAACGAATCGAACGACGTAATACTGTTCGTTCAAAGGCTTCAGTACGCTGAGGTTTATAACAGACGCGTATATAATAAATGTAACGCACACGGAAGTTTAAGTCCAACAACACGTGGCATAATCATTGAATATTATATAATACTAGCTGGATAACCCGGCAAAAAATTACTTTATTTTAATATTTCGAAGACAAATTGTAAGATTCTATATATTCTATATAAGAACAATTCTAATCGACGAAATGTCGAAATAAAATATACCCAAAAAATTATGACTTTCTGTAATTGAAAAAAATGTTTTACGTATTATTATAATTATTATTACTATTATAAGTATTAATCTTATTATTATTGAAAATTGTATTATTAATTATTAGATTATTTTGTTATATTGAAGATAGAAGTTTCTGGAAAGTCTACTGGGTGTCTACATCACAAAACAAAACTACTGTCCAAATGTCATACTCATAGCTTCAGCGGTTCCGGACAGGTGATTTTTTTAACGTTCACCCCTTTTTTACCCTTTTAACCCCTTTAAGGGTTGAATTTCGAAAAATCCTTTCTTAGTGGGAGTCCACATTACAAAACTAAACTTATGTCCAAATCTCATACGCATGGCTTCAGCGGTTCCGGCTAGGCGATGATGAATCACCCAGGACAAGTCATTTTATATATACAGATGACGTCGGTATAATTGTACCGATACGATTGTAGAGATTTGAGACGACGGAAAATAGCCGTTTGGACTTGAAAGTTTTTTGGAATTGTCATTAAATCAATACGACATGATGACGTATAACACGATATGTGGGACACGGTCGTATGTTATATTTTAATCGCTCTAGTTTGGAACACTCCGAATCGCATTTTTCGAAAAATAAAACAAGTAAGACAACGACGAGTCACAGTTTTTATACCTAGTACTCTAGATTAAGATAATACATGTTTCGGTTTATTTACCATATACACGATTACGTTTACGTCGTTTGATCGTAGACGAGATTCGGTCTCTTTATTCCCGCGTCCCCGTGAACGCGACACTCATAGCGAATTCGTGTGCCCGATCCGGACGACAATGACTGTACAGTATGCAGAGTTTGACGATGACCATGGAGATATTATAACGAAGCGCGAACCTATTGTACCTGAATATGAAATCATTACATATTTTTGGTATGTCTATGTATCAACTTCGATCCTATCTCACGACGCTTCTTTATGATACTCGTATACTATATTGTATATTGTGTACGTGCACGTCGACGTATAGAGTTTATTTGTTCACCGGCAATAGTGTAAATACTAAATTGTTAGTCTAACAAATGCACAGTCATGTCGAACGTACGTTTTCGACGAGTAAGGGTACGTTTTGAAATTTCGTGACATGTGGAAACCACCATTAACGTTGTCAAAGGAATATTTTGTAACTACCGAGTTGGGCAGGGTTAAAATATTGTAGCTCAATAAAAATAAGAAATAATTATAGCACGTGAAACAGTAAAATTTCTAATAGGTTGCTGTTATTGCTAAAAACAAAAAAAAAATTATGTGAACTGACTTCAAAAAATTATTATTTGATTTTGAAAATATATTAAACTTATTTTTTTATAAAATAATTCTACAGGGTGATTCATCAATAATATAACAGCTACTTGATTATAAAGATATTCAAAATAGAGTAAAACTATTTATTTGTGAATATTTCTTAATCAAGAAAAATTTTAAATGGTAAATTAACTTCATAATTTTTAACTACCTTCAAATGGTAGTTTTGGCGATTGACTTTTGAAAATAAAATGGAAACCTATATTTTCTTGTCAATTTATAGTGGAGGTATTTTTTCGATACATTTTAGTGGTTGAAAAATATTAATCGATGCAAAACTCTTGGTATGTTGGTATGAAAGTGATTTTTAATTTTAATTTTACAGGGTTGTACGTGTTAAAATATGTATTATAATCGCTCGCGCAAATGCACGGCACATGGACCGCACAGTGATCGTAACAAAATACCTGAAAACTTAAAATTGCTCTAAAACCTAGAGTTTTGATTTAAATAATATTTTTTAATTCTAAAAATGTACCTACATGAAAAAATACCTTCACATTGTGTTGGTAAATTAAATTTAGATTCCCGTTTGACTATATAAAATTTACCCCCAAAACTACACCGAAAGGGTAGTTAAAAATATAAAATTTAAGTATTGTTTTAGATTTCATTGAATAAAGAAACTTTTATGATATACATATCATCCCATTTTGAATAAATGTAAGACAAAATTGTCGAGACAAAATTGTTGAATCACTCTGTGCCTGTTATACATTTTCGGTTGCATTAACTGCAAGACCTGTTTTTTAATACATTATTTTATTGTAGTATAAATTTATAATATTAAATTTTATTTATCTTACGTATACATATATGTATTATAAACTTACAACGAAGAGAATAAAATACCCAAACAATTGTGTTTGTCTTTGTTTTTTGAACGTTGAAAATTTCAAAGCCACAGAAAATTCTAAAATCATAATTATTTTTAAGAACGACAACAATAAGAATCAGTTACAACTTCCGTGGATCAACTCGGAATTATGTTTTTTTTTGGTTTGCCCGTTTCTCCAGTTTTAGGCTATAAATTACAAAATTTCGACGTATTACCAAACCGGAGACATTGATAAATTCCGAAAAGCAATAGTAAAACAATAAATTACAATGATTTCGAACCTATAACATATGTTTTCTCGTTACACATTCTGGAAACATTCACCGTGTGTTTTTCGGTCTGTGTCGTACATTTTACAAATCTGTTGTGTGAAGATTATATCTCATTTACTCAGTGCAATAAAACGTTGAATAATATTATACTGTACATCTCATTTTGACCTTGCAGTTGTTACACGCATCTCGACCCGTGTGTTATTTAATTCGTAAGAAAATTGTTGGTGTATTTTTATAACTTGAACAAACAACACTGCGAATAATTAGCTTAATTATTTATTAGTTATAATTATACATTTTGATAATTATCGTGGTCGTTGACTCTTCGCGTGAAATAATAATGAAAAAAAATAAAACATATTTATATCAGGTACCGCCTGAGAGTTTTTTTTTTCTTTTCACAAAATTATTCACCGTATCACGTATAATATGACGAAAGACAAGAAAAATAACACATAAAATATTACGATAAATACACATTATGCACGAACGAGTTACATTATTTTTTACCGTAAATATTTTTTTCTGCTCTAAATTAATACCAACTCTGTGACTGACATTCCGCGCGGCCGGCCACCTCTCCTCCGCCGAACAGGATTACTTTGATTATGGTTGTATTCGTCGTAAGTACTGTAATTTTTTTCCCAGAAATTAATAAGACTCCTGTAATTGACATCTCCGTCCGTTCCACAGGACGAGATTATTACAGTTATTGGCCAAGGTTATACAATGTATCGGATCATCCGACATTTGATACACACGAATCGATGTTTTATAGTGTATTTTACACAATTATACTTTATTAATAATTATAATACACTAACGATCTCAACGGATTATTCGACAATAATTAGATGCAAAAACGTAGGTACGTCAACAAAGTCACTATACCCGCATTTCCTTGACCGAGATCAGTTAATTTCATTATTGATTTCATGGATATTATTATTGTATATTTTTTTTCTACTCATATACCTACTTATTAAACACTAACCACTTATATTGCACATAACATACATTTTGCCATGTATATAACATTATACACGATAATGTTAACCGTCCCGTTATTCCGTAAATTGTTATTTAATACTTTTACCGAAGGCGAATTTTATACTCCGTGCAATAACACGCGCGTGTAAATAATACGAAACAAATACATTTATTTCACATCAAAATCGAATAACAATGAACGTTTTCGCTGCGTAACGCTAAATGAGAATAATTAACAGAAATCGTTTTGAATATTCGCAAAAACGTTCCCAAGACGAAAACTACTATTCGCTATCCACTCGAGTGTGCACTTCTTTCACGGTTAGTCAGTGGTCACACTACATGGTTCAGTAATCAAGAACACAAAATGTCAAGTTCGTCTTCCTTGTTTTATAACGGTACCTCGTGTTTTACTTTAAAATCTGCGAATTTGGCCGAATGAACATGACTTTTCCATTTTATTTCCACAATAGTACACTTCAACACTAAACAATTATTTATTTATTTATTTATTTTTTTTTTTTTTTGGAATACGATATTCCGGCTACCCATAGCTGTTTTATATTCCACCACACTGATTCGAATACATTTTTGTTGGATTTACTGTTTGCAATATATAATGTGTATGTAGTTTTTATTATCGTAGTTATTAATATTAATAGTACTAATTTATAACACGGAAAAAATCTAATGAAAAGCTGAATGACATGTCGATTTTACACCAAAAAAAAACACCATTATTTGAAAAAAAAAGTACCTACATTCAAACTTCTTAGTCTAAGATGACTTGATCGCTGTTTTCAACACGAAAGTTCGATAAAAATTATATTGTCTTCTACTTCCGACTACTATAAGATTACGTGCTGTCGAGTACCGTGTGGTGCACACACTCATCGTTCAAATCATTGTTCAAATAATATCAAGAATGGGTATCATCGAGTTAATTGCTAAATGAAGAGGACAAATCGAGTTAATTTTCTGGAAACAAATATCATTTTAAAATATTTCAAAACATTTTAGGCTACCTTTCGGTTTAATACGTAAATCTAACGTACTATAAGGTATAGTATTAACACGCGATCGTACAGTAACACATTGGTCGTCATGACCGAAGGGAACTCGGTATGTGTGTGTGTGTGTGTGTGTTGTTTGAACTGCACTCGTACACTTGTGTCACACGTTCCGGTATTTCGGTTAAGGTATGCCGACGGGGGGCAAGGACGGCATGGTGATCGGAATGACATGTACAGTGAAAGAGAGCGAAGACAACATTTTCGCAGTGCGCACGGGGTTTCGTTGTGGGTCGTGTCCTGACCAGTGACCACTCGTCCGCGCCGCGGTATACCGTCCCCACGGTAGTAATGTGTTTGCAATTATAAATTATTATCCAACCGCCACCAACGGGTTTATGTGGACGCTGTCGGAGTGGCATTTTGATTTACGTACTTGACCGCCGTACACAACAACAGCTGTATGGGTTCCAGATTTTTAGGTTTTTACGCGTCGTTATCGAGCGCCGCAACGTAGTTCGATGGCGATTTCAAACACGTGGACGATTCGTATATTTCGTTCGACGCCGAGTTCCCAGGAAATGTAATTTTTTTTTTTCTTTTCGCTTTCGACAATCCTACGAGTCATTGCCTTTACGCGGGATCTAACATATTTTTGTTCGAAAACGTTGTCGCCGCTGTCGTCAATACGTCGTGAAAAACGTGGGAAAGAAAAATAGGAAATAACGAATGCGATATTCGCCACGACGTCGGCTCAAACGGTGGAGCACGTGCACGCGACGACGAATGGGTCGAGTAATCGAATAGGTCATTTCAAAAACAAAACGCTATTAACAGCTATTTTTGTAAAGACGACATTTTGTCATATTTCAATGTGTGTATACACGTAATCACGCGATCCCTGTAAAAAACCGTTTTGATCAATGAACATCACGAAATAAACGTATACACGACGTGTGAACGTACCTTCGAATTCGAACGTGTTCTCGAGTTATCGAGTCATTTGCGGTCGGTGTAAAATTTCGATTTTACGAATCGTGTTGTTTTTAAAACGACCGATTCGATTATACGTATGATTGTTCGTAATGAGCAATATTGTCGCGCACGGTCGGTCTCAAGTGATTTCCGAACAATGGCTCTGCGGTATGACGGTACGTCGTCGGTGCCGACGTATACTGCAATTATCGTTAAATACGCGCGTGTATACCGTATATTCTTTTAATCGTCGACGGCCAATTAATACATACCTAATGTTTATTTTCACGTAAGTACGTCGTTACGCGCGCGCTTACCGTACGGCGGCATTCGCGATGATCGTTACAGCGTCGTAATGGCGGACGATAATTGTTTTTTTATTACACGTGTACGTAAGAAAAAAACAATTAACGATCGCTTCGGACGGTTTGTGCGAAATATCATTATTCCCGTAACTTCGTCTAAGATCGTGGACGAAGGGAAAAACGGGTATGTATGTATGTATATTACACCATATCATTATATCGTTTCTGATCGACGCTGATCATTTCTGCGTTCATAGGTGGAAATCGAAGGGGGTGGGGCTGTATCCCCCAAAAGTTGAAATTAGATGTCTTAGCTCCCCTCGCGACTGTTTTAATGTTGGGTATTGAAAAAGATTTGACTATAATGATAATAGTCAGGACATAGTTTATGGTTTTTCAAGTAAAACCCTATACATTGATATTGATGTAATTGAGTTCTGAATAGGTACTTATAGGGACTCGTCTAATATGCTACCTACCATAAAATGGTACCTACCGTAGTTATTTTAATTTTATTTGATTTTATTACAGGAAAGTACTTTTGAGTCATTACTCGTTAAGATAAATAACATAATATTATTATAGCAGTTGTACAAAATCATATCTTACTAGCCATTATAATATCTGATCCACCAAGACCCGTGATAACTTACTGTTAGATATATTATTTTAGTCTATATTGTGTCTGTGTTGTGTTCGCGACCTATTCGTTACGAGTTTTACTTTTTATTTTTTTATTTTAAAATAAACAAAAATGAATAAATCAATGGGCTATTTGTACGGGCATATAATATGTAATTAGGAAACATGTGTTAATTATCTTCAAGAGAGAAACTTGCTCCCAGAACTTGGTAGTTGTTCCAAATTAAAAGATGATCATATTAATGACAATTAATAGAAGAATGGTGGCGGTACATTAATACCCAACACGATTTATTAGAAGTTTTCTGGAATGATGTAAAAATAGTTTATAATTTATAATTATATATAATGACGTATTAAAATATTATAAAGTACTTGACATCGGTAAATTAATAAATTATTGAATAATATATAATTTGTTATTAATATTGTTGTTGATTTGTTATTAATAAGTAAACGTTTTTTGGTAGGTATTAGTTTAGGGTAGGTAGCATACTACACCAACGAAGTAGCGGTAGGTAGCACATTAGACGAGTATACCTACTTATATTATAACTGTTTTAAATGTCTTAATTAATTTTATGGATTTGATTTAAAATTTATGAAGTTGATTTTTTTTTTATACCTAATAAATAAAATCATCTATAAAGAATTCATTTTCATTTTTTTTTTTTTTTTTTTTTTTTTTTAGTATTTAGGTACATTTCCTTAAAAATATTTTTCCAAGGAAGGTAGGTACCTACCTAACTATTAAGTATTAAATGTAAACCGATTGATTTATAGTCACGAGCGACTTTGGTATGTCGTACAGGTCCAATAGGCATACAAAACTTAACCCTCCCCCCAATGTTTACTGCACCCGATTTCCGCCCCTGCGTGCGTTTGTCGGTTTCATCGATGGTTTTGATCGACGCGCACGCCGGGAGAAAATCGGTCACTCCCCTCTCGCCGGTAATTATAACACGACTTGATTTTCCGTCGGTACATCACGTTTTCTGACAGTGTTTTTTACACGTTAACTCGTGAACACGACGACGACTATGACACTGACGACTCACTCTGGTCGGTCGGTTGTTTTTTTTTTTTTTTTTTGATTTCATCTTCTTCTGTCACGTCTACGCCACGCACATCGCACTACCATAACGTCGTCATGACGTCATAATATCGCGTTCACGACGCGCACGGCGCGGCGCCTCACCCGAGTTCGCCTCACGCGGCCGATGACCGCCACGACCGCCACACCCCCGCAGTCTCTGCGCCGACCGCGTCTCACCCGAGGTTCTTTTGCACCGTGTCCGGGCGGTATACAGTGATATTGTACCTACACAATACGATCCGCGCCGCCGCGTCCGTTATGAATTTTTATTTTATATAAATTTCGTGTTTGCGGCGGCAGTGGCTGCGGCAGCGGTGGTGGCACCGGTGAATATTGTTATCGTTCGAGGTTATCGGCGCAGAACGAAAGACGATCGGAAAACGTGATCGCACGTCGTTGCCGTCGTCGTCGTCGTCGATATCATTGTCGTCGATCGTCGAACGTGAGATCGGCGATCGTCGATCGCATTTGAACGGATTAATAGTGTTTTGATACGATCATATCGGTACGATCGATGCATTGCAGTGCCGGGAACTAAGAATATTCGAAAAAAGGAAATAAATACACCTGCCTCCGAACCCTCCGAGCGCGTGAACTTGGCCTCGGTGACTCTTATTGTAACGATCACGGTCGGTCGACAGTGTTTTGCTAGCGCGTTAATGTACGATCACGGTCGACGGTGACGGTGGAAAATAATCGACCGAAAAATGTTGCACAGCAATAATATTATTGTTCCCGAATAGTCCGAATATTAACCGTTGCACACTCTGAATCGACAAGTAAAAGAAAACGATAGCGACGTTGTTCGGATTTTCATTTTGTTCTCGTCTCTAGTCGAATACTTAGGGAAAAAACTGCGCTGATTTATATGATTCGAACCGATCGCGAGTTGCGGTTGAAATTCCGATTTGTCCGCGACAATCGACGCGCGAAATGACACGAGTGTAAGATGGTACAATGCCACGCAGATAAAAAAATGTACTCGGAACACGTGAAATGTTGTTCGAATGTTTTCGAAACGAAAAACACTACGAGAGAAACGGTCGACGGTTAGGTTACGGTGTATTTGCGATTTTCGATGTTTTCATATAGGGTTGTTTCGAGTATTTTTTAGCACGTTCAAATATATTCGTCAAACGTAATAATATAATGTAGTCCCGATTATTTCTACGGTTTAATTAAAACTTATTTATAAATTTTATTTTAAAATCAGTATAAAAAATAAAAAAAGTAAATAATTTTTAACTATGATTGAAACCGTTTTCAAACGACGAATGTACAATTCAAAATAAATTATTAATTAATAAATATTAATAAATAAAAAAAAATTATAGATAAAAAAAAAACGAAGAGATGATTTTTTATTATAAATGGTAAATACAGAGCAATGGGCGAATCGGCATGTTGACTAATTTGAAGTCCAATGCACGGGGAGACAGAGATTCGGGTTTCGGTGGCGTAGGAACACACGACCCGCGAGCGCGTGACGCACATCGGCTTGTTCTACGCGACGATTACGGAAATATTTATAACTAGAGAACGGATTTATATGTAATAAAAATACAGAAATATGTACATATATATGGAAGTATGATTTATAAAATATGTGCTAAAAACATACAAATATGTGGGAAAAAAAATTTAATTAAAAAAAAAATACAATTATAATTATTAAATTATCAAAATGATTTTTTGCATTGAATTATTACAATTTCTTTTAAATTATCGAATGTTAAATGTCGCCAATTAGGTCTCAAAATCTTTTTAAAACGGCTAAATGATCGTTCCACATCAACCGATGTAATTGGAGAATATTTGAAACGCATAATATCAGAAGGCGATAATTCCAAATTTTTCGAGGGTGTCTGCCACTTTGATTGTTTTAAAATCAATAAAGCCTGGATTTTTTTTTTTTTTTGTAACATCATCAATTTTCTTTTATTACAACATCTCCTGTTAGTCTACTTATGAGTTTTAATTTGTCAACCACTGATTCAACAATTTGCATATTATCATTAGAACAAATCATTCACTGAGATGAACATTAAATTATTTTTCAATGTTTCATTTTGTTTAATATTTTGAGCTTTTCCAATAGTGATAGAAATTTCTGGATCTAATTTTGAAATTATTTCTTGTATTTTCAAAAAGTGTTCAAAATAATATTGAACAGCTACCAACCATGTGCTCCACCAATTAATTATAGGCTCGGGTGGTAGAGAAAGATCAGGGTATAAATCTTTGAAAATTGTGGTACAAAAAATTGTTTTTTACATAAGCTATGAGTGAATGGATGATAGGGTATTCTGCACTGATTATGTCTGTTACACGATGAAATCCTTGGGCTAAACATGATGTAAGGTGTTTTAGCTTTGGTTAAAAAATATAAAATGCTTTCCCTGCCTTCGCCATATAAGGATCTGCATCAATAACGAACAAAAGCACATTTTCGTGTTTTATTCCACTTGGCCAGAGTAAACTCATGATCAATAAAATAATGTTTGGTCGTCGAAAATCAATGAAAAACTCAAAAATTACTAAAATATGTACAAAATATGTACTTATTTTCCAAATATGTAAAAATATGTAATTATACCAAAATATGTAAAAATACGTAAAATAAAACTAGCATCATTTTAATAGTAATGATTTAACTCATGAACATTTCTTATCGAATCTTAAATATTTTGTTTTAATAAAAATATGTATTTACATATAAATCCGTTCCCTATTTATAACCGTTTTGCGACAGCAATGGCGTCTATGACGGTCGACAGTTATTATTACGATATGGTCGTAGTACCGATATAATACGTTGACGTACAGACGCAGCATCTCGCGCGGTCCATTTCCTCTCGACGCGCACTCGTTTGGCCTTGAACGAAAACGCGAGTGGCTGCGAACGGCCATATCGTTTGATCACTGCGTATATCCATACACCAGCACCAGCACCACCACCGCCCTCTCAACGCCACGCCGCCTACAAAGCCTCTCTGCTCTTTTATTATTTTCTCGGTATTTTCGACCCCGCGTTGTCCGCGTTTCATCGAAACCACCCCCGCGCCGTCTCGCAGACCGAGCGTCCGTTCGTTCTCACCGCCCCCGCGATCACGGTCCCTCCACCAGCAGCCCGCCGTGTGTAATGTGTTTACCGGTTCGTGAAGACGATGAGTTCTCGGAACGTCAAAACACTACACGGACCGTTAGCACTGCACTATACGTGTGCGTATTATAATACTATACGATAAAATAAAATGAAATACGATCGTGATAAAAGACTGCTACTACACACAATCGGTCTTTGTGTTTACTCTTTTATTTCTCTCTCTCTCTCTCTCTCTCTCTCTCTCTCTCTCTCTCTCTCTCTCTCTCTCTCTCTATCTATCTCTCTCTCTTCACACCAAAAATACGGATTTTGGATCCGATACAATACGTATAGAGACGTGTTTAGAGGGGCCAAGGGGGGCTTGTGCCCGGGTGGTCAAATTTTATATAGGCGGTAAATTATTGAGGCCATTTTGTTGCACGGTATTTGGTCGACAAATAAAAAAAAATAATGTTGTTAAAATATTATCATTTTTCACGAAATATTCAATGACAATACTAGGATCTAGAAAATTATACTAGTGGTAGCCTAATTTTTTTTAGTTGTTTTAACCACTGTCTCACATTTTACAGATAAATTGGATTTAAATGATGTTGTTGGTGCATCATTTTCGTATCATAATCGTCTCGATCTAATCGTTTAAAAAATATGATATTGATTTTCTTCGTTAGAATTCAACTATCGTAAATAGGTTTTAAAATATCAGTACCTACTATATATTTCATATGTACTCGCATACAATTTTATGCTAAGAAGTCAATTCATTTTGAACGCTTTATCATAAATACGCATATCGACATAATATTTTACGTATTTTTAGATATGATATTTTAGATTCTGAGTATAGCGATGTACTAGTTGCGCCATAATAATTTTTTTTTTTTACAGATATATTGCTAAAGACATTTTGGCTGTGGTAGAGCGTCTTTTTCCTTTTACCCGGGACGAAAAATACCGAAATACGCCTCTCAATATGTGACCTACCTACGTTTCAAGGGCGGATCCAGATTGTAATTACGGTTGGGGCACTTTAAGGAAAAATTATATCATATAGATATAGCCCCCACCAGAAAAAACAACAATATGATAAAAATTTATGTTTTTGAATATTTATTTTCATATCTTGTAAAATATTATTTTATTTTTTATTATTCATTTATAAATGAAATTTAACTTAATGCGTTTGTTACATTTATAAAATAAAATCTAATTTTCTACTCTCTGTTTTTGATAATCTATCAATCACAGTATCTATGTCAATATCTTCTTTTTTTTTTGCGCACGAATAACGGCCAAATCTGATAATCTGTTTTTTGACATCCTACTACGGATCCATGTTCATATCGTTTCAAATCGTATTTAAGATATTTTATAGTTGATTTATCGTCGGAATTATTTTTGGCTCATACAGTCGTATGACGTACGAGTTCGCACGATATGATAATGAACTCTACTATCATTGGATAGCTTCCCAATATATATAAATAATATTATATATAAAGAAAATGAACAATGATCGCATAGCCATATGGGTCGCATTCGTAGTGTATACAAATATTTTATTTTTATACATTTCCTACGATACGTAGATTTCGATACTGAAATTTGTAATATCATATTTTTCCAACGGGGGTGGCACTTGCCCCCAGTGCCTCCCCCCTGGATCTGCCCTTGCTACGCGTTATACTATTTCTCATTTGAAAATTAATGATTACTGTTTTCTAAATCAATAAATCGATTAGTAAAATTTACGAATTACACATTATATTAGTAGGTATAAATGTCAAAATATGTTTAAAGGTTTATCGATAAGATGTGCGATTTGTTTACAACGAAATGAAAAGCCAATACTTGTCTTAAAAGTTACGGTTTGAAACATGATACAATGTGAATCCACATTCGCTATAACTATAACTCAAGCGTTGATGCAACTTTCACTGAGACGATTAATCTTTAGTGGACAATTATAACCAAACCGCATTGTGATGATGATAGACTTAACGCAAAGTAATGAACAGTGATTGTGACGGAGTATCCGTATCCCAGCAAAGAAGCCCACAGTTCGCAGAATGGCTAATGAACGAACGGACGTTATTTCAAAAGCAAGAAAAACGATCGATGAGTTCTAAATCGGATCGAGAATACAATATTATGGTACCGACGATTGTTATTTTTCTACAGATCGCATATTAAAACGAAATATTTCGGTAGAAGGGTAAATTTTGCGGTAGGTCACGAATATCGGACCGGTCTACGGATCGTTCGCAGTTATTACGCGTCCCCGGGGTTGAGGGAGGTTCCCCGTCGTCAGTGCGGGAGTCAGTCCCGGTCGATCGCTAGTGCTCGCGAACCTGCCGCCGCCTCCGCCGACACGATTATTGCGAACGGTCAGTGGTCTACTTGTGTGTAGGTACGTCATAATATAATATTATCGTGGCCGATTACGTTTCGAAGGTACGCGTCACACAGGTGTCATGTTTGCGGACAGCCGGGTGCGTGTGCGGAAACACCACTGCGACGTGTCAATATACGTAGTATGATTATCGAATAATTATCGTCGTGATTCATCTGATCGTGCCGAAACGCGTCGTTTTGATGTTCTGAACGCACACAAAATGCTATCTAAACGACGCGGTATTATAATATCATTATCGTCATTGTAGTATATTATTTTCCTTTTTTTTGTCATTCATTATGGTCACATGGTTATTATTCAATTTTTTTTTTTTTTTTTTTTTTTATCGTGTCCGGAGACACGAAAATTATACGGACCGGTGGAGTAGCGCTGTAGCGGGAACCGAAAATACGCGCGCGCACGCATAATTCCCGTCGTATTATTATTATTATTATTATTATTGTTATTTTAACGCGGATCGAGGCCCCATCGAACAACAATCGGACAGTAATTATCGCAGCCACGGTGTTCGCAGAACAATATGCCAACATTACCCGCGCGCGTCGCTTTACATACAGGTACACACACACACACACACACACACACACACACAGCCATACGCGTTCGTTTACGCGTCCCATACACTGTACAACGTAACAACGTGTGACAATACATTATTATACGACATTGGAATATTCGGTCGTCTGCGGGTGTGAATAGAGTGCCCGTGTACAGTCGTTAATGTGCGTGCGTGCGTTTATATCTGTGTGTATGTGTATGTGTATGTGTGTGTGTGTGTGTGTGTTCCCGTACACCAGCGGTTCTCAAACTGTGCTCCGCGGAGCCCTAAGGCTCCGCGAGAGTAGTTTAGGGGCTCCGTGGCTCCCTGGGCATATCTGTATTCATTAAATCCATTCTATTACAGAATATGAAAAATTCATTGAAACGACCACCGATTCATCTTTAATTCTTTGAAAACTTTATTTGATAAAATATCATTAACTGATTTTTGTTGCAGTAGCAGTATTGCAAACGAATATCAATCTCTGACTAAAAAAGCTATAAAAGCTATATTAGCTCTTCTTCCTTTTGGAACAACATAATATCTGTGTGAAATCGGATTTTCATCATATGCATCAACGAAAACAAAATATCGCAATAAATTGGATGCGGAAGCAGACATGCGAATCCAGGCTAAATATTAAAATACTGGTCAGTAAAAAAAAATCCAACATCATGGATCACATTAAAATCACTAAATATTAAATTTTATAAGTTACTAAAATAGAATGTTCTTTTTTACTGTTAAATTAATTAAATAATTTGTGTATATTCATATTTTACAGAAAAAAATAAATAAAAAGCAAATCATATGAATTGACATCATTTTGTACGAAATATTGTTGTCTCAAATAGACATTTCTGATTTTTGGGAATCCGTAATTTTTTTTAGGAACATAAGGGCTCCGCGAACAAAAAAGTTTGAGAACCGCTGCCTTACATGATAGTAGGTATGGTTGAGTGAGTGTGTATAGAGTTCTTGTATAGACGTTCATACGTACGTAATAAAGAGTGTACAGTGTGTGTGTGTGTGTGTGTGTGTGTGTGTGTGTGTGTGTGTGTGTGTGTGTGTGTGTGTGTGTGTGTGTGTGTGTGTGTGTGTGTGTGTGTGTGTGTGTGCGCGAGAGTGTTTATAGAGTTCCTGTATAGGTGTGCGCGTATGTATGTATAATAATGTCTGAGTATATATATGCATGTGTGTGAGTGTGTGTACGCCATAGCCGTCTGTCTAACCGAGTCGGTGAAGAATTGATTGTTAAGGTCAAAAATTGACGCAATTGTCCTATCGCCGTGACCGTCGCGGTCGTACGGTACCGCGTTCAAGGCGATTCGTCCGCGAGACAATAACACGCAGCCGCCAGCCGTCGCGTCGGTGAGGCAGTGTTACTCTTTTCCTCCTCCGGCAGTATAATAGTCATAATAATAATAGTAATAGTAATAATAATAATAATAATAATAATAATAATAATAATAATAGTAATAATAATAATTTCGCCCGCGACCGCGTCTGCTCTCCACGGGGTTTACTGATCTGGTGGCTTTTTAATTTATTGTATTTAAAAAAATTTTTTTTATGTTTTCTCATTTTTTTATTTTACGTCATTACACTGTTCTCCGTTGGAAAACGGATGTTATCTGAAACAACGGGCACGAAAACATCACGCCCGCGAAATTCTGCCCGCAAAGCGTACCTGACCAGCTAATTAGGCTCCCGGCGGCGGCGGCGGCCGAAGCCGTGTACCGAGTCGGCGGCGCGGGCGGGAGCGGCGGTGTTACGGGCGAAACGAACGAACGAGTGCACAAAACACGAAATTATTACGGAAAAAAAATAATAAAAAATAAAAAATACGGCTCGGCACTGTTACACTGCACACAACGGGCATAAGTAGAGAGGCACGGTATAATAATAATTAGCGTCGTGCGACGGCGGCGGCGGCGGCGGGTTAACAATAGTGCGCGACCGTCGGCACCAGCCAAACGGAACGTTCGCGTACCTACACACGCTCACACATATACATTATATTATTATTATTATTATTATATGTGTATCTATGCATATATACCGCACACACACACACACACAAACACACGTATACGTAACATTATGTATATAATATGCTATATACTATATGTATGTATACATATTATGTATAGGCGGTAACGCGATAATGACATTGACATCGCCCGCTCACTTTCCGCTAAGGTTCGTAGAACTCGGACGTGTCGAAAAAACACTGTACGACGCATATTTTAATATCTATGCGACGACGACACGCAGTGTAAATATAACGTGAAATGTTGTATATGGGCACGCATGTATAACACGACGGCGATAATGATAGTAGTAGTAGTAGTAGTAGTAGTGAATGGTAATAATATTAATAAAATACTACGTAATAATAATAATAATAATAATAATAGTCGTAGTTACAGGGTCGGATCTGATGGCGGGCGAGGCGGGGGTGTTATTATCATATTATACGCCCCGGGCGTAGAATCGTTTATAAATTGTTTTGGGCGTAAACGCAATAAATCGTTGACAAACGCACTTCATTATCATTAATTCTCGTCCGCGTCGTTACCGCCGTTGTGATTTATTGCCAAGTCTGGTGTACGATACCGGCGCGTAGGTACTTTCTAAAAGGCTGCGTACGGACCGAGTACCGGACTGACCTTTGAGAACGACTCGAGTTCCGGGTTGTTTGAGATGTACGTACAGAGCCGGATTGAGGTTCAGTGTCGCCCTGGAGCAATATACGTATAACAATTGATAGGGAATTTTCGTATCTACAACCCGTTAAAAACGCAAAGCTGTATAATATGTATTTCGTGTAATATTGTAACAGAAAAAAAAAATACATTCGGTACCTTATATTATTAGGTACGTAAATAACTACTACAAGTTTTGAAACCTTAAATTTTTTATATTTTATTTATACATATACAATAGGCACAGGTATGTATATTTCAACAGCAATAAGACGATAAAAAGCGTGATCAACAACGCGGCACAGTGAATCGATTAGGCAAAACTATGCGAGTCGTTTATTTCTAACAGAATTTTACAGAATCGTATGTAAACTGTGAATCTACAAACTGTCTGTAATTAATACCACTATATTCATGGTTATACTATGCCGGTATGCCGCCAGTCCATCCTTATAACATGGTAGATACACTATTCAGTGCTATAGCTTATAATTTTATATTTGAAAAATTAGAAAATATATTATTATTATAATGGAATTATGTAATTTTTCAATAGCCAACCTTGTATTGTTCGATTTGAGCATATATAAATTTGAATAATTAAACATACTCACGATATTTAGTATTTTTATAACAAAAGTTATATGCCATGCCCAAAAATTTGCCGTCCTGGAGCAAAAGCTCCTTTTGCACCTAAGTTAATCCGGCTCTGTGTACGTAGGTACACACTTATCGAGACCGGGAACATTTGAATTAAAACACCGAGTCTCGGCCGACTTTTGAGAAAAAATTAATGTTTTCCTTCCTGTTCTCACATACTTTGGGACTACCCGGGAGCGACAGAGGTATCTATGATGTTTTTTTTTTATTAGAAAAATGAATGATTACAATCTATACATTATGTTAGTCTAAAAAGTAATTTTTATAATACATTTACATAGCGGGAAGTAACAGAATGGGAGGGTACTCAGTAGTGCCACCTTTATCTATGATCAAAACACTTTTTTTTCGGTCAATTTTGACGGATCCGCTAATTCATTTGAATACTGAGCCGATGAAAACCTGATCGATAATTTAACACGATTATTGGTTTTTGATATTTGGTCGTATTTTAATGTCGTAAGAATAATCGAATGATGAATACCTAGGTACAAAATTAAGCGATTAATTCGGTACACATACAAATGTTGATATTTCTTCTTCTCGTAATATTTCCTTTTTTTTATTTTTTCTCTATTAACACATGGTATCGTTTAGTGTACGGAATCAACATTGGTATAATCTAAATTTACCGAATCGATATGTTTTTCGTTTGTATACGGAACTCAAATAAGTATAAAACATTTTTTCTCGTCCCGTCTTGAGGCTCATTAGGTATTCTTTGTACTAAAAATTCATAGTGAAGTATATCGGTTCTTGGTCAGTTATGATTGGGTTGATCGTAATGAGTAAAACTATAACCGCGACTGGGATATTAAAACATAATTAATTAGGTGTATGCATTTTATCATAAATATAATATATTATATTCATTGATTACCTAGTAATATTGTGTTCAATCACAACTTAACACTATTCCATCTTAATTTTGTTTTGTAAATAATTGCTACGCACTGTAAGTGTTAAATTATATCCCATGTTAAATATATGTATAGATAATGTGTAAAAATTATGTCCCTAAAAATAGGCGTATTTTATAATTCATTTCCCCCAATTTCATAAAAGTCTTAGATTTGGTTCTGTCGAAAACAACTTGGGTACGTTCTCACTCGAATCTACCGGACGGAGGCAAGCATGCTCGTATTTAGGCTATAGCCCAGTGATGCCCAACCTTTTTTCTTCGGCGGGCCGCTCTGGTAAACAATTATCTTCAAGCGGGCCACAAAGTAAAAAAGTGCAAAAATAATTGTACGTATTAGACTTGTTTTCATACCTTTTATTGCCTATTGAAAAGATTATGGATTGAGGTACACTTCATAGGTACGCATTAGTTTGATTGACTTTGAGGACATGATCATTTAAATTTCAAATAGATTTTTCATTTTTAGTTAAAAAAATACAAGCTCAAATTTCATATTAAAAATAAATGTAAAACATTTTTATATAGTTTTTAGTTTTATCGTTATAATTTTTATTGTATTTTTGAAATAATTTTAAAAAAAAATTCATAAATTAATAGAAAAAATATTTTGCAATTATTTTACTTTTTTTTAAATTGTTTTAATTTTAGAAAATTCGTACGGGGGCCACATAGAATACCTTCGCGGGCCACATGTGGCCCGCGGGCTGCGGGTTGGGCACCAATGCCATAGCTTATGTGGAAGATTTTAGAGCCTATATTATTGGGATACAATTTAAATTCATACATTTTTTTTTTACAACTAGGCCATAAAATTGTGTGTATTACGTCACACTTTCTGCGGTGCGAAATGTCGAGTTTATATTATAGTTATCAAATCATTCATTAATTTGGTAATTATTTAATTTTGATTGAGTAGTTTTTGAATTTATTTTAACACGTCTGTTGTACCGTAATACGTAGTATGAAATGAAATAGACCTCGTTAAAAAATCACGATAAGTATTATGGTTTTATGACGGAATCGAATGATAATTAACAGTAATACAACTTTAAAAAGCTGATGGTGGTTGGTAGAATATTGTTTGTGATCTGGTACGCGTAGGGCCTCGTTACTCTCCCCGCGGTGTCGTATAATAAAAAAGAACAGTGCGAAAACGCAAGTATTTTACAGTCTGTATTTAGAACTTAAATCATTTTGTTGTCATACGACCATTTTAACGCGACTTTCGGTAATTATCAGGGCGGAAAACAAGACGAAAAAATCGAGTTTTTCGTCATTTTCTGTTGACACAAAGTAAAAAAAAAAAAAAACTATATAACGATAATTACCTATTTTACTGTGTCGCGTCAATGTTTTAATTGATTTCATAACAATTTTGTACGATTAAAGCAGAAAATACGTGTACAAAACGGAATAAAAACACATAGGTACCTACATAATATGAATTACCATGGAATTCGCGTTTTTTCACAAAGAGTTGTGCGTGTCGGCTATATACTTCTCAGCGGCCCCTCAGAAACTCGTAACCGGGTCCTGCGGGCCTACACGTGTTTCAGGTATTTTGGTCGTCTGTACTTCGGGCGGGACCGGACAATAACGCAGACGTCTTATGCCCCGACGTCGTATTATACCGTGGCGAGCTGCGTGGCCGTAGAGCCGACGGCCGATCCGGTCGTCATCGCGTCGATTGTCATTATTTCGGGTACAAAGTAATAACACGGCGAAGAAAATCACCGTTATTCGACGAGAATCGTTTGTTTGTTTTTGGCGATTTTCCGCTCGTCCGGTCGGCGTAATTATTTTCACCGCGGGTTCAATACCTAATACTCGGCCGGTCTCAATCCGTCGGCGGTACTCGTGATAATCACTCGGTGGATCAGGTCGTATATACACGTGTATATACGGTATATAATGATAGAAATCGATTTTTTTTTTGTTTTCAATTTTCTTTCTTACCGTCGTCCTTGATTTCCACGCCTCGTCGTCACGAGTCCCGGCGAGCAGAGTCAAGATCTACCGGGTCATTACTATTTTATCAGTATGACTATCATCGATTGACGTAGAAAGTAAACGTGATATAATTGAACCGACGTCTGGACTTTAGGAGAGCTAAGGTCAGATCGAGTAACAAAATGTTTTTTAATTGTGTCCGTTGGTACCTACGTCAAACGATGTGTTTACGTGTAAAGAGTTATCGCCGTGTACTTCGACAACACGGTTCATTAATATTTTAACACACTCAACAGTAACCGTGTAACATATAGACGCGCGTTCGGTTTTACATTGAGGCGTGCTAAATTTTGTGATTTCAAGTGACCTTCCCCTTCCAATCCGCTCTTATTAGCCACAAAAAGACGATCGTTTATCAAATCATAAATGATACAGTCGCGTGTAATTAGACACGACGATTTCCTTCTAGTCCCACCGTTCCAAATATAGGAAATAGGAATCCATGTTTATGTTGAAAATCTTTTACTCCTTAATACATTATTATAAATGCAGGGTATTGTGGAAATATAAAATCAATCAATCGAACTTATTTTATTACAATTTTATCGCTCAAAAATCAACGAACTCGTTAAGTTTACGTATAACACTCGTTTTGAACAAACTGCAATCATTAGAACGTACAACAGAAATGTAAATTGTAAAATTAAGAATATCGTGTAGTATAGTATACAACTACTTATGTAAAATCTTTGATTTAAAAACAGAATTTTTATTCACATTTTTTAGGATCCACTAAATATTTTCCATACGTTGTAAGCAATGTGATTTATAATAATTGTTCTTTTATTAATAATCTTCTACTGCGAGCGGAATCCCTAAAGACGTATAAAACATTGTTAATTGTTTATCTGTGTTACTCACTGTTTTTCCTATCAACTACAACTACTAACCGTATAACTACAAAAATAAGAACAATATATTCAAATAAATCGAACGATAACTACGATAAAATTAACACTCAGGTCAAGTCGATTCGACATTACTGGGTGCTAAGCACTTGATACTGTATACATAATTAACGGGCACGACGCATAATATGTGATTTTTCGATTACATTTTACACCGATCGAATACTTAGACTTTGTGTGACTCGCGGTGGTTGAAACAAAACGATTTTTCCTCGACGGAGTCCGGTCAGTACTCCTGGATTTTTGTCATAGCTTTCGACGAGGCGGGTCTAATTTGATTTATTTTTACTTTTATAATAAATCGTCGTTGCGTTGAGTTTTTTACTACGGACTCGCCGCGAGTCGATTCGTTTCGCGACGCTATTTCGTAGTTGTAACGTTTTCATTCCACGCGCGCCCGTGTGGTGTGAAAAATACGTGTAAAAAAGCTACACCGGCAGTCGGACGGAGGAGTCTAAATATTATCGTGGCCCGTATAACGCTTCGGCGTGTTTGTCTGTCCGGACGGGGCCCATACGACGTCGTACTGCGAATGAAAAACGAACGAATAATTTAGTCGTTTACTACGTACGCGCGATGCGTATCGCACGTGATTAATTACAAAAACGCATAATAACGCGTGAGCAAAACACTTGACGCCACCGAACGTCTACCAGCATGTCGGTACGAGTTCGGTACCGCCAATACATCCGCTGTAAGTCGATTTTATTTATTTCGGATTTCAGAGTCACTTACGTTTTTACAGTTTGGAGTTACAAACTGTAAACTCTTCGTAGTCGTTTTTCGATTTTTTCGTCCGACGGTTTTTCAATTTTTTGTTTTTTCCATTTTTATCGTGAATAATTTAAAAATTGTTATCTCCCGCAGACCTCGTTTAAATGTGATTATAAATGTGTTATGTTAATGTGACTTAAATATATTAAACTGGTTGCTAAAAGTTCTCTGTCACGATAAAAAGGACAACAATCCCTAATGGCATAATTTCATAATTAACGACTGCGATTATCTAATGTGCCATTATTAATTCATATTTAACTGTCCGAAGAAGACAGTTTCTCGAGCTTTTATCTCGTTATTCAAACGAATGTATTTAAACAACAATGCCCACGAAAATCGCTATATTAAAAACGTCTATCAAGAAGACGTGTATTAAAAGATTTTTCTCGACGAATGTATAACTACAATATCGGTTTATTCGTATACCTCAAATTCTAAAATTCTAGACTCTAAACTCTAGTGGGTCACACGATGTGATAGTGAGTCACACGTCGGGATTCATTTCGTTTCAACTTATAAACCAGACGAAGAAAACAAATCTATTGCCGCTATTTATTGCTCCTAATGCGATGCTATCGATTTACACATTACAATATATTGATGTGAACGTGTGTGTATACCGTTATGATTTAATTTTTTAAGTAAATATTAATGTATGTATTCTAGTTGTATGAAAATATTAATATTAATGTAATTAAAATTAATTTTTAACTAGGTAGTATAAGACAAAATATGTTATAAAGCTGGGAATTTTACCAGTCGATAAACATCTGAACGTTGAACGGTTTCACATTACCTGTAGTAGGTAACTGTAATACTTGAATAGTGTGAAACTCTGTTAAATTAAAAAATAATTTAGTATCCGGCGTAATTACTTATATTAAGTACTTATATTTATTATCATCATCGGCAATCATGAATAATTGGAAATGAATCTCGACGATGTGTATGGGTATAACGTAAACCAGACTATCTAGTCTTGGTCTGTGACGGGATTACGAACTTACGCGTCGATACGGATTATTTCTAGAAATAAAATCGTTCGCCTATAGGTAACGGACGTGTTAATGCGTCTGGTATAAATATAAGTTAAGGCTGAGATTTCGATGCACTTTGCATTGTTTTCCAAAGCTTACTGCGCAATGCTCGTCTTGTCACAAACTAGTTTTATGTACGTTTTAATGAGAATAAGAAAGTTTATTTTGCATTTTTTTGAATTTTTTGGCATTTTTTAGTTTTTAGGTCATTTTTTTAATTTTAGGGCATTTTAGAGTTTTTGGAGCATTTTTTGAGTTTTTGGAAACCAAGTGTATGAATTTGAAATTTTATTTTAAGATTTTTACACCAACATGGTTTTGAAATAAATATAACAGATTATAAGTAGGTACCTACTCGTAATTCGTAAAAAACTTTTTTTTTAGATTTATACTAAAACTATGTATTTACAGTTTACACTTTTAATAGATTTTTATAATGCATTTTTTAAAACTTATTATTGTAATTTATTCTAAAATTATTAAAAATAAAAAAATGTTAAGATTATAAAAGCGTTTTTTTTAGGACATTTTTCGGGGTTTTTAGGGCATTAAAACCCCAGCCCTAAATATAACATTATGTTTTATACACTGTCTTCGATATGCGTATTATCAGTGGCGTATTTAGGGATTTTCCGCCTGTAGACACTTTCCATTGCGCCACCTCTCCCTCCCCTCCGCATCTCCTAACATTTTTCACGAAACACATTCGAATCCACAGTTTGAGAATTCGAACCCACGCATTTTTTCGCTACTCATACGCGTACTGGTTCGTGCCGTATCTGGTGTGATTTTAGTATGTATGTAAGTAGCTGTTTGGTTTTGAGCGAACGGACGCACGCATTTACTGTTCGAATCGTAACTCTAAATCATAAAACTTGTGATTTGTAAACGAATTTCTCTAGTCGAAAAATAATTCAAATTTGACGTTGTCGAATGAAAAATACTTTTTGTAATTCTGTAAAAAAAAAAAATGTTTAAATTTGCCGCCCTCCAAATGTCGCCACTCTAGGCCCGGGTCTACAGGGCCTGTGCTAAATACGCCTCTGCGTATTATATCAAACAGTGTTCAACCCACTGTTTTGTCTTTTGTGCAAATCAGATAAATATTTCACGATTAATGAAATAACGGGAAACGTTGGAAATGTTTATCAAACGAGAAGATGCGTCGGGGCCAAATGATTTCGATCGACGTGATCGATGTGCACCCGAGCCAACATCGGACAGTGGTGTATAATTTGTAAATTACCAAACTTGAAAGGCGATTCTTAGCGAGATTTTCTGTAATATAAGTGATGTTTAATGCTTGTGATAGCACTTTAAAAATAGCCGATAAAAATTATATGAATCAGATTAAAAAGAACATAATATTAATTTTCACAAGTCTTGTACGAGTAATTATTGTGATATTTAAATAATATAAAAATGAATAAATAAATGTATATGCATACGACATTAAAATATAACATAATATACTGCCAGTGATCTTGTAAATGTCGAGTTTTGACATTCAAAATTAAAACGTCTGTTAATACAACTGGAAAAAGAAAACCGGCATTCTCGTCGGATCGTATACACCGTACATCTCGTTTTACATGTCAGGTTTAACGGTTGAACTTGTCAAACTGTTGGAATTAAGTACTTGAAATATACGAAGTGCGTGAAATATAAATTAATGAACGTTGTATTGAAATATCATCTTTAAAAAATATCACCCATTTTATGTGTACAAGAATCGAAGAAATTATCATCGAGCCTCATTTGTGAAACAAGCACCTATTTTATTATAATGTACATACCAATGACGTATAATTCTTTACGATCGTAAAAAACAAATTTATGGAGGCAAATTTTTAAATTTCAATAATATTTCAATGAAAGCTATCGTCGAACTTGTTTGTCTAGCTGATTGTACTAGATAAAAACTTCCGAAGACGAAACACTTCAATTGTATCCTCGAAATAAATTGTTTAACCTGAATTTACAGTAGATGTTTTATGAAAATTTCATCGATAGTACTATCATTAATAATCGGTGAATTTTCATCTTAAGTTTCCAACACCATTGTTTTTGGAGTTAGAACTTAATAACTATAAATGATTAAGAACATCTCGTTTAAAGCAAATTTCGCCATTTTACATTGAATCTCGGTAGTTTTGTCTCATGATTGAGAACACATTCAAATTTCATATTTAATAAAGAATTTCTGATCTTTTAAGGAAGAGAAAAAGTGAAATGCAATTTCGGTTCATATTTACAAACTGGATCATAAACACCAATCGAATCGATCATCATCATTGTTATTGTTCAATATATTTTGATGTAATTTTGAGCAACAAATGACGTTTAAACGAAAAAAATATTATCAATCAGACATATTCGTATGATTATTTGTTTTTTTCGTATTTAATTAAACAGTGGTCAATTTAGTTATTAAGTTTACGCATATTTTATGTGACTATTGAGTCGATTAAAATTATCAAACTGTATATTATGCGATATTTTACGGTGAAATGTTCTTATTTTAGCATTTTATTTTCATCGTTATGTTATGAACAACATTGTCATGAATATTAAATTTTGTACTCGAAATGTTTCAGAGTTGGAATTTTCATTTTTTTAAATACGGTTTGGAAAAAAAAACAAACACTCGTATATCAATAAGGTTTATGACCAATAAAAGAACTGTGACAAAAAATGTTTAAACTCTATTGAATAGGCACGGTTTTTTTCTAGTTTCACATGTGATTTTACTTTCTTCCCAGTTCATTTTTTGCTACTTTTTCTGTTGGCAATATAAACACAAGAATGCGTCTTATTGAGGAAAATGAAAGGCCGTCACGCCAAGGGGTGTGTTACCCCTTTTTTTTCTTCTACTTCTTTTACTTCTTATTATTATCCCGGAACACCAACGTTGCATTATCTTATTTCGAGACCACTAACACTGTTTCGTTTACATGTGTTGCGGTGTACGTAGTTTTGAATAAATTTTCACATGTCGTATATTTTCATTGGTCGTTATTTGATCCGTTCACGAGAAATCGACATTTATTACATACTCGACATGTGAAACATAAAAACGAAAACTCATAAATGCATGTGCATACCGGTGACATAGAATATAGTCATTTATTTTATAATATTTAAATGACACAAGTAGATGATATAAAACGAGGGTGGGCCAAATCGTGGCCCGCGAACCGCATACGGCTCCCGTCATAGATTCATACGGTTCGCGACTTATTCCGTACGATGAAAGACATGTTTACAGATATTAATTTTAAATTTTAAATATTCGAATAAAAATTTGTATTTGAAAACATGATTATAACTAATTCAAAATTTGAGTTCATAAAATTTATATATACTGTATTTTTTAATTTGTAATTAATTATACATTAATTATTAATACTTAAATAATCGTTTTAATTTGAAAGTGATTTGGGGATATTGATTTGTATTTTTTAAGACTTTTGAAGTTCGGAGTAGTAAGAGGAGTTCTTAACAATTCTGTGGGATGAGCGTCTTTTTGATAAGTCGATGTTAACATCTTGTATAACATTTTACGTATCATTATATTTGATATCTACTCTATAAAACTATAATATTTATTATAAAATCAAAAAATATAGGCAATTATAGGCTTAGCATTGATTAAATATTCGTATGTTTATATTTAATCAATAGGCATAGCTAGCCAATACAGAATTTTCGAAATCAGCAACCTTTTTTTTTTTTTTGTCTTGCCTCTTTTATATTTTTAATTTTACTATGCGGTCCAGAAGTCTCTTCTGTTGGTCACCTCTAATGTATAATATGCAAGATAAATTGAACGTACTTAATCGTAAGGAAATCAAAGTCAATTTTTCATCGCGATCACGAATATTTCGTTGTCATCATAATTATATCACTATTGGTTGCACGTTTTTTTTTTTTTTTTTTGTAAAGTCAAAACGTATTCGGAGTCTGTGATGTCCCTCGTATCCTGCAGTGATATACATAATATACGTTATGATTAAAGACCGGATTTATATGTTTTTACATATCGTTACTGGGTCTATGCAGTCTAATGAGAGTAAAAAATGTGGACGATTCGTTCAATTCTGAATGCGTAGAAAAAAGTTTTTTTTTGCATATTTGAGAATATTTCATGGGTTAGAAAGTATTTAACCCATTTAGCATATTTTGGAATATTTCGTAAATTGTGAGAAAAAATTTCTATTTATTTTTAACTATTATATTAGTATATAAGTATATTATAGTTATTTTAACTTTTGATTAAAATATACCAAAGGAATATATTTATTTTTATTTTATATAAATGTATTATTATTTTGTATTCCTAGCTACTTCAGTGCAATTTCATTATGCAAGTGTAAACCACTTAAATAATTACTATTTAAGGATTACCTATTGTTTAAAAATTTGTTTTGTTTTATTATGTTTTAATATATATTAATATTTGTTATTTTTTTACACTGCGACTTAAGTGATTAATACAACTTTTAATTAAAATATACCAAAGGAATATAATATAATATAATAATTGTTTTTATGTTTTAACATTATACTTTTATATTTATATTATATCCTTATTTCCCACTCTTACTAAAGTGCAATAGTATTCCATTAGGTATAATACGCAACTTTTAATACCTAATTAAGTCTTCATTATTAAAATAATCTTGAAAACAATTTTTAAAAATGCGTATTAAAGCATACGAGTATAATGATGTTTATTGAATATTTTAGCATATTTTATAAATTTTTGAGAGAATATAATGAGAATATTTGAAGGTTTTTTAGAGAATATTAGCATCATATTTTGGATATTTTAAGAGAATATAAATCCGGTCTTTAGTTATGATGATAGATGGTAAAAAAAAAAAAATACAAATTGTATGAATGTTCAGAACCGTATTTTATTATTACGAAGACATTGCATACTTTATGTTGACGAAATATCGATATCGTTTGGTCGTTTATCGAAAACAATAATGAATGTGTAACGCGTACGACAGCGTAACGCGCTCACTAGATGGGTATATAAATCGGACGAGTGTGTGTGTGTGTGTGTGTGTGTGTGCGTGTGTGTGTGTGTGTGTGTGTGCGTGTACGGAACAAAAATGTAATTATAACGAGAGACCAGATCAATGCTATACTATTATGCTCGTGTTGTGTACGGCTCGGTTCACGACTACACGAGAACCCGGCCATCTGATATTTTGTCCTTAACGACCGCAGATGAAAGAGATAACATCCCCGTTTGTTCGCCATTCTCCGGAGCGCACAAGCCTCAGAATTATCCTCCGACGTATCTGCATGATATAATACATATGTGAACCTAATACGCGAGTAAACAACGAGTGTGTTGACGACGACGGCCGCGCAGTAAGAGAGCCGCGGACTTATAGAAGTGCCCGCACATAATGACGCGTGCGTACGATCGCTGTGGACTGTACGAGTCGGCCAGAGACGAACCGAAAGGTGTGCTTGTATTTTAATGTCTTTTCGACGCATTCAGACACGCGTAACTATACGGCTTTTACGGTCCGCTACGACGTTCAAAACGAATCTTGTTGCACATTCTCGGCGTTAAAACAATGTGAAAAACGACGAATCGCGTATTTAAACGTGAACATTTGAACGGAATATTAATTATGCCTCGGTGTGGTTAACGTAGATTCCGTCGTCCTGGTCAAAGGATCGTTTGACCGGTGGGATCTACGGGAGGGTAAATAAATCATTAGCCGTTCTCGTCGATCGTCGTGGTACTCGACAATTTTACAAACCAAGGGCGTATTTCTGGGGGGGCGATGGGGCGATCGCCCCCTCCTGGGCCTTTTCAATTTTTTTTTTTTTACTTTTTTTACATTATCTGTATTATATTATAATAATCATTAGGAAATAATTACGAAATTATTTAAAGTCATAGATTATGATATAGGTGTGTAATATAGGTATTGATAGAAGCGCTCGGAATTTACCCAGCTCGTATCCTATCGATTTTATAACGATAGATACTTTTAGATACACGTTATCTGATACTGAACGTTCGATAATTTTTTTTTCGTTAAACACGAAATGGTAACGATGTTATTGTAGTACACGAATACGTCTTCACAGTTCACGTAGGTAGTACACTAGATGCGTGCTAAATAATAGATAGATTTTCAGAACACAAACGATTCAAAGAATTTGTTTTATAGAATAGTAATTTTAATTAGTCTGGGCTTCATTTAAAAGAATTTTTATTTATTTTTAATCCTAAATATTATAGTTAAATTATTTTTGTTAGATTTTTTATTCCTCAACATTACAAGTCTAAAAGTCCCCCCCCTGAAAATAGAGTCAGGGACGCCCTTGTTACAAACCGCCTTAAAGCATACGTTTTACCGGTGTCTGTGATGAATTTTACACCGAGATCATTTCGCCTATCGTTTAGGGTGCTCGGGGCAAGCATTACCATGAATTTAGTGTATTTGCAGTGAACACACTTCCTCGCGCACTTAGGTGCCAAATCGGCACTTAGTCAGCCCGTCGAATTCCGAGAAACAATATTTGAAATATCATTTGCCATTAACCTATTATATTTAATGTACGGTGTTGTTATAAATACAATAAGTTACCTACTATGGTTTTTTTGACTCTATGCCGACGATGAGTAGTTTTTTAGATTCGGCAAAGAATCGAGAAAGCAACCGGTGTTTACACGAGTAGGTAGTTGTTTTTTTTTTCTAAAAAACTGTTGTCGAATTGATTGTAGTTTACTTTCAACAATACGACCTCATAAGTAAACCAGGGAACGACGTGTTGAAGGTTATTTTTAATGTTTCTCTCGTAGTTTTTTTTTTCAAAATTTTTATGACGATTCAGGAGATTTTGAACGAATTTATTTTGCCATCATCATTAATTTTTGCCGCTTTGGCGTACAAAACATTTTTTCGTGAGTAAAAGTAGTTCTTCAAAGTTGAGTCGATTAGATTTATTTACATTACACGAGAGACATTTAAAACGTTTCAATATTTCAACTGGGTATACGTTTTGTTTTTAATACGAAATATGCGTTGTTTACTAATGCATAAAATATGTTAAAATGTAACGAATATTTAAGTACTAATGCGTGTGTTTTTCATTACGTTACTTTGGTGTCATAAAATTCAAAGTTTTATTGTAATTTTGAGATCGGGATACTATTTTAGGGTGGAACAAGTTAAAAACATTCATTGATTTACGGATTTGGTAAAATTATGAGCGTATAAACATAACTGAATGCGAATTACATGTGACTTAATCAACCCTTAAATGCGTACTGTTATTTTTTTGCTACATGTTTTAAATACGGTTATATATATCATTATATTTGTACGATGTTGGGGCTATTTAGCGTTATCTATCAGTTTATAGACAAACTAATCAATTATTCACAGTATCGATTTTAAATCAAATAATACATATTTCAGGGAAAAGTGTTAACAATTTTAACATTTTAACACAATGGTAACATTTTTTTTTTTTAATCAAGTCATGTTTCAAATGTGCAAATATTATAAAGTAAAAATTCAGATGTTTAACAATAATGAAATTGTATTCTATACACGTTAATACATTCATACTAATCTCAGAAACTTGATGTTTTCGTCTATATTAAATTATCATACTCACGTATATTATATAATACATACAGTAGATACCTATTTATTTTACTAATTCACTGAAAATGGATGAATACACATTTCACGAGATGTGACGTACGTCAAATTTATACTCTTCTACATTTCACCAACGCGTCCCGATCACATATTTATGAAGTGTCATTTCAAATATTTTTTTTAATGATTTCATACTGAAATTAGTTTTTTTTTTTTATCAACTAAATTATTTCAAGTCACTTTATACGTTTTATCAACTTAGTAGGCCCTTACTTTAATGATACTGTTGAAATAATCAAAATAAATAAAACAAATTTCAGTTTAATTCGATTGAAGCCAATGGTTTGTCAGAAGCGTAGAGAGTATAAGTCAAATTTTAATTTTTTGAATAGTTATCAATATTAACAATATTACAATATACATTATATAAAGTATAAAATAATCGCATAATTTTTTCTATATTAACCTTGAATTCATTTGAGTACCTACTGAACTTTGGTATGGTGCATTTGAGTTTATCGAAAATGTTTATTCATGTGACACGTAAAATAGTTGTCTCTAGTAAAATATAAACATGTCTAACGTGAATCGCAAAATTTAATTAAAGTCTTACTATTTAATTATTATTATTTTTTTTAATTGACTTATTTGCAATAGAATTCATATTATATTAAAAATGTTTGGGACGAGAGTAAACTCCTCCGCTGTATAAGATCATACAAATGATATATAGGTTGTCCACAGTTAAATTTTACAAGTATTTGTTGAATATTACGTTATTTATTAGGACGTTACTATGTCTAAACACATAACTTTGAAACAGGTATTGGTTTTAAATTATACAGTCACATTGTTTTCATCACTAATCTGTTTCCGGCAAACAACGGAAATCGTATAGAAATTTAAAATCGAGATTTGCAAACAGACAATAGGATGTGAATAGCCAATTACTATTACTTATCGTTTAAACAATCTGTTGAATAGCTAATTGTTATTTATTTTGAAGCTGACCCAATTAAGTAATATTAGATTTAATTTAAGTTTTAAATTAAAAACTTTAACGCTTTTTGAATTATAATACTAGTAACCAATGAATATACTTCTCACACTAAAATTATATTTTTTATATTAATTTATTAGTAACTGTTGTTTTGTGTTTTCTGTGCATAAACACAGTTAAGATATATATGTATATATATATGTATATATATATATGGTAGTTTAATATTGTTGAAAATTAATAATAATTACTTGATAATTAGTCATATAAGAAAGGGAACCAAGAATAAAAAGCCGACCAAGAACGATCCTCGTTAATTTAATAATATTTGTAAAATTGCTTTATTTTTTCGCATTTTAAACTATACTACTTCTAGCTTATATTAAAATAATGAATTCATCCGATTACTATGAAAATTTAATCAAAGCTAAAGCTAGGGCTTATAGAGAAGCTTGTATAAAAATTTCAAGTCTTATTAGCAAAGATTACAAAGTCTATGATATAAAAATACAAATAAATCTTACATTTTACGTAAAAATGTACTTCATTACCCTTAGAGGCAGTACTGAGTTGTTGAAAAATATCACTAATTTTTGTAGAATTAATGCATTTTGTCAAAATTCTTGCTTTAAACTTGTGTAAAAAAAAGTTCTGAGTTATGATTTTTGAATTTTTTTGCTCTATATTAGTTTAAAGCTAATTAAATTACATTAAATTTTTAGGTTTTGTTTACGTATAATTAAATTTTATTGGATAAAAACTTCCACAAAACGAAATATTGTCAATAATTTAAAAGGTATATATATAGCCCAAAAATGGTTTGTTTTCGAAAATGTTATTAAATCTATACAAAGGTTATTTGAATATCCGGTGTAAATTACAAGTGTCTAACACCATTATTTTTGGAATTATTACTACATATAAACAATGAATTCCATGAAAATGTTGTCTTCTACTAATCTGAAATTTTTGAATTGTTATGACTACTCCAAAACATAATAACATACATAAAAAACAAAACATAAATATCATTGCAAAACCAAAACATTCTTCACTTCACTCAGCATCTAAAAAATTAAATTTGAAATTGCAAAATACATAAGAAAAAAAATCAAGGGTTTGTATAATGCATAAGTAATTTAAGAATTTAAAATGGCGTAGACAAAAGTATACACGATTTGGAATATTTTCCGGCTGACAATATTTGCTTTTAAAAAATGCTCCAATAACGTTTGTTGACGTTGAACGCAATATTTTGAAGTACAATTCGAAGTAATTTGTTGACTGATAATAGAGAAATCTTTGAATTTGAGAATATTAAGCGAATTTCGACAGTCCTCTGCAACAATAATTTAGTTAATTATTATTATTATAATTATACTTTTTTTTTGAACTTATGATTAGGTGTTTCAGTACAGAAAATGATGTTCGTTCATAGATTGATTAAGTCTTAGAAATCTTCTTAGGACCACAACTAGACTTTATTAACTAGACTAAATCTTTATTAAAGACACGAGTCAAATTCTATAAAAGTCTACAGTTTTTATTTTGTAAATACTGGTATTACAATTTTTTAAATAAATGAACTGTTTTTACAATGTATACTTATAATTTAATAATTTATTTTAACATAATATTTTGAATTAACTTCAAGAGATGCATTTTTTTTTGAGCATATTTAATTGCATACTTGATATTTTTCGATGCATAAAAGTTGTTTTTGTTGAACGTATTTCATGATTTTTTAATACGTATAAATCTGAACTGTAGTAATTACTATATGTAAATAACTACCATTGATTTTTCTGCAATATCCATTAGCGAAGTAGTAAAATATTCAAACTCGGCAATTATGGTGTGTTTAACTCTTATCAAAGATTAATGTATAGTTATTTATTATCTAATATAAGTAGGTAGTAATTAAATAATAGTTAAACGAAATTGCTGAATCGAGTCGACTATATACACGGTTTTTATAATAAACTTTAAAAAAAATTTAATTACGTCGAGAAAAACATGGGTGTTAGTTTATTAGTTCTTACATTGTAAAACATATAGAAAAAAAAAACTGGCTTTATTCGATAACGGATTTCCCAACTCGTTAACTACACCTGTGCGTGCTGCGGTCACACTTTAAAAGCGATACATTTTACTATGCTTTAAAAAAAATAATAATAATTATTTTTTATTATTATTACAATAATTATTTATCGACCATCGACGAAACACATAGTCATAGTGACAATATACATTAGGGCGGGTAAACGGCGAAAATGAATTTAATTGTAGTAGTCATATTGCAGATACGTAATAGTAAATCGTAAGTAATATATCAGGGGCGGCCAAACAGTCGATCGCGACCGACCGGTCGATCGCGGACAGTTTCAAAGTCGATCATGTTGGAATTTATTTTTAGGGACACGCGCACGAAAATTAATCGAGGTTGTAGTGAACAAATTGTCGATAAGTTTTATCTGTATAATTTTAACTGCAAAATTTTCTATGAAAGTCGATCCTCAAAGGTCAAGTGTATTTTTAGTAGATCGTGACCAAAAAAAGTTTGGCCACCTCTGTAATATATTGATATCGATGGCCGACGGAAGCCCGTAGTGATTTAAGCCAGCGTTTCTCGACTTTTTTTCATTCACGTACCCGTTGACCTCTCACCACTATACGCACCCCCAAAATATATAAATTTGAAATACAAATGATGGAAAACAATAATAACAATATTTCAATTACATTGAGTTTCACTTTTCCGCCGTTAATCGCGTACCCCAAGTTGAGAAACACTGATTTAAGTCATTATATTTACTATAATAAGTTCAGCTTACACATTTACTAAATAAACACAAAATACGATGTATGTATACATTTTTATTTATTTATTTATTTTTTTTTTTTTACATTTTTTTTTTTTTTTGTTTTTTGTTTTAAAAAGTGAAATGTTGTTCGAAAAAATGCATATCCTTAAAAACACAGCGATTTATTCCGGTTAGTGCCCAGTGATGAGGTCAAATCCGTCACCGGTTTTGATTGACAATGGCCTGTGATAATGACCTATGATATTTTTCTGTATGACTGTTGAAATGTTTGAAGAACAGATTCATTTGTCCGGGAAGTCTCACGATTATCGAGCGTGGACGAGGGACGGGACACGACAGCCGCAGAGAAAGCCGAAGGAGAATGGTAAAATTTTACGACATTCGTTTTCCACGAATTCATCCATTGACATAACACCCGCATTGATTTAATAGTGAATAATGATACTTTTACGGCATCGTATATGTAAATACGTGTTATTATACCCGTATATGGTATATTACACATTTAAAATAATATAAAATGATAAAAACAACACTACACGCTTTTCTTTTAATGTATACAGTGTGATCACGATTTCAGATAGGTACCACTAAATGTCTCGGTTTGATGACCTCGTATTGAAGTGAATATTTCGGACGTTGCTGCAACACTGTACATTTTGAGAAATTTTCAAATTTTTTTCACTTTCAATCAACTACTTACATTTTGATTTTTAATGAAAATCTTATTATTATTATTTTAGATTCTGAACGAAGTGAAGAATGTATTGATTTTACTATGATGTGTGTTTTTTTTTTTTTGTTTTTTTTTTTTTTTTTTTTTTTTGTTTTTTTTTTTGTTTTTGTGTCTGTGTACACCATAACTACTCGAAATAATGCTTCAATTTTGAACTTCAGGGTATGTTTTCGGTGGCAAAACGAATATCGGAGGTACCTTAGAGAGGTCACAAGTGAAAATTCCCAAAAGTTTTCAAATGCCACGGGAAAAACAAACAAAAAATGAGGAAAAAACGGTACTTTTTGTGCAAAATCCGTTTTCGACGAAATCGATTTTTTTATTTAGCTGTTACTCAAAAACCAAAAATTGTAGATACTTGAAATTTTCACCAAATGTTTATATTGAAATCATCTATACGTGGTAAAATTTTTGAACACTTTTGACTTTTTTTGAGCTTTTTATAGACAATTTAAATTTTTGACTTTTCTTAGTTTTTTTTTCTGAAAAGTGGATAAAAAAATTTGGCTGGACAAAAAATCTTGAAAATTTAATATAAAGTTCCTCATAAGAAGTACTTATCGGTATAAAAAAAAAATTCAAAGCGAAATGCACACCTTTTTTTTTATAAGCATAAAAAGTTTAAATTTTTATGAAATATTGAAAAATCGCGAAAATTTGAACTTATTTTTTTCTGAAATGTGGATAAAAAAAAATTGGTTGGCCATAAAACTTTGAAAATTTAGTACAAGGTTCCTCATTAGAAGTACTTATTGCTATTAAAAAAAATCAAAAATCGTGAGTCACAATTTTTTTTTATAAGCATCTAAAGTTCAAACGTTTACGAAATAATTACATGATTGCGTAAAATAATAATTTAGCCTTAAACGATTTTTGATATTTGTTCTTATTCAAAAAGTATAAGTCGAAAAAACTTGAAACTTTCACCAAATGTTTATATTGGAATCATCTATACGTAGTACAATTTTTGTAAACTTTAGACTTTTTTTGAGCTTTTAATAGACAATTGAAATTTTCAACTTTTCTTTGTTTTTTTTTCTAAAATGTGGATAAAAAAAATTTGACTGGACAAAAATTCTTGAAAATTTAATACAAGGTACCTAATATGTCGAACTTATCGGTATAAAAAAAAAATTCAAAGCGTAATGCACAATTTTTTTTTTATAAGCATAAAAAGTTCATATTTTTACGAAATGTGTAGAAAATCGCGAAAATTTGAAGTTATTTTGCAGTTGAAAATTCATAAAATTTTAAGTATTCAAAATTAAGAATTGTAAATTCGGTACAAAGTTTGACATACGTTTTCCTTCAATTATCTGTAAAAAAATTTGCACTGGAATAAAATCAAAAATTTTTATGAGTGTTTGAAATTACAATTTTTTCACATAATCGCGTAAAATAACAATTTAGGCATCATTGATTTTTGATATTTGTTCTAATTCAAAAAGTATAGGTCGTAGAAACTTAAAACTTTTACAAAATGTTTAAATAGGCATTTTCTTTACATAGTTGTATTTTCAAAATATTTCGTTTATTTTTTAGCTATTTATAGGCATTTGAATAATTCGATTTTTCTTAGATTTTTTTTTATAAAAGTCGATAACAATTTTTTGGCCCTACCAAATCGCTTGAAAATTTAATAGAAGGTTTTGAATAAGTTGATCCAAGAGTGATTCAAAAATTATTCAAATACATAGGCACAATTTTTTTTTATAAGCAGTTGAAGTTCAAAAATCGACAAAATTTGTCAAAATCACGAATATTTGCAAATTATTTTGTAGTTGAAAATGTATAAAAATTTTTGTATTCAAAGATAAGAAATAAAATATTATGTAATATCACAGCTGATAAAGATAATTAAATAGATTAAGTTTATTATAATATAATCAGTAGCTGACAGCTGTTCTATACAAAATATTGGTAGATTGTAAACACAAGGTGTATAACGTACCTTTACATGGTTGAATAGAACGTTACTAACTTCCAATTTCCAGTTATTTTAATGTGTGTATCATTCCATAAACATGCGGATTTTATATATTATTATTAATTATTAATATTTAAATAGACGTAGCCACGGAGCATTGAGCATATATGGACGGCGGGGTCGGGTGGTACCGTCACGATAGTGCATTTAGGCAAATAATATGGTATTTACCTACGCCCTATCTATGCACATCCTGGTTTGTCCAATGCTCACGAGCAGAAGTCACATGAATAGACAAATGTAAATTTAACCCAATCTAGGATATTAAAATAAAATATATATTACAATTTAAGGCTGACATCTTCATCTTCGTTCAGAATCGTTTTTTTTTTTTATAATATAAAATAATTCCAAAATCTATCCAATAATGCCTAATCTAGCAATGCATCTCGTGTATCCCACCCAACTACTGTATCCTGTACTTAACTTACAATGATTTATCATTGCATTCAAATGTAAAGTACCATACAACTAAACTATCGTAAACCAGGTGATCCCATGATAGAAAGTGCTATACACTCCTCACCATTATCTTGTCCGAGGAGCGAAGCGACGAAGGACGAACTTCCACCACCATTATCTTATCGGCTTTTTTTTTTTTGTCTACACATTTGGTTAGTTTATTATTTTTTAAACATTTTCTGTTTTAAAAATTCACTAGTTGGAATATGTTAAAATTTGAAATATTCGTTTTTTACAAAATTGAACCTGAACCACTGATGTATTAAAATTAATATCAAATAATAAAACGTTACTTAAATAATGTGATATTTTTGTATTTAGTTAACTGCATTGATTAAAATAATAACAAACTACATACTTATATTCATAATTATAGTAGAAGTAATAATTATAAAAATAAAAAAAAGATGTATTCATCAAATACAAATTAAAACCATTAAATCCCACTTTATTTTTGCGACGACTTGAATCATGTTCAGAAAATTACTGGGAAAACTTTAAACTATTCATTAGGATACATTTATTTATATGATAAATTATTTCTGTATTTTAGTAATATACTAATAATATACTTCTGTTATTATGAATTAGTAGGATATTATTTTGATTTAACGCTGACACAAAATTATCACACGAGTACCTAATTGAAAAAATGTTTAATTATTTGACACTAATTTCAATATTTTAATGGTTTATGTTGAATCGCGTAAAAACGAATTTGGTAAAATTCAATTTTCTATTCACTCCAACGCAGTCGATTTTGAAAATAGAAAAAAAATGATTATAAAAACTGTTAGCAGAAAAAAAAATCTAACCGAATGAGTAAAAAAAAAAAAAAATAAATAAATAAAGATTGCTAAAAATCGTATGTTTTATTGCGCACACTGAAATACATAAGTAATTACGTCGTTATCGAGTTATCGGCTATGACAAATTCACAACCCAATTAAACCTGTAATGATTTATAATGGAAAGATACAATACGTATATATATTTTTTGTATACATATAGGTATGTAGACGATTCCGCGGAAGACAGTGGATAATCCGCTCGCGGTTAGTACTGTATTGTTAACGATTCGAAAACCTTACAAAATGTGTATTTCACAGCGGCCTCTGTATATACACGTATTCAGAGGTATTCGATATCGTGATCACAGGTCGTAGATGTTTTTTCATTAAATTATAGAAACGGCAGGACATCAACACGGACACCGGCGAACGATCGTCTGGTATAAATTATGATATACGTGATTTTTTTTCCCCCCGAGAGCACACCGTCTTAGCCTGTTGTACGTACGAGTGGATGTCAACAGATAAGCTCCGCGACTGGCGCGACTTTTGAATGCGCCCGGTGTGACGCCAGTGGGACGATCGTAACGGGGCGCGTCGGAATGCGTACGTTCGAAACGTTTTTTCCGCGTCGTCGTATTGTCGCGTATTTATACGTTAACTCGTCGCCAGCGTGTGCGCTTGGAATTATTACGATTCGTCGTGAACACGTGTACGCAGGACGGAATTTTTTTTTTCTTTTTTTTTGTCGAATTTCGTCTTTTCTCGCTCCGGCTTTAACGACCCATAAACCGCGTCGTTTACGACCGGACGGCGCGTAAAAAAACGTACACGCGCACCACGCCGCGGCGGCGGCGGTGCAAAGGGTACACCGGCGTGGCTGACAAAACTATATGGGCCTACATAACACAATGTCCGACTGTATATAGAAAGCGTACCCAGACACGTCACGAATGTGTAAAATATTATACAGGATGTCCTGTAAACCATCGCGTTTGTCCCCGGCATCACGAGCAATACGATTTTTTGTGATCGTTGTTTAATTTTTTTTTTTCCTATAAGTCGGTTCTACCTCGCTTCACGGTCGGAGGTTAGAAAATATCAAGTGCCTCGCTTTCTGTGAGTACTTCATAAAGTAATACGTATCAGCCGGCGACGCGGCGTGTCAACGATGGAATTTCACGGAGACTTGGTAAAAAATAAAACGTCGAGTGTATAATTCGAAAACACGATAGAAATACTATGTTTTTCTGAAAGCAAACTCAATAGAGCTACTGGCCGTGATATTTCAACGGAACTTAGGTCATATTTTGGGCCAAAACCGATTTTTTTTTTTCAATCTGAGACAGCCCGTTGCATGCTATAATTTACTTTGATATTTTAAAAGATAAATTGCTCTGTTCTATCATTACTGTTTCAGACCTTTTCAAATAATTAAAATTATGACAAGCTGAAGATGACAACTGCAATAATAGTGAACTTTTTTTGCTATGATTTGCAAAAAATGCAATGCTTATTATTTAATCATTTAATCTATTACAAAAATAAAATGATCGTTATCAACTATCTGTGGGTGTCTCTTTATAAGTTTTGGCGTAGAGATTGTCGTATAAACCAAAATAATAAAAAAATTCAACACCTTCTTTTTATTTATGACAAATAATAATATACATAAACTATAATTAGTATATACATTATACATACCTGTATAATACAATGCTTAGAGCTTGTGGTGTTTGTAGTGATGGTTTTCATAAATTTAGTAATTATCTAGGAATTAACTGAAGGGTGTCGAGTATTCTTGGCGGTCGTACAAAAAATCACTAAAATGATGTGATTACTTATTAAACTAAATGAAGGATAGAAAACCGTGACAAATTCATATCTTGCTATAAGAAAATAAGTAAACTACAACAAATAGAATTGTAAACATTATAATATAGGCTACGATTAAAATTATAAAATACATTATAAAAAGTATAATCATTCCAATTTTTTTTATTTTTTAGGAAGTTTTTCATTTTTCAAAGATTATTATTATTATTGTTATTATTATTTTTTTTTTTTTTTGAGTTGTCTAAGAGCTCTTGAAGTCATCGAAGGTGGTTATAGACTAACATTGTATAAAATATTCATACAAAATATATAATTGATAAATGACAAGTATGAAAAATAAGGTTCATAAGATTGTTTTTAATTTCTTTATTGCAGTTACGCATCGACTTTTAGGAAAAGTTTAAACGATAATTTGGATATTATTTTTGATCCATAACACTCTTTTTAATCTGATTAAAATTAATTTTTAAGTTAATTAATTTAAAACTGAGTCTGTAAAAGACATAAAAGATATTTGGAAAACCAGCTAACGTGCGAATTAGAAAACCGGATTTTGCACAAGTTGAGACGGGGTTGTAGTTACGGGACCGGTCGTGCAAATACATGCTAATTACGTGCTAAATATTGGTACAAGAAAAAGTTTGAAAATCGAAGTATTTCACTTGAGGGGGGGGGGACACGTGCGAATTAGATAACCGGATTTTGCACAAGTTGAGATTGAGTTATAGTTACGGGACCGGTCGTTCAAATACATGCTAATTACGTGCTAAATATTGGCACAAGAAAAAGTTAGAAAATTAGTATTTATAACACGTAGGGGGTCGGAGACACGTGTCTACAGCCCCCCACTCATTTTTTGATTTTACACTTAAACAAAAAGCATGCCAATTACAAAGTTAGACATGCAAATACATGCTAATTACATGCTAAATATGTGCGCAGAAAAATTTTGAAAATGTTTAAGTGGGGGGGTTGGAGACACGCACGTCGATTTTGGTCTGAATAATACGTACACTCATATGACGTATAATCTACATAAATTTACGTTCGTCATTATATTATATCAAAACGTTTTGAGGATCGATTTCCATGAACGCGATTCGTTTTATTGCAATACAGCGAAACACGACGATGAGTCGTCCGGCGAACGGAAAATACTCGGTATACGTATAATACGTATACACCGTACACGTGGACTTTTAACATAACACGCGAGTGCGACGTACCTACGAACGTACGTCGTGGGCGGTATTGTTTACAGAACATAGTGTCATACTGCACAACAGTTTGATAAAATACAGTAATAATAGGTAATTGTAACCATGTATAAGTATAGAGAGAGAGAGGGATTGCCGAAGAGCTGTAACGACTGGTCGCGAAGAGTGTTCAGAAGTCTTTTACAGAATGTCATCTTTACACCGGAATCGATAACCTCTACCCAGGCGAGACAGAACAATAATAATAATAATAATAATAACAATAATAAAATACCCCTCTGTCCCCCGCACGTCGCTTTCCGATCCTCACGCCCAGCTCGTACACACGCATTTACATAAATCGAGTAAATCAAAACTAGGAACACGGTAAAAACAGTTACGTCTGCGTACTGCGTAATATGACGATTTATCGTTTTACACCGTACCTACACCGTGGCGTATTGAGTAAAATAATAAAAACTTGTTTTTATTGTTACCGTACTATCAGACGTGATATCGAACGAATAAACACGCATCGCTGCTTATTGTGTAAACCTTTAAGTGCTCTAGCCCGTGGATTTCAGTTCGGAAACAATAATAAATTGATAAAAATTTAAACACCTCAGATGGCCGTGATATCAACCAGTTATGAACAGGAAGAAATACTAAAGCTGTGTGTGTGTGTGTGTGTGTGTGTGTGTGTGTGTATATGTTTGATTGGATTAAAAAAATAATATCCTATAAAGAAATAATATTTTTATTTTTTTTTACTGTTACCTGTACAGGATAAAGGATATAACCGATCTACAAGTGTTATTTAAAACGTCGTTTTCACGTACTTTTTTCAGGAAACGATTACCTTCCAACCTATCTGTGTCTAAAAAATAGAGAGCACTGCCGTGGATACGCGACCATCGAATATAATACAACTATATAATATGGTTCAGTCGCTTCTAACGCTCAAAATCGCTTTGAACGATCCGACATGAACGCAATAGATTATGTTGACAAAAATTCCGTTATAAGACTCACTACTTCGGTCTCGCAGTTATACATGAAACACTCGCGACAAATTGGTAAAAAGTGAACTTATTTATTTTACGTCCACCACAATTTTCATTGTTGTAGTGAAATGTATACCTACTGATTTTAATAGATCTTTTGCGAGGCGTTTGCAAGCAGTTTATTGTCGCATGGCCGCATTAGTCTAAAATCACACTACACAAACAAAAACATCAAATGTTTTAATAGATAGTAAATAGCGTCTAATATATTTTATGACGTGTAAAAGTAAAATATCAAAAACAAAGTTAATAACAATTATTTTTAAATGTTTTATTTCCATAACTAGTTTTATGATCAGTGTGTGTGATGTAATATTATGAATACATTTAATATGTTAAATCCATTTCCAGTGGCCTTTTCATTTTGATCTTTGAAAAAACTGTGTCTATGTATAATGTGATTATGAAATATGTCAGCCAAACTAAATTATCTACCGTCCAAACATTTTTATTTTGTTTCTTTTTTTTCCATTAATAACTTATTAATTAAGTTACTTAAAACCGTCTTCCCAGTTGTCTTTGATGTACAACACATATTATATCGATCGAATAATACAATTTAAGTTATACAATAAACATGTTTTCTACTGTTTTTTTATTTATTATTATTATTATTTTTTTTTTTTAATCGTTTAGTAAACTAAATGATATTTTATGTGCACTTGTTGCCCATGGATGACGAGAAAAGAATAATATTCTCGAATCTGGACACGGCAGAATCGCACTAAATGTGTTCCGGGTATTCGGACCACCGAGTCACGGATTAAATACCAAAACGAGTATGGCGACGCAGTTAACGTTATTCTCGAATACGTACTGACTACAGCGCAGCACAACTACTACTCGTTTTTGCACATTACCCGTAACGAATGGTTTGCAACACTTTATGGTTGTATATAACACGCCACCGTGTGTACCTATATGCATTTATATGCATTTAAAGCCACACAAGTTTCGCGTCGCTCTGAGTGCAACTCTATTAAATGCGCGAACGAATGAAAAAAAAAAAATCAAGACGACGACAACGTATTCCAGTAAAACGGTGTACAGAGTGAGCATGAAAAAATGTATGTGTTTCGAAAATCATCTATATCTTCTGAGAAGAGAACTTTCATCTAAATCTACCGGAGATTTGAGTTCACCTTCTAGTTTGTTTTACGTTTAAGCAAGTAGCTGAATGGGTTTTTAGAGATGTTTTAAGTTTTCATATATAAATATATATTATATTTAGGGTGACCATAAAAATAAAATAAAAATACGGGGCACTAAAGTTACTAAAAAAAAAAAAAAAAAAAGGAAATTCTAATTTTAATTGTGGAGTAAAAACGCTCCGTCTTTTGGGCATTTTAAAAACAAATTAGGTACACTGAATTTTAAATAAACTTAATAAACCACACGTCACTACGACTACACTGTGAATGTCATTGTGAACACGACACTCACGTATAAATATAAATAACAAATTATATTCATAATAATTTTACATAGATATTATAAAATAAAAATAGACATATTTTACTACAAACTGATTGTAGTGGATGGAATTGTACTTATTTAGTAGACGACGTCACACATCAATAAAATAATATTTATGACATTTTATACGTTATCGTTATACCATTTGTATTTATAATCGTTGGTTTAACGTTGTCGATAATGATGTGATATTATTAGTTCTTTATTTTCTACCCGCAGCAATTATAATAATTTATTGTCAAGACAAGAATCTAAAAATAATGCTGATAAGTATAGATTTCAAATAATATATATTATGTTCTAATAAATATTGTGATACAAAAATATTGCAGAATTTATAAATTAACAATGAAGAGAAAAACGGGATTAATATGGGACCTACTTGAAAATACGGGACAAAATGCGTCCCGTATAACTTTTATCGGGACAACAGGACACAAAGTGAAAATACGGGACAATCCCGTATAATACGGGACGTATGGCCACCCTAATTATATTCCAACAGGACGACAAGATGGCATCAATCCGGCCACCGGCACCAGAACGAAAACCTACCACGGTTTTGGATTAGTCGATTTAGTGCGTAGGACATCTCTACTTACTAAGGTCATTTAGCTTCAACCAAAAGTGTATATAATATAACAGTGAATAATATAATACTTACCACGATGAAATCAAGATAAATCTGGCCAAGTCAACTTCGTCTTATATGTATGCTATATGTAATGAACGCTTTCAACTTCAGATCAATGACAGATCTATTCCAGTTCAACTATAAATACTTACACGGATTACCGGATATAATCACTAATGTATTATTTTTTACAAGCACCTCACGTGGACAAAAAAGATACCAAATATGTTTATATCTAACATTTTTTATATTTTAGCAAGAAGGCTTATACGTGACTTCATTGATTGAAACCACTTTTAAAATTTTAAATGCGTTAAAAACAAAAATTATATAAATTATAAATCCATTGTTGAATCGATTTTGTCGTACGAAAATTTAGGATTCAAATTTAAAGTTTTGTACGATCATTCAATATACGCACGTGTCAAACTTTCCAATAATATTAGTCTTTGATTTATTATTTATTGCCAGTGTCCTTTGGTTTATTAAAAATAAATCTCTTCACAAAGACAATAAACTATCTACTGTCAATGAACTCACTGAAACTCACTACTAACAATTCAACATTAAATTATCAAGCCACTCAAATCTTCTAGCCGGTAATACATCTTTTTCCCTTGTCGTTAAAGTTCAATGACATCATTGACAATATTGGTCAAACGGCTGCATACGAACCGAGTCCCAAAAAAATCTTTTAGAACGAATTGAGTCCCGGGTTGTTTGTGAAGCATACTAATTGAGTCCCATCAGGTGTAAATTATAATACTAATTGAGTCCATCTTTTTATACTAACTGAGTCCCGGCCAAAGTTTGATAAAAACAAACATTTTCCTTTGATTTAATTTTAAAAATGACTTACAATTATTTTTGCAACAAGTCCAGCGTTGGAGATTAATTGACAAACTTTTATGAAAACGGCATCTATGACCATTAATAAGAAAAATTCTTTGGTTTCTTTCACTTATCATATTTTGTTCTACAACTTCTACGTCTTTCCCGTCCATGATGCTTGACGTAACTGTCAAACTTTAATAAATTGAAAGCAAAATATAATATCACCGGTAAAATTAAAGCCTAAAATTGCTCATAGATAATAGGTGTACAATTCGTTAATAAAATAGAATATTCTGTACAATCGAAATTATTATCGGGTTTAAGTCGTAAAAAAGATAACAAGTGTGATATTCAAGTATTAAACGAAATTACGTGTTATCGATTTGTAAATAACAGCCATCTATTATAACGCTTATTGTTAAAATTCAAAGTTTAATATAATATTTATACATTTTTTAAATTTTTAAAATCTACGGACTCAATTCGTATACATTTCGTTTATACTCAGGACTCAAATAGCATTTTTTTTTTCGTTATACAGTAAGGGGACTCAATTCGTATGCACCGGGTCAAACGTTTAACTAAAAAAAAAAAAAAATATACATATATATGTATAAATAGTAATAATAATAATAGTTGTAAAATAATAAATAAATTGAAAAATCATTCCGAGTTTTCGTTGGTAAACTGTTCTCTTCAACAGTTTGTTAATGTTTTTTTTTCTCTTTTCGTATTGACTTAGGTAATTTACTCGTTGTTTAGAATATCAGTAGATATCTATCGTAAAAAATGCACATGTTCAATGATTGTGTTGACCGCTTTTCCTAGTATTTTGAAAAATAAAATGTACTCAAAAGATTAAAAAAATAATCGGCCCAAAACGTTTTCATTCGGAACCGTACCAAAAGAATGTATCAATGGGGACTAGGCGACAAACCCCACCTAATCGGAGTATATTTGGTCGACGAACGGATCCCGTAAGTGGTGTCGCCGTTCTGAGAATACGGACACTCAAAACACTTTTGTTCTTTGGCGCACACCGTGTACATCGTTTACTCGTAAAATTGAATAAAAAAAAGAAAAAGTAAAAAAAAAAAGGCGTCGAGACATAATATTATAGAAGCCGCGCCGAGAGACGTATCGCACCGGTCCGGGTGAAAGCGTCATCCGAAGCACAGACGGGCGGCGGCGGCGGCGGTGGCGGCGCGACACTGCGCATTATTACTATTATTATAGCCTTGGACGCACGAAAATCGTTTTAAACGGTTTCGGTTATGTAAACGAACGATTTCGGATTACCTTCGGCTCGCTTGCGCGCCTTGCGACGACGGTACGCTATGCACACGCGAACCACCGACACGGGCGACCGCCGCCACTTTATCGTCTCGCGCATACCGTATACCAGGGGTGGCCAAACTTTTTTTGGTCACGATCTACCAAAAATACACTTTACCTTTGAGGATCGACTTTCATAGAAAATTTTGTAGTTAAAATTATACAGATAAAACTTATCGACAATTTGTTCACTACAACCTCGATTAATTTTCGTGCACGTGACCCTAAAAATAAATTCCAACATGATCGACTTTGAAACTGTCCGCGATCGACCGATTGGCCGCCCCGTCCGTATACTGTATGTTGTTTTAGATTCTGAGTGAAGCGAAGGATCTTATGGTTTTACAATGATGTTTATTTGTTTTTCTGTAAACACTTTTTCGTATAGAAATCCTTGTCCAAAAGTTTCATCCAGCAACTTTTTAGATTTGAAATTTAACTGAGATGGTACTTTAGAGAGGTCGTTTTTCCAAAATCTCCATAGTTTTTCCAGTAATCAAGAATAACGATCGAAAAACTGAGTAAAAACGGTAAAATCGGTAAAAATCCGCCGTAAACGAGATTTTCACTGTTCAGATTTTAGGTATTTAGTCATAAATCGAAAAGTATTGAAGCTAAAAACTTGAAAATTTTATCCAATATCAAATACATACTTTTTTATATTGGACAACATTTTCAGAACAATTATAAGCACTTTTGACTTAAATATAGAACTTTTAATTTACCAAATTGTTTGAAAGTTTTTATGTAATATAATTTTAAATATTTGACAAAAAGTTCTGAAAATTCAATATGACCTTACTCATATACCTACCTAATTATCCTAACAAAAATTCAAAAATCGTGAGTCAGGATTTTTTTTTATACACACTTTAATAAATTATTATACGATTTTTTACGATATTGTCTGATTTCTTTTAAGTTTATTTCTAATGAGTTATAATTGTTATAAAAATTGAAGTTTAAAAGAGTTATATCTAATTGAATATTTTATGACGGTTTAATTACAAAAAAACTCACCAAAAATTATACAAATAACCGTAAAATACGTAAACAGTATTTAAATAATAATATATTGTATTACACTGAAGCTTTGCTCGGAATCGTTTTATACTAAAGAAATGATTTCTTTAAAACTTAATACATTCATCACCAATATCTTGTCCGAGGACGAAGGACGAACTTTTACACCATCATCTCACTTACCAGCTTTTTTATGAACGTCTGTTTACGCGTCGCACGTGCGTGTGTACACGGTCGTGTAAGCGAGGCGCACAAGACCAAAACAGCTGGGCCCACGACAGATCGAATGCCGTCCGATATTAACACGATATTTCAAAAAATTAATGAGGCCCGAAGAAAGAAAATATCCCCGGAAGATTGGAGCGTTCAACACGACTTGACACGCCGACTCTCAAATAATAATTATTTTCAATGCCGAAATGGCCTTTGAGACGGTTTCAAAGGCACGGATCTCTACGTACTTAAGAGCGCTTGATCTTTTTTGCTGCGACCCGGTGTAATTATAATAAAGATAATAATAAAAAAATGTCGTTAAAACATAGTCAAGACTTTCATTTCCCATCTCGCACACTTTTGTGAGTGAAGCTGTTTTGATTTTGAGCGCCTCGCACAAAAAGGTCGGCGACGCAAGGTGGATGGCGTTTCCTTCCGTCCGTCACCCACGTCGAAATAGAACGTCGTTCGTCTCGTGTGGATCGCAGTGACTAAAATCGCGGGTAGTACGACTGCGGAGTGAGAAAAAGAAAAGTGTGTCGAGATCGAATCTTAGATTAATTTCACTACTGTAATCGCCGGTGTAACACAACCGCTGTTGAGTTGTTTGATTTCGGCATAAAACATCTGATATTGCATCGTATAACAGTAAATAATAAAACCGGCCTAAAAATGTATTGTTTCAAAAACGTTTATTACAATTCAAAATGAATTCATTCCAGTTATAACTCGCTGAACTAATATTCGGTATGGGAATAATTATTTCATTTTATTGTCGTTCAGTAAATTTTAGCGATGAAAACCAAAAAAACCTTTGGCAAACAGTGAACACCGATCGTATCGATTTGAAGAGTATTGCTCGTGATCCAGGAAACATGGATATAAAGTCCCTCGTCCGCCGTACAATATGTGACCGTATTGCCAAGTGTGCAATACGAATATTTCGATGTTTTATTCTCTGGTGGACCGTACTACGAGTCTGCGACCGTCCTTAAAGGTGGACCCGGCGAACGCGTAACGCACCGTCTCTGTGTGATATACAGGGTGGCGCTGCGGTGGTCGGCAACCGCTTTGTATTCCTACACCGACGAAAATATAAAAACCACATGGGCACATAACTGCGAAACACTCGAAAACGTTTGGAATGCGTGCGGACAGGCCTTTTCTCGTATGAAAGGAATCGAAAACCCACACTGATCACGCTCGCCACGTAACCGTTTTCACGGTGTGCTTATAACAATAATATTATATGTTCGTCCACATATTATAACAGCATTGATTTACGATTTAAAAAATATAATATCAAACAGTGTTAGTCCACTCGCTAAAGCCTATGGCTGTGATTTGAGTAGGAGTTCTAGTGTAAAATTAAATAAATTATAATTACGTGAAATTTAAAATAATAAATAGATATGAATACAAACACACACACACACACACACACACACACACACACACACACACACACACACACACACACACACACACACACACACACACACACACACACACACACACACGCACGCACATATACGTATACACCTTTAAATATAACGTTAAGTGATTGCCATCATCATTCAAAGGAGGCATTTTCAAAATCTACATAAATTTATTATTCAAATGATGTATAGGTAAATACGTGCTTATTACTAAAAGAATACATACAGTAGAAACCGTTTATAATGACGTTCAAGGGACTAAAGAAAATAGGTCATAACAACCGGTTGTCATTGTAACCAAAATGACGAAAAAAAAATTGTAACTCCAATACATGTTAATATTATTATTTATTTATAAAAAAAAATTGTATTTATTTTAAAAAAATTAAGACAAACACATTTAATGATGTGCATATTATGTATTTAAATTAATTAGTTCAATTATTATTTTAAAAAATCTGTTATTTTAGATTGAACTTTGTTTGTATAAAAATCACGCTCTACTGTTTCTTCTAGTTCTTCGAAATGTATCATTGAACTTAGGTTATTCAGAGCCATATAATTTGCTAACAGTTTTGCTGCATTGAACACTGAATGAATAGATAATAATCTTCGTCGGGAGTATCATCAGCTTAAGATAAAGTAGCCTCAGGTAAAGTCGTTATAGATAAAATATTTTTTCCAATACAACGAAAAATAACCGTAATAACATCCGTACAGTCATCATATAGACGTTATAATAACCGATACAAATTAGTACATAAAATATAAGAGTTTTGCCTGGAAATTTAATCTAAGGTCATTACACCCAATATGCCACTACAACCGGTGTCATTATAAACGGTTTCTACTGTATTTGTTTTTAAATTAATGCACATTTTACAGAATACGAAGAAAATAAAACAAAAAACGATTAATGTATGTTCACATGTGTTATGGAACGAAAACATCGATTTAATTATTAAAACTTGTCGTGTTAAGGGTGTACGAGTATTTTTTTGAGGTGGCAATCGGAAAAATAACGAACAACAAATATCACATCGATCACATAAAGTCATTACACGTTTTACAGTAAAGTAATCTAAACCCAACACAATCATACAAAATAACTGAATATTTTCATTTAATAAAATCGTTTTTATGATAATACATTTATAAGTTTCGACGTGTGAAAAAAACGTATTCTCAAACTTTATAGTTGCATAAATATCGCGGTGTTACTAAACAGTTCATGATAAATAAAATAAGGATTTACAATTTTGAATTTGTCCGACCCCCGACATTTTTTTCGTTCAAAATCGTGAATCGAGATTTCAAAAAAGGTTGCTCACTACTGGTGTAACGTACTGTACTGTATTATACACGACCCGTTTTACGATTAACGTTATGAAAACAATAATCGTTCCGGTCGTGTTTCTCGTTCAAAATAATGTTACGGACCCGCTGTGGCTCGAAATTCTCGTGTTTTTTTTCTCGGTGTACCTACTGCGTGTAACAACACGCACGTAAAACGTCTGTGGCCGAAGAGATTATTTTACATTATGGTACACACGTTTCGCAAAACGCTGTACGTCGGTTTTATTATTGTGTCCGGCATTCTGTAACGTACGGAATATGCAGTTTTCCGGGAAAAACGCCTGACCGCGTACACAGGAGGAGCGTGAGGGTTAGACGACGAATCTGTTTGGAGGAGGGTCGGACGTGGCCTTTCTCGAGTACATTTTTAAAATTACGTTTTGTAAAAAATGTTTAGTAAAATGTAACTGACATCGTTACCTAAAAAAAAATACAGGTTTTATTTTTATTTTTTTTTTTAACCAAATTCTATATTACGCTATATGTTACAATTTTTGAGCAATAAGCATAAGTGATAATAGATAAGACAAACAGACAGAATGGACAGATAGAAGTGGCCTCCTAGTGGTGGTACTTCAGCGTGATTTTAAATTTAAGGTATTAGCTCTAGAAAATAATTATGCATAAAGAAAAAAAAACAAATAAATAAATTTAAAAAAATAAGAGTAAGATAAATACATAGTAGTTATAAGTAGTAGAGCATATTATAGATAGATAAATAAATTTTAGTAAACATATTAGATAAGCAGGTCACATCACCATTTTCTTAACCACATAATATATTATTAAGATACGTAGTCATGATAGATATTTATATTATATACGATAATGCCACTATTTACAATACATCATTTTGTTTTCTCTGCTATTAACCATGTAATGTGTTTTCCTTTTCCCCACGTTAAAAGCCGTCTGGCGTTTATTTTTATAAATAAAGAAATACAGTAGATTCTTAATATGTCGAACGTCGCTATCTCGAATTACATTGAATTCCCCTTGAAACTACTATTATACTTCATAGTGTTTTGCTCTCGATATCTCGATATAAAATTAATCGTTTTTCGTTATCTCGAGTACACAAATAATATTTTATTCACATTGTGTGGAAAAGGATTATAATTTACACGTATGTGGAACATGGACAAATAACAAAATTTTATCAGAAACCACCGAAAATACCAGCGATAGTGAAGATGAACCACAAAATGAAGAAGAAGTCACTTTTGAAGTTACAATTTAGCAAGCTAAACATGCTTTAAAAATATTAAGGAATTTTGTCGAGACTACTACAGTTATGGAAGACGTCGTGGCAGAAAGAAGTAATAATAAGCAAACTTAAATGACAGATTTTTTTGAAAAAAAAATTATTCGTTCAATCATGTATTCAGTTATTTCAATTATTTCAGTATTTTAAGTTTTTAAATTATGGATTTTAAGCATTCGTATTATGTAATATTCATATCCATTCATATATAATATACGAGTATATATAAATTTAAATTTTATACAATTTTTTAATAAAACTCGAGATCTCGAAGTTTTCGATATCTCGATTTTTTTCCTGTACCCCTTGAGATTTGACATAACGAGAATCTACTGTATTTATTAACAGGGATTGACCATAGTGATAAAAAATCGATGATCAAAATACAGACAACAGGCATTATGATATCGATAGCATAACGTTTTATAATTATTCGGCTTAGTGGCAGTGCATAGAAATATGTTTAGCATTGCTGAAGAAGCTGTGGACAAAAACAAAAAAAAGTAATGTCAAGTCTTGTAATCTAATTACTTCAATATAAACTTGTTTTTTAAACCGAGTGTATAAAATATGTACACATTTCATAATTTATTATCAAAATGTATTTCTCGGTGCTTGTTCTAACTGAAAAATCCATGTGATAGTACAAAACATCACATGTAACTCTATGCTTATTAGTTATTTGCGTATACATTGTACGTAGACGTTTTATTTCCAAGGTTTGCCTAAATTATTTTAAGGAATCATAAAAATTTTAACTTAAAACACTTTTTTAGTTCATAGGTTAGAATTATTTCTACTGAACCCCTCCAAAATATGCAAAAATTATGTGTCAAACAATGCACCGCAGCCAGCCAGACGCGTCACGTTCTTGGCTAAAATTATTTTACGATCGAGTATAATATTAGATATACTCAAGGTTTCAACACTTTTTAGTCGTATAATGAATTCAAAATGATATGATATCGTACTCTTTGAGAACAGAACTAGAAAATGACCACCTTCATAATGACATTTATTGGACCTACTTTTTTAATGACATAATTCATAGCCATAAATATGTAAATACGTATATATTATGTGTAGTAATAATTTATCAAAATTACAATTATTATCTATAGTCATAACATTTAACATGTAAAAATACAAATTGCAAATGTTCAATTTTGAAAAATTGTTGACGTTGTATGAATACTAAATGATAAACGTGTTGGTATTTTGACTTATTATGAACTTTGATATGTTTCTAACGCTTACAGTTAAATTTTGTGCAATTTTTCGTTCAGGTCCGAAGCTCAATACTGTTCGTGTGAATTGAAACATCACACATTGTTGTGTGCGATTGTACTACGTTTTGAAATTTAGAAAATTACAAAATAATAAATGTTGCAATATTCAAATGAAACATTTTTTTTCGCACATTTTACACAAATTGTGATATTTATACAATTATCATGAAGAAAAATATAAGTTTTTAGTTGTTCGTAAAAATGCTGATAATTTGTTTTTTTATCAGAGTTATAAAAATAAAGCTTTAACTTTTTCACATTATTTGTAATTTTTAAAACGTTTTTCTAAACTCAAAGTTTTTTTGAATGTTTCATAATAATATCAATATTGAATCTTTGATAAATATCAGACTATTTTAAAAACGCATAAAAATACTGTTTAGAAAATGCTTTGAATTTTATGAGCATTTCGTTATACGTATTTTGTAATATTTTTAAAAAGGGGTTTTTTTTAAAAATTACAAAAATTGAATGAGCGGCTTGTAAAGAGGTTTTTTAAAAAAGTGTAATTTTGCTCAAGGAAAGATGTATTAAATCCTCTAACTCCTCCACTCACCCTCCATAAATCCACCTATGGCGCCAAACACAGTGCACCTGCCATCGCAGCACAGCCTCAGAAATCGTATGTACAAAGAACAATTTGGTGGAAATACATACATACGAATGTATTGGATTTCTTTGGCAACGCATCGTAATACCTATACTTACCGAGCAACGCGGCCGCCATGCGCGGCGTCTGCTCGGAATAATTTTATGCAGACTACAGTTGATTATTATTACGAAACCGTACAGGCGATTTTGTCTATATTCGTCTTACGGTCTTGGAAATATATTATTTCGTGTGCCCGGTTTTATAACGCGCACCTCGTGTGCCGATCGACCAAAACGCGTATTGAAGATTTTCCAACGAAAGACAATGGTGATTAATTTAGCTCGTAATGTAGTTAGGTACGATCATAAATTGTATTGTCGTTGTAAAAGTGACCGAGATACAATTAATTATATATGTATTTATATACCATGGTTGTATATCGAATAAGCTCAGTGGGAGGCATCGAACCTCTTGATCTCCACCGCACACAGCAAACGGCTTTAAACCTACAATTTGTGTGAACGTATTTATTGCCGTGTTGTTGTTGTTATTATTATTAATATTATTATTATTCAATCAATAATTCATGAGCTATGATAATTATTTATTAACGTGTGCGTACAGAATGCAGACGTCAGGAAATGGCATATCCGTGTTTTAAATTCACTTTTGTTTCGCATGAAAACGGCCGTAACCACATTCGAAAAGCAAACTGATTGACTGATCAAAACTTCTTTTTGTTTTTTGGATTTTACACGCGTGAATTTTGGTGATACCAAAGTACGTATGACGTTGAGTAAAAGTTTATATTTCTTTCTACATTTAAAAAACATTAAGCGCTCATGATTTTCAAACACCCACCTTTGCATACTCAACATTCGTAAACGTGCTTTTTGTTTTTTTTTTTTTTAATTCATACGTTTGTTGTGGGTTTTTTATTTCTAACGCCCTAAATAAATATACCAGATTATCATTATAAATGTCGCAATGTAGTACCGCACCGGTTAGTCTAAATAAAAAACGCTGGTATGTGGAAACCAATACTAGAAATCAAATACAAGTAATGTATGATGTAACGATAAATAATATTTGTTAGTTCTATACCGTCATACATCTATGATATTGTGATAAGTAACGTTTTTTAACAAGGTGATTTAACTAACAGTAATTGCTACTATAAGTCGTATTTTGATGTAGCCATCACCACTCTATACCGAATATCTCTCACGTTATTACGTAAAGAAAAAAGCTCTGAACATTTACGGTTCCCTAACATTTGTTTAAATATCATTTATAGATTTTGAATGAAGCCAATAAGATCTATTGGGTACCACATTGATATTTATTTTTTCTCTTTTTATTCGTATTTGATTATTTGGTATTTCGGATTCTAGTCCATTTTTCTCTATTCTCAAAAGTTTTTCCAATATTTGGAAAAAAATCACCGTAAAAGTAACGAAATTTGCCGTAAATGAGATTTTGTTGAATCGGTTTTAGTAATGTAATCATAATTCCAAAAGCAACCGTGCTAAGCACATGAAATCTACGCTAAATATCAAAAACACTCTTATGCGAATTTCACTAAAGTTTAGAAAAAAAAAAACTAATCATTTTTGGGCTTAACACAGAATTAGTACTTTCACTATGCAAAGTCAAAAATAGTATTTTTCATAGGAAACCATGAAAAAATTAAAAACCCCGAAAATCAGACAACTAAATATAAAATAAACTAACATTAAAATCTAGTATAGATGATAAGCGCTGCGATTTAAACGATTATAAACAAAAAAAATTTTAAACTCAACGGTTATCTGAGAAATTGAATCTTGTGCCTTATATCATATCATGATGGTTATATATTATTTAGATGAACGAGTCGTACCGAAAATACACGTGAAATTTAAATGTTTTGTCGGTGTAAAATTATCATACGGCCAATACTAAAATACGTGTAGCTTGACGTCACGCGTAAAATTTGTGCAGATATTGTGTACGAATGCGTTGTGTACCGAGCCGTGAGGTTTAAAATTCAATCCGATAGCCGAACAACTAATTTTGTAATTTGCAAATGTTTCAAAAGATCTCGAACCCAAGGACTTTTCATATTTAAATGCGAACCGTCCTTATACATTGTGTAAAAAAATCGCGTTATAAATATCATAACGCGTAGCCGTCTCTCCGACGAACAATGTTATGTTTTCATACCGATGCTGATATTGTCCACGAAAACAATACCGGATTATTCGTTTTGAGTTGGCGCTCTTACGCTAGATTTGAAAATACAAGTTCAGGACGTGGTGACACTGTAACTCAATGACGAATATATCCTAGTTTTTTGGGGGGGGGGCGGGAGCTAATATCAAACCGATATACGTTTTTGGTTCTTATACACCCTCCGCTTTAATTAATATCGGAAAATTATAACTCTAATCAGTACGGAAAATATGCAAATTTTGGTGATTTTAATAAAACAATTGCCCTTTTTTTTTATTTGAAAATTTCTGAGTATTCTCAAAATCAAATCTTCCACTGTTTTAATAGTTTAATCGTAAGTATTTCATTTTAAAAATAATCGTTCTTACGTACAGTAAATACCAATAAAACTATAACAAAATTTGGTAACTTCAAGTATTTAATTAAAAAAAAATAGAAAAAAAACAACCACCATTTCTACGTTAAATCAATGTGGTAGGTGTAAAATTTTAATTTGAATGAAATCATGTGTGCATTTTAAGTAGATATTTACAAAATATGAATTAAGATAATTTTAGTTAAAATCATATGGTATTAAATACGTGTATTAATATACGTTTCATAAATATTAAAAAAATAATAACAACTATAGAATAAAAGTTATATCGAGGTTTTTCGTTTTTGAAAACATTATCTATGTGAATATTTAATTAGTCGTAAATACAAATACAAAAGTTACGAAATTCCAAGAGATTGGTCTATCATCATAGGTCGATCGACCTATCAGCCCCCTCCCCTTATAACCTCCATTGTTATAAACGGTACGTCGTTATACATTGCGAGTTCGCGGCGAAATTCTCACGTAGATACACTGGCGGAGGTGTAAAAACTTTTCCATGGGAACACGTCGTGACGTTCACCCTGGTCTTCGTTTGTGTTAGCACAGTCTCAAATTCGACGGACGCCCATCATTCATTCCCATTATGGCCGCGGGGTAGTAAGATTCGGTGAAAAAAAAAATGTGTATCGGGGAAAAAAACACAACCACCTTGGCGACAAAGGTAATAGGTGCTGCGTTACTCGCCGGAAACGTCTTCTGTAAACAGAAATAGAGTCGGAGACTAGGTGGAAAAAAAGTAATGTTGACGAAAAAAAAAACACTTTTTTCTCATAATGGTTTGACCATCGGAGATACTGATAATAGGGATGAGTAAAAAAAAAAAAATGGGGAAAAAAAAAGGAAAACACTCGCGATGTATCGACTCAGTAATACGATACGCATTGAATGAGAGTACGGACGAAAGCCATTGTTGTCTGTTTAGAATAAAAAAAAAGTAATAATAATAATGTAAACGAAAGAAAAAACCGAAAAAACTCAGTTTTTTTTTTTAGTCGAAATCGTGTTATTATATTTTTTGGAACCATGTGTTATTATGCACCAGGAAGTATAATATTTGCAAATGCTCCTTCACATATTTAAATAAAAATAATATTGTAAAAAAATCGGCGCGTCTGGCGAGTAGCAGGTTGCAAAGAGGATTCAAAACAAACACCTGCTTTTGATTTTATAAAACGTCGATTATTGAAAACGAACGCGAAGGACGGTGTTGTAAATTGAATAAATGTTGTTGATACTATTACGAATATTTTAATACAACGAGTTCGTATTATGCATATTATTCGTTGTGATCGTTTAATATATTTGCGTAGTTCGTAATTGAAATAAAATTGATTTTATTTTCGATTTAAAAATATTCTGCGTTTTATTTTTATGCGCTTAGTCTAAATAAAAAAAATTAACTCTTTTGAAAATTTAATTGAAATGATTTTTTGTTTTTTGTTTAAAATCGTCCATCAAAAAAGTATACCTAAAGCTTTAGGTTTTCGTTCGTTTGTAATTTACTCAAAACCGAGTTCGGCACTACATTTAACCGACCAATCTGTATAATTTAATTGACGACGGCAGATTTCATTTTTAAGTCGGATTATTTTTTGGTTTTTAAATTTTTTATCGTCGTAGTGTCTCTCGTTGAGTCTCGATTTTCGAGGATAATATATAGCGTTTCATAAAAATAAACGCACGCTCCGTGACTACGACTGACCCCTGCAGACGAAAACTATAAATATTAAAAATATATGTAAAAAAAAAAAAAACACTATGCAACGATTCTGATTTCACCATTGTTTTAAATATAAATATGTGATATTATATAAAATGAAATAAATATCCAACGAAACGATAAACTCGATTAGGTGCATAAGAAGATATCAATAAAAAATCGAATATACCTATATGTATTGTTTTTGTTTTTTTTTTTAGTAATGTAGACTATAATATAGTATAAAACAACTTTATAAGATTGACCAACGCGGGGTGACCTGATGATTTCTCCGACTGTATTAAATTTCAATATTGCATTAAATTATACAACGAGTAGAACCAAGGTAAATATTTTAAATTTAACTGTTATGAATGCGAGTACCTACTAATAATACTATATTAATTCTTTTTTCAATGTTAGCTCTTCTGGCGATAATAATAATATGAAGAAAACTCAAAATTTGAAGTTTATTAAAAAACAAATATGGTAATGAAGGTATTTTGTTATCAAATAAAATTTACTTTTAAATCATAAAAATGTGTTCATTATATTATATGTAGGTAATTTTTTGAAAAAAAATTTCATACCGGATTTAGAATTAAAACCTTTATTACAATTCTTGGTATATAGAATTATAATATAGTATTTTTTTAGCAATATAATATCATTTGCGAAATTAGAATTTAAAATTTTCTTTGGCAAACACTTTCGAAAAACGAAATATCGTTTTTCAGTATACATCAAGTTCTATATTTAATCCAAAAATGGTCAAATTGTTTTCCAACATGTTTTTATATTTTGAAAGTGTACTATTGATCTCTGAAAAAAGTTTCGAGTTTTCAGGCTTTATTATGATTATTTTTGGAGTTATGACTAAAGTATTAAAATGGATTTTATAAAAATCTGATTCAGTATACGTTTTACAGTTTTTAATCAACTTTTCGGTAATTTATCCTTATTTGATTTTTTTTTTTTAAATAACGTTTTTGAAGTACCCAGACAGAGAATTACTCATCTCAAAGAGACTAAGCGTGATTTAATAACTATGACCTACATGAAAAACAAAATTACATTGAATAAAAAAAACGCTTTATTATAAGACTTTTTGCTTCGTTCAGAATCTTATTGACACTGGATTCCAGAGCAGACATTAAAAACATCGAACGTGCTCATTGAATATAATAAATCGATGGTAGTGCGTGTGGGACAACATTACGTTTAAATTCGTCAAGATGTTGTAATTATTGGCGATTGTATTTATTTAGCACGGATAAACGTCTCGTTTGAAAAGTTTTTTGCGTGACATTATCTCTTCGAAAGCATTACCGTGCGGATTTCGAGCAAATCGTACGGTTCATTAGAACGAAAAGAGTATTGAATTTGAATAAATTGTCGGACAATTATGTTCCATTCAAGTGCATTACCCTTCGGGAAAACACCGAAAGCACGTTTTTACGACATTCGCATAATGACATGCAAAACAAACGAATATAACCATCAGACCGAAAATCGTTGAAATCATGACTAGATGCACGTTTGAATGAAATGATTGTTGCTCACACAGCCGGCATTGAAATATTTTGATTATAGCGTAATGGCTAAAACGCATGTGTGGTCGACTTCCGATTAACTAAAAACAAATGACGTTTTTGGTTGAATGAGTGGCCGGGAATAACTGGAAATATTTGCTAATTTACTCTAATTTGTATATAATTATATGTAAATAGAAAAAAACAATTAAGATAAAAATACGTATGGATTGGCATAATGCGACGCAATTTTACACTTATATTTCAGAATTTTGATAATTATTTTAAAAAAAGATAAAAATTAATTAATAGTAAATTATAGATTTTAAAGTATTATATGTAATTAGAGTAAAATATTTAAAAAAGAATATTTAAAATGAGGTCGTTATTATGAATATCTATGAAATAAGGTATCTATGAAGCAGTAGGTATCAAAAAAATAAAAAATAACTGGATCAAAAAAAAAAAAATAAGTCTTAGATACTAAAATATCATCAACACTAAAGTGAAAATATTTTTAAAAAAATATGTCTACAAACTTATTAATAACAACTTATATAAAATTGATGTAAAATATTTATAATATAATCGAAATTTCGATAAACGTTTACAATATAGACCACGAACCAAAAATAGTTTATAAAAATACAAATAAATTTGGTTTAGATTTGTTAATTTATTTTAGAAGTTAAAATGTGATAAATATGAGTAAAAATTCACAAATGCCTGAGTACTTGTATTATAAAGTATTAAAAATAGTAACTGCATATTTTTACCTTGAATATATTATTCAGTTGTTATTTCATACAAATTAAAAAATATAATTTTATTAATCAAAACATAAAAGTAAACCAATAGTAATTAAAAACTAATCATTAAAATTAATAAAATACGAACAACAAAGTTAAAACTGAAAATTGTAAGGCAATCGAACTCAATTAACCAAAATCGAAAATTAGAAAAATTGTTTCATGTTTAAAAAAATATTTGTTCTAAAAAAATTTTATAAAAAAAAAACAAAAACAAAAGACAAAATTCTAATAAAGAAAGTAAAACAAATATTTTTACAATGCTTAATTTTAGTTGGAGATCCACAAATATGGATAAATATGTATACTCGTATATGTTTTGCTTTCGATTAATATCTATGAATTACTAAAATTTTGACAGCTTATAAGATTCAAAATATGAAATAAATTTATGAATTAAGCAAATATATACAATGAAATAATTTATTCATGTTCAATTTTAAATTCCTATAAGCATTTTTATTTTATATACATTTTAAATGTTTAAGTGAACGTACAATTCTCAGAAAAAATAATTTTCTAAAAAAAAAAAATCTATTTAGAAAAAGTGCTCAGCGTAATGCAATTGTAAATGTCACGTAGAATAAAAATATACACGTATGATAACCAATAGTGCAATTTATGAGTTTATTTTCAAGGATTTACGAAAAATCTCGACGAGATATTATCATAATTTATCATATCAGCTTTAAGTGATTCATCGAGAAACATAATATTATTTAATTATATTTCATGATTCACTGTAACATAAAACGTAAAAAAAAACGTATTAAAATCAATTAACGGTTTTTGTTTTAAAAATATAATGGTGAAATAGATAAGTTACAATAAAATTATAAGAATAAAATCAATGATCATAACGAATAAATAATTTGAAATTTTTCTCTTCAACACGATTTATTACGCAATGGTAAACTAGACATACTTCGCACCTTGGGTATTCTTCGATCCTCGGATAATATAATGATAATTGTTGTATTGAATTGTAAATGACAAATAGTTTCTTTAATATAACGAATTTGAGCAAAACTTAAGTGTAATATTTTTCGTTTACATATTTTAATTTTTCTGGTTAAATTATCGACAGGTTTCATCAAAATAAAAAAATTTTATAAAAAACCTCATGTTAAAATTGTTCATAATGTTATTACATATTACAATAATGACGTAATTTTACATACTTGAGAAAAGTTTCGAAAATCTTTGACAATTTTTAGGTTGAAAATAAAACTTTGAGCATAGCTAATTTTTCGAAAATTTATTTCTAATTAAATTTGTAATATTTGATAAAAAATGCTGAATATTTAATGTACCCTTACTCATATACTTACGAGCATAACTAATGATACTGAAAATATCTGTAAAACCATGTTTTGAGATTTTTTTATTAATGTTCGAGTAAATTATTATAGTATTTTTTTTTTTTTTTTTATGAAATAGAAATTTTCCTATCAATTTTTAATTTAAACGTGTGTAAAATTTTTGAACCATCCAACCATTTTAAATCTTTGGATACAGATAGAAAAACTTGTTTTGAATCTTTTGACAAAAAAAATATTCTCATTTATTCAATCAAAAAATTTAAAACAGGTTTAATAAAAAAATAATCATACAGACCATTAGACTATAAACTGTTTTACGTTTGAACGGTGTGTTTGATCGCGTTGGAATCAGATCTTTATAAAAAAAAAAAATTTTAGTTTTCAAGTGGACTGTATAGCTTTAATTTACCAGAATAATTGTATGTTCGCTCGCTGTGCTCGGTTCGACTTTCGATACGCGACTAACTTTATACAATACAAAATGATTACCTGTAGGTACAACATTATACATCGATAATAATATATATTCGAGACAGCGTGCGATAATATGATAACAAAATAATAACAATCGAGCGCTAACACGGTGTATTTTTTACATTATTCAAAATTCAATGTACACTTAAATAAACTTAAACTTAAACTTAAACTTCAATATACACATAACCATTATGTTGTCCAAAGAACGAAGAATACCCACAGTGTGAAGTATGTTGGACTTTTTATTTACAATAGGTACTGAGATTTGATCTGAGTTTTTGCGAGCAGTTTGAGCAAATACAATTTAAAATTTGTTAACAAGCACGTATCATAAAATCCATATGCAATACATATGAAAAGAGGAAGAAATGTCAAAGCAACAGATTTTAGGGTAGATTCTACGTGCTAAGCTGCCAAACTCAAACGTTCACAACACACCAACAATCGTATAGCCAAATTAAAATTATATGATTTTTGTAATTAATTAATTAGCTACGTTTTGGGCCAACCGTATTAATTTTTCATAGTTTTTGGTTTATATGTCATCTTGTCCTATGAGCCAAGAATACCCAGGGAGCAAAGTGTGACGGACTTTTAAATAATTATTTGATAATTACCAAATATATGCGATTTCTGATCCATAGAAAAGCCGAACGAACAACTTATAATGAATTAAGTCTACAAGCCGAATACAGGTCTGCAGACAAAAAATGATAAATTCACATGATTGTGAAACCACTAGATCCTCTTCATTCAGAATTTGAAAATCAAACTAAAATAAGCACTGCAAAAAATCAAAAATATACATCTAGTACATATACTTGACAAATAAATTTTGACATTATGTGTCGTACAAATTTGTTGATTATTTTACTTTATAATATTATTAGTGTTGGCAAACTAGTTCGTGCGAAACTCTGATTTAAAATGTTGCATATCTAAACAGAAACATACATTATCTTTGTATGTAACATTGAACCGTAATATTTTGTGTTCGTTCATTGCAGATTTTTACGCGAAAATCGTTAAAAGTTGACAAAAATAAAATAATAATAATTAATTTGTATTTAGAGACAACAAATGAATGGCAATACCTACATATTTTAGTTTCTGAGTGAAACGGAGAATGTATTGGTTTTAAAATGATGTATTTTATTCTTATTATTATTACTATTATTATAATTATTATTATTATTATTTATGGATATAATCACTTTTTCTGCTCTAATAATTGTCCAAAAAATTCATCCAGTGACTCTATTGATCAGAAATTTCATCTAGTTGGTACTTTAGGGCGGAATAGAGCATTTTAACGGATATTACTCGTATAAAATCGACTTGGATTTTTCTTATTATTATTCCTGTGCTTTTTAACTCGAAACGTGAAAATCACATCGATTGTTTATCACGACATTTTTCAGTTTTTTGAAAACTGAAATAGTTTATAGTAAAATTATTATTATTTGAGCTTCGCTAAGAACAGTTTTCCGAAGACAATGATTTATCATTGTAGCGTTTGTCAATCTTAAAAGCGGCTTATCTAAGGTTTTCTATACCTAACACCATAATATTGACCAAGCACCGAAGAATATTCATGATGTGAAGTATGACGGGCTTATTTTGATATTGTAAGGTGAATTTAGTCGGCACTGCTGATGAATATAGCATAATTTTTAATGTGAAATTAATTATTGTGTTTCCGCCACTTTTTAGGGTATTTTTACGATAGAATAAATTTATTTATTGTTATCATTATTATTATTTATTTATTTTTTTTTTTTGTGAAACTTGATAAATAAAACAGAAAAGGATGTCCGGGGCGAACCGAACGAGACTTGTGCAGACAGATAGGTACTTAGAAATTGAAAGTGAGGGAGTGCAGATTTTTTTATTTTGCACAATGTAGGTGCACTTTTACAGAGACCGCGTGGTTTTACTTTTTTTTTTTTTTAGAATTCCATTGAAAACGAAATCAATGGAGGGCGGAACAGTGATTGAGAATCTGCGTGTTCGATTTCACCGAAAACGCCATATGCTCACGTTGGAACACGGGATTCGAAAAAAAAAACTAATAATACAAATTTATTTTTATTTTTTTTTATGAATACCCTATTGCATAACCATACTGATCAGATAAACATCGGAATAATGCGTAATAATAATAATTCTTTGCATTCTTTAAATCCGAAGCACTGCCGACATTATTATAATGTGCGTCATATTGTAAAATGATTTTTTAAGCATGCTTCCTCCATTTGTAATCCTGTGCAATGCGTATAATTTAATTTTTTTTATGGTAATTTAAAAAAAATAATGGAATTATATTTTTATAAAAAAAAAATGTTTTTTGTCTAATTTTTATCTGCGTCAATTTTTTTAATTTTTAGCTTTCTCAAATGGTATCTACAATTTATGAAATAATAATATTATGTAGAAAAAACTTATTTTGAAGAATTCAATTTTTACTATCAGACCATCCATTTAAGAGATATAAGTAAGAGTGAACTAATAACATGACAACGCTTATATCTAAAATATACGTCTAATAATAAAAATTGGCATATGAAGTTGTCTAAAAAAGTATTATCTTTCATAGCAATATGTTACAAATGGATGTAACTATTTATGAACATCAAAAGACTTACAAAATCACGTAAATGATTTTTTTTCTAGAAAATTTAGTTTTGTATTTTACATTGTGCGTGAAAATGCACTCAACTTTGAGCATTATACCAGTATTGAATATAAATTACTGGTTAAGCATGTTTGAAAAATTACATTGTATATTGTTTAATACCATTCCAAAATTAACATTGAAAAATAAAACCATCCGAAATCAAGTCAAAATCTTTTTTTAAATCCATTGAATTACAATAAGGCAGTTTATGATTGGCATTCGAAAAAAAATAGCACACACTTAGAACAATTTTATATCTCATAAGTTTCTTTTTCCAGTAAGGTATGTATTGACAAAATAATATAATGACACATTTTTTAAATTTATTACTATTTAAAGTTAAAATAATAAACTCATATGAATAAAACGAATTTTTGTCATACAATCAACAATATTAAAACCGTAAGTTATATTTATAGCTGTTTGTGTTTTGAAAAGTTTTAACATCAATTTATCATTCAGTTAGTCAAGAATAAAAAACGCAAACCGAATAAAACAATTAGCGTGGAAGTACTACATATAAAGAAAAATAGAATATACATGAAATACTGAAAATTATATGAAGTGCAATGTATTAATAACTATGTTTGTTTTTTAGTACTATGCTCAAAATATTATTAAAATTATGCTTTATTACGATTTAACGCGTTTACGAATAAGGCAAATCCTTATAATACGGTTACCTCCTAACGCAAAAAAGATCCAACCAACTGCACAACACATAATAAATTTAACTTGCAATAAAACAACTTTTTATTGACTGCACACAAATAAAATCTATTAGAATCAAACATAATGTCTCTGAGTTTTTCCACCAAGGACAAGACGAAACAACCAACAAACTTTAACATTTTTAGTAGATATGCAAATAGATATTTTAATTTTACATTCATATTGTCAGCCAATGGCTGAGTTGCCAGGTCAAATAAAAAAAAAAACTATAAAAAAATTATACTAATAAGTAACCACTACTGACCTACATTTTTGTGATTTTAATAAACTGTGTATTCTTATTCGGGTCATCAAATTTGTTTCTCTCTTTAACCTATTACAAATATTTTTATATATGAATATTGAATTTTAATCAAATATTTCCTAAAGAAAATAAATGGCGAAATTGATTTAACAGAAACCAACATCAATATATTTCAACTATCTTCTAAATGAATTGGATGAAGTGTTTTATGAATCAACTGTTGTCTTCTCATGATGAAAAAAACCAATAATACTTGATTGTTTTTAAAATTTCCAAGCGGAAACCTTATTTAAAAATTAGGCTTAGACGCATAGAGGGTAAAAATTATGATATTCCTGTTGAATTATGGTTTGGTATTGTTATTCAAGTCAGAAATGATTTAGGTGTCTCAAAACCCGAACCAAAGCTGAACATAATATAATAACATTGTCAATGTATGATAATTAAGCGACGAGAAAAGCATTTTAAAATCTGTCTCCTTTAAACAAATTAACATAAAAATAAAACTTTTATTAAAAACCCAGAAGTAAAGTTATTTTTGTTTTTTTTTTTTTTTTGAAAGAGTTGATGATTTATTTTACTAGATGATGAATAACAACATTTTTTATGCATTTAAAAACATACGAGTACATATTACGTGTTGCTCATAACATATTTTACAATTCATATTTATATTCTAAGTTGATTTCAAGCTATTTGGTCCATCTATGGGTACATTTTTTAACTTGGTAAAATTTTTTACTCCGGTAATACATCTAAAACTTAATATCAATATCTCTTATATTTAACATTTTTATTCTGAACATACAATTTTACAATTTTTAGTTTTATAAAAAAAAAAAATTAATAACATCTCTAATATTGTACTGAGAAATTGCATTTGAAAATCTCCGTTTTTAAAAAAATCTTGTATTTTTTTCCATCGTGACATATTCAAATTTAAAATTATAATAAACTATTGTACTACTTCGATGTAAATACTCAAAGCATACAAATATAATTTAGATATATACAATGTGTTCCGGGGTTTTCGTAAAAACGTTGTGAATGTTCTCAAGTTGATGAGTGGAACCGAAAATATATTTTGCGAACGTAGATCTTCAAAAGGTACCGGCTAACGGTTACCATTTCATTTTATTATTAATTTTAATGCAAAACTGGAAAATTAGTTTTACAACGTGATTTTTATCGTTCAAAACTTAAAATATTCAAATTTTACGTACGATTTTTAAGAATTTCTATTGCCGGCATGACGTTATATGACGTCGACATAAAAAAATCTTAAAAATCGAATAACCGAACATCAAAACAGAAGTTTTTGAGGTCGATAAAACTCACTCTGTATTTATAGTTTTGCATTAAAATTAATATTAAATGTTAAAGTGGCCATGATAACTCTTTAATTTTTATGGAACCACATTCATAAAATACAAAATAAGTTTTCTTCTTCGGATCATTATTATAGTTACCACGAAAAACCTGGAACATTTTTTATATTTTATTACATTTATTTCATTAATCAAATTTAATTTGTTATCTTAACTATCACAAGGCTTTTTATATACGTAAAACTAAATGTCCCACGTATAAGGTGAACTTCTGAGATCTATAATTTAAGTTTCCACCATATAAATACCACGATGTGTCCAATCATGATTAATATCAATTGATAATTATAACATCTAAATATAAAATAAATATTATGCAAACAATTTTTAAACAATGGTTATTTAAATGATATATAATATCAGTGTTTAACATTATTATGCGCTCAAGAATAGTAGGTATTTATCTAATAAATTTTTTACTGGACACGTATTGTAACTTTCACTCAACAGACCATAACAAAAAATTTATAATTTTAATAAAATTTTGAAGAAAGATTTAAAAATCTGTCGGTTAATTTTCATTCTTATTCAGAATACTTATTAGGATATTTTATGGCTAGCATTTGTATCCGATATCCATTAAATATTGTCTTTTTATTATTTTAAGTTCTTAAAGCGCATCCAACACCATTTTATTATCATTTGATATAATAATATTTGAATTAGAGATTTTGCGTTGATAATATATTTTAATATATTAAAAGTAATAACTTTAAATTTTACTAAACATAATATGTTCAAAAAGATATTTAAGAACATAGTTAAATAAAAATCACATCCAATTACATTGATAAATTTAGGTTTATTGTTACAGTACACACTAGGTAAAAATACATTTATTTTATGAGATTTTTGATTTGTAATAAGTACCTTACTTAACCTATCTTAAGTTTTAAAAAAATTATTATGATTTCACTGCTTCGTGTAATTACATTTTTGAATACCATTGTTAAACAAATACTGGTATACAGATATTCAGGTAGGTTATAAATCTATTTCCTTATAAAAAATGTCATTGATTTTTAGCTCAAAATATCATTAATCTTTTTATAGGTATAACTTGTATTTGGAGAAACAACAAGTTATTTATACTTTTCTAAATGACTCACGTATACCAAGATAATAATAACCCGAGAAAATGTATTAGTGAACTTATTAAAAATAAACTCTTTCTCGAAACATAACTACATTCATGTAGTTAACCTATACATAACACATGAACCAGAATTTTTTTCCTGAAACCAACAACAAATGGGCAAGTATTTTTGTTCATCATTCATTAGATGAACACATTATTATTCCACAATAAGACGTAACCGACTAGGTGTAGGTTAAAACTTCAAACCTATGGCTGTTGGTTGTAAGTCAAAACTAAAACGATTCCTTAAAATATTGTATTTAATAATATATTGTAACACAATACCACAAATTATTAAAATATGTTAAACGATAGTTTTTTTAACATTTCAATATTATTCCTGTATTGGATCACACATCAAGTTTGATCTTTTGCGAAAAAATATCTTCTTTAATAGATATTCGAAATAGTTAAGTTGTATAAAATTCAAATCATGAAATTATAATAAAAAAAAAATATTTAACTATATCGAATAGTGTATATAATATATTGCATAATATTAAACCAATGCGTAGATCCATGATGATATGTTGTATTCTAAGGGAAATATTATGTACTAAAAGTAAAGGTTGTATCTTTATATCGCTATCATTATTATCGAATGATCATTATAAACATGCTGAACTTCAAATGTTGATTATCTTTAAAATTAACGTCTCACAAGTCATATTACGAATTTTAAGTGATAAAACACTTAAAGATCAAAAATCTCGAGACTTTGTGGACATTTAAAAATGTATTTTTAAAAAAAAAATACATTTCAATTCGATTTCAATGAGACACGCGCAATTTAGCAGATTAAAAATTACTCGAATCTTGAGTGATTTTGAACGTATCAATTTGTTTAGTAAATAGTTTACAACTATTGCCTATATTACTCCTGCGAGACGTATTCATAAAATAGCCTCCATGAAAATCACACTAGACAATATAATTATAAAATCGTATGTTTAGTTTTTATTTATGACAGTTTTCGTTCGAAATTAGTTATACGACAAACATATTAGGCTAGATCAACTTTTTATCGTCGTACAAACAAGTATATTATCTACTCCTATGCGCGTGAATAGAATTAATTTAATAACGTACAGTCGTGTAACATTGGTTTTATAATGTCATTATTAGGGCCCGGATTCATATGCGACAAAAATCTATAAAATATGCAGTTTCATATCATACATTTGCAAAAAATATGCAAAATAAGTTTTTTTCTTCAAATTAACAAACTATAATGTTTTGAGTAAAAAAATTACACAATATAAATATATTGTGTATAAAAATTTGCTAAAATTTATTAAAAAACCACATACATGTACACACAATGTAAACACTTACATCGTGTAAGTATGAAAATATTATAAATTAATTAGGTAAGTATGATAAAAAATTATTATTTTGAAATTCAGAATAACATTGTTTTTATAAAATTGTGTTTTAAAATATTAGATAGGTATACTATTTATATTAAATTATTATTTTGAGACGAGTACCAGCATAAAGTAATACATATAGATTTTAAGTTTTCGAATTGAAAGGATCTACGATTATCTCGGAGCATACTTTTGTACTTGGAAGAACTTCTTTCGAAGTCACAAGATATAATTGGTGTATATTTAAGACTGAATAGATCTTCAACCGACAGTTCCTCGTCGTCGTCACATTCATTACCTCACCGTCGATGTACACCTATCGGCTATCGATAGTATTAATAATGGATTACTTACGATCGACAGTAGATATTTTTACAGACGTAAAATATACGAATTGTAAAATATGCAACATTTATGCAACTAAAAAAAAATGTGCAATAAATATGCATTTTCATTCAAATATGCAAAAATATGCAAAAAAAAACTGACCATAGAATCTACACATTACGAAACGTCGACATTTATAATCAAAATTATTCTAGGTGAATTATAGAAGAATATGCATTTGCATATAAATCCGGGCCCTAGTCATTATACTTAAAGTACCGTAGACGTTGCGTCGCCGTGCTCGGCAAAAGTTCATAAACGAAGACGATCTTAGATTAAAGAGTATTGACGATTAGGATAGTCTATCAACTTAACGGCGGCCTAGAAAACAGGCGAACGTAGTCAATGTTTTGAATTAGTTTGCAAATGTTCGGAAAATATCGTCATCGAACGTAAGTACTGTGCATGGATTTCGTGAGATAAAAGCGGTAAAAACGCAGGGAGCACCTAGCTTCGGGTAGGTTTGGGGACGCCGCCGGCGTACGGTGCGACCGTGAAATCCGCGGTTTGAGGAATCTCTAGAAAAGTGTGTTGAATTTCAAAGACGAGAAAAAAAACGGACTTTCGATATGTGAACACTACGCCGGAGAAAGGTTGGCTTAACGGGTGACATTAATGCAGATCGTAATCGATTTCGATTTCCGGTCGCAGCGCTACACGAGACGGACGTGGAAAAAACCGCGTGGACCGTATAATATAAGCGATGATCCATTAACTCGCCCGTAAATCTCTGAACGGTGTGCCGGGTTTCGCCGGCTCGCAATTCCACCGGGCCCTGTTCCCGATCCCGAGTTCCTTTTGATTTCTTAATCGACCACGGCCGTGGTCCCCCACACACCGGTACGGTTTGACGGCAACGTGCAACAAGTCACAAATCGTTTTGGCGTCGCGACGGTTGCCCACGAATCAAAACGCGTATCTCGACGAGTCGTGAAACGCCGCGCAAGTAGGTCGCGGCATGATGGCGCGTGGAAGAATTTGAATTTTTGTCAGACGCTCGTTGGTTATTACGTACAGTGTGTCAGACGTGAAGGGAACTGCCGCCACACGAAAGTGTTTTGGAAAATCTTTTTTTTTTTTTTTTTTTTTTTCGTAACCGGTATGAGTCGACGTCGAGATATCGAGTCCGAGATACGTTCAATTAAATCAGCAGCCGACGGAATCGATAATACGTGCTTTTCATTCGAATCGCATCCGCTCGATCGCGTATTATTTCGACAAAGTCGAAAAACTTTTCAAAAACGTGTCGTCCCCGAAACTCATATGGAAAAACCATAAAATGTCCGTCACAATACACATTTGTTTTTTTACAAGAAAAACGCTCGTCGAAATAGAACATAAAGATTGGTGATCGATCAAACCGCACGAAGTTTGATTTGAATACGAATCATGTGTCGTGGTTGTGACGTTACTTTTCGAACCGACGACGTCGACTATAATATTATGGTCGGAATGATTCAGTCGCGTTTTTAACCTAACGGTGTAAAAATAATTGTTGCTCGGCTCGATGTTTATTAACGCAACGTGGTTTTCCATTTCGGTCGGTATATTATCATGAAAATTAGTTTTTTTTCCCTTCAAATTAAACACAAATTGAAATGTGCAGGATTTAATACTGTACTCGTACACCGGCAACTTTGCCTCGGGTCCTGCACAAACTGCAGTTGAGTATATGTTAATATATGATTAGAAAATAGAAATAGCTCTCACAACCGGATAGTCTCTGCGCGTGCACACACTGACACACACTGACACACACACACACACACACACACACACACACACACACACACACACACACACACACACACACAAGTATAATACATGGTTTCTCGTGGTGTTTTAAAAAGCAAAATGCGTATGCGTTTTCTCGACATGATGGGAACGTACTACGGAGGTCAGAATTTGTAATGCTTGGAATACTGTTCACCGTCTTAAACGACGCTGACTCGAACTCATATGGAAACACCATCTTGCCCGTAAGCTGTGATATGTTTCACGTAAACCGACTTCAGAAGAAATTTGAATGTACAAATTGAACGTGAACGTCTTAAATAAAAAAAAGTCTCTGGCTAATCGGGTCGTGAGACTTTTTTTGTAAACTTCAATGTTACAATTATCGTTACTTTATAGTACACTGCATTGAAGAGAAGTTTTACTCGGTACCATTTGATTTAAAAAATGATCTATTGTTTATTTAAAATTCAAAATAACCAACACCATGTTCGTTTTACCCGAGGGCCGAAAGGACGAAGAACGAAGTCCACATCATTAACTTACCATCCTTTTTTTGCAAATTATCTTGATTGGAATTCCTTGATTCAATTTATTTATTATTTTAAATAACGCTTAATAAAGTTAAATCACATATCTATAAAAAAAACAATGAAAAACCAATATCAAATGATACTATAAAAATTATTTCTATGATATAAGTTATTTTCCATAATCAAAGATTTTAATGTTTATTTTTCTTTGTATAGTGTAATGTCTTACCACCTTATGTTGTTACTTATCATAAACGTTCTGTATAAATAAAACTATGTACCTGTTGTCATAGGCGTGACTAAACTTCATCCGCAGTGGCAGCCTAGCTAATGACCGGCGCCATCACACATTTTTTGTGACGAGAGGGGAGGGGTGTAGCTTCCTTATGAAATATTTGTAAAACTTCAAAAAGTCTCATACACAGCTCTAGTTTACATCACCTATAGAAACACAATATTGATCTAGATATCATCATTTTAAATAATTAAAATCCAATGATGTAGCATTTTACATTAAACAAAAGTATGGTATAGTGAGTTCGGTAATAAAAAGAAATACATGATGTGTACGTGTATTCATGAAACAAAATAACTTAATTCTTTAAATAGTACATAACATGACAATAAAAAATAAAAACAAGTAAAAAAACATAATATTTAAATTATTATATGATATATTTTAAAGGACAAGTCTTCTTTTTGTTGGAACATTTTTAAAATCATCAATAACTTTTTCAACATTAATACTACCACTCCGTGCCATGTCTACGATGGACCTTAGACTGACTACAGAATAATGAATTAATGCTATCAATAGTTTTAAAAATAGTGCCTACACTAATAGCAAATCATACTAGCAGAGACAGTTGAGTTGAGAGTTACCCAAGTACATAACATTATTTTTTTTCGATAAGGATCATGTATGGACACCATTATACTATAGTATGTTATTACTTATTACTTATTAGCAAATAAAGATACTTGATTTAAAATAAAATTTGGAACCCATCCGACTTAAAACTCGGCTGACCGGCGCCTTTGGAAAATTGCAGGGACAGCCTAGGTACCCTAGGCTGCCACCGTAGTCACGCCTATGCCTATTGTGTATGTATAGTACACTTCGTAGGTGTATGATATTATTTCAGTAGACACTTAATGGGTATATAAATCTCACGGAGGTATATGATATTAGTAACATAGTATAATATAGTTTATGCATATATATATATATATATATATATATATATATATATATATATATATATATATATATATATATTAGGACGTAACATAACGTCAACTTTTAATCACACATATTTTAGACCCGGATCCGTTTTTGTACTTAGAGAAGTTAATATTTACCAGTTTAAAATTTTAACTGAATCGGTTAAATTTGCTTTTTTTTTGTTTTTAAACTTGAATCTTTTAACCGTTGACGTCTTATGTGAAATCAACGCCAGTGAATTCTTTTTGTTGTCAATTTTATCATCTCTTATTTTGCTATACTCTCCGACGAAATCGGATATATTAACATAAATATCATCAGGCCGTTGCACATAATAATATGACGATCAGTTCACTTTCACGAGAGACGGTCACACACCACGAAGGTCAGCATTTTGTTGTGGACGGAACACCGTTTGCCGCCGACTCATTGTCGTACGGCACTGGTTAGACGGGTACCACCTGAACGGCTCGAACGTTCCGACCGCAAAAGTCCTTGGCCGATCGAGTCGCGACGGGACGCGGCGCCCGGAGCACACGGAAAACTTTACCGCGGCTGTAGACCGTGCGGGCGGAAACGACGACGTGGCCGAGACGGACTCGCGGGATTACGACGAGCTCGTGTCGGACGATCGGGCCCCGACGCGCCGTTGGATGCGGGACGGCCGGTGGCAAACGCACGAACACGGCGATTCGCGGCCACAACGACTATATCAGGTCCGTCGTCCTGGCACCCGCAGGTTAAAATTTTGAATGAAAAACTATACCGAATTTTAGTAATTAATTCGTAATTTTTTGTAACCTCGATTTTGGAATTTGTAACCTCAACAATTTAACGTAATACAACTTTTTGGTTTCGGGTGCTGGAATGACGCCTTCCTGGAACCCGCAAACAGAAATAATGATCGGAACGACTTCGGATCTTTTTTAACTTTTAGTAATTAATTCGTAATTTTTTGTAACCCCAATTTTGGAATTTGTAACCTCAACAATTTAACGTAATACAACTTTTTGGTTTCGGGTGCTGGAACGACGCCTTCCTGGAACCCGCAAACAGAAATAATGATCGGAACGACTTCGGATCTTTTTTAACTTTTAGTAATTAATTCGTAATTTTTTGTAACCCCAATTTTGGAATTTGTAACCTCAACAATTTAACGTAATACAACTTTTTGGTTTCGGGTGCTGGAACGACGCCTTCCTGGAACCCGCAAACAGAAATAATGATCGGAACGACTTCGGATCTTTTTTAACTTTTAGTAATTAATTCGTAATTTTTTGTAACCCCAATTTTGGAATTTGTAACCTCAACAATTTAACGTAATACAACTTTCTGGTTTCGGGTGCTGGAATGACGCCTTCCTGGAACCCGCAAACAGAAATAATGATCGGAACGACTTCGGATCTTTTTTAACTTTTAGTAATTAATTCGTAATTTTTTGTAACCCCAATTTTGGAATTTGTAACCTCAACAATTTAACGTAATACAACTTTTTGGTTTCGGGTGCTGGAACGACGCCTTCCTGGAACCCGCAAACAGAAATAATGATCGGAACGACTTCGGATCTTTTTTAACTTTTAGTAATTAATTCGTAATTTTTTGTAACCCCAATTTTGGAATTTGTAACCTCAACAATTTAACGTAATACAACTTTTTGGTTTCGGGTGCTGGAACGACGCCTTCCTGGAACCCGCAAACAGAAATAATGATCGGAACGACTTCGGATCTTTTTTAACTTTTAGTAATTAATTCGTAATTTTTTTTAACCCCAATTTTGGAATTTGTAACCTCAACAATTTAACGTAATACAACTTTCTGGTTTCGGGTGCTGGAACGACGCCTTCCTGGAACCCGCAAACAGAAATAATGATCGGAGTGACTTCGGATCTTTTTTAACTTTTAGTAATTAATTCGTAATTTTTTGTAACCCCGATTTTGGAATTTGTAACCTCAACAATTTAACGTAATACAACTTTTTGGTTTCGGGTGCTGGAACGACGCCTTCCTGGAACCCGCAAACAGAAATAATGATCGGAACGACTTCGGATCTTTTTTAACTTTTAGTAATTTATTCGTAATTTTTTTTAACCCCAATTTTGGAATTTGTAACCTCAACAATTTAACGTAATACAACTTTCTGGTTTCGGGTGCTGGAACGACGCCTTCCTGGAACCCGCAAACAGAAATAATGATCGGAACGACTTCGGATCTTTTTTAACTTTTAGTAATTAATTCGTAATTTTTTGTAACCCCAATTTTGGAATTTGTAACCTCAACAATTTAACGTAATACAACTTTTTGGTTTCGGGTGCTGGAACGACGCCTTCCTGGAACCCGCAAACAGAAATAATGATCGGAACGACTTCGGATCTTTTTTAACTTTTAGTAATTAATTCGTAATTTTTTTTAACCCCAATTTTGGAATTTGTAACCTCAACAATTTAACGTAATACAACTTTCTGGTTTCGGGTGCTGGAACGACGCCTTCCTGGAACCCGCAAACAGAAATAATGATCGGAGTGACTTCGGATCTTTTTTAACTTTTAGTAATTAATTCGTAATTTTTTGTAACCCCGATTTTGGAATTTGTAACCTCAACAATTTAACGTAATACAACTTTTTGGTTTCGGGTGCTGGAACGACGCCTTCCTGGAACCCGCAAACAGAAATAATGAATATTTGGTAGGGCCAAAAAATTTTTATCGACTCTTATAAAAACAAATCTAAGAAAAATCGAATATTTCAAATGCCTATAAATAGCTTAAAAATAAACGAAATAATTTTTAAGATTTAGTGGGACGTACATCTCTCCAGTCCCTAGTTTGTAATTTTTGGGACTTTCAACAACCAAAAATTAGTATGTAGGTAATTACCATAAATTTGCATTTCTGTTTACATAAATTCCGTACCTTTAGTTTCGGTACTACAACAAAAAACCGGGTGGGGGGCTGGAAAACGTGTCATCCATCGAGTCAAAATGTTGAATTGTCATTTTTTTCTATCACCAATATTAACATGAATTCGTACGATTTTGAGATCTTGGGATAGATATTGATTTTCGGGATCATGGGATCTTAATATAGATTCCAAAAGACCAAAATCAAGAAAAAGTTCCCGATTTCACGGAGATCTCTGGTATTTTGACATTGATTTTGAGACATTGGTTTGTGATATTGGGAAAGTTGTATATTGATGGTGATTTTTGTATCTTGGAATCTTATTCTGACCTCTAGTTATACTTAATGAATTTGAAGCTCATAGAGTTCAGAGTGAAATTTTAATTGTTTACTTTAGGTGATATGATACCTGCCCATATACCGACTACTAAAAGTTTGAGGCAAATAAAAAGTAAATTATCAACATCAAGTAGGTTACATCCGGATCCGATTGTGACATTAGGGATTCTTAAGAACAGCGATGGAGGGTCGGCTATTCGTGACATTGGTTACGATAAATTTTTTATTCATTTCTGGAGTGACTTGCAATTAAAAATATATAAAGACCATTATGCAAAAACCAAGTCACCAACCATTAGTATAGACGCAACTGGAGGTTGTTGTCGAAAAATAAAAAGACATGATAATCAATTGAGCAATTCTATATTTTTATATGAGGGCATCATGGAGGTAGATAATAAAAGTTTTACTGTACTCTCAATGTTGTCAGAACAACACGATAATGTGTCAATTTGTTTATGGCTTAAAAGATGGCTCCGTAATGAGGTTAAGCCCCCTAAAGTTACAATAACAGATCAATCAATTGCTTTGATGTCTGGTATAGTTCAAGCATTCACGCAATATGATTCACTTGCAAAATATTTGGAAGTATGTTTCCAACTTGTTCAAGGAAAAACGAATGAAAACATTCCAAAATGTTATATTTGTAATGATATTAATCACTTCGTACACTTATTTACACAATGGCCTCCGTTAAAAAATTCCAAGTATCCAAGGACCAAACAATTGTTTTCTCGAGCAATGGGACTCCTTGTGTTATGTACTTCAATGGACGAAGTAAAAGATATATTAAACGCTATTTTTACAATAATTTCAAGTAGATTTGACGGTCTTGTTTTGAATTCTAATAATGAAACACCATGTTCTAAGTCTAAAAGATTTCTTCAATCAAAAATTACAGCTAGCAATATAAATGAAATATTTGAAAATGAGATTCACTATGATGCAGATATTGAACATGCTTCAATTAATGAAAAAGAAATACATAATTTTGACTGCGCTAAATCATTTAAAGATTGGGCAAAATTAATATCTATTGAATGTAAAAAAAATGTTGAAGATATCGAAGGTGAATACGATAATGCGCAATATTTACCCGAACTAGAGATTTTTATAATAAATGCGATGAAATTATTTCCTTGTTGGTCTGCTATAATGATACCAATATTTGAATCCGACAAAATTACTGTTTCTAGTACAAGGGTTGAAAGCAATTTTAATCAATTGAAAACTGGCGCACATAATTGCATAAAATGTAGAAAAGCAGTTCACCTTTTTGGCTGTTCGGTTCCGGCATTAGGTACAGAAGAAGGATTTGGTGAAGTGAGACTTTGTTTAGATTGTAATAAAAAAGAAAGCAGTGTTGAAATAGAGAATCTATCGTTTGAAAATTGGAAAGGGAAAGGGAAAGATCATAATGATTAAAAAAAAAAACGTTCAGTCAAATCTTATCTTGAAAAACAGCCAGGTTTTGATCACCTTGATACTAACCATAAAGGATCAATCATACCAATAGTATTTTTGAAGAATGGATCAACTAATAAAAAAAAACCAATTTCAGTCCCCAAATCAGGAAAAATTATTCTGAGTAATACGTGTCCCGCTGATTCTTTACTCACAATTTTAGCTACTTCTGCCGTAGATAGTACGTTGTACAATACATTTTTAAGCAGCATTAATGGATCGGAGACTATTGATTTGGTTTTAAATATGATAGCAGATAAGAAGACAAATCAATCCGTTTACAAGCAAAGAGCATTATTATTACTAAAACATTTTAGTATGAATAGTAAAACACTCATAGGAGGATTGAAGTTAGTGAACACAATGACAACAATAACTGCTATAATTCAAAAATTGTTAAAGGGATTTCCATCATTTATAAGGAAAAGTAAATGCTTAAATAAAATATGTAGTGATAAAACAGACACCCAAGAACAGTCTACAGTTATTTCTTTTAACGTGTTTGATGGTATTATAAATCTACAAATGGAAATATACAATTTCTTTTTACCAAGCAATGATTTATATTTTGTATGCAGCCACCAAAAAAATGTAACTGTGGAACTACCTCAACATTTATTTATTGAACTAATAGCTGTACCACAAGGTAAATTAAGTACATATATAAATAATGTTTGAGTTATTTCATTTTTATCCTTATAAATAACAGTATTGAATATTGATCGAAACCTAGACACAAATTAAGTCAGTATGGGTATAGGTACCTAACTAAATTTTATCTAGATAAATAATTAAAATCGTGCTTACCTATATCTAATAAAATTATTATTCAGGATTTACATTATTAATGTTTAAATATATTTATCAAGATAAATCATGTAGTATGCTATTTCAATTTTTTATATTCACTTTTTTTAAATATTTTCTAAAGGAACAAAAGTTTTATTTAAAAAATGTAATTTGTTGTTATTTTTTCAAATACACTTTTAGATGTAAATTTTTTTTTTTATTTATTTAAATATAAAATCGTTTTATAACAAACATATAACACAAAACCATAAACAATATTATACACTATAATAATAATTATGAAATATATCCTTGATTAAAATTCTAATATATTAACACTAACACGAATCATTTGTCAATACTCATTACTTTCAATTTTAAATAGGCTCAATTTTTAAATAAATTATACCAATTTATATTTTTAAATAAAAAAAGAAACACATAATAATATTCTAATTTCAATAACAATGTATAAGTAGGCACAAAGAATATTTTTCTATAGTTAAATTGAATTTAAACCTACATTCCGTTTATAAGTACTTAATATTAAACTTAAAATTACGCTTCATAAAATTCAAAGTTTTATTAAAAATGAATGGAAATGAAAATAAAAATAATAAGTTGTGTATTTGAATGACGTTTTTATGAGTATAAAAATATGTTATAGATCTAAAAAAATCAATAAGCTTTGGAAATGATTTTGACATACAATCGATTGAAATTCTACAAAATTTTGCCGGAACAGTCAACTGGACATTAAAAGATATTCCCAAACAATTGGTGATACAAAATAATATTTATTTATTAAGAGGAATAGTGGAATTTAAAGGAAGTTCAAAGAGTGGACTAAGAGTTACTTCTGGTCATTATACCTCATATTCGTATAGAACAAATGGCAAATGGGAACACTATGATGACATGAAAGATAGAATGTCGATTGCAAGTGAAAATAAAGTTGTTAATGTTGAGTTATTATTATATACAGTGTAACTTTTTGTAAATATTGAATAAAATAATGTTATAATAAAGATGAAATAAAATGATGGTATGTAAAAAATTATTCCTTATGTATCAAAATTCGTGATCTAATGATCCATTTATAAAATTTATTTATTTTTAAAAATAATTATAAAATCAAAATTATCTAATTCATAATGCATATTCAAAATGTTAAAAAAATAACAGTTTACAGTGACATCCCATATTATTTCTGTTTGCGGGTTCCAGGAAGGCGTCGTTCCAGCACCCGAATCCAAAAAGTTGTATTACGTTAAATTGTTGAGGTTACAAATTCCAAAATTGGGGTTACAAAAAATTACGAATTAATTACTAAAAGTTAAGAAAGATCTGAAGTCGTTCCGATCATTATTTCTGTCTGCGGGTTCCAGGAAGGCGTCGTTCCAGCACCCGAAACCAGAAAGTTGTATTACGTTAAATTGTTGAGGTTACAAATTCCAAAATTGGGGTTACAAAAAATTACGAATTAATTACTAAAAGTTAAAAAAGATCCGAAGTCGTTCCGATCATTATTTCTGTTTGCGGGTTCCAGGAAGGCGTCGTTCCAGCACCCAAAACCAAAAAGTTGTATTACGTTAAATTGTTGAGGTTACAAATTCCAAAATCGGGGTTACAAAAAATTACGAATTAATTACTAAAATTCGGTATAGTTTTTCATTCAAAATTTTAACCTGCGGGTGCCAGGACGACGGACCTGACAATATCGATCTGATATATCATCCGCGAGATGTGTCCGCAATGAAAAACATTGATTGTGATACCGTGATAACGATTTGATAATTTCGGAAATGAATTTGCCATGTTCTCTATATTTTGCTCGATTTAGGCGGTCGTTTTGATTTACGAACATGAAACGAGTGGGCCAAGTTCACGAATGTGTCTCGAGTAGGTAACCTAACCTAACCAACTGTATATTAATACAGTAGTCACTCGATAATTCAAAAAACTCCATAAATCGAACTAAACGCTAAGTCCCCTGAGAAAACCTCTATAATTAGAAAAAAATACGTGTATTCCGGTCCCCTCGATAATTCGAAATGTCTGTCGGTGAGGCACACTCTACAATTCGAATTTTTTATTCAACGAATCTCTATAATTCGAATTTCTTTAAACACAATTATATGTACGTTCATATGTATAAGGATTATGTACCTACAATCTATTTAACGTTCTCGTAATGAAACTAATAACGTAGATGGTTAAATATTATCGTAGTTCAATGTTATCGTATCTTACCTACCTAATTTATACCAAAATAAACCTCTGCTATGCAACAGACTAGAAGTTCCTGTATCATTTGAAGACTTTATTCACTTTGACGATAATGTCGCAACTTCTCGTACTTTTACTGACGAGGAAATTATTCAATCTACTTCAGCCAATCAGCACAATTCTGACAATGATGACTAGGAAGAGGAGGCGGAGGTGGAGGTTCCTGTCATATCGTTAAAAGAAGCAAAATTTTTTATGTCAGGATTACGTCAATTTTTTGCGCAATCTGAAATGGACGAAAAAAGATGCGATACAATTTTCAATGCTATCAGTAAGTTAGACAACGCTATGGACCAGATTGTGACCAACAATTTTTCACAAAAAAAAATAACAGATTTCTTTAATATGTAATATGTATGTAAAATATAATAATAAATAAATATCAAATAATAATTTTAAAATATAAATAATAATATTTATAATAAGTAAATGTCAAAATAAACGTAATACATTATTTAAAAATTTTCACCTCTCTTTAATTAGAATTAATTTTTTTCCCTCGATTATTCGAACACTCGGTAAATCGAAAACCTCTATAAATCTAATTTTTAACTCGGTCCCCAGAATTTCGAATTATCGAGTGACTACTGTACGTGCAAACTACGTCGACAGCATAAGCGTGTTATGCAGTGTAGGGAAACGAAGGGGCCATTTGAAGTCTTTTTACGTAGAAACGTATAGAGAGACAGAAGTTATTTGATTTTCTATTAAAAAAAAAAAATATTAATAAGTAAGTGTCGCTTCACTCCAATCCACAATACGTTCAAACTCGATGTTTTTGTGTGTGAAATAACAGTGTCGAAGTGTTTAAAAAGTTTCACCACTGAGCACTTATTTTGTCGTGTTATTCGCATGTCTTCTATTTGCGCCGATGTTCGCACAAGCGGTATAGTGAAAATAGATATTTATAGACTGTGAGAAACGTTCACATCGTAATTTACGGTCCAAAATTTAAATGCTTACAATTAATTTTTGTTTTTTGTTTTTGGATTCACAGTCAGTTTTTATTTATTTATTTTTTTTTTTACAGGTAATTTTTTAGGTACGATCTTGATAGATTTTAAATGATTATTTTCTCCTAGAACGATAGAACCCTCGACCGACTCGACAGTACAATTCGATTATTCAATCATAACGCCATCACTAGATACGAAGGAGACGAACTAGTTGCGTCCGAGTCTTCCAGATAACACATTTTGGCCAAGTAAACGTTTTGTTTCATTGGTCATTAGCGTCTACGAACATAAGACGAAAGTCATCCACTGACTTAATGATTTTATTTTACTGTTTTCAAACGTGTAATCAAAACTATCACTACCGTTTACTAAATAATACATATTATATTATGTAGTGGGTATCACTGGTATGTATTTATTTATTTTGACACATTAATGCTCGGCAGCTATTCATACTCTCTGTGGTGGCCTAGAAATAAATCAATAAGCGTTTTTTTACGGTATTACATTTTGAAAATAAAATTTCTACGTTTTCGTAAAACTTATACGTGGAGAAAAATTGCTGACTGACTTAAATCGATAGCCAATCAGAAATGTGTATGTGTTTCAATCGTTTAAGTACATTCGTACAACCGGTGCCTTCATAAAAAATAAACATGATGTCGAACTCAAACTGGTGAGTGCTTTTAGTATATCGAACTCGCGGTAAACGTTAGCTAAAGAAAACGGCAAATGTTCGTTATGTGTATTCTATTGATTTGTATTGTTTGATTATTATTGATTTGTTAACGTGGGACACAAATTTACGCTGAAAAGGTCACTTTGAAAGTGTACCGGACGCAACTGGTCTGCACCCTTTCCGGAGACGCGACTCACCCGCTTAGAGGCTAACGGGACGCAAGTAGTATTCTCCAGATACGAAAAGCCCGTTCGATTAACATATCGCATCCGTTTATCTTCATGTTGTTGTTGCTGTTGCGGGTGATGCTACTGCTGCTGTACGAAACCGTAATGCGTTTAATAATACTAATATTATTATTATTATTATTATTATTATTATTATTATTATTATTATTATTATTATTATTATTATTATTATTATTATTATTACTATTAGGCGTGCTGCACGCGCGTGTGTGTAAATATCGATAGGATCTTGACGACGTGTGACTGACGCACGTTATAAAATTAACGTCCCACGAAAAGCCCATTAAATCGCGGTTACGGTGTGCCGCGAGGACGGGCCGTCGAGGACGAGCAGTAGACAAAACGTAGTAGTAGTAGTCGGCTGACTCGTTGTTTTTGTCGCACCGCGTTCTCGTACAATAACGGGTCGGAGAGGTATGCGGTTATTTGTTTTTTTCCTTTGTTTTTATTTTCGTCGAATAATATCTTCGCGGGCCTCAGTCCAAAGAACCCCATCGAGGATCCGCTCGTGAATTTTTGATTTCCGCCAAATTATCGGTCGGCTACGGTTTTCAGTAATTTTTCCATTACGGCTTAGAACAATAAAACGAATAAAATATATACTTCGATTCGCTTTTGATCTGTTGAATAACACTTTCGGTAATAAAGTCGATGTATAAAAATAGATATTAATTTGATATTATTATTGTTGATTTGTTCGTTTTCGTAAAAAAAAAAAAAAAGTAAATATAAAAATAAAGTAAATATTTGTGGTTAGGCTATGATAATTTATCAATGATAAATTGACAGTTTGATTCATAAATTATTGATTTTATATTTTTTAGATGATAATTATGATTATTGATTGAAGGGCAGCGAAGAAAAAATGTGTGTTTACAGGTTAGGCTGTGAAGTGTTAAAAATTTTATTCATACTATGTTTCGATCAAAGAGACCTCACGTATAAGTAGAAGTCCACAGGAAAATCCCGATTTCTCCATCTGCCCATCCGCAACTGGTTGCAATCGAGATGTGCACGCTTTCCATTGGAGGTGGTAAAGGCATACTTAAGAAGATGTTAGGGGCGCTTATCACCCCCGAGGTAAACACGAGCACATTTTGTTAATTTTATGAACATTTACGCGTTGTTTATTTTTTATAAATGTGAAATCAATCGAATCAATACAAATCTCTATAACCATATGCATATCATTTGTAGCGCGTAAAAGATGTTTTTCGTCCGAGCGCCGTATTAAGAATGATTGATTCCGAACTAGACGTTGCAAAACAGATTGACAGTCTGATTCTCATTTTCTATCGAAAGAGATGTACTCAGTCAATTCTATGTATACGATATCGCGAAGTGATTTTGGGTGCGCTTGCTTTAAGAAATACAAAGACGTGTTCGTTACAAATAAAAAAATAAATCGTTATAATATCAACCGCAGCAGCTACTAAATTTGGCTGACGTTAAATTGAGTCCCGCAAATATTTTTGGATTATCTGAGTTGAGTCCGGCCAATATTATTAGGTTATTCGAGTTGAGTCCCTTCAGCCTATTAGCGTTACCCAGGAGACACCACGTGGAGGTTGGCTGTGTAGTCTCCCAAAAATGTGTGTGTTTGCTTTCATTGTTTTTAGTAATAATTTTTTTTAATAATAATAATAAAATAATTTTTTTAAATAGTATTAGATAATTTTTCTTTTAAATAATAATAGTCATGTATACCTATCTGTTATATTGAATAAAACGTTATTAGTTTCGATTATTTACTCGTCATACACGGCGTTACATTTTTAATTTACTGCGTAGAAGAGGGAAAAGTCCACGCACGGTCGTCGGACGGGGCTCTAATTATTATCCTAGCACCCTCTGAAATCCGACTCTAGATGCGCCTACGGGTCTGGCGATTGTTTTCACCGGTCGTGTATTATTATAATGCTGTTACCGTCGTGATCATTATTATCATTACTACTACTATTATTATTATTATTTGTGTTATTGTCGATTATCGATCCTCGCGGCCGTCGTCGACGTCGGTGCGCCGCGCTTAATAATAGTGATGATTCGATTATAACGTGTTAACGCGCAGTTTCCAGCGTTGCCCCGCGACGGCAGAGGTCATCGTGAGCCGCGGTGGTCAACAATGCCGATCGTGCGACCGTGTCGATTTCCACGCGCGCATACGAGTTTGTACTTTGCAGACACGGGTGACGAACACGATCGCCCGGCGACACGACGAACCCGCCGACCGCAGTGCCCTCCGTGCGCCGGCTGTTGTGGGCGATTTCGATCGTTTTCGATCTCCAACACAATCAATCCGACTTCGTCTTGCTGCACGCGGTTAGGTTTACGCAGTTTACCACCTGCTTACGACGTAAAACGATAGCCGCAGTGTCGACGCAAGCCGCAGATTTGTGGCTATTCTACGTTTGGGAAAACGTGAAAAACACACAAAAAAAAGAACGGGGACGAATCGGTCGTCACATATATTTTATTATTACATACAAACCATGATTATTAATAATTTAATTGTTGAATATTCGATAATTGTTTATTTTTATTTTTTTTTTAAATAACACTTATTTAACTGGCAAATCGTTCGATCGTAGAATGATTTAGAAACCAATAGCACAGGGTACTTACAAAAATTATTTTATGTTATGATTTAAAAGATAATAATAATAACAAAATTAAAATTGGTTATTTTCCATAAATAAATATTTTATAAGTATATTAATATTGATTTTCCTTGTAATATTACGTTTTACAACCTTTTTTTTTTAATAATGTACGATGTATGTGTTGTGTACGTAATATGAGTGTAAAACGTACTAATGTCGTTTTAGTACGTATCATAATTCATAACGTATACATTTAATCATACATTTTAAATCCGAATCTGTATTTATGTCCGGTAAAGTTGATATTTCCCAACTTCAACCTAACCAGTTTAATTTATTACTTGATACCTTACAATTTTTAACTGAAGGCACTTATGCAAAATCTAGCTCAGTTAATTTTTTTACAACTCATATTCGCTTACACGTATATATGTGCACACACACTGTATATAATATATACTCTGAATACTTCTTTTCACTCAATTCACTTACTATTTTTTCATTTAACGTTGTATACATATAGGGTGATTTTAAGCATGCCCATTGTTTATCCAATTTTCAACCCTACGTAGTTCATGCACTTTATGTGTTTCAAATAAAATCTAATAGGATTTATTACATTATAATAATAATAATAATAATTAATAAAATTATACTACATTTTTAAGCAAAAAATAATTTGTCATATTATTTAAATCTATATGTATGGTTCTTGAGTTTTTAATTAAAATCTTAAATCTTTACAACTATTAATCTCACAATATTATGAAAGAGAATATATTTTTTCTAGTGATTGTGTTATTTGTATTATTGTAAAACAAGTTTATGAGATATAAAAGCATATTAAATTTAGAGCAACGGATCAGTAGTAAAAGAATATTTTTGCGAGTCTCTACTTATGTCTCTTAATTTATTTGTATAATAATAAAAATGTAACTATACAATTCGAGAAAACTGATACACTTATAAAAATCACTTTCTTCATATATAGATATACACATACATTTTATTAAATTGTTTCAAATAAATTTATAATTTTTTTAAATTGTACATAAAATGTTTGTGTATTCAAATTTGAACGATATACAGGATCGAAATGAGGATACACATGCTTGAAAAATCACCCTGTTTAATGTTTATTTTAGTTATATTACCTTCAACATGTTTGATTGCTAAAGACCGGTAAACTTTACCCTAAGCGTACCATTTTTCTTCATCTCGAAAATGAAAATAATGTGATAACAAATCAATTATTACGCAGTGTAAATTTAAGGTGTGCCACTCGAGTTATTTTCTGTGCGTGATTTATTTCTGCACTGCGAAAAAATTGTCTACGGTCGCTCTTGGTGCACCGGTGTAGTAGAGATTGAAAATATCTCAACACGTGTTTCTTAGATACACATACAGATACGACCCGAGTTGTATAAATGTATAATTTAATAAATGATACGCATTACCCGGTAGATAATCGCAAGCATTTTTATTTTTAAAACAAAAAACAAGTCTTTGTGATTATTTTAATGATATTTTATTTTTTTTTGAAGGCGTGATATATACAAGCTATAAATAAAAATCACGAGGTCACAGATTGAATGTCGACCAATAAAGTGAAACGGGAAACCTGTAACCGGGGTTTGCACGAAATACGACTATTATAATTCATATGGGTAGTGTGGCTTCATTAAAATAATTATGTCCAGCAACAGATATTATGACCTCCGTTCGATCGTCCAAGTCTCGCCATGATATATTGAAGATTTGCAATACAAAAAAAAAAAATATATATATATATACATACATACGTACATACATACATATACCCATTTGCTTGAATGACTCGTATTTTAATTTATACAGTCACTGAATAATACGTAATTTATTAACAACTGTAATTCGTATTATATTGAAAAACATTACAATTTACTTTAAATGATTGATTGTGTACGAGCTACATTAAAATACAGCATTCAGTTAGATCTTCAAAAGTCTCAGTCGAAATAGGTACGATCGATTTGACTATAGAAGTGTATATTTCTAAAGACGTTTCGAGTACCATTAATTATTCATACTCTAGACAGTTACCTAACCTAACCTAACCTAACCTATCTTAAGATAGTTGTATATAACGATATAGGTATTTCAAGTAACGTCAAAAAAAAAATTAGTTAACACGATGGTTTTAGAATGAGAACTACGAAAACCGCTTCATTATTTTATATTGGATGGACCAATTTTCGCTCAAAATGTTACCTTAAGGTCAACGCCAACGTGTAGATTTTTCTCAAAGAAATGTTATTATTTACAAGCGATAATAACATTTTTAATTAATGTGGGTACCATCACACACCGGCATTGTCGGTAATGAGATGGCCGATAAAACAGCAGATATAGCCACCAAAACAATTAATTTCAAAAAACATTCAACAATCACCAACATACCGCCAAAAGATATTAAAATATCGATAAATAAAAATACCAACACAAATTTACTGGGATTCTGTTCCACTTTCCAACAAATTAAAAAAAGGTTAAAAAATGCACCCTAAAGTGGCAAATTCCCAAAAACCTAAACAGACGACAAGAAGTCTCTCTAACCAGAGCGAGAATCGGACACTCTTTTTTGACCCACGAATTTTTAATTAGTAAATATCCACCACGCATATGCGACAAATGCCAAGCAGACCTCACCATTCAACACATCATTCAAGACTGCCCTTTCTTTCAAAAGTCAAAACATTCGGAACACTCTATCAATACCAAATAACCTAGATCAGTGGTCGGCAACCTGCGGCTCGCGAGCCAAATGAGGCTCTTTCGGTCTAAAGTTGCGGCTCTCCAGCTACACATAAAAATTAATATTTTATGTTCAAAAACAATATTTAATATCTATAAAATAATTTGATATTGCCTGCATGGAGCACAGTCTATCGTTGTCAAATGTTTGTTATAGTATAGTCTATATATATGTACTATAGTGTACATGCCGTTAAAACCGATAATCGCGATGCTATCTACAACTACTCGTAATTAGTCATACGCCGTCCCTATTATAAAAATAGGTTTTTTTTTATTATAAATTTATTACTTTTTTTATAAATTAATTTCAATATTATTGTGTCTGTTAAAATTTAAAAATAAAATTATATTTAAAAAAATTACGAAAATTTTTAGTGGCTCTTTAAAATCTGAAAAATTTTGTGTATTGTAACTTTTGGCTCTTTCGTCAAAAAAGGTTGCCGACCCCTGACCTAGATGAAGCTCTAAACAAAGATAACTCCACAAAAATTTTAAATTTCTAAAAAAAAAATAACATTGTAAACAACCTCTAACCTATATATGTCCAAATTTTATGTAACTCACTCATTTGTAACATGTACACAAGGCTAATAACCATTAGATGTTAAAGCCTCTTTTTTTCTTTTCAATAATAAAAAAATAATAATAATAACATTTTTATTAACAACTTTATTAAACGTAAAAATTACTATTTTAATTGAATATAGTTAATGTTAACGTAATTTAAGTGCAGGCAATATGTAAAATGTGTAAAATTAATAATTTTGTAATACACTATTGGTAATTGATATATAATTGAATATGGCAACCATATTAATAAGAAATAAGATTCTAAATACAAATCAGGTTATCTACATTGCTTTATCACGTTTAAAAAAACAAATTTCAAAAAAAAATTAACAAATTTCAAACATTAAAACTATGACATAGACAAAATAGTGTTCAAAACTAATAACTATGACTGAGATTCCGATGTAATGTCTTTTTTATCTGGTTTTTCAATGCGGGTCGTAAATAGCAAATGTGTTTTGGGTGATATTGATAATTTTAATGTAATTTTTATTTTTCGCTTTTTTTGATAAGTTTAACGCTGAAGGCATGGAAATGTTTGATGATTTTAAGACATTTTCGTAGTTTTTAGAGAATTGACGATTTGTTTATACAATAAATATAAATTGTTGCAATTAATAAAAGACTTTCGGTAGAAACCAGCAAAAAAAATTAAATAAATGAATAAAAGAAGTTGAAATATATTTGTTTAACTATTATTTCTGAATGAATGTATAAAAAGTGATCATGACAAAAGTATCCATTGAATCATATAAAACACTAAAAAAAAAAGCAAAAAGACAAACTTGAAATATAATTTTAAAATTTTGTTGAATAACATGTCTTTAGGCGAAAACCACCTTTTTTGAGTTGGGGTGAAAATTACATTTTGGCGTTATTGTGTATTTATAATCGATGCTCGCCTAGCATTATCCAATGTTCTAAAAATACATTTCACACACTCATTGGTTTGTACGCCAATTATTATGAGATAAAATGTTTCAACACTAGGAAGGACGGTGTAGTCGGTTGCTAGTAATGAGTCGTTAATTGACGAACGTTACATGCAATTAAGACGTCGCGACCGTGCAATAAACTTGGCTTTAGTTCGAAAATTATGATTTTCCGTACGAAATTTTCACTAATACTCGCTTTTGATTCCAATTGTTTTTGAGCGAATTCAACTTTCCCAATAGTAATATTTTCGTGTGAAGTGTTTAGTGGAAAACGTTACAATCCCGTTATACAACTTACGACATAAGCTATGCGATGGCATTGACTGTACAGAGCATCGGTCACATAGACTGGGTTATAATGTTTATATGGTTATGTAATTATTGGAATAATTTTACTTATAATGAGTCGTCATATTTAAGTGATTTCCGACTAGTGATCAGAGTCTCAAATACCCGATAGCTAACAAAACAGACGACGGATGAAAATTTGCATTTATTCAACTACATTTTAGCAATCAATTAGTTTGAAACATTTGCTTGTCGGTGTTCGCAAATGATAACGGGCCTGTTTAATGAGGCCCGTTACATTTTCAAAGAATTTAATAAAACTAAGATAAACAAACGAAAATTATTATCGTACGTGGTATAAATTGAAATAATATCAATCGATTGTACATGTATCCATACCAAGTCAACTTTTTGTTTCTTCGATGAAGCTGTACATTTCTACAGTCGTTTTCTGTAATGCTAAAATCAATACGAATCATAAATTAAATGCATGAATACCTGTATGAAAACGCTTTTATGGTGCTTTGTGTAGTACTACATATTAGATCGTGCTTATGGTGTAAAGTTGATTTTTGGATGCTACGTGCTGCATTAAGCTTGAACACAACTAATTGTTCAAAACCCATGCAGACACTAGATCACCGTGATTTTTGACGAATTCATAAAAAATCAATTTTTTATTTATACTAATGTTTATTAGTATTATAAATAAGGAATTCAAAATCATATCGTTGAAAGACGTGTGACTAATTGTCTTTCTTGAATTTAAAAAGAATAATGATACATTAATTTATAGGAAATGTACGTGCTGTATACGTAATGATTATGAAACACGATTAGAAATATTTCTTTTTGACTATAAATCTATTTGACTCTTTTTTACTAGGATTTGACGGAATGCTCATGGGGGCCCGGATTTTTCTGATTTCCTTAAAACCAATTTTTTTTAAATTTTCTGTATTCAATGTATCGATCCTGGTCCCGGGTCTAAACACCCCCGACCCCCCTCTCGTCAGGCCTGATTAGAACATGATATCTCTTTGAATAACACCTCTACGGCCACTTTTTCTTTGGCCTACCTTTATTCCCGGCACCCTTCTACTGCGCTCAATCATTCGTATACCTCTTCGACCGCCTCTTTGTTTCTCTTTCTCCTGTGCTGTGCCCATTGCACGTGATGCGTACGATGTCGATCTGTTGTCTTTCGTTTTTCTCGCAAGTATTCCGTTGAAAAATAATCGAAACTTTCTCTTGCGATTCTGCAGTGCGCTGTGCCGTGACGCCGGCGAGTGCTTAAAGCGATACCGAGAAAAACGGCGGAGAACGGATGACTCCCGACCGCGGTTCGCCGCGCGAATAATAACCACGTTTTTGGGAGTCGCGACCGGCCGGCTTTCGGAGTGTTTTTCGCAGACACCTCGCTGTACCAGTCACCGCTGTACGTCACGCCGCAGTCGGTCCAAAGTTCACAGTCGGCGTGACCTTCGACCGTTCGAGAACTCCTGAGCTGTCTGCAATCACGTACCGCGCGCGACTAGACTCGAGTTTCAAAATCGTACTCCTCGGTATAATTCGAGACACTCGTCTTGTGAAAATCGATTTTGTGGTTTGAGTATTCATATACGACATTATCATTAATGTATACGGAGATTTCACAACTTTTCACAAATTCATTTCCACCAAATATAAAATACATTTTATGATGACGTACCTACCGGAATAATTTGATGGCAATAATGGAAATAATAATTTCAATGGTGGAACAATGTCTTTCGGGAAAAATTTAAAGTTGAAAATTTACGTAAAAATTGTAAAATAATTTATTTAAACACTTGTGAAAAAAAATTTGTGTCACGATTTTTTAATTATTTCAGTATCGTGTGCGATTTGCATGCGTAGGTCAAATTAAATTTTCAGAAGTTTTCGTCAAATATTAAAAAATATATACCGTTCATGAATTTCACATTTTTCGTCTAATTATCTAGGTCTTATTTTTCCTAATTATGTATAGTTTTTTTTGTTTGCCATAGAAGACAATGTCTTTTTACCAAAATATTCAAAACTTCTTGTTCTATCTGTATTCAACGTTTCATTATGATGGGATTAAGTAATTTCTTCAAATAAATATTTCAAGTTGAAAATTAACGTACAACGGTTTATTACGTACAAATCGAATAAGAATTTACCTAAACATTAAAAAGAATCATCAATCAATCAAAAAAATAAATTTTTAAAATCAATCAATGAATGATTTTCGAAATTTATTCAATATCATTAGACGGCCGTATGAGTAAAGTCATATTAAATTTTCAAAAGATTTGTTTAAATATTAAAAAGAGATAAACTCAAAAAAATTAACTATTTTCAAAGTTCTATTTTTAGTCCAAAAGTTACCAAATGTTTTTGAAACATTTCAAGTTTCCAGGAACGTTATTTTTGGAGTTATGACAAAATGACTTAAGTCAATTTAATGAAAGTATCGTTTACGGTGAATTTCGTTTTTCTTCGCGCTTGGAAAAACTACCGATAAAATAAAAAACTACCTCTTTTAAGCACAATCTAGATCAAATTTTTGATCTATAGAGTTGTTGGATGAAATTTTTCGAAAATTACTACCCAAAAATGTGTTTACAGTAGAAAAAAACTAAAAATAAAAATAAACATCATTGTCAAACCATAAGATACTTTGCTTTACTCAAAATCTAAAATAACAAATACTGAACTACTATGATGTATATTATTTATATTATGCGTGTATAATAACATTAATAGTGTATAGATATTATTTTATTGTTCAATTAAATCAAAATGTATAAATAATTAATTCACCCAATCTCCGGCTAAATATCGGACGTTTGCCAACAGGTTTATTAGCCACGTATTCATTAACTCATTACTAAAACAAGACGTTGGGGACGGTTTGTTGTAACCGCGTTGCTACCGTTGGTATTCTCTGATCTACTGATCGTAGGTGGCCCAAACAACGCATCGATATCGAAATCGAATCTGACACCTCGTCACATTGTACTTCTGTTGTAAGACCGGTTGTACATCATGTTACTTACGAAAAATATCACCGAGCTAATATACTCGACAATGTTACACTCTCATAGTATATCATATACCGGGTCCACTCATAATCTAGTTTTTTGTTTTGTTTCTGTTTTCAAAAAAAATCCTGATCCTCCCGTCCGTATTGGAAAAAGTTGAATTTATGTTTTTTTTTTTTTTTTGAGCTGAGTAGACCTGGCATAAATTAACGTATAAAAGCCGACCCTCGACCTAACTGATTAGGAAACAGGTGAGTTTAACGCTTGGACAAAAAATGTAATACACGAATACCATTACATCGTGTCGAACTGCTGCGATCCGGACGATTATACGGGTCGTAGTTTTAATAACTAATGGTACCAAAATATTATGATAAAACAAGCACACGTTACGTCCTCTGTGACGCGTACCTACTACGAGTACGGAATACACATTTCCACTCCGTGTAACGGACGTCGCTCGTGTCTCGTCGCTCTTTGACTTAATCACACGGGACGTTCGAAATCTGTAATGCAGTAGACGCGTTTCAACGAAACAAAAAAAAAAAAAAAATGTATAAAAAAAAGCATCGAAACTCGGTAGGTCTATTCGTAATTTGAAACCGACGCAGGGAAACGAATCATACTTGCACCGTTATTAATAATATTACCGTACGCACTAATGCAACCGATTCGTTTTTATTCATTATACCTCCACGAGATACCTACCGACGGAATGATGTTTTATTCGATTTCCATCCCATACGCGTGCGGGATTCGTCGTTTGGCACGCCCTCGTGTCCGGTCATCGTGACTGTTTCGTCGCTTTGCCAAACACCGTAAACAGCACGAACGCGTAATGTCGATTTTACAAAAAAAAAAATGTTATCCGACGACATATTTTGTCGGTGTGTACACGTACTACTCCCACGCGCGTCGTCGTCTCGAGTACCCGAACGCCTTTATTATTATATATTATATTGTCTTCAAATCTAATTAAATCAATGAACAAATCAAAAATCAAAATGAATCAAATGATTCATTAAAATGAAAGTTTATGTAAACACAGTCGATTTCGTTAAATTACAATTACAATTTATAACGTCGACTTGAAGGTTGTGCAAATGCATGCCGTAATTGGCTGGCACAACATCGCCGAATGAAAAACCGATTTTTCCCCTGTAAAAAGTGACGTGCGAATTCTGGTTATGGTCGGGCAAATTCATGCCAATTACGTGCTAATTGGCATAGACGGAATTTAGAATTTCGCGAAAATCGGTCGATGGGCCGAGTTGGCGCAACACAGCCGAATGGAAAACTGATTTTTCCCCTGTAAAAAGCGACGTGCGAATTCTGGCGATGGTCGTGCAAATTCATGCCAATTACGTGCTAATTATTGGCATAGTCGAAGTTTAGAATTTGTTGTTTTTTCGGTTGGGCCGAGCTGGTGAAACGTTGCTCCAGCTCGGCCCATGTAATTTTGTAAATATTTTTTAAACTAAAGTCATGCAAATTCTAATTTTGGTCGTGCCAATTCATGCTAATTACGTGCTAAATTTTGGCATAGAAAAATTTGAAAATTTTGAAATGGGCCGAGCTGGTGCAACGTATGTAATCAATGACCTGCTATTATGCGCTCCAATACGTTTCGTTGAGCTTTTATCACGTGCTTTTCGCGCACACGTACACCCATTACCATTCGAATAAAAACATAACGCTATTGAATTCGGTCATTCGTTAGATTGTACATAATAATATGCAAATCAAAATCGAAATTTAATCGTTTGATAACACTACGTATTGTTTGTTTGCCACCAAAGTACGTGTAACGACACGCGAGCATGCTCGTAATAGCGTTTTTTTGTATTTTTTTTTTTTTTTCACTTGTTCCCTTAAGAAATTCATGAACCCATTCTGGCCCATGGTCGCTTTTTGTTTTAATTTTTACAACTCGGCCATAGTTACATTTTCAAGCGAAAAAATGCTCACTGAATTGTGATACGAATACTGTACTTTTATGAAAATGTTAACATTGTCGACGTATAAAACGTAAGTTGTAAGCTGGCACGTACCTAAGTATGAATATTTTTATTTTTTTATTTTTAGGAGAAAACATACAATCTATGTCGTGTATACGAAAAGTATGTATGTGGTTAGAAAGATGAACACGATCGATTGATCTGAGGAAAAAAGTCACCCGTTGATGACACTTTATAGACGGATTGAGTGCTTATTTTTTTATTATTGAAGTAAATCGCTGCACCGTTTGCGCTTTATTCACCTTGGAGGGCTTCCTTGAATTTTGAGGGACGTAAAGGTTTTTGATAAGAGGATGAAGAATGCAGGGAAGAAAGACGGTCGTGGAACTTTCTGTAGAAGCATTTCGCTTCTTCGTGAATTGATTTTAATTTACAATCGGCGAGGAGAGTGTGGTCAGATATTATGTACTACATAGGAAGCATTTATTATATTTCTAAAGGCGATATTTTGAAACATTGTATTTTATTTATATTGGACTTTTTGGCACTGCCCCATAACTGGAGTCCGTATGTCTAGATGGGAAGTATAAAATATAGAATAAGAACTTAAACTATTCTATTCGAGTTTATCCAGATTTTATTTGGGAGGTTTACTTTAATTTAATGGGTTATACCTCGTTTGTACGTGCTTATAAAACAGAATTCTCTACATGGGTACCGTAACTTACAAGTCATATTTCTTGCGATAAAATTGGCAAACACAACAATAAATAGAAACGTTGGCTATTTTTATGTCCATCCGAACCATTCTCATGGTCAATAAATTTTAGTTTTAAAAGACTTCGATTTATGTTATATAATTGCACGAGCATAAAATATTTATTGTCCGAACGACAGTTTTTATACCATCAACGATATTTTATAGTATTTTATTAATTTTATCGCATTAGTTTTACAATTGGCAATCATCAAACTCTGCGTTAACATCATATTCAATTATTTGAAATGACTAGGTACTTCATATAATAATACCTGTCTCTGTGCAAGTGAATTTCTTACTACTTTTTTCTTTCTTTCTTTCTTTCATTCTATCTTTCTTTCTTTCTTTCTTTCTTTCTTCAACCGGTTATTGACCGTTATAATCGTAGTACTTGTCCAAGAAGTCATTCTATTAGTATCGGTATCGGTAATTATTATAACTATATAATATTCATATATATATATATATATGAATACCGATATCAACGCGTATATTGTGTCGAACGAAATATCTTTATGGTCAAGTCGTTAATATTTTAATATTTTTTCTCAGTAATATTTAATTAATTGTTGCAAATGTATCCGACGTTTATAAATATTCACAAATAACATAACGTGATTTAATTTCATATCATAAAATGTTTACAGTCAAGTATTATAATTATTTTAAGTAATAAAACGAAATTCATTAAAAACACAGTTTCAAACTGCTACGTTACCATACTTTAGAGTCTGAGTAAAATGAATTCTTGAAAAAATAACATTCTTTGAGAATACTAAGCAGAATAATAAAATATCTAAAGAAAATATTTGGAAATAAATATTTACTTTCATCGATCTTACTTCAATTTTATACAATAGTCAATAGATACTTATACATCACTTACTATTCAGGCGTGATAAGTCTCTAGATTAACCACTCACGTCTCACCTACTAGTCATTATGTTTCAAAATGATCGTAAATGTTGTCCATACTGTTTTTGGACGTCGTGATTTTATTTTATCCGTATTTTAAGTACCTACCTACGATTATTACAGTTGACAATTTAAGTGACTTTATGCATTTTGAATTTATCATCACCACCAATGAACCATAAACAATTATATTTGGTAGACACGAGAATAATCTGTGAGTACTTCGTACGATATATTTTTTTATATTTCTGTTAGTGATTCAAAAAAAAAAAATAATAATAAAAATAAACGACATGTACAAATAGGAGCGTTATTCGCTTTCTAATGATTTTGCTGTAGGTTTAATTTCAGTTGAAGACTTTGAAAATCTAAAAATATTTGCTCCGTAGGTATTTGTGTAAAATAGTATATTCTTGGAATAGAGACTCTCGCAAATGTATTAATTTAAATCTGAACAATACTTATGCATGTTCGCTTAAATAATTGTAATGCTTTACTCTTAAGTTTGAACTGCACGTGTAGTATGTGGGTAACATTTATATTATGTATCTGTTAACTTTATTACGTCTAAAAGAATTTCAATAAGTCGAGTTAATTATATTACACGAGTTACAGTTATAACGAGCAATACCATAGAAAATGTAATGCCAGTAATACTGCAAGCGCGTGTGAACTACTTAATTATATTTTATTTCGATATAATATTGTTTTATTACTAATTACAAGAAATAAGATTTTATAGTGGAATTAATAGTTCGGACAATTTTTTAAATGCGAGAAAAAAGCAAAAGAAAAAAATAACCGTTATTTATTTCATTCGTCTAAAAATGCAACTGTGTGTTCTCGTTCGAATAACAATTTTACATTATTAAGTTTCAATTAGTTTTTCTTATGTTACTGTAATATGCTATGCTTGGTATTCAGACAGCAGTGAGTATTAATCAAAAAAAATAATAATAATAATAATAATATTAAATTTTATAATTCGTAAAACCCAAATCAATTTCATTTAATTTGAATTGAAATGACATAAAACGTGTTTGTATCAAAAAATTATTTTTCTTTCATATGAGGAAAAAAATTGCAATAAAATCTGAGCTCTGTCAATTTGAATTTATCATTAGGTTAATAATACTTATATCAAATGTGCATACGTAGAACGTAACGAAATTCGATCTATACCGAATTCGCAATGTTTCGGATCGACAAGAATCACGTAAGAAATACGTACTATTACAATGTCTAATTGCAAATGTCAAATGCATTATACGTGCAGTTCATCCCCAGTTGTAGATTAAAATCAAATTTTGTGAATTTCCATATTTTCCGCCATGTTTTTACGTACCAAGTGAATTTTTTTCAAAATTTTTTTCAAAATTTATCCAATATGTATCATTTCATAATAATTATTGTTAAAATATTTGTTGGTTTTGGCGTCGAACTACGAAACCCATTTAAACGCGTGGGACAATATTAGTGTTCGTCGTCGGTGCGATTGTTGGGTATCATCACTCATCACTGACGTGCGATATTTTCAAAAGAGGACGACACAACGAACGGCGACGAGGGCTTAAGCCACATCTCGGTCTACGTGCGATATCGTGACGCCGTAGACACGACGAGGTGTCCGAACCGATCGGTTGCATTGTATAACGACGGACGGTTAGAACAACTCTTATAGTGTCGGACACTGTACACCAGGCATGTCAAACATGCGACACTCGGTTCGTTTTTTTTGGCCCGTGGCTGCCAATAATAATGGAAAAATTAAGAATTAAATATTAATACCGTGTCACAACTATCTTAGATTCTTAGAGATCGGTTTGTTTGGTATACATTATCATACTGTGTTCTGTTCTGATCTTTCCAATTTACAATTTTGTGCCAGCACGATACGTTGAAACTCGTAAATTTGCTTGTAAAATCAATTCTCCGTTGAGTAGTACTTATCAATGTGTTCAACTATTTTCATTGATGAATAGTAATAAATCATCCGTTAGATCCAGATTAACCGACGCACATCTGAATGTCGTGTTCAAAGTGGCTTTATATATCAAACAATATTTCTGCCAAAATTGAAAAGTTGGCGAGGTAAAAGGCATGTCAAATATCGTCCAAAAAGAATTATTAATGTGTATTATTTTTTTTTTTTGCAGTTTAAATAACACCTATCTTAAAAATAATCAAAATAATGATTGTTTTGATTATTTTTTCAGAATCATTTCAGATGTTTATTTTTTAAAACTTTTTTTTTAATTTAATTATATCTACTGTATATTTTGTAAACGTAAAGAATAAAATTGAAAAATTTGTACAAAATATTTTTTGTCGCTAAATTTTTACGTGCGGCCTGCATAGTATGGTATCGTAAACTTTTCCATATATTCGGCCCACTTGATACTTTGAGTTTGACAGCGCGCCTGCTGTACACCAACGGTCGGCAACTTGCGGACCGCGGTCCAAATCAGGACCGCGGAAAGCAGTGATCTGGACCGTCGACACATTTTTCTTTGATAGTTTAATAAGCAGGAACGTTATTACGATTCTACAAGAGTTGCCGATTTCAAGTCACTAGCCAAAGACAAGAAACGCGATTTCTCAGATAACGTCATTACAAGGCGTGTTTACTCCTCAAACAATTCTAACATTTTAGTAAAAAACATTGAATAACGTAATAGAATTAATTTTTTTCCACGGACCCCATTTACGTATTATTTTAGTTTTCCGGACTCCAATAAAAATCACTCGCCGACCCCTGCTGTACACGGTCGTGCGGTCGCGGTGAGAGTACATACGTGTTTCGACCACAGGACGTCTGATGACTTAATGTGTTCACTGTTCGCTGTTGCCGACACGTTACCGTACGTGTCTAGGTGGATTCTAAGTGTCCGCGCGTAAATCGGTTTTCGACAAACGGAAAAACCACCGTTTCAATTACGCGTATCTAAACATTATCGGGTACTAAAACATTTTCGTAGCGATCATGAGATGTGTGTTTTTTTTTTTAGAACGAAAAGGTCATTCCATTTGAAATTCGTTCGATATAATTTCACGTAAACACCTCCTTCTAAAATACGTACTTTGGCAGAATACGTGCCGAATACATTGATCGGATATTTTAAATTTTCAATCCGGAACAAAGTGGAAATCTAGAGTGTACATTTTGATTATGAATTGTAGTCATAACAATAAAATCGATATTTGTATTAAAACAATAATAACAAAAGAAAGATTTTCCGAATAATTATGGAGATTTGTTATTTACGGTGAAAATAAATTTGAGCGCTTTAATAACGTAATAACTGTTTTTTTCAAATTAAAAAGGTAAATGATAAACAACAATATTTATTTTAATACCGACAAATACAACTATAATATTGACGTGTTAATGAAAACGAGAAAAAGTATAATACCAGAAATAACTTGTCAGAACGCTTATAAATATTCAATTCTTAATAATAAGTTATTACATGAATAACTAATGATATTGACCATAATACTTTTTACCGTGTTGTAGAAAAGCACGCATTTTGTATGCTTGATAATAATATGTAAATATTACTCTGAGAATACGTAAAATGAACTCGTTATGAATCCATTGCACGGGCGTTATTTAGATTTTGTTTTTTTTTTGTTTCAATACAAATTGAACGAGTTTTATCGCAATCAACTTCCGAAGGAACGAGATCTGTGCTCAAGGCGAAAATACGACAATATTGTAGTGCACCAAGATAAAAAAAACATTGAAAACTATTGATCCAGCATGAGACATACCAGGATTTTTTTTTCGCGTAATTTCATATTATTTCTTCGATGCTAAATTAGTTATTTAATATTGTTGTCCAAAGATTGCGATCGTGATTATATAATTACCGCAATAAAATGAAATAAATCACGTGACCATGGGGTATATAATTCACTAAATTATTATACAACTTCAATACTAACAATTAAAAAACGAGTTGTAACATTTCACGTTTTTATACCGATTTTTCAAAGATTTTTTTCTTTACAATCAATGTGTTGTAAATATTTTGCAGTTTTGACATTAAAGTTTTACGTCTTTGTCCACGGTATTAGCTGATATTGGGTTTTATGTTTCGGCCGAACTCATCACAATCAGATAAAAGCTCGGGGTGAACGCACCTGGCTCGAGAATTAGTCGTGTTTAAAAATAGAAGACGTTTGCGGACACTCGTCCGACGAGAAGTGGCGCTCTGCGGTCGGTCACAACAACGCGTTAAACACTATAGCTGTGCGCTTTGAGGCCGCATATCGATTCGTTTCGACGACGACGATTAAAACACAGTGACATAACACATACGTCTCGGCCGATTTCATAAATAAATCTGGTGTACAATCTGATTGCTTCACGAGGTCGATCCGTCCAAATTCGTTCTCATACTACGTTATGGTTAAAACTCTGAACCGTGAAACGACTTCGTTTCGAATACGAATGATAAATGACGTTTCGACGAAAGATGGTCATTATAGGATTTCGCACTCCAACAAACGCGGCCCCGTACGGCGGAGATGTCAACGACACGTCGATTGTGCCCACACGTAGTGCGAGTCTTTTGTACGATACCGTACCGCCGTCAATACGAACCTACAGGCGCACACGAAAAATACCGAGCGTACCGGGAGGATTTGACGTTTTAACACAAAAACTACTTGTGGTTATCGTGTCGGATTTGCCGGGTACTACGCCCTGCGTACACGCGGCGGGACTATTGGTTGTGAATCGTGAACCGGGATGGTAAAAAATATCGAGGTGACAACGTTATTTGATCGATGACGATTGAAAGATTAGAAACAGCAGCAGTGTTCGCCAGAATCATTGTGTTTTTCATTGACGTGTTGCGTTCATGTGGACACGCCTAAATCGAAAGGGTTTAATTGTTCGAAATAAAAGAAAAAAACAGCACTGAAAATCGCAAAAAATAAACCGACACCTGGATACTTACTCGAATTACTGCGTTTCGACGGTGGAGTAGGGTTTAAAAGATTTTTTAAGGACACTACGAATTATGATGATAAAAGTATCGTATTTTTAAAAAGGTTCATCGCTTTTTAGATCCTGAATGGAACTGAGAAGCATTGATTCAACGATGTATTTTTATTTTTATTCTATTGTTCGTTCGTTAACACTTTTTTCAATTATTGATAGTGATATAAAAGTTATGATGAGCTTTTTGATGAATATATAATTATATCTACTAGTGCTTTTCGAAGTTTTGAGAAAACAATACGTTGAAAAATGTAAAAAGGAAGAAAACAATAGATTTTTAAAATGAGATTTTAGTTATTTTAGACATAACTTTAAATTAAATGTTACTGGAAACTTTAAATTTTCATAAAATACTAAAATATTGATGCCGAAATATCCTTAGAAATATTAGATGATTACATAAATTTTGATCTCTCATTATAGCATATTTTTTTTACCAATCAATTCAAAACAAATGTGTTTATCTGTATTCTGAATTTCACAATAATTAATTTGATCAATATTTTTTTATTGAACGGTAACATACGTGTTTAAATTGGAATTCGAATGAAACTATTATTCTCACGTAAACGTTTTTTTCAGTCAAAGCTGTATTTTAAATCCTGTTCAAGTAAAATGTTCTAATAACCAAAAAATTGTATACATATTTTTTATCGATTCTCTAGTTTCATAAAGATTAGTTGGTTGAAATGATTTATTTTCTAAAAATTTTAATGTTTAAGTTATGACCCAAAGACCAAAGGGTTTAATTTCAATTTAATTTAATTATATAACAAGAATTTCTTTTTATGTAAATTAACTACGTACGTACAAATTTCTTATTAATATAGTTTTTAATATAAAGTTGACTTTTGAATAAATAGCATAACATTATATTTACCTTAAACAATTAATAATTATGATGACGAACTTATGACTTATTTAAAATTATCAAAATAATTTAAATTTATCAAACAATAATTATTTAAAACAAGTTTGGATGATACTTCACACCATTCAACATTACCTAAATGGTGTACTTATGCTAATATATTTTAATATAGAACTAAACACTCTATGCCTAAGTTGTTTGAACTCTGAATCATAATATATATATATATATATATGTAACCTTTCACTTTAAGGTCAATGGTCCTGAAACTGAATCAGGAAGATGTTATAATACGTTACATAACTACGAAAACGTTAATCGAACTAAAGATCGAGTTTGAAACATAATAAGTGACAAGTTGAGAACAAGTCGGGAACATCAAACATAAACTAGGTATATTGAATTATGTTTATTTGATAAGCCGATCTTTTTATAATACCTGTAAGTGTATAGAGTATATTATATTATAATGCATGAAGTATATGAACACCAAATATTATTGTAAAACCGATAAGAACTTTTATGCCACGTCATAGAATTTCAACAATAGACCATAGTCCAATTTCAGATAGGTCGGTACTCACGTCCGATTAAAATTCAAAATTTAAAGAAACGTAACTAACGATCTGTAATATCCTCGGAGTGAATTGATTTGCGCATTATAGTTTATAACGAAACGAACGGGTTGGTTTCTTTCCACTGCTCGTGCTCGAATTTAAACCATAAAAAATTGTTTGCGAAAAGACTTAAACGTCAGACTATTTATTATCACGTGTCTATTGTGTTCGAACTGAAGGAGTTGTCCAAATGACTACGAGTTAAATAATCATTACAACAGTCATAGCATTCAATGAAGTGGTTACGCAGAATAACGTTTACGTTTTTTTCTCGATATCCGTACGTTTCGAACGGGTAAAAATTACGGTAGACGAAAAAAAGGATCCGCTTTGTTCTCGTTCGACGGCGAAAAGAAAAACAGAAATTATAAAATAAATAAGATTTCTACCCGTGATAGTAATTTGAGTTGAGAACCAGGTGGCGATCCCGGTTATATTTTTTATGATCATGGGTTAGGTGTGCAATCCTTTTTTTTTTTTTTTTGCACAACCAACCCATTCGAAAGGCGTGTGCGCGGTAGTATATTAATAAATATAATAAAAAAAAAATACGTCTGCCGGGTGAATATCGAAAACGCCTTTGCCCTGCACCAGAGCGTTTCGCAGCACATCATTAAGGACAATAATAATAATAACACGAATCCCTTCTGCGATCACCATCACTTTCGATAATGGCGAACGAGTATACTCCTACATATATGATGTATACAATATAGTTTGATGATAATAATAATAATAATAATAATATATATAATATGGGTTAGAATTCTACCCCGAAAACCATATGTCGGCGAATAACAATCAACCCGGTTTCCGCGTGCAAGTAAGATGAGCAAATCACGCTACACACACACACACACATATATATATTTTGGTGTATCTACCTGCTACGTATATTATCTCAATCTATATACTTATATTCGTGTGTGTGTACCTATAACATCCAAAAACCCTTTTACGTCTCTCTCTCTCTGTCTGTATCTCTCTCTCTCTCTCTCTCTCTCTCTCTCTCTCTCTCTCTCCCTCCATCGCTCTGGCACTTCTCTCTCGTCGTGGACGTCATTATTCTAAGGGAAACACCGCGCGTGGGCGGCAGATTGCGAGTGTAAAAACGTATTATTGTTATTGTATTAAGCCGCGCGCTCTTATCCGTGTGTGCGTGTAGGACGCGGGTGAGACCGAGATGAGAACTCGTCCGAGAGTCAGGTAGTTGGTTCCCATGGACGTGAAACCCGGTGCGAATATTACATCGGATCACATATGCGCCGGCATGTGTGTGTGTGTGTGTGTGTGTGTGTGTGTGTGTGTGTGTGTGTGTGTATGTGTGTCCGTCGCTGACGACCCAAAGACCTGTTTTTTTTTGCATGGCATTCTTTATAATATACAGTATATACAGTATAATGTTGTTATTTATAACAGATATCGGTATATTGTATACTGTATATTATACAGTATCTACACACACCACACACACACACACACACACACACACACACACACACACACACACACACACACACGTGAGACAACACGGGGTGCAACGAAAGGGACCGCTGCAGCCACAGTATACCTCGAGAAAAACGATTAAAATTTCGTTAAACGGAAAAGATAATTATTAGGAGGGAAAAAAAATAACAAATAAATTGGATCTCAGCGGTGTACATTATCGACCGCGGAGATAGCCGTAAACAAGACGTATTATTTAATAACGATTAATCTCAGTGGATCGGCGCATTATTTTACGTTCGTAAACGTTAATATGAAATCGAATGACGTTACCAATATTCTCACGCGAGTCATATACCCTTTGTTTCCTTTTGTTTCCGCACTGTTTGTCCACGGATGATTTGATGAATGGTTTGAATACAATGGATTTACTGACGAATCGTGTATTTTATGGGCCGTAATATTCAGTTTAATGCAGATTTTATTAAAATTATATCGTTTGCAGTCTCCTCACTAACATAATATTCAGATATTTTATTATGTGTTGTGAATGAAAACGAATCTCAAATACATTTTCATAAAATAACACCATTTTTCCATTTCCGTGTAAAGAAATCGATCGTGTGCAGGGTCTTATTTCGAAAATAATACGTACGTATGTTACTGCATAATGCATGTATATGAATTTGAACTATTGTCATTGCAGTTGAACTTGAATATGTCAAAAAAAAAAAATTTCCATTTACATAATAATATTTCGAAGTCGATTATGAGTTCTAAGTTTTTAAAGCAATGAGATACTGTATTTAAGATTAAAATTCAATTCAAAATAATATTATCAAGATAATTTTTTTTTTTTAATTTTTTTTTTTAATATTCAAATTTTTTCCAAAACTATTTAAGTATAATGTGTTATCCACATTATTTTATTCAATATTACTTATTAACTAGGAAATAAAAATGTTAAACAAGACTTGTTTAGGTACTTAGTATCAATACAAACCGATCGTGAATAATTGTTTAAGTATATTTCCACAAGTGTGAGAGAATTAAAAAAATTATTGGTCGTTTGAGTCTATTGATTTTATTGAAGACATTTTTATGATAAGATAGATTTTTTTTTTTTACCTTAATCATTAAATAGGATTTCTACATTTTATACACAAATACTAGGGTAAACCATATAGTTAAAAACTGATATTCAAAAGACTTGGCCGCAATTTTTTCGAAAAATGTACTTCCAAGGGGCTTTGTGCTTACAATAGATCCTAAAGTTTTCACAGCCGAATATTACGTTTCACATGAAATTGTCTTTGGTGTATGATAATCAAGTCCTTAAATGAAAATCACGGTCAAATAATATAATCCGTAGCCATGGTGAATAACATGTATCGTAACAACTGATAATACACCCACTCTATGACACCCGACATAAACCGAGTAGGTACCTGAATACCCATTTATTGCAGGGTACGGATTAATTATGTAGACTAAGTAGATGTATAGACGATATTTTGCCTTGTTTTTTTTCTTATTATATGTCGTTTACAATAAGGATTAAGAGTACGGTAATATCAGTCTTAAATTATAAAAAAATGATTTTTAAAACAGGAAAATACTGATTGAAAAAAATTCGGTCGATATAATAATAAAATATTTTTCCTGTACCTAGTTTTTGTTTTATTACAAAACGTTCCCTAGTTTCTGAATAGCCCTCGTAATAATAATTGAATATCATCGAATTGGTGTTATTATTAAACACGTAATTATATATTTTTTTCAAATGCTTCATATCACTATGGTTTTTTCATAGAGTATTTAAATATTTTGGGAGACAAAAATATTACGATCGATTTTTTTGTATTTTTTCCATATTATCCGAAAAAAAAATTATTCAATAGTTTACATGGTAATACAATTTTTAGAAATAACTATAAAAGGGAGCTTGAATGCGTAGGCTATATAAATGGATATCTTATATCCGAATAAATACTAATAACGTACTCATGCATGCAATTTATTAATAATTTCTAATATTTAGGTGCGTCATTCAATGTACCTACTCCTATAATTTAGATTACGTTAAACTTTTTGAAACGGTGTTGTCTATTTAGTGTAGATACTCGTTAATGTTTGGAATTTTTGTTTTCAGCAGTATAACTGCGTGACCAAAACAATAATAAAAACATCATAAAATGTTAAAAACTAACATGTTTATTGAACAATACTTTTCAGTTAAAAATGGGAGAAAAATCTAAAATAATGGAAGTCAGTTGAACAATTGCTGACCAAACACATGTTTGGAGTCAAAGAGATATTCGAGAAAACGTATTATTACTGAAATTACAGATAGAGGCGAAAGTAAAATAACTTAGAATAAAAGTATTTTTAATGTGAAAAAAATGTGTTAGCCTCTCTAATCGGTTTAACTGAATTCGGGGCGTAAAGAGATAAGCTTTTGATGTATTATAAAATCGTTTATGTAAAGGCGTAGGATAGAAAATAAATCGTTTTTATATTAAAATCGTGCGACGATAAACTTGACAACGTCGTATTGAAATACTTTTTATTTGTTATTCAAATACTTATAATTGACAACGCCGTGGCTTTCATAACAATAATGTGACTCCGAATTCTAGTCGCACTTGTGTGAGCACCAGACGTCATTAATATCATAAAACTATACGTTCAAACGCGATACGGTAAATCGTGTAACACGCACAACGTCTTCGGTTCCGATTACGTAAACACTCCGATCACAAATACAAAATACATACACACACATACACACACACACACACACACACACACACACACACACACACACACACACACACACACACACACACACACACACACGAGCAATGATTCGTATCGATTAAAATACAAAATCCGAAAATCCAAAAATATCACAATGACATACACTCCCGTGCGTGCGTGTGTGTGTGTGTGTGTGTACACGACAGAGAACAAACGACCGGAGAGAAAGTAAATCGTTGTTTGACGATTTTCAAAGCAACAGTTAACCATTGTCCACGGCGAACCGTCTACAGAGACTATACTCACACACGCGTATAAATGTGCCCTTTACGGGTATGGTTTAATCCTCGTACGGCATAATATCTCTGCCACGGAGACGGAGATGTCGGTGTTTGTCCCAGACAATATGGCCAGTACATGGATCGGGTATTATACAGGGTGTATCAAGATAATTAGTACACTAAAATTCACAAATGTAAAACCGTCATGTCTCGACGATATTGTACAAGTACCCCGTATGAATGTATAAATATGCCTTTTGATAATACGAAAATGGTCTGTCGGTCCGAACGCGTTAAAAATCCTTTTTCCGGGTACGCGCACACGTTTACCCGCCGCTCGCTCGTTTTCAAACACAACAAAACTCGATTTGTCGCATTGTGCCAACGTGGTGTCCGCGTATTTATGTGCTGTCTAGTGTTGGCCGTGGCTTATAAGGAAATAATATTCGAAGGAAACACACGTGCCGGGGTACACTGGACTTATGATTCACACCACTCCCGGTCAACGTTACAAACGTATCTGGTTTTGGTTTATTTTATTTTTATTACACGGATTGTAAAAATTTTAAATTATTACGTTTACCCGGTTTACAACCTTTTGTCCGGTGTATTAAGTCGATGTATCTCGTTTCGGAACACGAACATGCTCGACTTACGATCGTTTGAAATATAAATAATACCTAATGTACGAGCAATGTGTAATGATATACTGATAGTGAATCAGATATATTTGTAAATCGTTTCATCTGTAGGCTGTAGACATAATATTGTACTCCCGCAGTTTGATTCCACAATACGTAGAAATAAAACGCAATACGATGGGTGTGAACTAATAGCAACGTTTGAAAATGTCGATCAATCGTTTTTCGTATAAAACCAACTTTAATTAGATCTGAATGAAATTAGTCAACGTTTTGGTCAAGTTAATATGTAACTTCGATGCGCGTTCGTCAAAAGCGCGGAAAATTTAAGGCTCTGCCTGAAATTACGTATACGTATTTTGCACCAGCGAATTTAGGGTACTCTAAAAAAGTACACAACAATTGCTCTGCTGAATGCGCGACTGCCTGAAAAGGTACATGCCCATTGCACTGGTACGTTAATGATGTAAAAGCTCATTCTTTACCACGTTCACTCAAATAAATTTCAAAATAATTATTAATAATACGTTAAAAATAAATCCTGTACGTACGAACACACACACACACACACACACACACTCGAAACCTGATGACGAAATAACAGACAATTTTTTTTTTCTAGAAATGTCCTTTATTTTTTTAATATTAAATACTTTTTCCAAAACTGTTTCGATAATTACGTATCACTATTTTCAAAACAAGTTACACTACCCAGACCGTTTTAGATACTCATACTTATTGCTTTTTGATCAGTTTAGAAAGACTGATCATACCTAACTGTTGTGATTAATTTCTTTGCATACGTCATTTAATCGGCTGAATCAATTTTCACCAATTTTCAGGAGTAAAATTTTACCAACGCATTTGAGAAGAGCATCAATTTATTCGTGTAAAACTTTGCGATCGCAACTGATACGTATCCTTTTTTTTATCCCATCGAATATTTTCGTACCTATCAATTTTCGACACAATTGACGCAGAACCAATTCGATAACATTTAAAGTGTTTTTTACATTTTTGTATACAATACACGTGCACAAAAGACACACACACACACACACACACACACACACACACACACACACACACACGTACACACACACACGTACACACACGTACAAACGTGCACATAAATTTACGTCTAGACGACTCTAGAGTCTCTGTCTCCTAGAGTTGAGTTGACAGTCAATTTATTTCGGAACTGTTATCTCCCATCTTTTATTTGACTCGGTCTCCTCACGTGTGTACCACATATCATTATCATAAATCTAAGTAGGTGACTACCGTACAAAATATTCTATAAATATAGTTCGTTTGTTTGAATCGCACGGTCGTACGTAACGTAAATAATGTGAAGTCATCGAATAGTTAAAAGGGGATTTTCTTCACAGATTTTACATAGTTACACTGTATTTGAAATTACAATATGCGTACGGAGCATGTCGTGAAAACGAGACATTTTGATGTTTGAATACGACTGGTTTTCTCGAAAAAATCGGTAAGCTAATAACTGCATTGATAGGCTATACTGCTATGGTATAAGCAGTCGAATTTACTTCTTATTTTGATAAGCGTCGAAATTTGAAAGAAAAAAAAACCATGGCGTTTTAAGCAAACCACCGAATCACCTTGTATCAAAACCGTCTTTGAGTTCTATATCAACTTCCAAATTCTTCGTACGGAATTTACATTTTTAACCGCCAATGCGTCAATGTATACACGTCGTTATGTAATGCGCAACGTACGTCTTATATAAACGGCAATCAATACTCAATGACATGTGAACGTTTTCGAATGGGTTACAATGATTATTCTTTGGCTCCGCAGTTTTTTCAACAGGTAACGCACGGATGAAATTTATCAAACTACGAGTGCCCGTCATACCAGCTATGATAACGTTTGCCGTGTACGGTTGGGTACGATCGTCTTCAATGACAACGTGATTGTGTACAATCAGTTCCGCGGGGTATTCAGCGCGTTAACAAGTCATAACGACTCGACCAATGTTGACAGCACACTGACGTTTGACGCTTATAAAATTATTCACACGTGCACTAATCGTTTTTATTACACGAATCCTGACGAACGGCACTTAATACGAACCCGGGGACTTGAAAAGTCATTAACAGTAAAGTGCGTGCGAATTCATACGTACTTACCACTAGGAAAACAGTTTGTTTTGTCACGTACGACTTTCATAATTTTCGTAAATATAATCAATAAAATATGTGCAATTTTTTTTTTCATTAATATTTTGAATGATATCGTCACTTAAAAACTTAAAAATTTGTTTAGTTCTTACGTTTAGTCGTATGTTAGGTATTCACGTTTTAAATTTAAAAAAAACCAGCTCGGTTTGAACGATTTCATCTTATTCGTTTAATATTTTTAAACTTTGGAAATATATTTTGTAGTTGACGATGGCGTATTAAATGAAACCCTGTTCAACGTCAACACAAACTAATAATTAGGGCATTATTATAACTAGAAATTTAAAGTTCTAAAAAATGAAAAGTGTTCTAAAAAAAATGCAAAATACATTCAATTTTTTTAAAAATTCAATATGAAAATGCGTTAAAAAATTATTTATTGTACTTAAAATATTATATTATATTTCATAAAAATGAGAATATCGTTTTGTTTATTTCACAGAATAAAAATTAAATAAGATCCAACTTTATCATTATGTGCACTAATATTATTTTATTAAAATTTGACTTAATTTATAACTTGCTGTTATAATCGTCGTTTTAAAATTAAAAAAAAAAATACTGAGACTAGAGACCATTCATATTTTATATTATTTTTAACATTGTCATTATTAACTTAAAAAGTTATTTTTTCAACATATGTAGCATGCATAGTAGATAGTGCAGTAATTGTATAAAATAACACAACCCTAAAAAATAAATATATTTTTTAAAGATGTTTAAAAGTTGCACTGTTAACACATTCATATTAGTTAGGATTCATAATAATCTAGGTACATTATAGTAACAAAATAAATTTCATTGATTAAAAATAATAATATAATATATATTTATATAAATTTGTAACTTGTGTCTATAAATTAGATTAGTATTATGAAATGTGATATTAATAACTAAAAATTAAAATTAAAAAGAGCTATAATTGGTTTGTAGAGCGTTGTTTATGATCTGGGATATGTAATCTTCACGCTGTAGAAGTAAACCAATACCACCCCTTTTCAGTAGTATTATAATATTAAGTATACAGTACGATAGTTGAAATATTTTAGCCTTGGTTATTAGGATATTTTGTTTTTTTTTTTTTTAGTCATAATAACAAATACATCCATGCATGAGTAGATGTACTGATCTATACCTATATGAATATTGGTCGGTAATATAATTATACAGCAATCTACATTAATTGAGTACTTATTGATGCATGAACATATATATATACCTATTTCAATGGATACCTTGTGACATAATCGAACATCAAAGTTGAAAGAATGACTTTTGTTATTTTATTAAATTCAATTTCGTTAACAGCTAAAAAACAAATTTGAGTGTAGTGAAACTCGTATGTTTTTTATCTAAAGAAAGTAAATTTTTTAAAGTCATGTGTTCACAAAAAAAAAAAAAATAAATAAATAAAAAACTCATTTTTTTAGTTATACCTTCTTGGTCTACCATAAAAAAAATCACCGGCCTGAAATATTAACCCCCATCTACCGCCGATAACGATAACTGATGGATAATAATAACAAAATAGTTGATTAAAATAACACCGGGTAATAAATCATTGGTACCTATTGTTTTTAGATTCAGTTAATGAAAAAAAAGGATCAGATTTTTATCGCGTACACTAATATATCGTGTATATCCATTATATTTTATGTGCGCTGCGCCTGTACCCGCAGCATGAAGGAGTAAAAAAAAACCCCTCGTGAGCATTCTCGTAGGATTTTAATCGAATCCAGGATGACTTTCACTTTTGTCGGAGTCGATACGTATTATACGTAGGTACTGGCATTTTTTTTTTTTTTTTGCGCACGACTCGGAGTGCTCATATATCATTTTGTACTGTCGTCGCACTTTGGTAAAATAACTGTGAATATAACGACGACGATTCAAGCAAAAATCCTCTTCGACTACAATAGAGTACACGACAAAAATGATTATAAACGACCGTCTTGCAAATAAATAAACGTGTCGGAACGGCTGTGTACGTGAAGCCTAGGTAACCAATGGTCAGATGCCATTCACAGTAGGGGGGGCTGTGTTCAAACCCTTTATAGAGCTAAAAAAAAAAAATAAGAACTCATCAAGGCGCGTCTTTATTTGATTCGGCTTTGTTTTGGTTTCGTTTAGAAATGTCTGACAAAATATATAAAAAATAAGCACCTGATCAATATAAGGATATTTTATAAGTTCTTATTCAATAATACTGATAAAATTAATTAAGTTCTAGAATTTAAATCTCAAGTCCATCGCAATCAGCTTACGTCCACAATGGTTTTTTCGCGTGACTTCTTTTGATGTTTACCGACAACCATCGGGAAGACGCGAGTTCTACCAACCGTCAAAGCGTGCACACTGAGAATTGAATGTTGATCGGCTATGCTTGAGAGAAAATCCAAATGTAGTGGGGACGAGCCTTTGTCTAATTTTTTTGTTTTTTTTTTTGGGGGGGAGGGGGGGTTAAATCATAATTTTTTGTTTGACAAAGTACTTCATTAAAAAAGAATGACCGAACGTATGCGATAAAGGTATTAAGTATTATGATAATTATTATTATGTGAAAAATAATTATGGATCTTTTCTGATTTCATTACAGAACGACGAGGTGTAAGGTGTTTTGGTACATACTTTATCGTCACTGCCAATCGCCGTCGATTTAACTGAAACATGACGTGTTCTGTTGTTATTTTCAAACGTATTTCTCAATTTCTCTTTTTTTGCTTTTTCTGTCGGCATCGGGAACATTATTTAATCCTGTATATACACCAGACAACACACGGTGATAATTTTTTTTTAAGTGAATAATTAATCAAGGGTATTGTCGTACTGAATTATTATGTATCAACACGTGTTTAGTTATTAATTATTATTAAGAAAACACAAAACCCATGCGTGTTTCCTCTGTCTTACAAATGTAAAATAACGAATTTGTGTTCAGAAAATCATCAATTATGTGTAGTAAGCTTTTATATTGAAATGAATCGAGGTATTATAAAACTTTAAAAGCAATGATATCATCTGTGTTTTTACGTCAGTATTTCGCTGTGATATAATTTAAAGCGAATTGTGCGCATTTTGAAATTGTTTTATTTCGTATGATCATATACTTGCTGGAAAATTAAAATATCATGAAAAACCTATGTATGTATGGATAATGTTCCTATCATTAAATTGCATAATAAGTCAACTCACTGAAATATTAAAGCTAACAACACAAAATTGGTTCTGCTGGACGCAAGATTGGTATGTTTTATATTAGGAAGACGGAGATAGCTAATGTGGGTGTTGTATCGTATAAATTGCATTATCATTTATCATTTTATCGTTTGTCTCAAGATAAAATGAAATTTTTGTCTTACGAATTTTTCAATTTTCAACCCATTTCCACATATATTTGTTGAAAAACGCCATTGTAAGTGATTAATGTTATATGATAGTGTATTGGGGAATATACGGAAATTAACGGCTTTAAAATTATCTCTTAATATTTTTTTTCAACGTGTTTTCACTAAAATTACAATTATACGCAGGCGCATGTATATTGTATAGCCTTGCAAAAGCCTAGGTGTACAGATACCTACTAGTATTTTTAATGGTATACACGAGACACAGCATGTGCTGTAATAATTTGAAATTTTCAGTAAAAGCATTGTGTAAAATCTGGATTAAGATGTATTTATAATCTTACTTCGGAAATTGTACTCATTTCATCAATAAACATTATGTTTTAAGTGATCTGAACTATGATAAACTTCAATAGAAAGATCGACTCTAACAAATTAGTCAAATCTCAGAATTATTTATTACACGATATCTGAGGCTGTTACACTTCTTGGTTATAGCAGCTACAAATGCATGAACTTTCACTCAATCAAAAACATCTGTTTTACGGTTCAAACAATAATCTGTACATTTCCACGTAATTTTTGCCAACAAAAAATTGAAATCGATCGCACAAAACATAAATGTATCTATTGCAAAATCGACATATTTTTGTTTGATTTTTTTTCTTTTTTAAGTGTAGGAAACATCCAAACATTATTTACCTGAACTACGTGATTTCTTTAATAATATTTAGCAGTTGCTTTATTTTAAAACAGATGTACAACAGATTAATTTTATAATCGATGACTCATAACAAAATAAATTTCTCTCTGCACAGAATAAAAATAATTGAGGATACTGTATTGATTTTTGTATGACGTTTTTATTATTTCGAATGAGCGGAAAAACAATTTTTGTCTAAACGGTAGAATTTAGGCTTTTTCACTCGCGCTAAAAGATGTATGACCGCTATTTTTCTCAGCAAATACATCACTGATAATAATCACGATTCGCACGTATATACCTGTTGTACATAAGTACACGATACGAATACCCACTCGCAGATGTAAATAATAATAATAATAATAATAACAATGATAATAATAATATATCGGTGTTACATTATCCGGTGTCGTTAATCAATAACAACGGAGTGGGAAATCATGAAAATATACGAACCGTACGCGAATTGAAACGTATCACCTGTAACCGCTTCTGTTCGTGCCCGACGTGCAGTGTCCTACTCGCGGGGGTGACTTGCCGCGGCGGCGTCGGCGGTGGCGCGTCAGAGTTCCCACGGCGGTTTGTACAAGAGATTTTAACCTTTTCAAAATCGACGAAAATTTCCGTGAGAACGCGAGTTACACACACACACACACACACACACACACACTACGTACGTGTATACGTTCCGAGACGGGTTTCATTTTTATTATTATTATTTTTTTTTTTTTGTCAACAAAACCGTTCCGTCAACCCCGCGATTTCGTCGTGAAATAAAAGAAGAGACCGCGCGGGCGATACCGTATGCGCGAATAAGTGTGTTTGTGAGTGTTTGTGTTTGTGTTGTGTACGTGTGTGTGTGTGTGTGTGTGTGTGTGTGTGTGTGTGTGTGTGTGTGTGTGTGTGTGTGTGTGTGTGTGTGTGTGTGTGTGTGTGTGTGTGTGTGTGTGTTTGTATGCATGTCGATACGACGTCCCTTTTATTGTCGTCGCGTTATTGAAGACGTATACGTACCCGGAGCGACGATCGCGTGGGGGGAAGTGGGTACGCGCCGAGTCGCAGAAATAAAGAGCGGACGTGAACCCGTTCCGGAGGAACATATTATAACATTAAACGTTTTTTTTTCCCACACATTCGCCGTCGGTACATTATGCACAACGCCAGGTCGAACCCTGTGGGACGAGAAAGGATATCGAAACGATAATGGTGGCGTGTAGTGTATGGTTTGGCGTTCGGGTCGCCACGTCTTGCCCGTGAAAGCGAACACACGCAGACAACAGCGTTGTAACAATGTACGGTTGTGCAGAACGGCGTACGAGACGATAACAACGAAAATAATAATAATAATAATAATAATAATAATAATAATAATAATAGTAATAATAATACAGTATCCGTGTACGCTGCGTGTAGCTGTCCCACACGAGTGTCGGCGAAGCGTCTTGCACCGTATCCGCGAACACATGCGAGTTGTGCACACGTTTCACCGTGTTTGATTTTGTTTCACGGCGGTGCGCAGACCTGTTGAATTTCAACCCTGCCCCGTACGTCTTTATTGGATTAACGCCATAAACAATACGAGTATCTGTCCAAAAAGGGCTCACTGCAGCGGGCCGATGGCGGAAAGTGTTTTTATTTTTTTTTTTTTGTTGTGGTCGTTATTATTTTTTTTTTTTGTCCGATTCACCGTTCGTGAACCTACCGTAAAAAGCAAATACCCACGCGGGCACACAACGCGTATTATCTCACGTGAAGATGCTCGGTAATTGGATCTCACGAGCGTCAGACCGAACAAACTCATTTCGTCTAAAACCTTTTTACTGCAGCTTCCTTCCGGTTATTGTTTGATGCTCGAACCGAAAACTCCAATGCGCATCATACACTTTTGTACGAGTATACACACGTATATTTGTATATTTTACGTGGGCGAGCCGACTTGAAAATTTAATCGAATCCGTTTAGTCGACTGTGCATAATAGACAGACGACTAAAATTAAAATGGTTAAGTAAGCAAAAATCAATTCGACTCGTCAAGCTATATGCCGAACGAAAAAAAAAACGAAGAACCTATGAAAAAAAATATTTGAATCTGAAATGTTACCATCTCTATTACTACATAATATGAGTAAACAGAACTTCGTTTTCTTTTGCAACTGGTAATAATTATTAAATACCTACGTCTATTTATTACGTACAGCATCTATAATTACCCGAAAGTGTTTAATACGTAGTATACCGTGGTTTTTTGCCATTTTGTTTCAATGAATACGTCTGGGTCCATTTCGATCAATGTCTAACACTCAAGGGTTTGTAATCGTGTTGATGATCATAAAACCACTATCCAATCATCGAACTCAAAAACAAATATTATAACGCATCGTCTTTGTACGGAGTGTTAAAAGATCAATCTAATATCGGTCCATTGTTCTTTTGTAGAACCCATCACTCGATAATTGTTCTGTAACGGTTCTAACGGGTGTTTACGATGTACACGAGCGCATTCGATTATTATTACATTAACACTACATGTTCGAGGCCATAATGCACCGCCGTAATGAAGTCGACGCGTATTTTGAGACCGCGCGCGCGCGTATATAGTTCGGTGCCCGTCGAAAACGTGCTCGCGTCTTTTCGAACGTTCGCGAAGACGAGTGCTTCTGTGATTCTTCCGAGTCCTCGACCTATAAATCGATATACCTATGTCGAATCGAAAATTACAAATTCATTAGGTTCATCGCCGTCGACGATATATTTTAAATAGCAATCATCGAAGCACCGAGTGTCATTAGTACTCGTAAAAGTAAGCGCGTAACAATAAATGATTATCTCAAGTCTGGTTCGAGTTCAATACCGCGGTCACGTGTTTATCCGACTCGAGATAAAATCGAGTACCCGCCTGTTGCGTGTTATAATGTCTTGCTTTTTTTTTTTTCAGTAATAGATAAAACATTACCCGTACACTAAACAAAGGTGAATCGAAAGACGCGTGATCGCGTCTCGGGCCTAAAATACCCGTCTCCTGGCTCGAAAAAAAACCGTACAGATATACCGCGAGTGTAACGAAAAACAACAGTCGAAAATGTATTGTTAAAAATCACACGGAGATAAGTGATCCGACGTTTGAAAATTATTTACTACTGCTCCGTCGGCCATTATAATATTATATTATGTTCTCGGTTGCATTATGATATTTTACACGTGACTGTTAAACGTACCTTATGGTATTTTAATACAATCCGATAACATTGAATTGCCGAGGCGGTATTACAGAGACTCGTGTTCGACCCGAGTTCGAATGAATAATTTCAAATACACGTGTAATATGAATGAATTACAATTTATCCGATCGCCGTTTTCACCATTATTTTCATTAAAAAAAAAAAAATACCGTACCACGATGAGTACCTACATTGCGTCGGACTGAAACGACGAAAACTACGTGGCTTCGGTGCAATTCCGTACCGGACTCGAGTGAAAAACATTCTAGACCAGCGGCATAGATACGGAGGTTTAGGGTGTTTAATCCCCCCCCCAAAAAAAAAAAAATACCAAAAGAAAGAATTTTTGTTTATTTAAAAGTAAATTAGAGTATAAAACTTAAGTTAGGTATTAAGAATAAGCAATCACATCCACCCTCTTTTTTTAATAAATTACTTATCTCTTTTGCATTTAATATAATATGAACTCAATGAATATAATAATATGTAACAGTCGTTGTCATATTACTTAACCCCACTTGGGTGACGACGGTTTAATACCTAGTACTAATTTGTTCTTCTTATTTTTGGTAAATAAGACTATTGGAAATATTTAATGGCAATTTGGATTTCGTTTACGGTGATGCGGAAACATGGTAAACGATTGGTGCGTTTCTGCAATATCCCTTGCGCATTTATTAGGTTCGATTTATTTTTTGAACAACAATCATGAATGAATTCGTAACTAAGGTAGGTAATACGAACTAATACGATAGAGAGCACCATGGTTAGGCTTTATGTTAATCTAGTTAAATGATGAATTTAATTTAAAAAAGTAAATCATTTTTATATTTCATTCTTAGAAAATTCAGCCAAAAAGTATAATTTCAGAAAATAGTGCATTTATATTGGTAAAGAACTAAGTATAAATATAATATACTTTTTTTTCACAGTGGTAAATAAAAACCAAGTTGATTTTGTTTTATAAACATAAATGTGTCATTAAGTATTAAAAATTTTATTTTATTCTACGAGAACCCCACTCCCCAAAAAAAAATCGTATCTACGCTTCTATTCTAGATCATCTACTCGAGTACATAAATAAATACACGACGAAAACCATCATAAACAACCGTTCAAATGACCAACGATCCATTGCAGGCGCAGGATCGTCGTGATCAACGCGAAAACGACCGCGATCTAGCGCGTAATAACATCGTGTTCCCGTTTGTTAATACGCACACCTAATACCGTATTTTTACACACATAGGTACACACACACACACACACACACACACATACACACATACACAGTACGCGTTACACATTATGCGTTTTCACGCGTACACGCGATGACTAGGTGACTTGCAAGTGCACGCATGCCATGGGATACGACTCGAGTGTAGGCGGACTTTGGATAATGACTCCGAAAAGTGTGCAGATGACTGTGATCTTTTTGAAATGTGTTAATTCTTTTGTCTACAATGATATACGTACTGCGTTTGGCTTCATCCGGCGCGGAGGAAGGAGTGGTGGGTGGTGTGTGCCGGTACGGTATACCGATATCTAACAAAAGTCAAAGATCGTCACAAAAACATTCCACGACATTCCGTCGTCGATTCCGACCGTACTCTAAAACGCGCGTGGTGAACGTGTCGTCCAAAAAATAATTCACTTGACGAATTTGTCGATTCCGCGCGCGTACGATTACTATGATCGGGTGACGACACTCCTCAACATTGTTATTTCCGAGCCAAAAGCGACAATTTACAATATATGAATAGCTCTTGGCTACTACCAATATAATTTCAAAAGATTAAACAGCGATTACTACGGAAAGATATGAGGTCCAAATCTAAAACACGGTAATTACCATTTTTTTCACAATCGAATTTTTCGTATCCTCGTCGGCATTTCGAAACTCTGAATAAAATCATTCTATTTTCTTTGGATTCGTTATGTTATTTGATTATTTACCGTCATTTAATTGCACAAGTTTATTGTAGGGACTGCGGCGAATTGAATGTTTAGCAAACAGGCTCTCTTATAAAATTGTCCGAATGGTACTATGGTAGCTGACTGTGTTTTAGTTTTGGGCAGTCGGTATGATTCAGTATTTTAGTGCGTATTAGATGCCACATTTAATTTATCAACTTTCGTATTATGATTTAAAATAACCTGAATAAATATTTTTGAAAATTTTCTTACGTTTAATCTTATTTTTTAATTTTTTTTTTTTTTTTTGTAAATCGACGTTAGTATTAAGAGATACATGACATTTTAAAATTACGTGTACATACAAGATACAGAGACAAATAAAGTATTTGATATATTTTCATTATATATTTAAAGACACATTTAGAATACTATTGATAATAACATTACCAGTTATTATAAAAATGCTATAAAAGCCCCAATTAAAATATTCAAAATGATCCTGAGTGAGTCGAAAAATGCATTGGTTTTACAATGATGTTTTTTTATTTTTATGAGCGTTATCATTCAATCGGATTGTAAAAATAGTTCAAAAACGTTATCTAGTATCTTTATAGATCAGAAATTTCAACTATTTAGTACTTTAAACTGGTCAATGTTTTCTATTTACGATAGTGTTTCCAATCGTAGGAAAAACCACCTATAAATTGTGTAAAAACGGTAAAATTTACTGTATACGATATTTTCGTAGAACGCAATTTTGATATTTAGCCATTAATACAAAAATAATAGTTCTGGACACTGAATTTTCACAAAATATCAACATAACTCAAATACATACTTGACAAATGTTTCAAAAATATTTTATCGTTTTTGGGCTATATATAGAACTGTAAAATTATTAATAATATCTCGTTTTTGAAAGTTTGTATCTAATACAATTTTAAATTTGTGTTAGAAAAACCTAAAAATATTATAACATCTTGTTCAAGAGGTATTAATTAACAGTGCTAAAAAAATTCTAAAATCGTTTGTCACGATTATTTTTATACACGTTTAACGTCCAAATTTTGATAAAAATCATTAATTACATGTAAATTAACAAAATTTGTCAAGAAAAACCTCATAAAATTTGTAATAATTGGCTATAGGATCTGACATTTTTATACTAGCTTATTTTTAAATAACTATAGCTAAATATATTCACATATTTTATATTGTAATTGGTAGTGTGAATTTTTAATTATTGTATAAACTAGAATTTTTCAAATACAGCAAAATAGAGCATTTTTACGAATGCTGTTGAATCGACAAAGATTTTTCTAGTTATCTTTCAAAAATTTTTTAACTTGAAACTTAAAAATTGCATCAATCGTTTATCATAAGGTTTTTCATTTTTTTTTTCACATACAATTTATACTAAAATAAGTTATTACTTGAGTTTTAGTCAGGATCATTTCCCGAAAATAATTATTTACATTTATTTCTGTTTTAAAATAAAATCACACTAAAAACATCGTTCACAAATCGTAAATATAGGAAACCACAAACTCCGAAGTGTATTACATCCATCACCGTTATCTTTTCCAAGATGCCAAGAATACCCATGGTGCAAATTATACCCGGTTTTTTATTTTTAAATATACTTTCAGTTGCGTTACGTATTTGGTAAAACCTGTAAAAACTTGAATGTTGACATTAAAACTCGGAATCAATTCATAATATTCTAATAAAATTCCATATTTAAACTCAAAACCAAAACCAGTAAACTATATCAAATATAATTCCAAAAACTGTTGCAACGAAATTGAAAAATTAATAACATTTAAACAGAGTCAAAAACCAACTATATTTACGTATGTATGGCTGTATCGTCTATTGTAACAACTCAGTGGAATGAAAAACGAAAAGAAAATGAGACAAACTGGCGTCGGTGTAGCACCAGAAGCATCGTTATCATAATTTAAACGTCTGTTCGTACACTTTTGCAGTCATGCGATTCAGCCGTTTTTAATGATCGGTTTTTGAAAACCACTTACACGCAGTATCACATAAATCTCAAACTACGTAATCTATGAGTTATGTCTAAATGCACAGCACATCATAATAATTCATACCTCGATATCCCCGGCGAATACGTAAAACCGCGGTCCGCAGTACCGCGAAGAGTAAAGTTCTGCCCTTTGACAGGTATAAGCTTTTTTTTTCGTTTTTTTATTATCTGTTCACCTACATCAGCTCTCCAACGTTATTTTCCCGATTCAAGCGTTTCACTGACTCATAGAATAATATATTGTCATGTTTACATGTTCCGTCGATTTCCATCACGTAGGTTGGTATAACACGCTGACTGCACGATCCATTTCACGTTTTGCTGGTAAGTCGTGTGTACCTACTTGTACGGTAATAACAAAGTGGATATACTTCGATGCCCGTACGTTTATCTACACACACATACACACACACACACACACACACACACACACACACACACACACACACACAACACACACACACGCACACGCACGCACGAAACGCGATGGTTGATCGGAGGACAATAATAGCTCTTGACTCGGAAAACTTGACATCAATTCAAACGTCTCGAAATTATAATAACAATACCGTACGACGATACAATAATAAAATATAGACAGGTTCTTGACCGCGGACAGTTTGATTCATTACGCACGCGCGACATTTACAACAAAATGTATATCTGTGTGCAGGTAATATCATTATATGATTGTAATAATAACTTACGGTTTTAAATATTTTATTTTATATTCATACCAAAGAGTGGATACCTTTTTTGAATGGAGAAAAATGATTTTTTTTTTTTAACAAAACGTAGGGAAGACAAAAAAGGAGTTGGTATCACGTTCAAGTAAATATGTGCGAATGTACTTTTTTATTATAACGGCTGTATATTTTTATTTATTTTTTTTTTTTTGTGTAAAGTCCGATTTTTTTTTAACTATCCATTATTTGCATCGATGTAAGAATTATTATTAAAAAATCTACAGATGACATGCATAAAATTATACGATGGTGCATGAACAGATACGTAATATTTTATCGATCTATATGGTTTTTCCGTAGTTTGTAACATACTGATCTAAGATATTTATTTGATTTCTAAATATGCTTTTTGTATATTTTTGATCATTTTTGGATTAGCATGTCGATTTCATGATATTCGTATAAATGCTCAATTTTGCTCATTAAAGTGATTTTGAAAATTTTTAATTTTGGTTCAATTATATCATTCATAATACATTTTAAAATTATTATCCAAATATAGTTTTTATTATTCACGTCTAAGTTTGCGTAATCCCAACACTCTGAACCTGACTTCATTGTTGATAATATTATATTATCTGTGAGCCATTGTTTCGCCACGCGCCTTCCGATCATATTTCTACAACCCATTCAACAGAAACGACCGACGAGAAGTATCTACCTCAGTAGCCACGCCGTAAATTCAACGCAATCGATATTTAAAAAAAAAATACAATAATTTCTATTACTTTATGGACTACATAATGTGTTTGTAATGAAATAACGAAGTACTGATTAAGTAAAAATGTAATACAAATATCTCATTTTGAGAACTAAAAGCCAAAAAAATCCTGTACATAAATTGATAATATCATGATGTATCATGGGTATCCACCGTATTCGAGTTTAGGTATCATTCATTATTCGTCGACGCGATTCGTTAACGAAATATTTTATACATTTTTTTATTTTGATAAATTCATATTGATTTGTGGACGACGGATATATCTCAATGATTACCTCAGAATTCATATAATTACTTTGATACTACACAAAACAAAATAAACTAATCGAAGCATAATTTACAAAATCGATTATTTATTGAAAACGTAACATTTATGTATAAATTCAAGCATGAAATATATTTTATAAGTCTAAGAAAGTTAATAACATTTTTTGCATGTACTTACATTTTTTCTTTTGTCTTGGTATAGTATTTTGCATACAATATTATGTCTATATTTTTTGTCACGTAACTTAAGGTTTAATCTATCGTAAGTGTACATAATCCGTTATAAGGGTCTCTGTAAATTGCGTCCCATTTCAATTTTTTTATGTAAATTGCGGCCCGGGTATATTTTATGCATACGTAAATTGCAGCCCAGGTATATTTTATACATACGTAAATTGCGGCCCGGGTATATTTTATATATACGTAAATTGCGGCCCGGGTATATTTTTGTACATATGCCTATCTAACTATTTCTTATTAATATGTAAATTACGTCTAAGCCTTTTTTCCACAAAACCAATATTTTCCTTCCCATTTTTCAGACTTAAGACTATAACTATAACAGACTTAAAACTATCTATACAAATATTATTATCATCAAATTTCAAAAAATACTTACACGTTTTAACTGTGCAACACCAACGTTGAATATCATTGTTTAGAAATTTATGAAAACGAAATTTGAAACCATCAACTATTTTCAACGTTTTATTCGTTTCACTTTTCATAACGTCCATTTTTATTAGATTGAAAAAAAATACTGTAAACTGTAGAGCAACCACAGATATATAAAACAACTAGATAGCCGACTCAACGAATAAAATTGAAGTCTAGAATCCGTATGCGAACAGGGCAAAATATGATTGATTAATCCATGACATTTTATATTATTCCATGAAATACAATTTTTCTGTGATTGAAACCAAAGATACAATATAAAAATGTTGTTTTATATATCAGTTATCTTTTTATATGGATTCGAATTGAAACACAATTTTTCGATTATAATTTATAAACTATAAAGTGCAATTCAAGTAATCAACATCATGGTGGTTTCTTGTTCTGTGTCTGGTTGTGTCAATAGGAGACTGAAAGGAAGCAAAGTTCATTTTTTTCGTAAGTTCCTGGGACGCAATTTACGTATGTTTTAAAAATACTCGGGCCGTAATTTACGTATGTTTCAAAAGTACGCGGGCCGTAATTCACATAGCATATGACCATGACCGTACTTATAGGGACGCAATTTACCGGCTCCGCGTTATAAAGTATTAGACTCGTAATAATGTTAAAACTTTGAAAAATTATTTATTTTTATATTCTGAGTGAAACGATGAATATATTGGTTTTACAATGATGTGTTATTTTTTATGTATGTAATCACTTATTCGTGTAGTGATAATGCTCCAAAAGTTTCGTTCAACTATAGTATGGATGAAAAATATCACCTAGTCGGTACTTTAACGAGGTAATTTTTCTCTATTCTCGATAGTTATTCAAGTGTAAGGAAAAACTATCTGAAAATTGAATAAAAACGGTACAATATGATGTATACGAGATGAAATCACCATTTTTTTATTTAGCCATAAATAAAAAAAAATGATGATACTAGGCCTTTGAAATTTTCACCAAATATCAATTACACTAATTCAGACTTGACACAATGTTCGAAAACATTTTTCCATTTTTCGATTTATGTAGGACTTTTAAATTATTGAAAATATCTGGCATTTTTTTAAAAGTTTTTTTCTAATAAAATATTAAATATTCGATATAAAATCTAAAAATTTGGTAACATCTTATTTTCACACTTACCTCACAATACTGAACTAATTTCAAAAATCGTTAGTGAGAATTTTTTTTTTATACATATTTGAAGTCCGAATTTTGACAAAAATCATTTATTACGCATAAATTAGCGATGCTTTTCAATAAAACTTTACAAAATTTGGAATTACTTCTTCGGTAAATTCCTTTTTCATACCAATAGAATCGCCACATACACTCTTATTTATGTTTTGATTTTCATAAAGATAAATTCAATAAACTATTTTTCGCATTTTAATTTATATTACGGCTGAAATAACCTCTTTTTAAGTGAAAAATCAGATTTATTTTCATTTTATAACATTTTTGATTTTTAGTTTTAAGATTTTAATTGTTTGTACAAGCTTCATAATAAGTAGCTTTAGCTATTTTTGAATTTTTATAGTAATCGGTTACGTTACTTTTTTTATATAACCTAGAAATGTCAATATACAGTAAAATAAAGTATTTTCACAGATATTACTAGTTTTGAATCGTCATGAATTTTTTTTCTTTTTATTGTTATTTTTATTCTAGTGATTTTAGATTCTGAGTGAAGCGAAGGATCTTATGGTTTTACAATGATGTTTATTATTTTTTGTTTTTTTTTTTACTGTAAACACTTTTTCGTATAGGAATCCTTGTCAAAAAGTTTCGTCCAGCAACTTTTTAGATTCGAAATTGAACTGAGATGGTACTTTAGAGAGGTCATTTTTCCAAAATCTCCATAGTTTTTCCAGTAATCAAGAATAACTATCGAAAAACTGAGTAAAAACGGTAAAAATCCGCCGTAAACGAGATTTTCACTGTTCAGATTATAGGTATTTAGTCATAAATCGAAAAGTATTGAAGCTAGAAACTTGAAAATTTTATCCAATATCAAATACATAATTTTTTATATTGGACAAAATTTTCAGAACAATTATAGCACTTTTGACTTAAATATAGAACTTTTAATTTACCAAATTGTTTGAAAGTTTTTATGTAATATAGTTTTAAATATTTGACAAAAATTTCTGAAAATTTAATATGACCTTACTCATATACCTACCTAATTATCCTAACAAAAGTTCAAAAATCGTTAGTCAGGATTTTTATTTATACACACTTTAATAAATTATTATACGATTTTTTTCGATATTGTCTGATTTCTTTTAAGTTTATTTCTAATGAGTTATAATTTTTATAACAATTGAAGTTTAAATGAGTTATATCTAATTGAATATTTTATGAGGGTTTAATTACAAAAAAACTCACCAAAAATTATACAAATAACCGCAAAATACGTAAACAGTATTTAAATAATAATATATTATATTACACTGAAGCTTTGCTCAGAATCGTTTTATACTAAAGAAATGAGTCATCATTTCTTTAAAACTTAATACATTCATCACCAATATCTTGTCCGAGGACCGAAGGGACGAAGGACGAACATGTACCACCATCATCTCACTTACCAGCTTTTTAACTTAAAATTGCCGAAAAATACCCATGGCGCAGTATTTTTTTTTTATTGTTGTAACTGTCCAAATCACTTAGTTTAAAATATTATTGATTTTTTACAATAATGTAATGTATATGTATACAGCTTTTATAAATTGACTCGGAAACAGTATGAGTACGCACAGATGGAAACAAAGTTAACCTAAATGCTAAAACGCATTGGACACAAATAATAGAAGAGAATACGATTGATGCATATGCAAATAATATAAAACTGGGAAAAATTAATCTTTGAATATTTATTTTAATATTTCGCTCGTGTCTCGTTCAATGGTTAGCATACAAAATACTAAAAACCATGATAGGAAATATTAGTAATTGTTATGCATTGGTAAATAACAGGAATAGGAATTTCCGGTGTGACACTTTTTTTTTGCACGTTATTAGTATTTAAAGCACGTTATTATTGGTGGTGTGTAAAGGGAAGGGGTGACTAGCGCTGTTTCCTTTGATCTACCTATACTAATAACAAATTTGTAGACCGTAGGGTAAGTAAAGCATAAAATAAAATAATAATTGTCATAGGTCATTGTGAAATGTTGCATATTATATTATTATGTTCTCATACAAAAAGTCGATTTTATTTTATAAAAATTTAATTAACGTATAAAATAAAGAAATTTGTATTAATCGTGTTATTTATTATCAAAACACACATTAAAATGACGACCTCTTCAGCGAAAATAGCCAAAATATAATAAGACTCGTGTCTTTTATTAAATCATCGGTTTCGATTAGACAAATTTAGTGTGATAAAATTATAATATAAATTTTAATTGTGAATCGAATGAAAACGTTCATTCAATAATTGTTCGCTGATTGGTCTTTGGCCGATAAATGGTTAGTCAGTTGGGTTTGTAAAATTGTACGTGTATATGATGTAATTTATAGTTGATTGCGATTAAACACACTCTGTTTTCTAGTGTGATCTGTCCGCCAGACATTGTTTGGATGACAGAGATTTTGGCTTTACCGACTAAACGACTGACACGCGTTATAATGAATGTTTTCAGCATCGATCGGCGATCATCAGACATACTGCAGAGTGTAACCCTGGCTGCCGCCGCCGTCGTCGTCGATCGTTGAGGTCTCTATCCGCGGAAATGTAAAATTGAAGGTAGGTCGCTGAGGGTACCTACGTACAGATGTGCGTGTACACCTTTAATCTTCACAACAATGTAATACAACAAACCCGTTGCCAGATATATCCGCCAAAGTACATAATATGGGTAACTGCCGTCCTCGATCCCGCCCGGGAGTTTCCGGTACGAAAGTGTTTTGAATTGAAAGGGATCATTTCCTAGACCTGAACGGCGTGGTGGTCCCGGTACCTTCCGAGGCATTCGTGCGAACACCTGTTGATTCGCGTCTCCGCGAAAATAAATAACACAACGAGAAATTATCTGCCGGCAGAAGTTGAAGAATATCACGACTGTTTCATTTTCCTTTTGACAGCATGCACACGCGTCATTAATAACAACTCATTATATATATATATATATATATATATATCATGATAAAAAGATCCAGGACAACGGAGTCGCGCATTATTCACACGTAATTATAGGGTTGTAGCGACCGCTGTTTTTGTTTTGTGGTTTTCGCCATTCGGATGACTGCAGGTGTGTTATGAACATAATATCGTGTAAGTGGTTATAATCAAAAGAGATTTTTTATTTTCTTTAAGTGTTCTAAAAACGAGGTACTAATAAATACGTTTTAGATTTCAGAGGAAAATACATTTTTTTTTTAAAGTTGAAAATATGAAAAAAAATGTTCCGCAGTGCAAAAACTTTTTTTAATTTTTGTCACAACCGAGTTCGCCTTATGTCATAAAATGACCACAAACAGTTTAAAAAAAATATATATGTATTGGTATCCATTTTTATTTTGTAATTTCCTTCCCATTTTTTTCTATTTTGACTATACATTTTGATTGAAAAATTCTTATAATTTCGATTATATACCCAATATTTAATAGTCTTTACAATTGTTATATGTAATAGCTTTTTTGTTTATCTATGTTATAGTGAAACAAAGAAAGGGTTGGTTTTGAAATGATGTAGTTTTTTTTTTTTTATGTTTGTATATCACGTTCTTGGTAATAATAGTGTCTCATTAAGTTTTTTAGAGTATAGGTAATAAGCATTGTACGATAGACTTATAATATTTGTCATAAATTATACGAGTTGTATCGTTGTCATGATACATATTTATTCTGCTATTTAGTTTGACTTGCTGGTCGAACGATATGCTTTATGATTCAAATTTATGATTGGTAGTAAATTATCTCAATATACCATATTCCATCTAAATAATAAGTATACATAAATACATACTGGTAGTTTACGATTAGCCAAGTTTTTTAAATTTGTACTGTCTTTTGTAAAATTTTCACCCGATACGTTTTCTCTCTCATTCGAAAATATTAGAAATAATAGGAACTCTCTGTGAGTATGACAGTATGATTTAAAAAACCATTTAACACAAAAAGTACTAGTATTTGATTTTATTATTTCACTATGATAACAAAAAAAAAAAAAAAAAACAAGTTTTCTAGAAATATTTATTACCAATTTTAATGCTTTAAAATTTAACTAAAAATTATATAAGTAATACAATTCAAATCATCACTAACTATATTAAATACAATCAAAATTAGGTAGCTACCTATATAATTTACGATTATGGTTTTATATATAAATAAATATCGTACTAGTTGAAATTTTAATATTATAAAACATACATTTATTAACTGTAAGTATAAAACATGTTGTACCTATTCTACTGTAAAAATACAATATCAAAAATTAAGTATTAATTTCTTAAAAACTATTGATGAAATAAATAAATGTAGTAAACGAGTATAATAATGTATTAGTATGTATAATAAATAATAAGAAGGCAACTTAAGTTTTAACTAATCATTCAGTCGGTAGTGAAAATTAAAGAAATCGATGCAATGTACATTATTATCATTTTCAACATCACTGACCATAGAAAAATTGTATCGTTAGGTTACAACATTCCAAATTACATTAAATATTATTAAACGGACAATCGGTTTAAATAACTTATGTTAATATATATGAAATACTGCTAGTGGTTCAATATATTATCTACTGCTATAGCCTATATATTATCAATTCAAAGTGTTCTCTACTTAAAAGAGGTTACTATTTGATGGAAAACAGGAAAATATATTTTTTTTTTTTACTTCAGACAAACTGTACGGATTTATAACATTGCAATAACATCAGTTATATCACACGCACACACACACACACACACACACACACACAGACTTTAATTTTTACGAAAATAAATTGAAAAAACCGGTATGATAAAAGTGATGGAAGTTCATGATTTGTCTCTTTTTTTCTTGAACAAATTAATAGCTTCAGAAATTTAGACAGACAAAGTTCACTCACCGAAAAAATGTTTCCAAAAAAATATATATCGCGTTACAACCAATAGATACTACAAATTTTTTTATAATCTAAAATTTAGGTTTTTTTACGCAAAAATTAATATTTTATTTATTATATTTTTTCGTTGATTCGTGACAGTAAAATGTTGAATTTAATTTTTTTTATTTTGTCAACATACTCATTTGTCTGTAATTAGTTTTTTATTATACTTATGAAATCAGTTTTTAAAACGAAAAAATGAATACACAGTAGATAATAAAATGAATCTCTACAAAAATTAATTTAAAAATAAAATGATAATTAAGGAATAAAATGAGTTACATAATTAAGCAAATACGTTTTGATCAATAGAATCAGATTTTAAAGACTTTTTTTCATTCAGGCCATACGTTGGAATCCACTTGGTGATCAATGTTTCCAAATGTTGTTGAAGGGACACAGCTGAATAATAGTATGGATGACTAGGCTAAAAATATTTGATATAAGAAAATATATTGACAAAAAATTAAAATTTACAGAAGTCTACAACATAAGTACTTACAATATGATACAATATCGCATTCGAAAACATTAGTCGTAGGTCCGAAAGAAAATGAACGAGAGATGAATAGTACATACCGGATTTCAAACGCTCTTTCATAACGTTTAAAGATAAATCAAAAGTCTCATGAATGTTATGATAATCTAAACACTAAATCCAACAATTAAACATAAAATTTTCAAATTTGATAATTGAACGCGAGAATTAATACAAATATCTTACATTCATCCCTTTGAGTGAACTCATTCTAAATTTTTCTACTGTAATCGTTTGACAATAGAATTCCATCAGTAAACGTTCCATGACTTTACGCTTGGCTAAATCACCAGGTATACCACTTGTCAAATCTTCTTGAGTTAAAACCTTGGAATATTTAGTAATGTCTTGACATATAGTACACTTCCACCTTAATTGTATTGGTTTATAAAATACACACATAAGTAAACATTAATATATAAAAAAAAAAAAGAAGAAGTATTGAAACAAATAAATTATTTTTAGTATCAATTACTCATCAATATCCATGTTCTTGCCAAGTGCGGGAATGTGACAATTATTATGAAACTTCCTTTTACAATAAATGCATTCAACCAATATTCCAGAAAAAGAATTACAGCACGAACATTCTATGAACTTGTTCGTTGGGGCTTGTTCGAATTCCGTCTTTACTGCTTCTTCAAAATCTAAAAAAAAAAAATGTATTGAAATGTAATCGTTTTGACTTTTTTAATTGGGTTTAAAAAAATTCTAAACTATAATTATTACAAGAATACAAAATGTACTATTACTTGAATCAGAGTAATCACCATGATTTGTTTCATTTTTAGGATACTCAGATGAATCTAACTCTCCGTCGAAAATATTTGACGTATCAAAACTTTTTAATGAAGATCTAAAACAGATAATTTCTATGTATTATAAAAGTTAATTGTATAATATGTGACATCAGTAAGAGTATAGCTTACTTTAATGACTTATCTGCATTAAAAAATGTATTATAATATGTTTTTATATGTTCAACTAAACGTTCATAATTATTATTTTCTTTTAAGTAATCTTCCAAAATGCCTGGTTCTTCATTAAGCTTATTAACAATAACTTCGTGGTATCTTTTAAGAGAATTTAAATATTCAAGTTTACTTGGCTTTCTAAAATTTGTAAATAAACATTATAATAATTGATATGTATACAGTTCAGATTAATTATTACTCTATCTCCATAAATTTATTAAACTCATAATCAATTTCTTCAATCTGCTTTCGAATATCCATATATTTATCTTCAGCATCAAAGTCTATTTTGGAAGGCGTTGAAGGCATTATGTTTAAACTGAAACATAAAAATTTTAATATAGAGTTCCATTTCAATAAAATATAATATGATTAAGACATTACATTTTAATTTTGTTTTATCTAACTACTATATTTTTTTACTTATAATGACTGAACTATATAATTGTTAGCAATTAAAAAGGTGAAACACTTGAGATAATGATAATTAATATTTGTTAACATCAAGAATGGATAGATCATAGATAGAACATATATTAATACGGTAGAGATAACTGCAGTTTGAAAGGGCCACTCCGGAAAGTTTTCATAGGCCATCAAAATTCAAGGTAGGTAGGTGGTACACATTAAAGAGACATAAAACGTTTAAAAAATGTTTAAAAGTGTTATTAAACGTTAAAAACGCCCGAAAATTAGAAAGTTAGAATAATGAATTTATATATATATATATATATATATATATATAATAATAAAAATAGTCATTAGATTATTTTTAACACATTATTATTTTCGAAAACCTTAATTGAAAAAAAATAAATAAATCACCATGTGAAAATTCTATCATATGACTGAACTATGAAAAATGTATCAAAGGATTATAACGCGATCAATCGGTTTAAAATGAAATTTAAATGCATGGATACTAAATCATAGACATTGGATTTATCTCAATACAACGCTTCCCTTTGACCATCATGCGTATTAATTATACCGTTGATGAAGTTCTAGAAGTTGTATGCTTCATTAAATGCAGTGTCAGTTTCTTCTCGTCTCTTAAGTTCTTATTTTCGTTTCCTTTGCCATCTTCACAACACACATCCACTCTTATTCCTTAACAAGCTAGTGGGCCGTAGGCAGTTTCACAGTGAACGAAACCGTTTCTTATCCTATGCTTTATTCACTCTTATTTAAATGCCCCACAATCCTCTCGACTTCTCCACAATGCGCTCTTTCCTAGGTATTTATACCCTTTCCTCTTGTCGTACCGTAATACTTTTTTCATTTCTTCTGTCATCGACGGTTAAATTGACTCTCTTGAACTTCTCTTTTTAATCTCATTCCAAAAGTCTCAACACGTCCCATCAGAAATCACTTCCCTTTCCAACGTTATACCTTATCTCACCTCTTATGTACTCAACCATGCCATTTATATGATGCTCCGCTAGCTCAAAAAAATATTTCAATGGAAGAGTCTTATGCAAGAACGGTGGTAACTCCACTTTATGAAATTTTACAAAACATGCTAAATAAATTTACATTCCCATTTCCCTTGTAAGCGAGAAATTGTTTTAATTTAGATTATTGTTGTGATAAATATCGTAAAATCATAAATATCGTGACAGTTGTACGAGTTAAAATTTCCGCGTGGCGATGAATCGCCATAAATAAACGAACTGTGTACCGAACAATGACCGGTTTCCCATTGTATTCGAGACCAGACCGCGTGTGCTAGGTTAGGTTAGACCAGCGGTTCCCAAACTTTTTTAGTCTCGGAGCCTTTTTTTAAGAAGAAATCTCTCGTGGAGCCCCATGAAATATTTAACGTTAATTTGCATTTGCCTGTGTTCTATGAAGCATAATTAACACGAACTGTATACATACATACAATAAAGGAAACAATAGTTTTAAAAGATGTCGTAGACTCTAAAGCAGAACCACATCTTCCGAATGTGGTTCTGAAGAATTATTTTTGCTACAACTATTGTTATTTTCCTTTGATCGATCAACAGTGGTTGACTGACGATTTTCAGGTCTTATGGAGCCCGTTTTGAACCACCGTTCTATTTAGTAGAAATACACTGCGTCGTTAGTAAATACGTTAAGTAAAATAATGACAAATGAAAAAATTGAATCAAAGAAAAAATACACGTCCGTTGTTCATAAATACGCACAACAAAATAATCACAGGTCCGTCGTTCGTCAATACGCGCGATAAACTGATAAAATAATTGAGTAATTGAGAATCTAGTTTCTAGTATTATCTTAAAGGTACATTTCCCTGGCACCACAACTAATAATTTTCTCAATTTTTTTACATCCAATAATTGTACCAAAATTTGTACCAATTTGTACCACCAAAATCAAAATTTGTACCCAAATTTTTCATCGTGAAAAACTAATTTTTCCTACGGGTGCCAGGGAAACGTTACCCCAGCACCCGATTTTCCCGCAATTGCACTTTTCCGGCACCCGTAGGAAAAATTAGTTTTTCACGATGAAAAATTTGGGTACAGATTTTGATTTTGGTGGTACAAATTGGCACAAATTTTGGTACAATTAATGGAGGTAAAAAAATTGAGAAAATCAAAAGTTGTGGTGCCAGGGAAACGTACGTTTATCTTAATTCTAAAATTAAATAATTGTTCACAGTTATCTTATCGGGAGTTTACGTAATATATCGGTGAAGGATGGCAACTTGAGTGTTGACGAGATTTTTATGAAATATACATATTATATTCGTTTTAAATAATTTAAAAAATTTCAAAATATTAATTTTTTGCGCACTAATAAACGGAGTCCTTGGGAAACCATTGCGGAGCTCCAAGGGCTCCGCGGAGCACAGTTTGGGAACCACTGGGTTAGAGTCTAACGATAGACGATAACGGCGAGAGTGCTTTATAGAATAAAAAAAAAAAAGAAATAAAGAAAAATGACATAAATGCAACCTAAACCACGACCCCGGTCGGTCTGACGGAAATAATGTGATCGCAGGCCGCAGACGGCGTAACAGGGACGACGGGCCAACCGGGTCGGTCGTATCGGGCGGCGCGGCGGTGCGTCGGGACCAGCATGACGCCGTCGCCGGGACCGCGTGAAAAAGCAACACGTGGTTCTGGGTGGCCGAAAAGAACGGGTTTTTGCAGGTCGTTATGTTTCGTGTGGGTTACACAGACGTATGTGGTCCACCTACCTGTTGATGGAGAAAAGGTCCCAAATGGCGCGCGAAAACACGTGATCGAGAGCGGCGATGCAGAGTCAGGACGGCACACGGTTGCTGGCAAAAATCACGAATGGTCAACTGCGGCGGCGGCGGTGAGACGCGAATGGGCACGGAATACAGATAATTGCTACCTACCGAACACTTGTCTTTTTATTCTTTTTTTTTCAGTGCTGCGCGCGCATCTGCCACGTGGACGGGACATGGAATAAATAGCCGAAATCCCAGTGTTACCATCCAATGGCGATACGAGCGTCACACCGCATTCGATAAATTGCCGACTTAGCGAAATCGTCAGAAATTTTTGACGATCCGGTGGAATCATAAGAAGTGAAGAAGTGTACTCCAAATAAAATAGTTACTTACCAATATGTAGGAATACAGACGTTTTTGATCAAACAATTAAAAACGCCCGTATGCTCATAGGCAAAAATTGTGAGGGAGGGGATTCAGGGGGTAAGTAAACCCAAATTTAAAATAGAGGTCTTAGCCTCCCCTAACCAGCTTTTTATATAAAGTATTGAAAAATATTTGACTATTATGAATTATGATAAATAATCAGGACATAGTTGATAGTTTTTCAACTAAAAACCGGTGTATTGTATTGAAGTGATACAAGTACTTTTATATCTGTTTTTGGTTTTTAATTATATTTTATTTGAATATTTTTCCAAGAACGCTAGGTACCAAACTTCTAAGTATTAAATGTAATTAATTTAAAAATCAATTGATCTACAGTCGTAAGTGAAGCGAGTGGCTTTGGTCGATATAGGTCCAATGAGCATAAAAAACCTACCCCCTCCCACAGTTTTTACACCAAAGTTCCACACTTGCGTATACTATTAGGAATATTAATGAAATAAAATAATAACAAATTTAGAATAAACGTAGAAGTGAAATTTCTCGTATGATGCTAATGGTTTGTGTCTAAAACAAATATAAAAACAGGCAACGGACTGATAATGGTGACTTTAATGACACACACACACAATACTGGCACATGTGGTCCGAGCTATATACATTGAATTGGATGCCATAATAGGATGTACGAGACCAAAGCTTGAGCATTCTATAGCATGAGTAACTCTGGTACAGGGGAAAGTCATTAAGTTCAAATGATTTTTTGCTTATTAACATTAATTTTTATCACAAATAATTTAAAACGTTGACAAGAACGTATTAATATTACAGTACATTTATTATTTTTAATAATAAAATTTAAATTAAAAACAAAAATTAGAAAAACTTATGGACTAATGAATCTTTTAATCATAAATAATAATCGTAAAAAAAAATCAAACGGTTATGACTGGTAAAAGCTCATCGCTTCGTTCTCTTGGAAGTGAATTTGTGGTGAGTGTAAAGCGAATAATGGATGAACCTCTCAGACAGGACATGAATATTTAAATTGTGTTTAGCCATTTTAAGATATATTAAAGGGATAATAACATTAGGATTTTAAAGTTGAATATAACTATTAATCACTTTTATAATCACTTAGTTATTGTTATATGTTCTAAAGGTTCTTAAGTTTCTGTACTTGAAAATAAAAAAAAAATCCGGTAAATAATGATGGCGGAAAAAGTGGTTTTTCTTTTTAGTTCTCAAACAAGATGAAGACGGTTGGTGTAAAGCACATTAGAAAATCTGTTTTTACAGTTACGAAACCTCGGCTAATAATTTAACTGTCTATTAAATGAGTTTTTAAATAATTTCAAACCTATAATAACTCATCTGCTAGACTGGTATCTACTTGAAATGCTGATGGTTCCCAGTCAAATTACTTTCCCGTTTGATAATTAATTAAGAATCAATTCTAGTAAGAGATATTATATTCAACATTCAAAAACCTAGTGGTTTTTTAAGATTGGAGTAGGAAGAAAATGTGATTTCAAAACGTGTTTTTTATTGATTAATGGCAATGTTGAATTTTCACGAGTTGATAGAATACGAGCAATATAATCTAGCGATAATTTAGTTCGTCGAATGCGGAGAGGTAGTCAACTGGATAAAATGCTTGGAATTGGGCTGCTTCAAAAAGTTCCAGTTGCACATATTATTATACTGAAGGGTTATTTAGAATAGTTTAATTAATGATCTATTGTCATTTTCAATAAATCCATCCGAGGATCGAAGAATACCAATCATACGAAATGTGTTTAGGTACCTACTTTTAAACTTTGGTCAAATATTATGTTCAGCAACTCTACACGTCTTAAATTTCGTGTACATGGTAGTTTAAAGGGTCATTTTTTTCATTCCATTAAATTCATTTTCGTTATTCAGTCATAGCTCCAATTATTATGTTGTTAGAAACTTTAAATATTCGTCAATCATCGACAATACATTTCAACTGTTTTACGGGCTTGAAAAAGTTCAAAATAAAAAATACAAACCACTTATGAGCTAAGTAAAAAACCTAATAAAAAATTAAAAAACCTAATAAAAACGATAAAATTCACGGTGAACAACATTTTCGCTTAATTGATTTTAGTCATATAGTTATGACTCAGAAAGCAATGTTGCTAGAAACTTGGCATTTCAAAATTCACATCTTTCGGGCTACAAATAATTTGTTCAATTATTGAACTTTGACAATACCTCTTTTTTGAAAGTTTGTTTCTAATAACTTATTTATTAATTGATAAAAAGTTCTCAAATAATAATATGTCCTTATTTACAAACTTAACTAATGTACCTACTGATAAATTCAATACATCGAAAAAATCTCAAAAATTATTTATTAGGATTTTTTTTTTTTTTTTAAGTGTTTAGCTAAATTGTTATACGATTTTTACGGAATGTTTTTATATACATTTTTAACTTTAAAATGCGTAGTACAAAATTATTGGACCATGTAATTATTATGAACTTTTAGATGTAAATAGAACATGTTTCGAATTTTTTGATTTAAAAATAATATCTTCTTTGTCAAACAAGAAAACTTTAAACAAGTTTGAAAAAAAAACCTAATCTACAATTAGTGTAAAAATGGTATAAATATTTTTTTATTCATGGTAAAGCATCAACAACTATGGTTATTAGCTTACATAGTAATTATAAAATAGAATTTACATCAAATATCAAATATAATCATATAAATCAGTAAGTTTAAGGAATAGAATGATTTTTTGGATGGTCTCATCATCTGGACCTAGAGCTTAAAGAGGTTGTCTGTCTTCTTGTTTCAGTCTGTGTTCGACAGTGGACCCTAAGGACCCTAAGGTGTCTGGCGGAAAGGAGTTCGCCGCAGGGCCGAAATAGTGTAGGTTCATCTTTGCTCATTAGATGTCCACGGGATATTTTTGAGTGACCTAGGTATTCGTAATCTATTAATTATTACTCCGTCTTTGCGGTTAAATGTCAGTGGTTTAGGCCCGTAATCGGTATGGTTTATAATTTCTCTTAGTTTGCTGTTTGGTGTACGTCAACATTCTAGTCCTCATAAGTTGGAACAACAGGCGTTAATATTTCTATGAATGTCGGTAGGTAATAAAAGAACGAGAGTGTATTTTTGTTGTTGGATTTTTGGCCATTGGTCAAGCAATTTTATCAGCTTTTTCGTTTCCGTGAATGTCACAATAGCTTGGAGTTCATATAAACCTGATGTCCTTGTTGGTTTTGGATGTTGAGTTGCCTAATTTGATAGCTAGAGTGTACATTATTTTCGATGTTGTTAAGAGCACTAAGCGAATCTGAACGAATGTTAATAATCGGACCAGGTAGTTTGGTGGCTAATATGACTCCCTCGAGGAGAACTATATTTAGCTTTTAGGACTTATGTCAAAAATTTAAAAAACTGACAAGATAAAAACTTCCAAAAAAACGAATTAGATATGTCCGATATTATTACATTTTTATATTCAACATGAAAGTAATTGCACTTTTTTGGAACTTTTTTGAAGTCCATATAAAAGCACAGATGGTATTTGGTGAAAATTGCAATTGGAAAAAAATTATTGAAAATAGAGAAAATCACCTCTAGAAAATAACATATAGATGAAATTTCTGATCCAATGAGTTGTAGCCTGTAGGGTTGAATCATTACCACCAACTAGTGGCGTAACAAGCGTATGGCAAACTGTGCTTATGCCAGGGGTGCATAATTATGCTGCAAAATAAGTATTTTTATTTGTATTTTATGTTTATGATTTTTGTGTTGTCTGCATATTGATAACAATTTATTAAAAATAATAATGATACATGTGTGATATTATGACACTTGTGGGCAATGACGCAAAGACGAATAACGATTTCCATTTTTAATTACTTTTTTCTTGGTCCTTAACTTTGTCGTACGCTCACACCAAAGTTATATCGTTTCTAATAATAAATAATTTATAAATTTTACTATTGAAGAATTAATTTTTTACAGATAGAATTGTGATTATATCAGGTTAACTTTTTTTGGTACAAGTATGAAAATTTAATGATTTTTAAATAGGTATTTTTATCAATGAAATTTTAAAACACGTTATTACTAGTTTAGAAAAAATTGTCAATTTTTTAATAATTAGTGCAAAAGCGGTTTTTTTCTAAGTTTGCTAAAGGCGCTAGCGAGCCTAACTACACCACTGCCACCTAATCTAAAAAGTATTTAGGTAGGTACCTAAATTCATAAAAAAGAAAAAAGTACATCATTATAAAACTTTAAATCAATACATTCATTGTTTCATCCGGAATCTGAAAATTCAAGAACCTGCTGTTTAGGACTATATTAAATGCCTATTATAGTTGTATTGGATTACTTTCAAAAACTAATTCTATTGATATACATAGCGGTTATTTCCGTTATACAACCTAACTTGGCCACACATTCAGGTACCTAACTAAAAGTAAAATTCACTTTCGTGCCTTTGTTTAATATCACTTGGTACCTAATCACATATACATATAATATAATGTATATAATACATAATAATGGAAAATAAACAGAACAGATGTGTCCATACCTACATAAAAATTTAATTTTTTACTATATATATATACACACACATTATTACATGTAAATATGTAATTAAAAAATTAGTCAAACTTTGTTACTAAATCTTTCAGTAATGATTGAAGGGTCCAAGGCAAGACAGGCTGTCTGCTTTTATGAAAATTTTTGGAAGAAACAAATAAACGAATGATTGAATTCAACATTCAAAGAGCTAACTATACATGATATACAAATATTTACACTTTACATTATTATAAGTATATTATTCAACAAAAATAAATTAAAAAACATGGATACCGGGTTATTACACAAAATTCTTTTTTTTTTTTTAGTCTTAAAATGTGAATGTGTGAAATGTTATTAATTATTATTATTTAAGTTTAAATTTATCAGTGATTTTTATAAAATTACCTACCTATTCATTTAATAAATAAAAACATTAATTTCACAGTTTTTATTTGATATACATTCCATACTTAGTAGTACTTCGTCAAGTTTTTCTACATCAAAAATATTTAAAAGCTATTGCAACTTTCGACAAACAAAAACAAAAGGTATACATAATTGTATCACAGGTGATTGTATGTTGTATGTGATTGTATTGTTTTTGAGTAATTAAATGTTTTTTTAAATGAACATAATATGATATTTAAAGTATAAAATATAAATTATAGTTAATATTTTAACATTAATTGTAAAGTAAATTTAGTCTCAAAATTATATATGTATTTTTAAAAAAGTATGAATGATAAGAAATGTGTATAGTGTTATTCAAATTTAACAAGATATAATATGAAAATAAAAGCAACGAAAACAGATTTAAGCATCGAAAAGCACAAGCCGATTAGATAATAAAACCAAAAATAAGCACTGTTATACTTTTATACTTGGGATACGGAATGTTCGAGTTATCTATAGTTTTTATTTCAAGAAATTGAGGTTTTCACAAAAGAATGGCATTTATTTTTACTTATAAAGGTTTTCAACTTATTGAAGTTCCACTGTATGTTTTAAAATAACTACTAATATCAGAGCTCTTTCAATATTGACCTTAAAATATGTTATTGAGTAACATGATTTTTAAAAATAAAAATAAAAATACATTTCATTTGATTTCGTACATTTATTATACAAAAATTGTCTGACATTCAACGTTATGTTTGTAAAAACAACAAAATATTTATGACAAAATAAAAACGCAACAATTCATCTTCAATGAAAAATACTTTAAGTCAAGGAAACAAATCATAGATAGCAAAAAAAAAGAAAGTTACTCTTAATATGTTTGATAAAAGTAATTCTCTTTTAAAACCATTATGCATTTTTATAGTTGTTTTATGTCTAATCTTAAGACATTTTTTGAACAGTAATTTATTTAGAGCCAGTTTTAGCCTTAGAATTTAATTTATTGACTAAGACTTTAGCACCAGAAAATGTCTGTTCCTTTAATGATTTTAGTGTTTTTGGTGTGATGAGGGATTTTATATTACTTGCAGCCACTTCAACATTTGATTCAATCATTCTAAAAACAAAAAATTGTTTTAAATGCCAATTTATATGCCAATTTATAAATATTATTCTGATGTTACAAGTTATAACTTACGCAACAAGCAAAAAACAAGCACGATTACATTGAATCCAAGATGTAATGGTGTTTTTTGTAATAGTCGATGATAATATTTCAGAAAATGTAGCTAAGGAAAAAAAATAACTGTTAAAGTGATAACACAAATTTAAAAATAACTTAGAAACACTTTTTAAATGTAAGACTTACTTTCGTTATTTTTTGCTAGTGTCAGGTCATTTCCAATGATTTTCCTCAGAACCATGTGTAGACCAGCATGTTCATATACAGGAACTTTTTTTTCTTTTTCTTCTATTGTATTATTGGAATCAGTTATGTAGTTTGCTACTGATGTCATTGCTTGTTTCAGTTTTTCACCTTTAAATTATAAGTTAAAATATTTTAAATATAGAACACCCGGTCAGAAAATATTATGTAATTTTTAGTTTGAACAAAAATGTCCACTATAAATTAGTCATGTAATATGAACTATACTCTATAGCCAATTTGTAAGCCAATTATGGAAAAGATAAATTTATGATAATTCCATGGTAAATTTATCTTATTTTTCAGAGTACAAAATATAAAAAACTACTTTGTAGATTATTACTTTATTATTAGTGGGTTATTATAAAATAATAATTTGATAAACATGATGTAATTACAAAAATATTATTGCTTCAAAAAAAATAATAGTTATGAAAAAAAATAACAATTGTATAATACAACAGGTTTGTGTAGCTTTAAAATATTTTTTACATCCAAAACATTTTTTTTTTATATAAAAGTATAATATACAATTTGATGCTTTTTGCAGTTTAAAACACATTTTTATGAGTAGAAGAAGTATTTAACTATTTGTTTTTATTTACAAACAGTATACCTTGATGAACTAAATATTTATTTATCAGCATCAAGTACATTAAAATATTATGCATTAATAATTACCACTGCCAGATTTTAGGATTCCAAGTAACACCATTGCAATTGACCCACTGCTCAGCCAGAATTGAGGGTTTTCTTGAATGTGTTGTAAAAATCGATCAGAAACAGCATTTAAAAGTTCTTTCACACGCAAATCGTCATCTTTTTTACTGTAAATGTGAAAAAAATATGGAATAAGTATAATCTTTTAGGCTAGTGGTTTTTAGACATTAAAATACAAAAATATAATTTAAAATTAGTAATAATAATTATAAGATCTTATCTAAAGTTAAAATATAACTAAAAAAAAAAAAAAAATTAACTAATACGCATAAGATTCTGTAGTAGAATGTTTCACAAATTACTTTGAAATTCAATAGATACTAATTGTACATGAATTCTAAATAAATTTCTGTTTTAATTTTAATACCAAAAACCATTCATTATATAACATTTAAAAATATATAATTCTTATGACATATAATTCAGTTAGTTGAATGCATCCTATTTTTAAATATTTTAGTAAACTGATTCTAATAAAACAAAAAAAAATATCAAATTACATTTCATTTACAAAACTAAATAATATGATAAATTGGGTCAAGGATAAAATTTCAATAGATCAGCCTATTTCAAGTATCCAAAAGGAACAGATGTATATTACCTAATTATAAAACAATTTTTTGTTTTTTATTATTGACAATAATTGATGTGTGTTAAATTATACAAATATTAAGTTCTTTCTCAAATAATTTATATATTATGAACAATATTATACATTGAATATGTTTAAACATGAAACTCAATTTACCTATTGCCTTTTGTATGCATATAACATTCTAAAAGAACTTACATAACAAAAATAATGTAATAGTTAATAATTTACAAAACACTTTCACAAAACCATACAGGTTATACATATTTAATTAATTTAATGACTATCTAAATTGTATTACCCATCAAACTAAACAATCCAATATCTTAAAAACTAATAACCATCATTTTCAAAATATATCTATCACTCCAAATTAAACTTAAGATAAAGTAGTAACTTACTGTCACTATGTGTACTAAACAATGTTATAAAAATTAAATTATTTTATTTTGTATTCAAGTTATCATTTTCATAAAAAAAAAAAGTGAATTTAACTAATTTAACAAATTAAAAGCTTTATCATGGAATAATTATTACATATACTTTATCACATTTTTAATGATATATTTTGCACATGTTATAAATTTTACACATATTAAGATGTGCATATAATATTCACAAGGGTGAATAAAGTAAAACATACAAATTCAATTTTTGTTTTTAAACCGTTCATTAGGTGGAAACTACCAGAACATTACTACTTGACATTTTAGGTATTAACAAATTAAAAATTATTATTTATTTTTTAAATTAATTTAATCTAAGTTTTAAGGGGTTACTGATCACTGGTATACAAACTGTGGTGTTGTGTAGACAAGACCTACTTTTATCAACAATTAATATACATTATATTCAAACATAATAGGAATTAAGAAGTTATTTATAAGTATAAAACAAAACAAAACATAAAATAAAACATAACAAAAAATAATTAACAATCTAGTATCATTATAGAAAGAGTAGAGAGTTAATGCATACATCAGTGTGTTCACAGCCATAATTAGAACAAGACATTATGAAATATGTTATTATGTCTATGGTAGGAATAATTCTTTGAATACAATAATAATACTGATATGTTTACCACTAATAAACATTTAAATAATTTTATCAATTTCTTATTTATAACTAATAACTTCTTAATGATTCACACTGATCTTGTATGTTATAATATGTAAGCGAGTAATGAGTATATGATATGTCATAAAAATTATAAATATGAAGACATCCTCAACTGCATAATATTAGTTACATTTTCTTAAAAAATATTTGTCAACATAACTACAGATTTAGAACTGAAAAAATCAACAGCCATTATTGATGGAATAATTTTAAATAATTCAAATAAAATTATCAATCAATAATTACACAATTAGGAATTATAATAATACAAATATTACCATTCTTTAATTGAGTCTCCTTTTTTTAACAGTTCAACATCTTGAGGATGAAAATAAGAAGAATCTCTCCAGGCAACCAAAGATAGTATAACTTTGCGGCCATATTCATCAATTGCAATAGTATCCATATTATTCAGAATTTCAGGAATAATTGTCTATAATTTTAGAAAAAAGCATAAATAATTATTCTTCTAATACAAAAATTCAGAACTGACCTTTTTTACAAGAACTGTATCATCAACAGACTCAAAAAGTGCCAGTAAAATCAAATATCCATATTCTGATGTTGCCAAATCACGAGTAGCACCTGTTGTTTTAATTTGTTTTATGATAGCCTTTTTCTCCTAAATAAATAAAAATATTCATAAAAATAATTTTGTTATATACAGTTATAGTTACGTTACCTTGGCATTTGAAGACCAAATTATGTACATGGCAAGATGACAACCACTTTTGGAGGTATAAAACAGTTCTAATGGAAATTCTTTAAGGGATGTAAATATCTCATCACAATCTTTACCACCAGTATACAATATGTATTCATAAATTAAATTATGAACTAAAGTTGTCTGCATAGTGACCTTTTGCCTAAAATTATGCACATGATGTTAATTGAAATTAATACATATTATTAATGTTGTATAAAGTAGGTAAAAACATCATAATTATAGAACACTTTTAGATTAGCAACAGTTTGGTAAAAAAAGGTGATTGTACAAACAAGAATAACAAAAATTACAAGTATAGAAGACATTTGATTGGGAATTTTAGTAATGACTGTATCACTTTTTTTACTATGCATATTTTTATTATCTTGAATTTCTTAGAAAAATAAGATTTTTTGATTTAATTATTTAATGAAGATATTTAAAAAGAAAATTAAACAAAACAAGTAGAGAATACTGAGGAACTACAATTTGAATGTAAATAAAATATTATTAATCCATAGATTGTTTATTACAATAATGTGCCAAATAACTTAACTTAAAATAAAGCGTAATGTTCCAGATAGTTTTTGATTGGGACAATATTCATATTAAAACTTTCTTAAGTATGACAATTTCATTAAATGAATACTCATACAATGTTGAATTTACATTTCACTCTCTTAAATACAAATTAAATAATATACAACAAACAAATACACCTAATTAGTCATATTTACAATCGTTTCGCTCAAAAACAAATTGTTTTAATTTGTTGAAAAAGAAATGTCAACCTACAATTGCAGCTTTATTTTTGAAATTAAATTTAACTGAGCACAATTGTCTAGTAAGCATTTCAACATAAATGTTCTACTTATTTAGATAAATAATTACTTTAAAACGAATTTTTTTATGTGGTCTTTAGTCTTTGCCAAAATTATGTCTTTTGTGTTAGGTGAATTCTTCAATACTTCGGTCAATGATAATACATTAGAGGATTCACATAAAATACTTGATGCACCATATAACTCATGCATCATAATATTCTGCTGTTCTGGAGTTGCATAAGTAGTGTAAATCAAATCCATAATCTTTGCAGCATACTAAAAAAATTTACATACTTTTAATAAACATGAATTCAATACAAAATATATTGTAAATGGTGCCCTTACTGAATACATAGTATAAGTATAAATTTTTCCTTTCAATGAATCAATTATAATTTTTCTTTGATCTTTATCACCTTCTTTCAACATGTTTTTTACACACATACAAGCATATTTAGAAAGTAACATTTTCGGTACATGTTTGATTAATTCATTAATAACTTGAGAACGAATTTCAGGAGATCCTAGTTTCAACATCCACTGTACAATACGAGCAGTATCATGAGAGTAAACCATCTATAACATTTAAAAAGAACTTATATTATAAACATTTATCAAAACTTTAATTTTTCTAAAAAACTTACAGTTTCTAAATGAGTTTTGGAACATTTAAAAAGTTCATTTAGTAGAGGTTCTTTTTTTTCTTTAGGGCAATCATCACGTCTCACATTTTCCCACAGTTGTTTGGCCTTCTGAACCTTTTCAAAAAATGGACATTTTTGTTGTTTACGTTTGAGACGAAGTTCCTGTTTTTCTTTTTTAAACTCTCTCCAGTTTGGTTTTTCAGTGGGTTTGTCATCTGAAAATAAAATTATAATAATATAAAAACATAAAACGTAATACAAATAAATAAATATATATATATATATATATATACTTACCATTTGTATTATTAGGCTTTCCTTTTGTTTTCTTTGATATCTTATTCTCTTTATCAAGTTTTGGTGTTTTTTTCTTTACAGCTAAAGCTTTTTTAGCAGCTTTAATTTTTTCAGGTTTATTTACATCATCTAATTCTTCCTCATTGCCAGAGTCAATTTCTTCCACATCTTCGGCTGTTAATAATTTAGTATAGTCAACTGCATCCTCTTCAGTATTTAATTTTGGTAGCTTCTTTTTAATATTAATATCCTTTGATGAATTCCGTTTCATTGTCATTTTGTTGAGAAATAAAAATAACTGAAAAAATAATGATAATTTTTGAATAACTTAAAGCAAATTTTTGATTTAATTATTAATATGTCATAAACCATCACAGTGCATTGGGTGATTTTTTTTGATACTTGATAAATAAAAAAAATTAAAAAATTATGAAATATGAGACTAATATTGCAGTGTAGAGTATTTTGATCTTTAAAACCTTTAACTGCATACACTATAATACTTCAAATTAACATTTTTAAGTTATTTTGTATAATATCACTGAAAATTAAAGGTAGTTATTAAAAAAGCAAGTAATAAAATCCGCAACATTTAGATAAAACGGAAAAACGCTTATTGTTTTCTAAATTCATAAAACATCCCAAGATGTTATGAATTATGTATAAAATCTAATTTAAACAATACAGTACAAATTATGAAAAAAAAAAAACATTATTTTTGATGATATCCATTACATATATATATATTTCTAGTAACATTTAATTCAGTAACATTTAATGACTCAGCAAAAAATACCCTAACAGGGCACAACTTTTAAATAAAAGATTCTAAACTTAATAACATATTTAATTCAAAGTATGTATATATATATTTATTACATAGGAGCAAAATTAACTAAACAAATAAACAAATGAAAAAATATAGTAGATTGATAAATAAAGAAAAGGTATATTATATTATTATATGTACACTAAACAACATTAGATATAAACATAAAAATAATTTAAATTTATAAAATTTATTGTTTATTATTTTAAATAATGTTTTGTTGAACATTGGTCAACTTTTACTTTTAAAATTAAAAATTTTTTTTTCAAATCAGGCATTCAAATATTACAGTTTAATGATTTATTATAATATTCAATACTATTCAAATGAATAACTTGTTTTGATAAATCAAGAAAGATGTTCTTTGATAAGTCAGATATTCTTAAAAATTATCCTATGATTAAGACCATAATATTTTAATTTTTATTAGTTATTTTGAAGGCTTTATAATGTATGCAGACATAAACGTTAATAAATTAAACTGGATAAAATAATTCTTAAAAATAAATAGGTATTGCGCGATGTTATTAAGTATTTACTGTGTGTTGAACCAAGTTATGATAAAAAATAACAAGCTAATGTTACTTAAAATATTTAAATTGAATTTCAAAATTAAAAATTAATTTGTTTGCCAATAAATAATGTAGTATACATTATGTATGTAGTTATAATAAAAATAAAAGTAGTGATTTGCAGAATCATATAAATAGATGATTTCTATTAATTTAATGAAATAATAAACATTTTTATCATATATCGAAATTATAAGAAAATTAATATACACAAACAATGATTGAAAATAACAGAAGGCTACTTTTATTTTTATTAATAATTTAATACTAGTTATTAGACACAATGAAATCACTTCTAATAGATATTTCAAATAAAAGACACTTTTAAATTATCAATCAAAAATACTATGAATATAAGCATTAGATACCCTCTTAATAGATACTGAATTACTATAAATTGGTTTTAACTTAGAAAACTACCTCTTATATCTGGATATATACACTACTGTAAATAGGTAGGTACTACGATGACAATTTTTCTACATTCATCATAAATGAGAATTAACAAAATATAAAATTATCATTTTAAGTTCAACAATGTTAGTAAAAAATCTGTTAGGATTATTAATATATGTTAGGATTATTAATATATATTAATAAGTGTCTAACAAAGATACGGTATTTTTATAATGAAAGTACAGCAAAAACATTGATAATATGTATTATTTCATATTTACATAATAAATAATATTAATAAATTATGGAATATATTAATGCCAACAAGCACTTATTAACTACACTCGTACAAAATTATATTCATAAAACAGTTTATTTTATATTTACAAACAAGTTTGTAAGAAACATAAATTTCAGTATTCCTCATTAATAATTAAGTACGTGGGTTACCCACGGTTATTAAATTTAAATTTAAACCAAAATGGTAACAAATAATACATAAATTTTAGCTTTTTGGTTAAACAAGTTTAATTTGTCTAACAAGCCTTTTTTATTGTTAACTTAACTAGTGAGAATAATATACATTTAGTAAAAAGTTAAGATATAATACTAAATGCAAACTATATATACATTATAATGTATATGGTTTTTAGTTTAATAGTACGATATCATTTTAATTTGTTTTTTGAAAAGATGAAAATTGATATAAAAAATAATAAATATTTTTTTTAATTAATTAAAAATATAAAATTATTTAAAAAATAACCAATTATGGTAAACAACTATTAATAATTATAGGTATATGTATATATAATTATAAATTATAGTTATTATAAGTTTAATTACTTATTAATAAATAAAGCAACAACTATAATATTATAGATTACCTATATTTATAAATAAGAATATAATGAATAATTTATGATCTTTATAATACCTAAAGATCATGAAAAACATTTTAAGAAATCAAATCATTTTATTTGAGTCAGAAAATAAGACACTCAAACTGTGAAAACAAATTTATTGAGATTTATAAACACATTATTGAAACAAAATAATTATTTTACTTATGATAATCTAAAACATATAAAAGATAAAGTTTTTGTTTTCTGTTCAAACAACAATTAACACTGAAACTAATTAACTAAGATCCCAATTTATAATTTAACATTGGTGTACATAATTATTTTATGTATTGTACTAAAAAGATAAAGATATAATATCATATTATTCTACACATTAACTAAATTGTAATTTATTCGTGAAGTACACCAAAATTATCAATACATTTGTATCCTACAAACTAGACAGTATTTGAATCAACATGGTTTGTGCTAATGTGTATGTTGTATGTAAGAGACACATTACATATTTAATATTTTTAACAACGAATAAACATTTTACTAGGTACTCGTTTAGGTGGTAAAAAGTATACACCTACCATTATAGTTCAATTGATATCTAATAGAATTTAGTATCCGGTGTTTGTTAATACCTAATTACTTCACAAAATCCTAAAACTTCTCTATGGCTATAAATAAATCAATACAGAATTGTTTACTACCTCAGATCAACAAATTTCATAAGATGCTATAATCTTCTTCTACATCTAGTCGTAACTGAATGATTATTTTATTGTAAATAATTATCGTTTTCTCTACTTGATGAATAAAAGTTTTAATTCTTACACTAACGAATCGTTTGGAATGGATTGATAAAAATCAAAAAGGGTATAACCTATTCATCGGCATATTCAGGAAAACATGTAAAAACTTTAAGCATTAATGAATGATTCACGTTAAGCGAATCATTCATTAATGCTTAAGCACTGCGACACGATACAATACTTCAGGTTTAGTAGGAAGACAACAGCGTATTATAAGCATATATGAACCAAGACAACCGTGTAAATATACTGTTTACTTACTTGATAGAGTCGTGGTCAATATGGATGTTGATGTTTGAACGTTCAGATTTTTCGTTCCGGGCAAAAGGAACGAGTGAGACGGATCGAGATACTATTATATCGGCATCACCTACAGGCTACAACAGACCACGAGGATTTGACGGCGGCGGCGGCCGACGGTCGTGATAACAGCGTGCGGTGATAACGCGAGTCGTACGAGGACGAGGTATACCGGCGTCGCGTCAACGTTATCCGGTAACAGGTTGTATATATTATGGTCACAGAACAATGATATGGTCAAACATACGTGGTTCAACGACGCCACGATATGTATTATTATTATTATTATTTCATTGTACGCTCTGGGCCCCGGGCTCCGGCTATCACACCGTGCACAACTGCTGGTGTAACACGGTGCAATCCGTAGGCCTGTTATCACGACGGAATCGATCACGGTAAAATAATTTCGCACCCCGTACTCGGCCGCGTCAACTGTGAAGCCGTGAATTTCGCGTTCTTTTTTTTGTCTCGCGAACGGCGGCAAACCATTCGCACCTCCTCTCGTCCCGTTGTCATCGTCTTGTTGTCAACACACCGGCCGAACGGCGTCGCAATTACTTTTGGTCCGTCGTCCGCGTTGAAGTACGCTCGCCGCGGCGTTACGACGTTATCATCCGCATTCTTCGTCGTCGTCGTCGTCGTTTTTTTTGTTCCCATTCGTTTTCCGGATAGAAAAAAGTGCACAGTCACGCTCCATCCGTCAAGGTACGTATCGCGCGGGCCGAGCGTTATTATTGTAAATACTTACTATTATTGTTATTATTATTATCGTTGTTGGTTTTGCGAGCGCGCGCGGCCGTAAATACGCTTGGAATCGTGTGCTGGTCGAATTTTATATAAAAAAGTCTGATTCGACCATGTGCGCCGCCATGACCAACTATTTGTCGTTCGAGACACATTCCTCCGTGGGTTCACTGTATTTGCCCCACACGATAGTCTAAAAAACTAGTCACAATTTTTTTCCAGTGGTGTCGACTCTGTTGTGACATTATATTATAGGTACCTTATACACTTCTCGTCGTTGACGTTATTCACATCATATCGTGTAGACACCGGGCATTGTGATTGGTTTATCTTTTTATAGAATTCATAAACGGACCCGTCAAGATGTTTTTTTACTGTTGCTATGTTTTGACCAAATAAACAGTCCTATTGTAATGTTATTGGGTTCGTGTTGATTTCTTTTCTACTGATCAAAATAATTTTATTCATGTTTCAATTTAACGTCCACGAGTGAATAAGAAATAATTCCATTTAAGTGCAATCACATCATATACGTATGTCGATTATAGTCTAATAATTTACATAAATATCCTTATGTGTTCATATTGTTTAACTTAATGTTCATATTAAACAATATATAAAGATTTAATAATAATTGTGTGATTTTTTTAAATGTTAAAATAAGTTTAATTTGTTTATCAAATGAAAAAAAAGTTTGGAATACCTACTTTGAATTACTTTTTATTTTTTTGTGTACCTATATTTCTATAACAGTTATCTATATAACCTTCTGTTTTGGTTTATATTTTTTTCAGATGGAAGACAAAAAAAGAATAGCAATTCACATTGTGAATCATCTGAAAAATGAACTGAAATCTGAAGCCTTCAATGAAGAATCTACAGAAAGCATGGAAGTTGCTGTTCAATGTATCGAATCAGCATATAATTTGAATCCAACTGAAACCGAAAATGTGGATGTAAAATTAGAAGATATAATGAAAGCCCATTATCAAAATGTTGGGCCTAAGGTAAAAACCAATTGTATCTTAAGAATACAGATTTTTAGTTGATAAATTATAACATAAATATTTGTTTAAATTTATTTAAGTAAACTATTATAAAAGGCTAAAATTAGCTATTAAGAAAAATCATGATCAAAAGAAATAAAAAATATAGTTAATTTCTTTAATTGAATTAATTTTAAACGCATATTTAGATACTGTTATATATCATCTAATCGTCAAAATAAGGTTATTTCAAAAAGAAATTAACTTTTCATTTTTATGTCAGGTCCACGCCCAGACTAGTTATTATTTTGTTTCCGTTTTGAAAACCAATTTCTTTTGTCCCTTCTTTATTGGTCAAAGTTGACTTAATGTTATGTTTCGTTTATCTGTATGGGCCCAACATTGTACCTAAACTGTTAAAAGGCTATTATTTCTATAATTTGATGGCACAAGTCTTAACAATATTTAAAAATAACAAATTTAACTAACTAAAAAATTAAAACAACATAACTATCACCTAATCTAAAGATATCTATAGATCAAATAGTCTTATTTTACTTATTGATCATGTAATTCTTATTGAAATAAATTTTTTAGTGATAAAAATATTTTTTAATATCTCAAATGAGCCCTGAGAAAAGATTTTTTCACACCACACCATTGTCATATCTTTTCTATCCAAATAACAAAACTAACTTATAAAAATAGTAAGTTAAATATATTGAGTATTTTAGGTGTACTCACAAATTTCCGATTTTATTGATTGAATACCATGACTATAATAGAATAGTACCCATATTTTGCTACTAATATGAATTATATGATGTTCATGGTTTTATATTTTTAACTCTAATATTTCACTGTGTTACTAAATAAAATGTATGTTCTAGCCAAATAATAAGTCTGAAGGAACTCACGCTCAAAAAGAAGCAGCTGAATATCACAAGCAATTAGGGAATGAATTCATGAAAAGTCAAAATAATGAAAAAGCTATTGAATCTTATTCGACGTATGTTAAGTATAAATTAGTTCAATTACCCATTACTGTATCAATTACATTACTGTAACCCTGGTTGCTGCCAGGTTACGATGAAAAAAAAAATAAGTGAAAACTCAATTATTTCACAAAAAAATGTTCTCAAATAAATAAGTAAAAATAAAATAAAATGTTATTTTAAATTTCTCTCCACGTAAATACCTAGATTTTATTAACCTAACGCTAATTTTTCTAGAGAAAATATAAATACCATACTTATTTTTACTATTAATTACATATTTTTGAGTAAAATCTATGAATTTTTCAGAATTAATAGATATTTACTAACATATTTCTAAATGTATTTCAAGTTTTCTATTAGAGAACATTTTTTCTCATCTTTTAAATACTGAATATCATTTATAAAACAACATTTTGATAGACAATTGAATAAACCATTCATTTGATACTTAATATAAGTCCTTTATACATTATTGATCTATATCTTGTAACTATAAGTTGTTATTTTTATTGATTTACTAATTAATTTAATCAATTTTAGATCTATCTCACTGAACCCTACCAATCCAATATATTATTGCAATAGAGCTGCTGCATACAATGCAATTGGAAAATACAATGAGGCCATTGAAGATTGTCAAAAAGCAATTGAACTAGACTCGACATATTGCAAAGCATATTGCCGTTTAGGGTGATTACTACTTTTTAAATAATTATTTCCTATTTTTACATTTCTTTTATTTTACTATGAACATTTTTATATTTTGATAAAACTTACTAGATACTTACTATTAGGTATATGTACTGTCGTGACTCGTCAGTCAGAGTGAATTAAGACACGGTTGTAGTTATTAGTTGTATTTTATTTAAATAAATATTACAAGAGTCAGTGTGTGTACAAGTAATCGAAACACTACTATTGAAAATCAGAAGATAACACCAAGATAGTGTCTAACCAGGTACATCTATATGCGATAGAAAGCTTAGAGTAATACACCCATGAGTTTTAATGGTCAAATAGTATGTGATACAGTTCATGCAACTAGTGTTAGTCTCCTAATACGGCTTATACCCTGTTCAATGAGAGAACGCACGGGCCGCCCGACGAAAATTGGTTTGTTCTGCGCAGGTCACACCCAATACCGGCCGATGTCCGTAATCGACAGCGGTCGGCGGGAATCGGTTGCGTGTATGGCGCGCCGCGCCGGTGCCGTGTTAGTCGTCACCAGTTGTGTTTCACATTTGTCAACACGTTATTTACCCCTAGAGCGCGGATTTGTATGTGCGCCACCACCGATGTTCAGCGTTAACGTTGCAGCGATTAGGATTTTGGAAGGGGAAAATTGGCCTCGCGAGCCACTCGGTCGTCAGTCTACATGCGCGGATTCCGTGCGTTCTCTCATTGAACAGGGTATAGAAACATCTGTTTGATTTGTTGTTGGGCTCCGTATTTATACAGAGTTTTTCGGTGATCTCCCTTGACTTATGGCTAGGATGTGTCCTGGACCTGAATCTTTGACCTTATAGTTTATCTTAAATTTAAACCACATTATCTCTAGTATAATTTATAAAATTATTACATAGTTAAAATAGATTGAGTATTAATTATTGTTATAGTCACACTATTTTTGTAATTTATATTGGGACAATATTTGGCACAGGTCATATATTTCTGTGTTTGACTTACTATTTATTTGTAAAATGTACAGTGATAAACAACAATACCTATTTATGTATACATTTTGTCAATTTCTTAACAGTAGTTTCATTGATTATTAATATATGATAAATAATAAAAAAATTTCATATTTTATTTCATTTTAAAATATTTTAGTATACTTTCTAAAACTTAAAATATTAATTTGAAGCTTTGATAACTCATTGATTGTAACTATTTAATAATTTGTTTTAATATTTAAAACGAACTATCATTGTAAACTACATTAAAATATAGTTTTATACCTGTAATTTTTGTATCAGATGTTTTTATTTTACTTTACTAATTGATTTGCTTTATGATAAATATTATTATTTATGTTTAATTATCTTAAGTTTATTAAAATTTTGTTTTACTTGTTTGTTGTTTTTCTAAAAGTATTTTTAACAAGGTAATATAATAAACAATGCAATTCTTAAATACTTATAGAATCTATGTATTACTTTCAATAATAGGCTGTTCTATTTTAATTTTTTATCCTAGACCTACTATCAGTTTTATTGTTATTACTGTCTGTATAATTTTACTTTCTTACACAATGAAAATAAAACTTATTAATACATAAGAAATTTTACGTTTTATATTTATACATAAGGATAAAGTATTTATGTAAAAGTTTTAAACTATTTAGATTTTATTTTACGATATTAATTTATTAATAATCTACTTTTATTTCTTCTTCCCCTTTATGTAAAATATTTTTACTCATGAGAAATGTATAAAATAATTTTTGTTTAGGTTGGCTTTCTCCTACTTAAAAGATTATCATAAAGCAGTTTCCTGTTACAAAAAGGCTTGTGAACTAGATCCCCAGAACGTAGGTTATCAAAGAAACTATCAACTTACTTTGAGTAATCTCGAAGCAATGTCATCTGGGCAACCATCACAACCACCGGATGAATCTGCTACTGCACCTCCAAATTTAATGGCGACTGCTGCACGTTTGATGAATGATCCAGAAGTTTCATCTGTGTAAATGATTTTTTTTAATTTACTTATTTTACAGTATACTTAATTGAAATTGGATATTTTTATATTGATGAAAATTTAAACTGTAAAATCACTTCTATGTTCCAGGTTGAACAATATTTTAGGAGATGTAGGAAATACTAACAATGGTGGATTTGATAGACTTGTGCAAGTGTAAGTATATTTAAATTAAGTCTAAAATTATTGATTTGGATGTTTATAATGGTGAAAAGATGTATTATATCTACTACCTACATTATACAAATATATTAAAAATAAGTTGTTTTTACAAATTTAATACAATTATACAAGCCTAAAACTAAATAAATACATTCAGTGCCATCTATAAATGTTGATGATTAAGTAATCCTTTAAATTTTATTGATTAAGCTGATATTATTGTGAAAAAAAAAGTTATAAATGCAATACATAATACAGTGTACTCTCGATTAGGATCGTTGGACATCCACGCATAAACAAATTCCATGGATAATCCGCAAAATTAAATTTTATAATAAAAAATAATTGAAAATTGAAATTAAAACTCTTCTTTTTAACTTGTGATTGAAGTTTTTTTAATAACATTTTGTGACACAAAGTTGTATCGTCTTGTCCTTCTAGATATTTAATGATCCCGTCTATATATTTTAGAACTGCTTCATGGCTCACTTGCTTTACTGCACATTGTTTTTTATCGTTTTCTTCTTCTTCACTTTCACTTTCCGAAACTACACACTAACAATTTATCCACTCATAAATGTTATCTTCGTCAACATTCTCTCCTCTTGTAAGAGATTTAGATAAATTAGCCAAATCAAAAGCAGAGACTTCTTCGTCTTCCTCCCCTATCAAAATATTTTCCACACTCTGTAAAATTAACTCCAAGACTTGACTAACGTAGTTTGCTTAACTAACCCCCAAGCAGTATTTATGTCATAAATTATTATTATTATTAATTATGATGTAAAGTGTAAATTCGAGGGTCTGGTATTAAAGGAACATAACATAATATGTATTGATAAAAGTACACGTGTATTAATAAATAATATTAAAAAAGCGTATTGTATTTTATGTCGTAATCAAGTAATCGGCTATCACAAATTCACAACCCAATTAAACCTATAATGATTTATAATGGAAAGATACAATATATATGTTTTTATATACATATATGTATATAAACGATTCCGCGGAAGACAGTGGATAATCCACTTGCGGTTAATCGAGAGTACACTATACAATTGTGAGTTAACTAGAATTAATATCAATTAGTTTATGATGAGGTACAGATTTAAATTTGAATAATAAATCATGTTTAATAGATATTAATATGAATATTTAGGTATTAAATGATAACTAAAGATATAGGCATACTATTGATTCTTAAAAATCTGTTATTTTCAATGTATTTTACAAAAATTACTAAGTAATAATTAAATTTTGTTCTGAAATATTAGTTCTATTTATTATCTTTTCCGTTACTCGATAATTTCACGTACTGACTTCACATTTATTATTTTCATATGATGTATTCCTATATTGTTAATTGACATATTCAATTTTAAACATTACAATAGTAATATATGTAGTCATATTATGTTTTTTTTGTAGGTAATTAATATAATACCTATCGGTTATCACATACTCTGGTATTATTTTTTATTCCGATTTTTAATTGAAAATTATTTTTTTTTGTTTTTATTACATTAAATGTTACCATTGTTTTGTTTTAACCTATACATGATATACATAAAATTAATTATCTCTTGGGGCCTAGCCACCAACATTATCATACCTAATACATTGTTATAACTTATAAGCAATATTTTTATAGATAATACTGATTGAATTTATCAATAAGATTTCTAAAGCATATGTTTTTTTGTTCATAATAATTAAAATTGTATTTTTTCTTTAGTGGACAAACAATCGTCACTCGTTTGCAAACAGCCAATCCTAATCTTTTGGACGGATTACGTATGCAATTTCAAAATGCTCAAAATGAAGGGCAATCACCACCACCACACAACGGATTCCCAGATGATGACAACTAATCTTAAACTAATTATAAAATTTGAAATTTTGACTATTATATTTCCATATTTTTAAAACATTGATTAATGATTATTCATTCTCTTAAAAAACTTATTGTAATTGGTGTTGTTTAATATTATTTAGTTAAATAGGTTTTTAAAAAAACTTTATCAATTTAAAATTAATTATTGGCCATGGTTTTCATAGTAAAAGAAAACTTATATAATTTTTAAATATTATTAATTTATAACTTTATTTGTATTCATCCACATGTTTATTTTTGAGCAACGCCCATTGCTTTGTGTTATACATACCCACCCTAAATTGATTTGATTCCTTATCAGACATCCAATCTCCCCCTACAAATATGTACATGTACTTCTCATTTGTAATTGATTTTAACCACCAGTAACATTTTACAAATGTTCAGTACTTAGTGTATGTAATATCTTTTAAAATTGAATAAAATTACTTGATACATAAAACTGTAACAGTCTTCATGTCTCTGAAAATAATTTGGGTTGACTATTGTGAAAACGGATCAATACATGGCTTACGTCATGTCATTCAAAAAGATATAAAACTGTGGGAGAGGTAACGAGTTATTATCAACATATTATTTTCACCAAAATCTTAGGTTGCTTAAAAACTTGATCACATACCTGTAGGTTAATGTGGATACTGTTGTTGGTTGTTGCAAGTATTGCAATCTTGGTTTTAGTGTCAGCATCATGGGAAATGTATTCTTATTCTTCGATGGAAATCATTGTCGACAATCCTCGCTATCCTTTAACCAAGATTGAGTATCCAGCTGTCACAATCTGTCCAATCAACAAAATTATGTACTCCAGGGCTCTCAAATTATTACTTAAGTATGAAGCATTTATTATGAAACAAGTTTATAAGTAATAAGCACTGTAAAACAATGTAAAATAATTTGATTTAATATAATTATAAATCACTGTTGGTTAAGTACAGAATCTGGGCCCAAGTTGAATAAAACCACTAGAAATATAATATGTACAATGTATCTCAGTTTGTAATTTGTCATTCCTATGACACCGTTGTATCATTCTTATTGTGATTACGCGCAAAATATTTGTTAAAGACTTACGTCCGTTCATATTTAAAATAAATAAATATATAGCAAGGTGGTGTGACATAATGATAATCGCAATCATGAATGATTGCTATGATTAAGTATCTACCGTCTGGCATTGCTAATTCCCTGATAGGTGACCAGTGACCACATAGATTTTTAGTGATGCAACTCTTTGGCTGTCGAGGAATTAATGCGTAAAAGCAGTTCCCTTTCCGGCACCTCATAACAAAAAAAAAAGTAATATTTATTGAGTTTTTTTTATAAATTAATAAGACCATAAAATATTCAAAATTCATCACTCTTGAATAAATTTTTCAAATTATAATTCAGAAAAAAATGTATATTCAATTAATTAGTTAGATCAGTGAAAGGTATTTGTCCAGAAACAAATAGCTATTTTAATTTGTTATTTTATTTAGTGTTTAAGGATCAATTGAGATTTAATTATTCAGAATGATTGCTTTGACAATCTCTATTTTTATGTATCGAGTATGTATTAGGTACCAATATGTGAAGAAAAATGAATAAATTGAACTCTTATTGTTCATTTAATGAAATTTTTTCATCTGTGAAATTCTTCAAAATAAATCAAATTTTTATGCTTTACAGAATATGATGAAATCTTCGATTTAAACCACTTTGTTGTGTGTGGAAAATTTAAAATTAATTATTTAATTTAAAAAAAAATTTATCTCATAAGTTGAACTTCATAAATACTAGGAAGGTACATATACATTTTGTCGGGAGCTTCTGATCAGGCAATATCAGTCATTGTGTTAAGTGTGTAAGTAAATGCTTAGTTGAACAGTTAATATTTTGTCCACAGACAAAAAATTAAAAATTGTCACAATATCCACTTCTGCATGATTTCATCTAGGTTGGTATTTATGGTTTAATGCTCTATGAATACGTTGAATTCACAATTGGCATATTATATCTGTAAAGATTGAAATCATAATATTACGTTTATAATTTCTATCTCTATTTGTAAAAATAAGTAAAGAATCAGCTGTTGTCTGATTGTGTCTATTAAAGAAAAAATAAACGTTGAACTATTTGTTTTTTCTTCTACGTGGTGATATCAATGTTCCTATGAATTACCTAGTAGAATCTTCAGTTAGAATTAATATAAAAATATTTTCATTCGAAGAATTTAAAGATAAATTACAAAGAAATCTGTACAACTCAGTTAATATAATACGTATCGGTAGGCGCCAAAATAAGTTTTTTGTACCATTAAAATAACAAAAATGAACCATGAATAATCAAAGTAAAAATAGCCATAGAAAGAAATTAGTAATATTCACATTTCATAATTATCAACTATTACTTATTCAGTGTTTGATAAAAATATAACGGACTAAGAAAATCTTGGATACCATAATAATGTAGGATACAATAATATTGTAGGTACCTACTCGTAATTAATGGTACAATGATTGTCGGAAAGTCACTGAGTGCCCTAGTCGTGTGAGACCGACTTCATGTAAAAATACCTCCAATTTTGTAACCGACATGAAAAATCTCAGGGGGCAATGGCCCCCACTGGCTCCTCCCTCCGGGCGTCCCTACCTGCACCTCTGACATTTAACGACTGACAAGTGACAACTTGGTTAGTTAGGTACCTACACAAAAAAACAAAAAAATTATTTAATATTTTCAATTTCGATTTCATTTTTTGAATCTCTGGCAAAATAAATAACTGTACATATTTAATCATTAATTTGAATTATACTTAATTAAATCACGACTTTTGTAAATTATTATACGTAATTATTGCTAAGAAAAAAATATCAACTTAATCTCTGTTGACTCAATTTAAAAAAAATGTTTAAGTTAGCTAAAAATACCTAGGTAGGTAAATTTTTTTGTCTGAACGATCCTCCTGAATTCACACGAGATTTACTGTAAACAAAGTTTAACAGCATACCAAAAATCTTCGAATTTTAATAGGATCATTCGGTCGTCCTTTAGTAAGTAGGTACCTACCTATTTTAATTCGAGTATTTGATTTTAGTTTTTAACACGGACGTACGAAACACCGAGTCTGACAAAGACTATCTTTATACTGTTTCACCCATTCATTTTTTTAATGTAACAGTTCATTGATATTAGATTTTTGTTGTGTTTAGTGATTTTTCTAACGATACCGACTTGAGGACCAGATGGTCAAACTCAATACAAACCATTGGAAGGATGCAGTTCCCACATAATACAAATTTACATTTTTTTCTCCACAATAAATCTACGATCAATATACCCTTGGAAGAGATATCTGATCTAATGAAAAAAGTAAGCCTTAAGTATTAGGTAGGTATGTTTATAAATCAAATAATTGTTGCTATGACTTATGAATTATGATACTCGAGTTAGTAGGTACTTACAGTCATATCAGCTGTTGGTTGGCGTTACACTGTTGGTTAGGTGGTTAATTTAAATTATTAAACAAAAATAGGTGGTAGGTACTATAAATTACGTCGGTGTGTAAGTATAAATTATAGAGGAGGTCGAATCATAGGCACAAAGTGAGTCGTGAACCAGAGGAGGATCCAGAGGGAGGCAAAGGAGCATTTTGCCTCCCCAAGCTACCCATAATAATACACTAACACCCAAAATAACTAATTTTATTAATAGAATATTGAAAAATATTTTAACTTATCGTACTATATAGTTGGAGCGTGGTCGTAGCAATTCATAGCATTGGCACTCAAGCTTTTTCTCACATACATACATTCAGTAAAAGTATATCGTACTTTTGCTTTTGTCTCCCCCCAGGGCCCCCACAAGAGGGGGGCTGGTGGACCCATGGTACTGGGGCCCGGACTTTCGAGGGGCTCGGCGTTCATGCAAATAATTACTTCAATATATAATAGAAAAATGTTTCAAATACATTTTGATGATATTATACATGACTTTGCTCATAAAAAAGCAAGAAAAAAAAATAAATATATATATATGTATAGAATTATTAGTTATTACGTTCAAATATCGATGTATTATAAAAATGGCGTTGTTTTCCGAATATATGGAGTCGATTACAGAAATTGGAAAATTATAAAATCAGTTTAAGAATAAAACATAAAGAACACCCCCCCCCCTGGGCACGCCCCTGGTTTTAGTACTGGTAGGTATATACCTATCTAAGTGTTACGAGATTGAACAAATACACGTTCCGTTCATGAAAAACTTGTTCCAATTGTTAATAATAATAAAACTACTTTTCGCCCTTGTTTTTTTTTTTTTTTTTTTGGACATAAATGTTGATAGTTGGCACCGACCATAGACGATATATTCTACAAATGTTATTGGCGAGGCATTATGTACAATTGTTCGGACATTTTGCGATTCCAGCGTACCGAAGAAGGATTTTGTTATTCGTTCAACAGCAAAACCGCAGAGAGGAGTGAAAGGTAAACTTTTGAATAAATTTACAACGATTGCAGGTATCATTGTATTTGAAACTGGGAATTATAAACGAATAAATTATGTAACATATCTTCTTCTTCTTCATCGGCTTAGCGGTCCATTCAGGACCATCGCTGCCATCAAAATCTCTCTCCACCTTTCTCTCTCTGATATGCTGTTTCTAAAGTTGCGTCCTGGTCTATCATATCTATATCTTTGACAACTACGTCAATCCATCGGGTTTTGGGCCGTCCTAGGGGTCTCGTTTTATTTATTTTATTGATAAGTACATTTTTAATTAGCTGTCCATCTGCCCTTCATGCATGTCCGAACCATTCTAGTCGTTTTTTTCTTAATAAAATAGAGTATGTCTGGCTCATTATAAAGAGACTTTATATTTTCGTTGCTTCTTCTTTCGTATATGTCTGTGTTTCTGGGTTGAAGATCGGTCCATAAATGGTTCGTAACACTTTCCTTTCGAACGTGATAAGTCTTCTGCTATCACCTTTAGTCGACGACCAGGTTTCACACAAGGTTTATAGATACTTAGTATCTATATAAACCTTGGGTTTCACAGGCGTATGTTATCACAGGTCGAAGGTAGCTATGATATAGTAGTATCTTTGATCCTCTCGATAACAGCTTAGACCTCAGGAGTTTGATAATACTGAAATAACATCTATTTCCGTTAGTGATCCATTCATTTATTTCTATACGCATATAACATATCTACATGCCTATATACCTAGTACTTACATTGTTATACATTTATTTATATACCTATTTATTATAATGTACCATCTAGTATCTGCTGTGGGCCGTAATCGGTGCATAAATGCACAATATTCATAGCTATATTCACCAATATACTTACGATGCCATTTTTCGATTGTATTTCAGCTTTTCCTACTTCTCCCGGCTAATGTAATTTCGAACTTTACTTGTGTAGACAAATTAAACTATTTTAAAATGTTACTCAGCACAACATAGAACTTAAAAATGAGTCTATAGGTACCATTTATTAATAATATTATGTTTTGACACTGTTTCGCACTATGAATTTTTTGTAACATTCACTACTCCATCAATTATTTTTATCATTTTACAAACGATCGTCTGTCATTTATGCTGTCGATCACTCAATTATATAGTGACTCAAAGATAAATCCTCCGTTGGTCGGGCCAAACGGCGAGCTCATTCCGCTTAGAAATAACGCTGCGGGGAAAGGAACCGGACTCAAAGTGGTCATGAACAATATGAGTGACGAATTTTTTCCAAGCGACCATCGCAGGAGAGGATTTAACGTAAGTGCCACAACACATTTCAACTTTCTGTTCATAATTGTTTATACAAATTATCCGAGTTCGTTAGAAGTGCGTAAAATATTGTATAGCCGACACATTATTATTATACTTGTGTAATAACCTAATAAGTAATGTCCCATAATATTATTCAGGAAACGATCGTGTAGCCTATATATTATATTTGACTTGCTTGTCCGTCGGGCTGTGTCTCACATGAGTTTTTGTTGAAATGGCTCAAAATACATTGGTACATTATTTTTGCTGCCTTTGAGTGGCGATGATTACATGGGTTATCGATGGTCCAAATGACAATCGCCTATTTTTTATGGGACTATTATTCTCGCACTATTTTTACAATCGGCCGAAAAATTCGTAGTACATATTTTAATCACTTGACTTATTAATATAAATTCGACGATTCAACGAGCGTAGGATTATAGCTGGATATGAGTCGGGTCCCGAATTTCAAAAAATGGCATGAATTGGTTACCGACATATTCAAAGACATATAATGAGTTGGGTCCCGGCTATTTGAAGGTCGTTTAGAAATATATTTTTTAGCTTTCTTTTTAACTGAGTTGCTTAACTTTTGCCAACCCTGAACATTTTGAACACATTTATTATAGTTTCTAAAGTGGATGATAATTTCAAAAAACACACGTATTTAGAAAACACTTCTAACGCTGTATACCACCTCTCGACATTTTACGGAAGCTAAATTCAAATACATCCTCGACGATAATTTTTTTCTTTTTTCACTTAACGTGAAATCCATATTGTCTAAAAATGTCTTATCAATTACAATTCACAACAATTTGGCAATTAAAAATGTTCGAAAAAACTACAAAACACGGACGCGTGCAACCATAAAACGTGCCGATAGATAGCAAATCACACTTTACTACGGTTATATAGTTCGGCGACAACCGACCGGGGCACGTCTCGTTATCAACCTTATGTAAAATATATAAATATATTATACCGTGTAAAATTGAACGGCGGAGTCAGAGTATAATCAAATAACACCACATAGACCCGACTCGCGTTTCATTCGGGCGATTGAAAACTCGGTACCCGACTCCGGTTCAGTACTTCAGTTGCTGTGCAAAGTATTAAAAGCAACGTGGCACGATTTTTTACGCTTTATCCATATGTTATACGCATACAAATCGTTAGTTGTTTGAAATCCAAAATATGTAGTCAACGTCCAATACATTTAAGCGTCGGCTTCGGCTTAGAACTCTAAAAGTATTGATTTTACTACTAACTAACGGACTCTCCGTCATTTCGTGCGATGTTTCGCATTTTTGGTGTGCGCACGTCTCCCGACTGATATCCAATATATAACAGGTGATGGTACACACGCCCGAAGTTTTACCGGACGTGTCGATCGGCTACAAGGTGCACGCGGCGCGTGACCGCATCTCTCGCATCGCGGTCAGCGTGGACCAGGTGAAGGCGGACGATTCGCTGGGCCGTCACGCCAAACGGGACCTGTTGCAGTGTTTCATGTATAATGACAGGTGGTGGAAGCACAAGGGGCCGTACTACAAGAGCCACGACGAGGACGCGTGTTACACTAAGTGCCGCGTGAGGACCATTCACGAGATGTGCAACTGTACGCAGTATTTTTTCCATCTGTACAAAGGTGGGTCGGCCGCGGCTCGACGATGACGGCGTAGTATAATTAGTGTTGGGAAAAATTCAAATTTTTCCGAAGTTCGAAAATCCGAATTCCTGGAATCCGAAGTCCGAAATCAAGAATTTGTTCTAAATCCGGATTTTGAATTTTGAAACATTGCATTAATATTGTTTAATATGTTACTTATAATAATGTTTTGATAACTACACATGTTTTGAAATAGATTAATGTGTTTTATATATTTATACAATTCAAAAAATATAACAATAAAAATCAATGCATTAATGATTAATGAAACGTAGGTTTTACAATTTAATCTAGATTTATAAATCATAAGCTACAGACTGTAGGCTACAGTATAAAAGTATTAAAAGAAATAAATAACAACATTCTTCACATTTTTATTTCATAGAATGCGCGAAAAGTATTTTATACAAATTTTAAAATTAGAATTATTTTTTTTATATTTTAAATAAATATACATTTAAATATTCTTTAGGTTAGTTTATACGTTTTTTATTTCTACCAAAAAATTTAATTTTTTTTGCATTTAGAATACAAAAATCTGCAACGTAAAACGCGAAATTCAGTTTTTTAAATACGAACGTTCGAATTTTTAAATCCATAAATCCGAATCTTAGATTTCAAAATCCAAAATCCGTATTGAGAAACTTGAAATTTGAGATCCGTATAATCGGATAATCCGGATTTATGTCACATTACTAAGTATATTATTCATTTTTACTATTCGATATCGTCGGTGGTCGTCTATTGACTGTTATTTATACCCGAAGCAACATATCGTAAATCATAAGCGCGTTGAGATTTTTTAAAATTTTATTTTTTTTCATTAATCCCGCGTTGTTTAAACGTTGAGAACGATGATGGTAAAAATTGTAGAAATTTTAAGTTTTGAAGTCATAACATATTCAAACTACGAGATCTGTTGTTCAATTCCTACGTTTTTTCAATACATTTTTTTTATCGCAGAATGCACTAGGTATTGAAAACCACCCCACGGAGTTTCTCATAACGAATAGAAGGATATTTTAAATTCAAGTTCGGAAGTGGGCTCGTGTAGCGGTTGAGCGAGAAGCCCGAGAGCGCATGCTCGTAGTTATTAAAATATTCAAAATATTAAATAACTAAATTCATGATAGCTATTATTCCAATTCTATTATTCCTATGCCACTATTATTCAAAAAAATACGAAAAAATACGAAACTTCGTCTAGTATCTATAAATTTTCAAACAGTTACTTCTAATCTTTTCCAGTTCTATTGTTTTACACTTTCACGTGGTGATTTTTAGTGTTAATTAAAAAAAAAAAGACTTGGACAAAATTAAATTTGTTTTAGTTAAACTTTCCTGACCTGGTATATTATCATAGCTCACGTATTATTGTGTGAACACTACGTCATAGTTCTCACACATAGTACATATTAACATAGTCAGTTGTATGAGTAGCGAGGTTTCACCCGATTTCTTTTGAAAATGTATAAATATCATGGACGTTTTATTTTGTACACTAATCATAATATGTTAGCGCGTACCTATTCATAAAAAAAAACACTACCGTAGCTTTGAAAAGTGCTATCAAACACCTGTCAAAACTTTGAAAGTCCCTTTGATCCAAATAAAAGACTCGCACTGTGGCAACGATGTCAATTCTAATCGGAAAAACATCAAACTCAAATCGGTTATACAAACAACTACGTTAATCAAATAGACTATAAAATCAATATATTTGTTTTAAAATAGTTAAATCAGCGACTGGCGTGCATGCTAAAACACTCCAACATGCATAAACTTATTTTTGTATTTTGTTACTTTTTTTTGTTTTTTAAACTTATTACAATATTTCTAAAATTTCACACCTTTTGTACTTATAAAATATATCTATGCAAATACTGGGAATCAGGGGCGTGCCTGGGGGGGGGGCAACCTAACCTAACCTAACCCCCCCCCCCAATTAAAATAATTTTTAATAAAAGTTTTACTTAATATTATAATATATATATATATATATGCAATATACTTACATAATATTATAATATATAATATATATATATATATATATATATAATACCATATATTAATTCCTGGGAGATGTTTTTCAAATTTTTTTAAAAATTGTTGAAAAAAATAAATGTATAAATCATTAAGTTAAATTTCAAGTTGAGTCACCACTCTCTCTCTCTCTCTATCTCTCTCTCTCTCTTTCTCTTACACACACTCACACACACACATACACACACACACACAATATGTATATTGTAATACATTATGACTTTCTAATAGCTAACCTGTAGAGTGCTGTTAAACACGTTTATTTTTATTGTTTTTTACCTATTCAATGAATAATTTATTTTTACGCGTTATTTTATAGGTCTCGGAACCCATTGTGGAATTCAACACGTGACGTGTTTGGTCATGAATGATGGTAATTTTTATAAAACTTAAAACAAAATGCTTTTATAAATTTTTATTCACACCTAAATATTATTCAATATACTATTATTTTAGTTGACGTGCATTTAGCAACTATACCATGTTAAATATTTAATTTTCTTTATTCTATTCCAAGACTGTATATTTAAAAGCTTGACTTGGTCCAATCAGACTTTGATAATACTCGTATTGGATTTAAATTACATATGACTTAATATAAATACCAGATGAGACCTGCCTTGATCGTGTGGACAAATACCCAACCCAGTAGATGATATCAGGGGGTGGTGTTTGATGAGTCATACCCCTCTCCTCTCCCGCCAGGCTTTTCATTGTTTTATATCAGAACTTTATGAAACATTAACATTAATAATGTTATTAACATGTTTTCAATAACGAAAAACGACTAGATTACTCTTATTTTAAAAATATGATTTGTTTTTATTAATATTTTTAACAGGTAGGTATTCAATTTATTAATTAAGTTATTTTTATCCTTATGAAATTTTCTTAAATTTACATAACACCATGTGGTTTAAACTAAAATTATTACTCATTTATTGTATTGTAATATTCTATAAAAAAATTTTTGTTTTTTAATTCATTTTTTTTTTAATACCAAATTATTTTTTAGTTCAAATTTGATTATTGTTCATTTTTAATAAATATTTGAAATTACCAAAATGTTCTATTGTTATTAAATATGTATCTTTATAGTTTATACATAAATAAAAATTTAGAAAATTAAATACCTTTGATCAAACTTTTAAAATAGTGAAGACTTTGAACAAAAGCATGCTCAGAAATATTTTATGGACGAAATATTTTTCAATTAAAACCGTCAATATTATTATACTTCCCATGTTGATGAGAGTTATACTTTTCTAACAAAAACAATAGGAGAGAAGTTAAAAAGCATGCCCCTCGTTGATTTGTAATTCACTTCCTTCTCTTAAAACTGTGATATAACCAACACTGATCTGATCCAGGGCTAAGATTTTTTTGTGGCTAGGATGTTTTTGAAGTAATCGTGACTGCGTTATTTAAACTTTTAAAACAATATTGTGTTCCATGTCGACGATTATGCATCGCCGTGAATTCGTGTATGTATACATGTAGTGCGTCAACGTAACCCTCAAGTTCCGAAAAATGAACCCGGATTCCCCAAGTGGAGTATACCAATGTCTATGAACTGTAGTTGTCGGCCACCGTGTTCGTTTGTTTCGTATACTACTGAACTTCAACACAACGACAGGTAAACATATAAAATTGCAAAATAATTATTTTTTTTTTTTTTGTCATTTATTTTATGTTGTACAATCTGTGAAATAATTTTTACAATAAGTACAAGTGATAACAGTAGTTAACAGTTTATATTTACAAAAGTATTTTTAACGAGAAAGTAGTCGTGATCGAAGAAGCCAACCATTGTTGGGACTTCGGGAAAATAAATTAAAATCAAGACGCAATGTCGACGCTTAAAATATATGCTGCACGTTGTTGATGTCACGTCATTATTATTAATTATGTGCAGGGTGTTCTACGGAAATTCACGCAGTGATTTCTTAAATTTTTTAGGTTTCTCAATTTAATCTAAAACTAGTTAGTTTTAACAGTAAGCTATGATGGTGAATATTTTATTCGCAAATTCTGACGATTAAACTAGTATTATTGGACCAATAATGGTTAAAAATATATGAACATTTTAAAGTTTACATTTTGATAGTAGCTAGAAATGAAAAGTATGAAATATTGATTTTGTTTTCCAGACAATTGACTAGCATAAGATCGTATTTGGAATATAAGGTAGTCTTGGAAGTAAATTACAGAGAACTGTTTGCTACGAGCTACCAGCGATCAATGAAATATACAACACAGGACTTATTAGGTGGGTTTGAAAATCTAATCTTATTCTTACCTTAGTATACATTACAGATATATCATTATCAATTTAATTAGCAATTATTCGTATTACTACGACTTATAAAATTTACCACTTTTTAAAATTTATTAAATTTATACGTGTGATATCATATTATCAATTTTACTACATGTTTAATGTTAATACTTACCTATGCATTGTTATAATGCATAATTTATCGTTCGACAGTGTCGTTCGGTGGAGTGGCCAGTCTGTTTCTCGGTTGCAGTCTAGTGAGCATAGTGGAGATCCTTTATGTAATCTACAAGTCATTTCTGGTGATCGCGAAAAGACGCCCCAAGACGAACCATACAGATATTTCTGACTCCGACACGCCGCAATACCCGTTTACCAATTAAACCACTAATAATAATACGAACATTAAAACATCGTTTATCAACTTCTAAGTCACGATTCAAAGATGGTTCATGACATTTTTTTGGTCGGCTGTTAAGGCATAGTCAAAAGAAGAAAAAATTATAGTTTTGATTTAAGTCACTTTTAACACGGTTAGAATGGCAGATTTTTTTCATGAAAAAAAAAATGTATATATATAAATATTATATACACTTTATCTTTATAGATAAATTTATAAATAAAGTAGTAAGTAATACTTGTGGAAAAATATAACTTTAAAATAATTTAGTTTCCATAGATAAATTCTGAACCAAATTATTTTATTATATAATATTTATAATATAATATAATAAGTCAGAGAATGATTTGTCATCTTTTATGAAGTTTATTTAAAAAAGTACATGTATTTTTAAATGTTTTAAATTATGTATTTTTATTTTTTTACCTTATACCTGTAGGATGTAGATCCTGAATATTTTCAAAATTAAACATGAAATTATTTCAAATTTATCTAGATAAAAATGTACTAATTTTTATCTTTATCTAGATAAAATTTATTATAATTATCTTTATTTGTATCTAGATAAAAATGTTTATAATCATCTTTATCTTTATCTAGATAAATTATTAGTTATCTATTCCCAACACTGCTCAGTACATACATTTTAATAGAGCAAAATATATTAAATTTATATGTTTATTGATTAACTTCACTATAATTACATTTGAAATTTGTTATCATTTTTAAAATAATTGAAATACATGGCAGATACAAGAACCATATTTTTATAATTGTTTATGTAATCTATTAGATTATAACACGTAAGACTTTTCTTTGAAAATAACTAAATTGGAAAATAAAAATTAAGTATCAAATTATACAAATATTTATATTTTTAAATATTATGCAAGAAGTTTTAGAATACCCAAATGTTTTACAAATTTTTATTTTTTACCGAATACTAAATAAAAATTAAAAAACCTGAAAATTATTATTAACTCTGCGATTTATAGTTTCTTCAAAGCATCCCGTATTATCTGGCATTATTGAAAATAAAGTATACACTGTGCATGGAAGTTGCTCCACTAACACATTGGTGCTGAGGCACCCTGAGGGGGTACCCCCCTCAAAATTTGCCACGGGTAATTGCCCGTTTTGAACCTATATTCGCCACGCCACTGATTAAATATACCAGCTAAATTACGATAAACATTACACTACCAGATTATAGGCCATAATGCCATATTATACTCATGCAATCATTTCAAACTGAATTGTTCAACTTCAAACTACATATTATGCTACTTATAACTAAGTATGAGTAAATGTGTATTAGAGTAGGTATACTGTTGTATTGTATCATTGATTTATGTGTGTGTGTATGTATAAATGGGTATAATTGTCTTATGTACCCCTTTCCCTCTTTAAAAATTTCTGTTTACATTAATAGAGGCCTTGAAGTTTTGAAATTGCCTTACCACATTTTAAAAACTTAGGCGGCACTGTATATAGTTTTTCCATACGATTGGAAAAAATATCAAGTATAGAGGAAAACAACCTCACTCAAGTACGCCAGACTCGAATCAGAGCACAAATTCGAATGGGAAGTGGAAAAGGAAACTTGTAGCGATGAAAGCAATTGACGTACAGCAACCCGAAAAAGCTGGCCTTTAAAAAAAAAATTAAATTTATTGATTTTGAATGGTTTAGGTCAAAAATTTAAAATGTTTCTAAGTTGGTCACGAGGATAGTCAAATCTTATACCTACTATTACTGATTACTGAACATAGGTATACTTTAGTTTAATGAAATTACATTTCAAATATGTTTTAGTTGATGTTTAAAATCGATTTTATATATATATATATATATATATATATATATATATATATATATATTTCATGCAGGGGCGTGCCTAGAGGGGGGGGGGGTGTAACAACAAACTTTCAAACAATTTGGTAAATTAAAAGTTCTATATTTAAGTCAAAAGTGCTATAATTGTTCTGAAAATGTTGTCCAATATAAAAAAGTGTGTATTTGATATTGGATAAAATTTTTAAGTTTCTAGCTTCAATACTTTTCGATTTATGACTAAATACCTAAAATCTGAACAGTGAAAATCTCGTTTACGGCGGATTTTTACCGATTTTACCGTTTTTACTCAGTTTTTCGATCGTTATTCTTGATTACTGGAAAAACTATGGAGATTTTGGAAAAATGACCTCTCTAAAGTACCATCTCAGTTCAATTTCGAATCTAAAGAGTTGCTGGACGAAACTTTTGGACAAGGATTTCTATACGAAAAAGTGTTTACAGAAAAAAAAAAAAAATTAAAAAAAAATTAAAAAAAAAAATAAACATCATTGTAAAACCATAAGATCCTTCGCTTCACTCAGAATTTAAAAATAAAATAAACATCATTGTAAAACCACAAGATCTTTCGCTTCACTCAGAATCTAAAACTGTTATAACACTATAATAATAATACCTATAAATAGGTTCATTTCGAAGATCATGTTAAAACATATCTACAGTGTAAATTGCCATAAATCATTAAAGCTAAAACAACATTTTAGATGACAATAATTCCGTATAGTGTACTATAACATTTCAAACATTATTTTCAGTAATCTTATAATATTAAAATGACTATTATTAACATTCCTTATTTTTTATGAAATCAAATTAATTTTTGTGTTTAAAATAATGAAAAAAAAATAGTAAAAAGTATTTTAGATATTTACCTTGTTATTAACCGAGAAACCAATTTTTATAATACATTTATTGAAGACATATTTTCAAGGCCTTATGTTTTTCCATTGTACCTAAATGGAAGAGCTCCTAAGAGCCCTTTTTTATTTGGCCGACAAAGTAATGTGTGCCCAGGCCTTCACTGTATGTACGTCTGCGTAGAACACGCCTGGCATAATATAAATTTTACTTAACATTTATAAGCCACAACAGCAAATCCGTGAGTTCTCTAAACATTCATTGACGATCATTTGTTTTATTGTATTGTTATTGTTCGGAATCAGTATTTAAAATAACGATAGATTTATCGTGACTTTTATTCTTGAATAATTAACTGCGTCTAATAGAACATTCGAATTTTTTACGTTTGAGTCACGAGATAATTCGAATGTGTGTTATTTCCCAGTTTTTTTTTTCAACTTCAAAATTTGTTGTAAACAATATGGCGGTAGTTCAGTGTTACCATAGATTAGGTATATGAAACAGTGTTACTCGAAAAACAACTTATTGTAATAAATATATTATTATCACGGCCGACGGCGTATTAAACCGAAATATTATTTATTTATATATTCAGGAAGTGAACAATTATTTTGGGGCTGATCAAATAACATTTTTCTCGGCCAAATCGTTTTCGTAGTACACCATTGCCCGAAGCTCATCTTTTTTTTTCTTATTTTTCTTCACGAAAACGGTCTGTTATTTAAGTTCTTACCGCGCGTATATTTTACTCTGTCTTTTCGACCGTGATTCATTCGTTTTCGCAGTCCACCGACACGTCGAGAACAATAATAAAGCGTCAATGGTAAGTATCTACGATTCTCGATATTAATATTTTCTCATTATTGCGGTTAACACGTAACCTTTAACCTTTAATATAAAACCAAACTCTTGTTGTATACTTAACTCTAACTCTGAAATAATCATCACCCAAATAATTGCCTTTATATAAGCTGGCTTTAGAATTTAAGTTTTCTATACATTTGTATTGTTTTATTTAATTTGTTTATAATTTTTATGTTATAATTGTTTTTACAAGAAGCTAATAAAACAAAAAAAAAACAAACAGGTACAACAATAAATTCCATTATTTAATGTCTATTCTTATATTTATTCTTTATTTTATACAAAGACTTTATGTTTTTACTTTTCATTTTGATTAATTGATAAAACTTCTCTAACAAATGTTTTTAAAATTAAAATTTTATCTCTTAAAGTACAGGTAATATAATAATTAATTTGGTTTTATATTGAATCACTTATTTAGGCCGGTTCTTACAATGTCCGGTTAAGTGCCTGTTAACGGTTAACCGATGGTTAGTGGGATGTTTACCGGCAGAATTCCACAGGTTAAATGTCCGTTAACTTTAACCGGACATTGTAAGAACCGGCCTTAGTGTTGTCTGTTGATTAAATAATTATTACGGTTAAGAATTTTATTTAACCGACTGATTAAACACAATGATTTAATATAATTGTGATGATTTGAAATATGAATTTTATTTTATTTTAAAAACAATTTGGTTACCTGTGAGTTGATTGAAAATATACCTATAAATAAGTAAAGAGCTTTTAAGGTAGTTTTGGTTATCAAAAGATCTCTGCTCTAATTTTTGTTTTTTTTTCTTACAGAACAAATTACACTTATTTCAAGAAGTTCAAATAGTTAAATTATACACTCCGGTTTAATAGTTAGGATCAAGTTCACTTTATTTTTCACCTCTGTATCAATGGACAAAACATCCAAGGGTTAACCAAAGTAATAATTGCTGTGTGTGTTACATATATTATTACTATATTGAAGAATTATTTGCTGCATTGTAACTTTTTTTCATGTTCATTCCAATTTTTTACTTAGGCTCATGAAGTTGCTATTACAAAAGCAAAACCTACAGCTGTTTTGGCCAAAACATTCAAACTTGTAAACATTGAAGATCTTGAAAAAGGCATGGAACTCCTCTCAATGGCAAAACTGTTAATGTTTTAGAAGTAAACATTCATTATTAAACATTATTCATAAAATTATCAATTATTTTTGTATATTTAGTAAAATGTACATTTTTACCATCAGTTTGTTAAACATGCAATCATTTTTATCTACTCTACTATTAAAGCATTGAAATTACATAAAAAAAAAAAAAAAACTTACTAGAACCCTGAGGAAAATGAATTGATGTAAACACAGTTAATTTTAAGTTATTCAGTATTACTTAAGAATAAATGTACATAGTTTTTGTTATCACTTGTGATTTTTTTTTCAGCTTCCAGTAAAACTTAAGATTAAACATTTAAATAGAACTAAGCGTCACTCTAAAAACATAAAATGTATTACTTTTACTACATTGATTATTTTAATTTATATATTATTTGTAGTATTTCCTGACAGTGGTCACTTGAAATAGCTTGATAATTACGTATAATATTACTATAATATCAAAATGTTTGTTCGAAATGTAACACTTCTATAGAGATTCCCAATTCTCAATTATTTATTATCAAAATGTCCGTGAGTTAAACACTAAGTTACATTTACTATTAAGTTCCATTGCTGCATCAGATTTTGATATTATGGTTTTTACAAAGACATGGCTCAATCATAATGTAAATAATTTAGAACTAGAGTTATCAAATTATTCAATTTATCGGTTTTATAGAAATAAGAATACAAATTACTGTGCTAAGGTAAGTGATACATTGATAGCTATATAAAATACAATAAGTTCCACTTTGATTACCGTTCTTATCTTATCATTATAACAACTTTATGTATTTAGTCACCTAAAACAGCAAACTTATATTTTAAGTTCTATCTACATTCCACCAAATATGGATAATGCTATTGATTTAATACATGATTAATATGATTCAGATACAAATACTTTGAAGGGATTTACCAAAGACATAATTTTTCTAATATTATATTGCTAGGTAATATTAATTGACCAAATATTATAAGGTCACAAAAATTTAATGATAGAAATATTATAATACCTCTAAGTTAAGGTGACCATTTTTATGAGAAAAAAACGGAACATATATTTTAGGTTCCCTCTCTTCTTCTAAAAAAAACTTTCAACTTCTTTTCAAATTCTATATTTTATACAATTTAAATAATAAATAGTTCAATATTTAAATAAAATATTGACTTGAATTCCTTTTTGCTGTAAGATTGAAAAAGTTGGTCCAAATATTGTTAACTGCAGTTGATGAGTTGATGTCGATTTCTCATCATTTTCTTCATTACATCCTTTTATGTCATAATTTTTTGATGAACTGATTACATTTAATAATCATGGTTAAGTTGACAAAAAATTGTAAAAATCATTACTGGAATATTTTTTAAAATTATTTTTAGAACAATTATTGCTTTGATAGTAAGTACGAGAAAGTTATTTTTCTGTCTGACCATAACATATTTATGTTATGTTTATGTTATGTCTGTAGTTGAATTGGTTCCTGTCATTACTAAAGAATTTTCTACAATTTTTCAAAAATTTTTGGTTTATATACTTTTACTTCTTAAAATTGTATTAATACCACACCATCTTTCTTCAAAACGAATACAATTATTCTGCCTTATTCTGCCGTTCTTTTTAATTGCCATTCATAACATTAACTACATGATAATTCTCATTGAAAAGATTATCTTCATCCATATTCAAATCGAATTGGTTTTTTTATTTTGCAAAATAAATGTTAAGCTCTCTTAAACATTATGTTGGAAAATTAATAAGTTGGGTACAGTGAAATATTTTTAGTTTTTCATAAGAATCCATAATTCAAAGTACATTCTACAAAATTGATTATTTATAACTTTCGTTTCAAATTTAAGTAGAAAAGTATTTTTGTATTATTATATTGAAATGTTTATCATACTTTGTTTTTTTTTTCATTTGCTCCCTTGACACAATTTTTTTGGAAATAACGGGACTAAAACTCTTCTAAAAACTGGATAAAAAGCGTCGCATTTGAAAATTTTCAAGATAACAGGACATGATGATAAAAAGGGGTCAATTTCCTTTTAAATGTAGGACGTATGGTCACCCTACTCTAAGTCCTCCAAACTTAATTGAATCCTCTTTTACTAATGCTCTAAATTTTCAACACTAACGATAATTAAAAACAAATATCGCTCCAGATTAAATGTTGAAACTGATTTAAGAGTAGCAGTGTCAAATATTTAACCAAACATAGAATCAATCATGTCTACAATGCAAGCTCAGGTCTCTCATTAAAATAATTAAATAGTAATTTTATAATTAAAAAAAAAAAAATTTGATTATCATTATAATAATACATTTTTTAATTTTAGATTTTATAAAACTTTAATTTTGTATTTTTTTTTTTTTTTCATTTTTTTGATTAATTAAATTAAAGAAATATTAAAATAATTGCCTAAAATTAACGATTTAATGAATATGAATAAAATGTGTGTATGCATTAAGACTATCAAGTAAATATATTATAGACTTCCATAATATTGGTAGGAAGGGGGTCGTATTATAAAAATAAATCATTTTGGGGGGTCATGGATCAAAAAAGGTTGCGCACCACTGCTCTAAATAGTCTACATTTTTCACAATTTAATTTTGTATTTAACAATAAAAACAAAATGTTAGATCTTATATTTTGTAACTCAATACATTTAGATGTTAGTGAAACTGATAATTTGCTCCCTCTTTATCTATTTCATCCAGCTCTAAATATATCATTTCAAACTGAAAAATTTACTTTTTATCATTTAGTGAAACCTATTTTGATTTTAGCAATGGTGATTATATTTCAGTTAATAATTATTTATAATCTATAAATTGGTACAAAGAATTTAATGGATTAGAACTAAATAATACTATTTCTCATTTTTACAATTTTGTTTATGTAGCAATACAATTGTATACCCCAGTACATACTTATTATTCATCTAAATATCAATCTGATTTAGTAATGATTTAAAAAACCTTATTGGAAAAAAAATAACGCATTTAAATTTACGAAAATCGAACAGTGAACAAAATTATATACTATTTTCAAATTTTATTTACATCAAGACTTAAGTGTGAGTATATGAGAGTATACTGTTGTATTTAACAATTAATTATTGAATAGACTATTCTATAACAAATGATTGTATTATTAAAATATTACAACATAGGGCCTTTAAAGCTAATTAAGTATTAATTCATTATACAGAACTATAAGCACCAGACTAGCCGAATATTAGGTACCTATTATGTTATGTTATATAGCTGTTTGTTGAATTATTGGAATAATTTTTGTAAATCTTTATTTCTATATTTTATAGATTTTAATAAATAGTTATTTTAGAATCCAAAAAATTAATTTTGTAACAGAAAACTTTTCTTTGTAGAAATATCTATGAACTTATGTACATAAAAATATAAGCAGGTGCCACATAGACTGAATATTAATATAAAATGAATCTAAAATTGTTTATTCTTTAAAATTTAAAGCAAATTTTCATTTTGAGTTATTATTTCGTTATTTATTATCATACTTATGCATAATTCATTGTACAGATGTCCTCTCAATAATTTTCTAGTAAAAATCCCTATAAAATGTATTCTGTAGGTACCTGAATGCTACCTAACACTTTGAGTATACAATTCAACAGGGCTAGATTTTACCAAGTTAATTTTAATTAACTGTTTATTGTTTTATTTTTTTTTCAAATTAACTTTTAACTTTATAAGTTCTTTTTTTAACACTATGTGTTAACTATAAAAGTAATATCTGAATCAAGTTAAATCTCATCTGAAGAAAGAAAGAAATTTTCTGAATGAGGTTTTAGTTTTTTCTTTTTATTTGAAGTATTAGAGATATAATAGGTGTAACATGTATGCATATAAATCATGCATGCAATTGAAAATCTATCAATCAATTTATTAAATAAAAACTATTTCAATAACTGTATTTTCTGTTTTAAATTAATTTTATTATTGGTATAAAAGTACAGGTCTACATATCTTGGAAAATAGAAGATAATTTTCTCTTTTAATTAATTTTTTTTTCTAGAGTTAATTTTTAACTCAATCAAGTTGAAAAAAGTTAGTTGTAACCTTTAACTTCACTTATATTGTTTTGTGTTTGCTTAACTTAATAAATTTAAAAAAATAAGTTAACGTACCTATCCTTGCAATTCAAATGTATATCTTATACATTTAACCTACCTACCTGTATACATGTTGGTAATTATCAAGTTCTTGATATATACACATACTTTTTTTCATGATAACGGTCTTAGTACAAAATATACCCTTTATAATTTAATTATACAGGTACTAATTAAGTATTGGTGATCACACTATCTATATTTCATAAACTTCCTGATTATTTGTCTCAATCTTAACTAATAAACCTAACAGAAAAGTTATGTAACTAAGATTAATAGTAAAATTTTGATTAACTGTGGATTATTATTTGAAGAAGTTCACTTTTAAGTGACATTTTATACAAACAATCAATAAAATAGTTACACAAATATTATTTCATTTTTTTTTTTTTTTTTTTTTTTTTAAACTATTCAGAAATTGATTTTACCCATTTTAATGGTGCACTCAATTAGCTATGAGTAAATGAGTGTATGTATTAGCTATGAGTATATGTTTTGACTTAAGTAGATTCTAAATTAACCCTTCTTGGTAGTATTTTCCATGTTAACCTTTTTATTTTTTAACCAGTTGTACCTTAGTTCAATTTGATGAACAATTCTCATGAATACATTTTACTAGAACAATCTTCACAAACTCATCTTTATTTTACCTGTCAACTAGTTCATGTGATGAAAGTCTATTAGGTATTTTGCACCCATTAATTAATTCAATTTCAAGTATTCTTTACTATAAATATTTATTTTTCTTTCAATAATTATTTTATTAGGTATGTCAACGGAATCAGTACATTTTATAATAAAGAATCGTTTGTCCAAAAAAAAAAAAATAATAATAATAATAATAATTGAAGTTAAAATATAAGAATTACAAAACTTTTTGAAATAAAAAAAATATATATAAAATAATAAATAAATAGGAATTTTGCGGAAGCTACGCAATTAAAAATATCAGACATTAAGCAGTTATGGACGGTTTTACGCACTTATTTTAGACAACTAATCATCCATTTTCCATTCATCTATCTGTAGCTCAGTCATTTTTGCATTTTCTTCATCTTCATCTTCAACTGTTCCCAAACTGAAGGTAATATTGCTCTTCGGTTGAATACTTCTAGCCTAAATCATAAAAAAAAAAAAAGATAGAAATAAAAAAGACTATTTTTAATTCATGATTTACATAAGAAATTCAAAATATTAATTGGAAATAATACTAAAAAATAAAGCTTGAACATAATTAAAAACAATATAAAATATAAACTAAACTCTATTATTAATTTTTTGTCAATAAAAAGTGAAACCGTGAGTATAATTATTATGAGTGTAGTGTTAATCGATACAACAATATTTCTTAAGAAGCTTCAAATGATTATAATTATTATTATTATATATTTTTTTTTCATACGTTTTTAGCAAACTCCATTTTTTCATCAAGTTCGATTTCCTCTTCTTCGTTCACCCATTTTGCGAAATCAATCTTCAGCCAATGATATTTCACCTTGTTTCGGGTCAAACGTGGCCAATACTTTGTGTCGGTAAGTAACTTTTGTAATTCGACCTTGACACATCTACCATTAGAAAACCAGATGCTGTTCTTTAAAACGTACAAAAATACACAATTAGAAAAACGTTAAAAATACTCTCGTCGGAGACGAACGGTCATATTCGTTTTGCCATTAGCTTACCAGAGTGTCGATGGGCGCGTACAATTCAATACACAGCTCAAAGTGATTGTCTGCCGCACCGCCGACGGCAGTGAAAGTTATTTGTTCGTTTTCGATCTTCACACAGGGATCTTTGGGTTCTGGCACACAGAACGTCAAGTATATAAAATGGCTACGTTGCGCCCAAATGACCGGAGGAATAATCGTCCTAAAACAATCGAACGGTTCGATTAATCGTCAGAGTGTAAAACCATGATCTCGAAAAATATACGCGATACGAAAATTTCGAATCGTACAACTCGTAAGTCAGTAGCTAGGCGAGTGTGCGTGCGTGTTTTACGCGGTCAAACACATTTCACGTACAAGCAGACATTTGAGTAGGTAGCGGAATGGGTATGACAAGTGTAGCTCTTTGTACAACGTCTTGTACGGGTTTCGTTGTCCGTAGAAATATTATCAATATCACTTACTTTGTTTTCTCCCTGTTTCCGGAACAGAATTCGTCGTTCGGTTCTGACATGATTAGTGGGGCGACGGTGTTTAAAAACGCTCTTTGGGGGCTAACGATAAGATGACGATGGCTTCGACGGGTCGAACGCCTGTTGCTTACGAACAGGTGAATAAGAGAGAGCGGAGGAAAAAAAAACGGCGTTGGCCGCGTATGTGGAAGAAACAATAACGATCATATGCCACGGTCCAGCGTATTCGTAACAACCCTGACGTATGGGGTGAGAAGGTGGTGGGAAAGAGATAAACCGGTATCCCACCCATTTATTTAAGCCGTGTTTATGTTGGGGTTTTTGATGATGCGTTAAAAACGAGATTTTTTTACAGGGTGGACGAAAACCGGGCGTGCAGAGTGTACGGATCTCATGCTATATTACGGGGTCTCGAAATCTCAACGACCTTTATACGATATTTCTTATCGATTTGAAAATGAAGAATTTGTGAGGATATAATATTTATTGATTTAAAAGAGATCTGTACCAATTATTATTATTCTTATTATATTATACTATTATTATTATAATTATTATATATCAGACGCTCCCGCAGAGCCCAACTTAGGAATTTTGGGGCCCGGGTCAAATTTTCTAATGGGGCCCCAAAATTAATTATTATCTAAATTTTAAATTATCTACTTAAATTATGAATGTAGTATTTATGCTATATAGATTTGTTATATCTTATATTCAATTTATTTTATAAGATTATAAATCAATTATACCATAATAAGGCTATCAGTAATTATTTAATGACAATTAATATAAATAAAACAATGAAATTAAGAATATAAATATAAATAAAAAAGTGTTGGTACAGCTTTTAATTCAAACAAATGTTTACTGATATACATCATATACATTGTGTACAAAGTCAAAGTGGTAATGCATTTTTTAACATAGTCAATAATAAAAAAATTAAAAAAAAATAATTAAAGAAATAATTTGTTAAATAATTTAAGACAACGGTTTTTTTCTAGATTTTAGTTCACTAATTTTTTGAATTAGATCTGAAAAATCAAGTTTATTAGTTATATCCCTTTCAGAAGATAGACGAACGAGTGAGTTTAATTTTTTTTGGTGAAGGGACGTTCTTCTGGCGTTTTCAATTAGCTCTAACTCACGAACTCGACTAAAAACTAATTTAATATCACGACAGTCGACGGAATACTAGTGAATAGTGTACCGATTGTACTAATAATGCGAAACTGACCATCAAAATGTACCTATATTAAGATAAATTGTAATCATAATGATATAAAGTGACCAACTTTATCTTAAAACTTAATAGCTTATTTTATCGATTAGAGAATAATCATAAATTCGGAAATTCCATTACGATACGTGGCTAACAAAACTACGTAAACAGTAATATCATACAATTATTTCAAAATGCCACTTTAATAATTAAATATCAACAGGAGCCCGGGGCCCCAAATAATATCGGGGCCCGGGGCTGCAGCCCCCTAGCCCCCCCCCCAAGTTGGGCTCTGCGCTCCCGTGTCGAAGACACTTGGTAAAACTACGCATGAATAGCTATAGATTAATTTATTATTTGTTGTTCGAAGTGGCCATTCCATGCTTGCACTACAGGCAGTGGCGTATTTTCAAACCATAATAAAATAGGTTGTAAATGAATATTCTCTTCCTCTGTTCTCGCGTAATTGGCCATTTATGACTTCTAAATGCAATGTAATAATATATTTTGTATTTGAGTCTGGAAGTTTGTAAATATAATTATTATGTTAATATACAATACATTTCAATTCAGACGTAAATTTAATTTTTTTTTACTTCTGGAGGGGGTTGAGACCCAGATCCCCCCGTAAATACACCACTGACTATAGGCATATAAATAAATGCACGCTGATAAATTAATTTATGACTTATACTAGCTGAACCAGCCGGGTGGGCTTCGCCCGTACGAAATAAAATCAACAGTGTCATCAGCATAGGGGTAAATAGGGGTGTCTTTAGGGGCTAAGTTTAGACTTTATGTTGATACTCTGACAGTAAAGACAGTGCTTTGTAATAATTGTGCTCAAGTACATTTGTATATGCACTTTTAGCGATTTTAAGTGTTACATTTTAAAATTAGTGTACCTAATATCAGTAGTGCACAGCATTTACCCATCTTAATACTTTTTTAGTGTTAAATTAAAAAATGGGGTATCAAGTATTTCATAACTGTATATTGTTAAGTTAAAAAAAACCTTCTAAATGAGTATTATTATAATATAAGTTAATATTCAAATCGTATAATTATATCTTCGATAGTAATGATTCGGAAATTATTCAAGAAAATCCAACTAAATATAATGTTTTTGCCTTTTATTCTGCTTTTTTTGCGAATTTGAATTAGATTCAAGGCTGAATTTGAGTCTGATTCCTACTATCACAGATATCACACTTGTGTTCATCGCGCTCTCTTATTTCATATATCGAAACATTGTCGCACACCAACTTTTCAGTTTTATTACGTAATACTTATGTTACGCCACGTATTGGATGCACCAGCATGACACTGCCTCCATCGTTACCGCATTCATCTAAGTCCAAACGGCATTTGTCTTCGCCTTCCGGTAAGTAAGACAGGAAAAAAATTCTATCATCCAGTTCACCAAAACGTTATGCTGTACTGTCGACGGCTGACTGCGAGATCGAAACCGAGATATTTACACCCGAAATGACAGCCGTGCGAGACCAACTACCTCTAACCGAAGACGGATCTGCGTCCACTCGTATGCCTGTGATCTATCTAAAGCAGGGGTCAGAGGCGCCGGAACAATTTTTAAACCGTGGGGGCTGAGCACAATTACAAATACAGAGGAAAGTATAGATTTTCTTATGTTAATGAAGGGGACAATTTAAGGCTAGTATTAAATAAAGAAAATAGTATAAAACAAAAAGTTTTTATTAATAAAAAAAAACCATCAACTTCTTTTAATTTTAATATGGTTACTTACCAATTTTAATAATATATACGCACACATATTATAATACAAATAAAAATGAATAGAAGTTGAATTCAACAATTCAAATTTTTCCGAAAACAAATTTTCTCTCAGCTGTTCGACTTATAAATTCTTTTAAAATGTCATCCTAAAGAATTTCATTGAGTATATTTTGATTAAGATGTATTAGCAGCAAATGAGTTAAACGCTTTTGGCTCGTAGTGGAACGCAAATAGGTTTTTAAGCGCCTCAATCCACTGAATGTTCTTTCTGGTGTTGCTGAGGTGGCAGGTAGGTACTGTAAATAATAATGAAAGTAGTCGTTCTACTTGATTCATCAAACAATGTGTAGTTTCAAGTAAAGTGTTCAACACATCAACTATATGCATTAAATTTTCAGTATATTCTCCTAAATTTAATATACTGGGCAACATAATTAATTGAGCTTGCAGTTGATCAATATCGAAATCCGTCACATGAGTGGAGAGTAATTCTATAAGCTCCGTTTTTTCAAGTTTTTCACCACTTATTGTTCTTATCAGAATAGATTCAATGAATAGGTACTGGTTTCTCAAGACCAGACTGAGTAAACCTTCTATGTAATTCTTGAATCGATTAAAGCAAAAAATTCCTTTCTCAAATTTGTTTTTACGGCGATGTTAACTTGAGGTGTTGCTGAATACTCAAATCTAGCAGGAACCTTTCGAGTTCTTAGTGGTTGTGGTAACTCTAGATCGAGGTGGTCGGCTTGTTGTTTTGTTTTATTCCAAATATCATCAAAAACCGAATCATTGCGAAAAGATTCAAGAGTTTTAATTAATGTATTAGATGCATGTTTTTTTATAGCTGTATAGGATGGACTTTGTAAGGCAGTAGCTAATTGTTCACATGGACCAAAAATTAACGATATAGAGTGTAGTGAAAAGAAAGTTTTGAATTTCCAAAGCTTTATTTCATATCCACGTAGAGCTGCACGTCTGTCTTTAGCAATTGAATTTGATTATTTTAAAATTTCTCCAACCGTTAAAATAATTCGTTCATAGTTTTGTATGAATCTGTTAATCGCTTTAACTCCAACTGCCCATCGTGTTGGACAAAGCGAAATAATTCCTGGCATTGTTTGGTGTTCATGAATATTTTCATCATTTGAAGAGGAAGGGAAAACAACAACAGAAAACATTTTTTTTCGTTTTGCTAAATCTAGTATGGTAATGCTTACAAATCTTACTAAATTTAGAGTGTCATTGGCTAAATCTACAGTCTTAACAGTGTCACATAAAGCCAAGTACAATGACTGAAAATAGATTTGGGTTGAATTTTAGAAATTCGTTTTTGCACTCCACTAATTCGGCCAGACATATTTGCAGCTCTATCGAAACAAAGTCCTGTAACATTTTCAAAACTGAGATACATGCGCACTAATAAATCATTTATACAAGAAAACAATGTCGCTGCGTCTGCACTAGGTGAATTCTCATAGAAATTTCATATAATTTGATAATTCTACTTCTTTTTTTTTTCTTGAATTATTAGGTTATTTTTTTACGAGGTTTGGTACACCGATTATTGTTCATAGAAATAAGTATTTCATATCCGTAATTTTGTTTCTTTTACAGCTGAAGATAAAAATAGATTGATTAGGATACTATCCTACACAGCCCCTATAGATTTTCATAATATTAAAATTACTAACTTCTATAACTATGTCAAATATATAACGAAATAAAATCGTGTGTAATAACAACTCATTTTGTGCGGTACGAAATTGGAAAACGTGTAATGATTTATGATAAAAAGTGTTAAATTATTATTTATTAGGTCATTTGATTTTGGTATAAAACAAGTGTAATGCATTATTAACAGTATGAAATAACATTGACTCCAAAAATGTTTTGTTTTTAGAAATTTTTAGGTACTAAAAGTTGTTGACTATTAATATGAATCATAACTCTCTGAACATATTAGTTCGATGTTGGATAAGTTTCTAACTTCACTCGCTGGTTGTTTGACATGTAATTGTATGGTGCCTTATGAATATATTTATATTTTAGTCTCTGAAATACATACCACTAAATCCAAGGGAATTAGTGAAAGCTCCTGTCAACACATACCAAAATTTAATAAATTTAAAAAAAAAAATCATATTTCTGCATAAAAAAACGCATAAAAAGAACACAATATGTCAGATTGTCGTACAAGTATCGAATAATCATTGATTTATCGATGAACTATAATTGAAATATTATTTTAAATGGAGAAGAAAACCGTTTCTAGTTCACGTTATTCATTTACAAGGACCAAGATATTACGTTAAAGGAAGTGTTTTTTTTTCTGTTGTTTGATAATTATTTAGTGATGTATGATTATTACTTAACTAACTAAAATCGGTGTAGTCAAAGGGTCGTTTACAACGAATTTTACTGTTTTTACTCGGTCTTTCAGCAGTTTTTCTTCACGCCAGGGCAAACTAATGAGGAAAAGAATAATGAGCCCTCAAAGTTCCATCGACATTCGAATTTCGATCTAGAGAGTTGCTGGATAACACATTTGAATAAAGTTAAGTGTAGCATAAAGTGTCTCCAGAAAAAAAAAAGGCGTGGTGTGTGAGAGGTCACCCAGGTTACTGCTACCAGCTGTCATTCTTATCAGTCACAGTTACCACCAATCATCTTCGTCGCCTGCCTTTGTTTTTAGTGTGAATCCGGGGTTTAGGTTCCAGTATTTTTCCGAATTTTCGTGAGCTCTACGTCATTGAGGTCATTGCACCAGACCGATCCGACCACAGAGACCCCTCCTCTCGCCAATACTTAAATTCTACTTTCTCGTTCCCGTTGTTAAAAATGGATTTCCCCAATCCTGTGCTAGCTGTAAAATTGTTCGTATTTCATTCTTGTCATTGTTACACAAAGCGGTCGCGTGAGTGAAATGTGTGTTGGTTAGTATACCCAACCAATTCACTGGCGCTCACGCGTGTTGGTAGTTGCCTACGTCGGCCAATGTCTGGCGCTTAATTTTACCAATCCACAATTGAGGGGCTGGGTGCAAGAAGGGCATTTCCCCGAAAATGCCGTTCTTGCTTAAAACCACTTTTTGTATTCAGCAACCTGTATATTTTATGTGATAAACATTTTAGTTTGAAATTTTACGAATAGAGTGAAGGAGAGGTATTTTTTCAATTGATTATAAATGCCTTTCTTGCATAGAACTATATAAAATCGTTATATTTATTTACAGTAATGTTTTTACTACTGGCCTCTCATACCCAGTCCGACCCTGTATAAGAGTGGTCGTTTGGTTGTTTTGCGCACAAATAGGTATGAACATTTGTATCACATTGCCCCCTCCAATCAAAATTTTTAGCTGCAGTACTGCCGAGACCTTATTATAAATCTAGTTGGTATTCTATTCTTGATAGATTTTTCAGGTATGAGGAAAAACTGTCAAAAAACCGAGTAAAAACAGTGAAATCTGATTTAAACAATACCTTCACTAAATCGATTTTAAATATTTGTTCACAACTCTGAAAGTAATACAGCACAAAAAAAAAATCGAAATGTGCAGTCACAAAATGACAATGATACTTTCACCAATTAATGCCACATTGGTATTATACGAACCTTTCAAAAATAACTTTTTTGATTTTTTTAATTAACAACTTTTGGGTTAAAAAAGAATTTTGAAAATACCTTATTTTTTTAAAGTTTATTTCTAATAAAATTTTAAATATTTGACAAAATATTCTGAAAATTGAATGAACTTTCTCATTTTGTATAAGCAGTTTCAGTGAATTATTACACAATTTTTACGGAATAAAATGTTTTTATACAAAATGTTCCACTTAAAATGTATATAAAAAATGATTGGACTATTTAACCATTGTGAACCAATCATTTCTTTAAAATTCAGTTCTCCCATCCTCATCATCTTTTCCTAGGAACAGAAAATACCATATTGTGCAAAGTAATCTAATTTTTTTCTTATATTATATACATAGATTTGACATAAGAAATTATCTTATATTAAAATAAACAATTAAATATAGTATGGTATAAGGCTTATTGAATTATATTTCAAAATTTTTATTTTGTATAATTTACAGAACTGCAATTTTTTTAAATAATTTTTATAAACATGGTCCACATATTATATCAAATTTTGTTACATAACATTGTACTATTTCTCTTTACAAATTGCACAAGAAGATAATCTGAAATATTTAAAATACATAAATAAAATACTTCTAATTTTAAAAAGTAAGTTAATTTAAACAAATATTAAAAATTAATATTAAAGTTATAAAATAAAAATAAATGTTTATGTTGAAAAACAAATATGAATATAAAAGTTTTATAATTTACAGTCATCAATATTAACTATGAAAATTTTTAGTTATTTTTGATTGAGAACAAAAATTGACAAGCAACTTATTTTATGTAAAATACAGTTCACCGACGACAATAAACACCTTAATGTAAAAAAGTATACAGTGATATGAGAGCATGCTATTTAAATTAAATATATCAGTATTTAATAATTTTTGTTGTAAATTTGATGATAATACTGTTTCTTGATTCACTTTGTACATTTTGATTTACAGTACAAATGAGATACAGAATGGCTCTTCAATATTATTCTATGCTTATTGTCTAAGTTCTATAATATGCTTAATTTTCTTCTAGAAATATAAATAAAAACATATTTTCCCTGGTTGTACATACGTTCATTTATATTAACATATTAATAATTATAAAATATCTTCAAAGCCACCATGGTCAATGGCCCATTCTCGCGTCTTATCATCCCATGGACAACCATTTTTCCGTGCGTATCTTAAACATTCAAAGTGCCCTCCCAACGCTGCCATGTAACACGTCTGAATATGCCATGGTAATCCACTTTCATGTAAGTAGATCATACAGTTTAAATGTCCACCTTCTGCAGTTATGAAGAATAAAAAGTTATCCCAGGGAACATTATTTTCATGGAGATATTGCAAGCAGTTCAAATGTCCTTTTCTGGCAGCTCCACTGCACGTTTTGTCATCACACAGGCATCCATTTTTATGAGCATAAATCAAACAATCTAAATGACCATTTTCTGCAGCAACGTAGGTTGTACAATCATCCCACGGGCATCCATTTGCATGAAGATACTTCAAAACATCTAAATGTCCCCCAGCAGCAGCCATCATGCATGTAGTTTTGTCCCAGGGACATCCGTTCATATGAGCATATTTTAAACAATCTAACTGACCTTTTTTGGCTGCTTTGTTACATGTACCTACATCCCATGGACATCCATTGTTTTTAGCATAAGTCAAAGTGACTAATTGGCCATTACTGGCAGCCCATTTACATGTTTCTTCGTCCCATGGACCTCCATTTTCGTGGACATAAATCAGACAATCAATGTGCCCATTATAAGCAGCTAACATGGAAGTTCTTGCGTCCCATGGACATCCATTTTCATGCGCATACTTTAAGCAATCCAAATGATTACCATTTGCAGCGTAGTTGAGTGTATTTTGGTCCCATGGACAGTCGTTAGTATGGGCGTATATCAAACAGTCTAAATGACCATTTTTTGCAGCGGAATAACATGTACTACCATCCCATTTACACCCATTTTCATGAGCAAATTTCAAACAATCTAAATATCCGTTTTTCGCAGCAGCTGAGCAAGTGTCACGATCCCATGATAATCCTAAATTTTGAGCAAACTGTAAACAATCTAGATGACCGTTCCTCGCAGCAAGGGCACATGTCTGAGTCTCCCATGAACACTTTTGTTTTAGTCCCGTAGTGATTTGTATAAGTTTCTCACAACATTCTTTTAATTCTACTTTCATAACAAGTAGTGGTGTAGTATCATACCAGTGTTGATCGCTTTCATCGCATGCAAAATACGATAATTTTGCTAGACTCAACATTTTATGGCACTTAATTCAAAATTTGTATGTTTTCTAATATTATGGTTTCTGAATCCAGAAAGTGTTGAATTTAACCTGAAAAAAGAATGCTTTCATTAACTAAAAATATTACATGATTTAATATACGATAAGAAATTGAACAGTATTGAAGTATATGTTAAATATTATGTTATTTGCTTAAATCTATAAAATACTCTCAAATGTTAACAGAATGTAAATTTAAGCAAACAGCTTAATCAACGAGTAATGTTAAGTAATTAAAAATTACATCTTAAATCTTCCTTTTATTTTCAACATGCTATGTATCAATAAAGATAAATAAAATTAATAAATTAAATTATATTGTATCTTAATAATTTGTTCAATACATGTTCAACCCTTGGTATACATAAATTATTAAATATTTACTTTGAAATTTGGATTGCTAAATGAATAACCATCACCATCTAAGTTAAATCCGCTTTGCTTCACAGCTTGTATATCCTGTAAACATAAAACATTCATGAATTTAATAAATTTTTGAAAATGTATTTCATGTCCTAACTATAAACAATGCAGTATGGAATTTGATTTAAGCAAATCAAAATTTGCCACAATATACTTTGTAAACATGATAGTTATTTTGTAATTTAAACCAATAATACATAAAAACCAAACCTATAATACTCCAATTAACATTTATATTTTATAACACTTTTATTTATACCTTATATTAGATAATCAATAATTATATAATAATAATTTATACATCTAAATGTATATTTATTAATCATACTAAATAAAAATCAATAATATTTTAAAAGTCAATCACTATCATAAAGTTAAGTATATTTTAATATATAATTATCAATAATACACATGCTATATATCAAAGCGATTCTTAAACTGGGGGTCGCCAATAATCTTTTTAGGTTATAATATTATATATATATAATAAATAGATAGTAAGGTGTTTTTGTAAATATCATCATAATAATCATTGTTGAGAATCACAATTGATAAAAGTTTAGTATTATAGGGGGTCACAGCCTAAAAAAGATTAAGAACCGCAGATATATCATACGCATGTAATTGCATAAAAATTGTTATAGACATAAATTATTTTCAAAGTAGTTGAAAAATCATATATTTGACATCAGAATTTGATAACTTGATACGTTTTTGAATACATCAGGACTGAAGTGCTAGTCTTCTACCTCCGACAGTAAATGCTATATACACCACTGCTCCTATGCATATTATATAATTCATATTATTTTTATATGCATTAAAAACACCTTGAACAATAAAATATTTAACATTTTATGTCAATTGTTCTATTTGTACTAACTAGCATACAGAAAATATATACAAATTAGATGCTGAGGGATGGCAGCAATCAGAAAGACTATACTATGATAAAAGGATACACTGCTGTCACACCATAAAAAGTTTTTTAATTTTCATTAAATTATGTGAGTTTCTGAGAAAGTAAATAGACAGCATTAGTTAAAGTTTTAGTTAGTAATATTTGTTGGTATTTGTATTATGCACCTAATATTTTACGTTTAAATATTCCTAATATAAAATAAATATATAGTATATTACTATCATAAAGCTATTTAATTTTTAAAACCAATTTAGTAAAATAATCAATCTAATATTAACTAAAAAAATATTAAATTTAAATAAGTTTATTATTGGATTTAAGTGCAAAAATTTCTGAGTCCTAATAATCATGTATGGTTAATCTGCTTATAAAACAGATTTTTCAAATATGTACTTACACTTTAAGACCATATATGAAACAGATAAATGAATATAAAATAAAAATGATTCAGATTTGTGAATTCTATTTTTATGATACACAATTTGGAAAACAAATCGTAACTGAATTACTTGAGTCTGAAATCTTATGTACTCAGTAAATTCACAGCCTGATAAAATTAATTGAGTTTATAAATTATAACTTTATTTATTTATTTATTGTAAACTAGAATGAATATAGTTCCATTAAAATTCAAAAAAGAAATTGATATGTATACATCATACAATATACTTCTTCGATTAAAATAATTACTGTCAAATAAAACTAGATGGATACAACATTAAAAATTATTATTTAAGTAAAATAAAATACTAAATATCAGATAATTAGGACAAATTCAGTCACACAATAAACATGTATTTCAATACTCCTTTACCAAAAGATGTTATCAGCGATAACACTGGTTATTACTTATCCCTTTGTCAGTGTTAAAATATACTAATCCAACTCATAACGACATAATTAGAACAAAAAACATGAAGACAACAAGCAAGTGAAACAACATTCAAGAAGGTATTAATTTATTAACTTAGGTTTGTACCAGACGAAAAATTATGATATATCAATTTGAGTTAATTATTATTATTTTTGTAATTATTTTATTATATTTTCATACATTATAAATATACGTGACCATACGAAATATGTAGCTGTAATCATAGGCATGCAGTGGAGTGGTGTTCAACTTTCCCTGAACACCTATAAGTGGTAGCAAAAAAAAAAAAATTAGACAATGTCTGACGTTTAACAATTAATAATTATTTGACAACAGCTATGTAGATGGACATCAACACATCATTTGAAGAGGTGAAAGTTATGAATTAGCACCGATTACTTGGTAAAACATATTTTTAGTTAATCGGAAATAGAATGCAAGTATGGGTGTGTTTTAAATCTGACATTAAGTTTGTGTTTTATCCAGTTATTTCCAGTAGCCTTTTCAAAAATATTATCAATAATATTTTCAATTAAAAATTCACTTTGTGATGAACGTATTTAAAATTCAAGACATTCAAATATATAAAAATGTAAAAAAATATTGGTTTGACTTATTTAATGATACCTAAATAATAATATTATTTTTTTTAGATTCTGAGTGAAGCGAAGGATCTTTATGGTTTTACAATGTTTACTTTTTTTTTTTTTTGTTACTAACACTTTTATAGGTAGTAATTTAAAGAGGTCATTTTTCTATATTCTCAATATTTTTTCTCAGAAACGACACTTTCATTAAATCGACATAAGTAATTTCGTTATAACTCAAAAAGTAATGTTACTAAAATCTTAAAATTTCCGACATTTATTATTGACTTTGAAGATACATTTCTTTTAGTATATTTCTAATCAAGTTTTTAATATTTAATAAAAACCTATGAAAATGTAATATGACTTCATTCATACACTAATCCAACGACACTGACTTTTTGAAAAATTTCAAAAATCGTGACTCAGGATTTTTTTTTAATAAGCGTTCAAGTGAAATGTAACATGATGTTTACGTAATAAACTATTTTTAAGTAAATTATAAGCTTAAAATATTTATTTGAAGAAATTGTTCAATTCAATCATAATAGAACTCTGAATGCAGATAGAACAAGAAGTTTTGAATTTATAGGTTAAAACAAAATATATTTTTGGCTAAGCAAAAAAGCTTGAGGTAATTTTGAGAAAAAAAAGCTATGGATAAAATGGATAATTACACGAAAATGGTAAAATATATAAACGGTATATTTTAATTCTGAAGCTTTGCTCAGAACAGTTTAACTAAAGAAAAAAAAAATCTAGTATTTTTTCATAATTCAATAAATTCATACCCATCGACTTGTCCGAAGAGCGAAGAATAAACCGCGGGGCGAAGTATGTACGTCTTTTTTTTTTTACACAAACATAATTCATAACCTCTCTGGTCGTTAAATGTTAATCAAATTGTCTTTGTCTAGCTGACTTAAAATAAAAAACGGAAAAATGTTAGAAACGTTAGTAGACGACAAATTATCGACGAAAAACTGAAATGACGCGTGTGGAACGGACGTAGGCGGAACAAAGCATGTCATGCGAACGAGAAAAAAAAAAAAAACGAAAACGCGTTCGCCGGCATGGCGTCTCCTCGGCGCGCAGCGTCTCCGTGTAAACAGTAAAACGAAAGAAATGAAAAGACGATCGGGGGAAAAAAAAAACGGCGATCGACCAGCCGAAAACCAGAGGGCGAAATCGTACGTGCGCGCGTTTGTGTGCTCGGTAGGCCGTCGATCACAGAGATCTATAGCGCACGACGACGACGGACGGTCGAACTGGTTGTTGAAAGCCGAACGGCGGCGGCGACGACAAAATGGCGACCGAACGCGCCGGCGACGACATGGTGCATACCTGTTGCTCCCGTGCGACGGGCGCGATGGAATTCGTGCGCCGCACTACAGACGACGACGACGACGTAAGATGGCCGTTGGACGCGGTGAACAGAAGGCAGAAAAACACCGAGCTGCGGCCGTCCGGTCCGGCTCGACTTGGGCAGACGTCTGATCGAGTCGCGAGCGATCGTGAAAATGACGCCCGACCGCGTCTCTGTGTTTCACTTCCGTTGTCCTCTCCGTGTGTGCGCGTCTATCCCGACTCCTCGGCGGCCGTATCCGTGGATGCGTTCCCGGATACGTTCGGGCGCGTCGAACGGCCGTTCGTGTCGGTCGTGAGTTTGTTCGGGAGTAGAAATATAACCTAGACCCTCGGAGCGTTCGGCACACAGCGATGAGTACGCGTTCGTGATAAACCAGCGGACGTGTTTTATCATCGCCGCCGCCGCCGCCGCCGAACAGGTGTGTCCACCCAAAATTTCCAGACAACGATAACCATTATTATTATTATTACCGTCGTTGTCCCACGACGGTATGACCGTGCTGACCGCAAGTGGTTTTGGAAAAAAAAAATACGACGTTATCACGTCCAGCTGCTGCTCCCTGGCAGCAATGAAATATTCTAATCGTTGTGTTGATAACGTTATCTCGGTCGAGAGTACGAGCTGAAGAGTGAACACTGAAGACGCGATTTAAACCGATTGAATATTTCAATTATTAAATTATATCGTTATGATTTTTGTAGTCTTATTGATCACACATCGTAGTAGTGGTGGACCATCGACGATTTAATTTTCAAAGGGAATGAACTTATTTTTACTTACGAAGTTCTTCGAGTCGTCGAAGTAAATGAAAAACAAAATATTCGACTTTTAAGTGCATTTATCATCGTTATTTGTTACTATTCGATGTGTTTTTTAATTATTTTAGTAAAACATTGAACATAAACCAAATAAAACTGAAAAATGCACACGACAATAAATCGATTAGATTGTTTTTACTATGATAATGATCACTTCACTTGACGGTGTACGGCATTAAACAATTTATTAAAACACCGACACTTGGTAATTGTCATTGTCCGTCTTGGGCATTTAAAAACGCATTGGGTAATCTGTTATTTTTTCATAATTTTAATATTGATGAGTTGTTGGAATTTCGTGTCCTTTGACATCATGTTGTGTCAATTGATCATATAGGTGTTTATTTCATATTTTTATTATTTGCAATAAAATTATTAATTTAGCTGCAACATTACATTATAATTTTTTGTAATATTTGCTGGATTAAAACGTGTCTTGGAAATACTATTGACTACAGCAAGCTAAGTTGCATGGTATTATACATAAAACTATATTTGATGCCAAAAAATATTTAATTTTAAGGAGTCATAAACAAATATACGGTGAACAACCAAAGTCATATATTTTCAAATTAATTACTACCTATACCAATTAATATTTTTTCAAAAGCTAAATTTTTATATTTATGAAACCCAAAAGGCTGTCATGAACTATTATAATGTTCTGAATATTGATAAAAGTATTAGCAATTGTTTGAATTACACATTTTTGGCACTAAGTCAGAATAATGGTTGCAGGTGCCTCGATCACTGGTGGAGCAAAATTTATAAATTATCTAGAAAATATCAATCACACCTTAAAAATTATGCGAAAAAAAAATAAAACTCGTTGAGCTTTTTATATTTGTTACTAATAATTGGCGATTGAATTTAAATTATGCTTTTCCAAAAAATGTCATTACATTTGAATGACATACATTTTAATACTCGATAATGAATCAAGCATTTAATAGATGTTTTTTATCAGAAATGTTCTCAATGTCCTCAATATTTTTTTACATTGCTTAAAAGTCATAACATTACATGTGTATTTGTGTTGTTTGAAACACATATTTAACATCCAACATCGAGAACTAAACATATACCACAGACGTATTATTAGGATTTAATAATTAAAACTCAGCAAAGAATTAATAAAATAGAACTATTTTATTATTTAATTCTTTTTTATATATATATATATATATATATATATATATATGTATTTACAAATTTAACTACATTTGTGTATTACTACATCATGATTTAGAGGATTGCAACCAGTTTTTTTCTTAGATTAAATAGATTGATGAACTTTAAAAATCTAATGAAACAATTTGTGTTTTCATGTGTATCAAAACATAGGTAATTGATTTCTTAATTCTTGTTTTCTTCCGAATGTTGATAACATTTTACAATTTAAAAAAATAAAACCATTAAAATGGTATTTAAAAATATAAAAATAATAATATTTTGCTTAAGAAAATGTAACAATTAATTTAAATATTTTTAGAATCTTTATAATGTCATTAGATATATTTGTACATCGGAATGAAAACAATTATTATAAAGTATTGTTTACTGTACATAGCCATATTAATTTAAGTATATGAGCATTTATTATCAGAAGGAATCATATAATATACTATTATTTTAACATTAATTGATCATTTACTGGAACAGAACACAAATAATACTTAATATCTTCAGACTTTTTCAAAATAGCCACTTGCAACCCTCTTTAAACATTTTTCAACTCTTTGCATATAAAAATTAATTTGACAAAAATTAAAAGAATAATACTTTTTTTTATAAAAATATAATATAGTTGGGCTATTAGAGAATCAAAATAAAAATAAACTAATGGTATGTAATCTGTCCAGTTTTTTTTCTTTTACATAACTAAGACGTATACATATACAATACACAAGAAATTAATAAAATATTATAATAGACTAGTTTAACAATATTGTGATAATTACATAAACAATATAAAAATTTAACAATTATATAAATAATTAGCGAACACATATCCATAATTCTCAAATAAGATTTACCCATCACTGGTGTTACAACAATAATTGATTGTTAGTAAGGTAGAAATTATTCAAAATGAATATAACAAAAACTTAAATTATATAAAACAAAACTGGAGTTAAAAACAAATTTAAAGAATACAAAAAAAAATATAAATTAAAAAACATTTATTTAAATTTTACTTTGGACAATAAATCTTATTATTGGTTTCGCCAATCCAAAATAAGATTATACTGTAAATATCCAAAATACATAATATAATTTCGGATAATGTCTTCGGATTTATAAATATGCCAAACAAAAATAGATTTTTCAGTATCTTTTTGCTATATGTATATCACAGTAGTTCAAAATCATCATCTGAATCCGTAAGCAATTTTTTGTCATTCAACTCCAAATCTAAGAAATAAAACAAAGTTAGTACATAAAATGAATTTAAAGAAAACTTCATTAAAATAGTCAACGAGACAATTTATAATATAAGTAGAGATAAAATTAACATAAAATAAATCCTAAACACTCAGCACTAAGAACTACACAAGATAATTTCTTCACAAGTACAAATTGTTGACGCCCATCGAAGTGGGCTTGGGTCAGCTAATATTACTATATATAATTATATCCAATTAAAGTTGTTTTTTTAAGACAAGATTTAAAAAAAATAAAACATTTCTTGGAAACATATGGAAAACAAATGCATAATACATATTTTGATAACTATTATGCAATTTAAACCTGATCTGGATAAGGTATAATTATGGGATCTCACAGCAAGTGTTGTCACATCGGGGGGTTTAAGCACCTTGCTTTAGTAGCATCTTTAAATGTCTGTAGCTTCCAAACTAAGTTTATCCAGCAAAATATTTTTGCCAAATTGTAATCAGCAATAAAAGTACAAACATTGAAAAAAATATTCCTGGTTATATCAATTTGAATCATTTATCTCAGTGTTTAGTATAATAAAAAAGGACCTATTTGATGCTAAATTTCAAATTTTAAAAGTATTTAAAGTAAGATTGTTTTATTTAATAAAATTAATTTAGGATCAAGTTAAAAAAATTGAAACTAAAACTTGAAATTAATAGCATACATTTTTCATAAAATATCAAAATTGTCAAATTTGTTTATAACGATTTGAAGTTTTGAATAACAAAATTGTATTTTCTGACATTTAAATATCTTTTAAATGTACTATTTCTATAGTAATTTACTACATAAACTACTAAAATCTCTATGGAATTGCTCATTAATATTCATTACTCTAAATTAAAAATAATAAAGAAGTATTGAATGATATTTCAAAGGCTCATTCCAAAAGTATGTCTTATTTCATTAAAAATGTACATTACACCTGATCAGGTTTTTAAGGTCATAATATTTCACCATATTCATTTAGTAACATTGCAGCAAAATTTGTTTTCAGTTGTATGACCTTTGAAAAGAAAGTACACGAAACAATCACTTGCCCATAAAAAACAACCTAGGTTCTCTACTAGCCAAGTTACATTATATGTTATTTAAAAAGCGAACCCAGTGATAACCAATACATAATGACATGACTTACCCGATAATGATACAGCAGCATTTTCAGACGATTCAGATAAATTTCCAGAACTTTCTAACATCCAGTCAGATGGCCGGTCATCACATATAGTGATTAATGATTGTGATGGTGCCTGATCGGACTGAACTAAGTGTACTTTTAGTTCATGACACAGTGAATTGAAATCATTTTCAGTCCGACACAAAAAACACTGGAAACAGAAGGCAGGAATTGGTAAAAATATATCCATAAAAAAAATGATGTAGCCATAAAGATTAATTTACATTATTAATTAAATCCAATATTAAACAAATAATAAGTTCAAAAATAAAATGAAAGTATATAAATAAACGATTTTAATAAAAGAAGTAAATAGCAATATTAATTATTATACAAGCTGAGTAATTGTTTTACATTGAACTTTTTATATAGACATTAAAATCAAGTAAATAAAACTTAATCTGATTAAATATTTATTTCATTAATGTAATGAATAGGTATGAATACATTATTCTGTAAGCAATAAGTTAGTTTTTTACAAAAACAATTTATAACTATTAGAGAAATTTCATTATACTCTAATGTTGTAACAAACCTATAGATAAACAATCATTTTACTACCTATATTAGTTAAATAATACTTCTTAAAATGGCATCATTTTTTCCTTTAAGTTCAATACTTTTAACACAAATAATATAATATTTTAATAAATAATTCTTGCACTTAAGATTGTAGCAAACAAAATCAATAAAAGAAAAAATTGTTCAGAAAATATTTTTTTTTTACAGATAGTTGAAATTAATGAAATATATTGAAATAAATGGATTTTAATGAACTATTTCTGAAATTAAACAACAGATTCATCAGTTCTTTTAATTTGAACATTAAAAAAAATGTGCAGTTCAACGTTCAATGCAATAGGGTATGGAAAAAATAATTATTCAGAATTACAAATTAAGATTAACCAATACAGGTAGGTACTTACATTTACATTGGTTCGTTTAATATTTTATAATAATTCACATCTGGAGATAAAAGGTCTATGTTACAACTTAAGAAATTGTTCATTCAAGAACTTATTTCCATTTTATTTTTGGTTACCGAAAAGTATTTATATCTTACCTATACCTATTCAAAATTAATAAGATTATTTTGCAGAACAAATTTTATTTTTATTTCAAAAATTATAAACATACATTAATTTCTAAAATCTATAGAAAATATTTTTGAAAGTTTAGATTTCCTGTCTCTCTCATGAAAAACTTAGCTTAAAGCTAATGATATAGCTAGTAATGCAGAAAGCTAATTTATCTTAATTTATGCAATACATTTTACTAAATATAGCGACTAATATTTTAATTAAAGAAACGGGAAGAATTAACAATGATTTGTTTGTAAACTATACACTTTATTGAAAGTTAACAAATAAAACAGAAGCATAAAATAAATTAGCTCTCGATCAAACATTTTCTTAATCAAGTGTAAAATGAAGTACCAATTACTATCTATTAAAGAATTAAATCATATTCCAAAAAAACACTGATTTTGTAGAATATCCCTTATATAATAGAATTTAAAAATGGAATATTACAACTTATATAAATAATAAGACAAATATTTATATTTATATAATACGCAATAAAAATTGTAATAAAACATATAAATCAATAAAAATAACTTACAGCAGCAAGTGAAGGATCAATATTAAGAATCGGTAACCGATTTATTTGTTGGCAGTGATATGAATGGTCAATTTTGTGTTCAGTTTCTAAATCTTTGTTCGGAAGCATTCCTATTTGCTGTGTCGTGTGGGGATCTAAGAATATTACATCATTTCCTAATAAGAACAAACAAAATTATATGCGACTATTCTTCAGATTATTTATTGGTTATAAATGTTACAGTAAACTGATCCATAAATAATGTTGATTTAATATACCTACGAAACCAATGAAATACAGAGCATGGTTTGGTCTTCCACCAATCACACCAAGAGACTGTGGAAAAGTAAAACACATCTGAAACAAAAATATTACAAGATCAATAAACTGTATGCATGTCATATTTAATGTGTGCAATTTTCAAAATCATTAAGTGGGCCAATTTGTTGACAATTAGTTAATTTAATGTGTAATTTGCAAGATTCATAGAATGACCAAAAAATACCAGTCATTTAAACCACTTCATGAACTAAGTATATTTCACATATTTATAGATTTTTTTTTATTAAACATTAAAATTGAAAAATGTACTTGAAGTTACAGATATTTTTAATTTATTGAAGATAACTTAAAAGACCCTTAATTAATTCACATCAATATTTTAGTTTTGAAAAAATTTTATAGTTTATTACTATACATATTATGTAGAACAAAAAAATACAATTTATAACAATACATTTTTTAATTATTGTCAACAAAGTTCATTAAATGTATATATTGTATATATGTATGACAGTAAACAGCATTGGCCGCAAAAATCCAAACCCTTGGTAATTAAAATACAGATTTACTGTTTAAAAATGGATAAACACACATGAACATACACATACATAGTTATAATAAAAAATACAAAGATAATTGATATATTATCTTTAAAAAATTTCTTAAACATCAAAAAGTAATAAATAATTCGAATATAATTTAACTGTACATAATAAAATATTTATTCATACTAAGTAAATAAAGAAGGTAAATAATTATTTTTCATGAACCTCGATAATTTGAACAAGTAAAAGTAATGATTTGATTTACCACAAGTATCATGCATATTATATTCATGAAATTAATGTCTGTGTGAGTGTGTGTGTGTGTGTGTGTTTAGTATTTATGATTCTTTGCAGAAAAAAAACTGAGTAGAATATAATAATTTTAAGTTAAAGTAATACAAACGGAAGATAAAAAGAGGATGGAAGAACTTACTTTAACACCTTGAACATATGCAGGATTGATTGTACTAATTCCTAAACGTAAAGGTATAATTAATACCAATGGTTTCCAAGTGTTTTTACTAGAGTTAGTCTTGGAAGTTTGTTCCGTAATAACACATAATTTTTCTGGAAAATTCATTGCATAAGAATTTACTATCTCTTTAATTACTATATGAATGAACATTTTATTTACTCACTGACTTCATTGACAATTAGTGTATTATCTAATGCTACATGAAACACTAGAGAACTCAATTCATCCATTGAGGCTAATTTTCTGATAGCAATAAAATATATTTATTAGTACAATTTATATGTTTAGTCAAATAAAACAAAACTCACTTTAATACTTGAGCTATTGTGTTTGGACCAAACCATTCACCAACTTGTTTACCATAAGACACACCCATAAGAGCTATCTGGTGGATTGAATAGGGTGCAGACTTTTTGTCTTCAAACATTCTTAATATTTTCAGATAATCAATATCTCTTTTATCTGGGTTCCACCTCCAATCTCTACCTATGGAAATAAAGGGTTTTATATACATTTAACAAAGCAAAATCCACATAATTTTATTTGAATAAATAAAATATATAAGCTCTTAATAAAATCAAAAAACAACAATATTCTCTATTATATATTTTAAATCTAAGAGAAATACAAATTTTTTTATGATCTGAAAATTTTTTTAGAAGTAATTTTAAGACACTAAACAATGTACATTCAATTTTTTTAAATCTAATTACATGATATTCAATATTACTATATTTTAAATTGAAATATTACACATTATACATTGTGTTATTTTTCGGTAGTAATAATAATTAAAATGTTCAGTTGAAATATGATTATTAAATGTACATTGTTATTTATGTTTATTTGATATATTAATACACATTAAAATGAAAGCTAACACCATTAATAGCCTTGTTGGGCAAAATTACTAAATTATTTTAAACTTGAGTATTTAACTATTTTATAGGTTTATAAATGAATTCTGATCTAATCATACAGTTTACAGAAACAAACAAACAAATAAAAAGATTGATTAAATTAAAGCATTAAATCAATTCAATAAATTTAATAAATTCAAAATAATTGAGTGTGGTGGATAAAACAGTGCATTAAATTACAAGTAGATAAATTCACACATATAAGATGAAAAGTTTGATGCTATTTTTTGACACAAATTTAATAAATATCAGGTATTCTATTTTTCAATTATTTCTCAGACTTCATAAGTTCAATAGCAACATCAGTAAATTTCATCCTTTTTATAAAATTGCATACTTTTATTTTCAAAATATTTTCACAGTACAAAGTAAGCTTATTTTCTGAAAATAGATGTGTGAAGACCTTTTTTCACGTTAATTAATTTTAAAGTTAAATATTTTATAGCATAATTATTTACATACAATGAAAAAATAGTATATTTTACATACGAACAAATTCAAAAGCCTTCTAAACACCTAAAGAATGCTAACAATGCACCAGTATGCGTATTAGTCAATAGATTTTTATAAATGAAATAATAGTTTTAAATGTATACAGAATACTATAAGTCATTCAAATTACATCCCTTTTTTTATATTTTAAATCTCCTTATAAAAAAAATATAATTTGAGCAAATTTTTAGGAAAACATTATTTGGGACTCATCCTTTTAGGAAAGTACCAATTAAATCAGTTGACAATTTTCGGGATATTGGTAGCGAGTTTAACTGCCACTAATATAAGTAAGTAAAATGTGGGTTATTATATCATAGGTATCTATAAATATGAAAACATATAATTCACACTAATTCTTACCAAGATTTAAAAATATTAGAGCTTGGCCGATTACCATTTGTCCACAGCGTAACATACATCCCCAGCCTCTGTCAGAAGTGAAGTTTGTATTGCCAATTTGGACAAAACCTTTTCTATAAGTAAACCACAATCTCGATTGAATATCATCACGAATCTGTTGTAAATCTACAAACAATAAATAAGCATAATGTAAGTAACTGAAATAGTTAATAGAATTAAAAATAATCAATAAAATGAAATATTATTTTTATATACATAAAATTTGAATTTAAACAATCAATATTTTCCAGAAAAATAATATAAACTTATGTATTATTATATTTAACTTATATGAAGTAGGAATCAACATAAATTAAAAATTAAATTCATTTGATGTTAACTCTTATTAAAAATTAAACATAATACAATAATCTGTTACATTTCTAAAATAAATGGTTCATTAATAAAAAACATAAAGAAAAAACTTGAATTTGTTTACATTAATTCATGTCATATTATTTAAAACTACAAAATATGTGGATATGGTTTATTTAATAATACACAAATAAAATTCATTAATTTGAGATAAATTAATAAAAGTATTTTATTATGTTACATATTCAATCAACACTTCAAATTATATAATAAAAATAATTTGATCTGTTCCATTTCTAATTTCAAATATATTTTCTTCTATAAAACCGGGTAATATAAATTTTTTTAATACTACCAACGTAATGCTAATTGAATTAACTAAAAATAATAATTGTCATTTAAGTAAATATGAAGATCAACATACAGAACTTAGGTTTATATTATATTTCACAAAACAATGAAACTAATCTCCACGCATGACAATTTATATGATAGATATTTAATCCTTATCATTTATTTTGTTGGCTTAATATCAGCCCTGTCATAACTATGAAGACTAACTTAATTACAATCAACTAAATATACTTAAGAATTTTTTAATAATATTTTTAAGATAAAACAAAATACCTTAATAAATGCATTGTACTTTTGTTAAAATATTTCCAAAATTTGATAAACCAATAAATTAATATTGTCTAATATTAATATTAGTAACATCCCACAGATATTGGTCAAACTTTAAAACCAATAGTCATAATATACCAAATAAAAAATAATTACAACTTTGCTAAACAATTTGTTAATAATAAACCTAAATATATAAACAAGACTCTCGTATGTAAATAAAATTATCTAAACAAAAATAAGGAAAACATAAACTTTTAATTACCGATTATTGTACTATATTTTTTCCCTAGTATCCATACAGGATCTACTGTCTGTGGTATATCATCCAAATCCATTAGGCTTGATTCATGTGTCAAATAAGCTTCTAACATCAGGTCCATATTTATTTTATTTAAGATCTTACGACTATGTTTTTGAATTATTTGCTTCCAATCCATGCATATCTAAATTACAGATAAAATTTTTAAATATATTAAGAATATCAACAATAGTAAAATTTAAAAATACATTAGTTCTATCCTAAAGTTAAAATAAGTACTTAGACATTTTTAGGTTTTCCAAACAAAATAACTACTAAATTCTTGACTAAATTATCAAAAATGTTTAGAATAAATAATAGTTTAATCTCCAATCAGTATATATGTCCATTTAAACGTATTTTGACAGCACAAATTCAAAACAAATCCTTATTTATGACTAAATTACCCGTTAATTATCATGTAAATTTTTGTTTATAACTAATTAAAATTTTTGTAGGAAACTTCTCAGAATAAACATAAAAAAAACATTTATTATAGTGTCACATAAAGACTCAAAAACTAAAGAATTAAGATAATTAACTCATTAACATAGATATTTAAAAAAATCTAAATATCTAAATCAATAAAAAAGTTAGTCAGATAGTAGTGAAAATTGGTCCTTTATATTATTGGTTATTTTCAGTATTGTTAGAACAGTATTTGAATCAGGTTATAATACATTTTCTGGTTAAATACATCAAGAATTAAACATTTTATTCAATAAAAACAAAATTGTTCAAAATTCTACATTAATCTAAAATTATTGCTGATATGTAGAAAATTTCAAGTTTCTAACAACATTAATTTTGGAGTTGTGGCTCAATAACAACAATTATTTAACACCAATTTTGTTTGGCCAATATTAGTGGGTATAATAGAAAGTAAATCGTAAGTACCTAAAATGTTTCTTTCAGGATTAATTTTTTTTGAATAACAATACTAATCTATTAATATAATAAATAATTCTTATAAATTAGTATCATAGATATTAAGAAACATTTAAATATTAACTAATACTCTACTACCTACCTATTTTTGAATTCATAACAAGAACTAAATATTTAAGCTCAATGCTCACCATAAAATTGTCTAAAATTTTAATTCTTCACAAAAAATTAGTATAGTAAAAAAAAAAGAAAATTGCGAATCAATGAATATAGGTAATTTAATTTGTAAATAATACTGATAACATGTACTGAAAGAGTTCAATTACATTTTAAATTACAGTTTACATAATTTAATGAAGTATCTAACAATTGAGTTGAACAAATTAGAAAGTGACCATTATCATACTCAACTTTTATACCTACAAATTGGCATTCAATAAAAAACACTAGTCATGCCTACCTATTTAGAGGTCTTATCTGATGTAGAAATGTACTTTATACTTTAAATGTAGTCTTTGAATAGTGATTTCTACTATAGTTATTCATCAAATTATTTCTATTTTGTTTAAACGTGCATACCCAAGCATTAAATTAACAGTATTGTAGCTGATAATTTGCTAAACATAATATCAGTCAATAATAATAATATGAGTTGTACATAGAAAAAAAAATATGCAGAGGTTATTTTTTTTTTTTGCCCGTGTGAAAACATAAAAATATGGATATGGTATTAGCCTTGGAAGGGTACATATGATTCAATGTGGTAGAATTTTACATTAAACCTACAGTTCATATCAATGTAGTAAAATGGATAATGGTTTTCTAACTATTTCCTCAACTGGGGCTAAACAGTTTGTCAATTTCAGGTTTATATTAGTTCTTAAAATTGGTTGTAATCCTTAAAAGTTAAGAGTAAATATTGATATTTAATCTTCATGATTATAATTGAAATGTACCCCCATAACAACACTTTTTTAGTCTCATAAAACATATATTTTCTACTAATCTTTTGCTAATCTTTAATCCTACTAATGTAAGAACTACAACTTTGTCCTTGCACAAAACAAAATTTAATAATTTGGAAAATGTTTTTAATTAAAGTGGCCTTGGGAAGAAGGTAAATATTATAATGCCATACCTATTCTGAAAATAGATTCTCTGGTACCAATATACAATGAATCACATGCTACTGTCATATTTATTATTTATTTAATGAAATTCAGTTAGGCAATTTAGTAATACACTACCTAATACCTATTTATGAACCCGATTGAATGAAAGCATATAGCAAAATTATTGACACCGAATTACATATAACCTTGTCATGATTTAGCACATAGAAATAAAAAAAACAATAACCATTAGAAATTAGAATATGTTTAAAAAAACGCTTCAGAAATTATTGACTGAAATATTTTGATTTTGTATTGATGTCAGTTAATAGGGAACACACTGATATTATGTTATGAATAAAGGATTGGCGCAAAGCAACCACTAATCAGATACTGCAAAAACACAACAAAAAGCTTGTACTTACGGTAAGATAAAACAGTTACGCCCCAAAATAGACGTTAGTGTGGAGTTTGCCCTTAGCAAAAAGCAATATTCATGCGAGTGTGGGACGGTGAATATTTACACCATCACCAGTACTGTGTACTGGATAGTCAAAGCGGCAAACAACACTAACCACATCGATTGCGGTATAAAATACATTGTATATCGGCGGACAGTCGAATACAATATTTAGGAGATTTTTTAGCGGTTGCGCGCGATCACACGCAGAAAAAATGAAAAATTATAACATATTGAATAAAAAAAACGAATAAAAGAGAATCAAATAATGATTTTACTTTCGACGATCAACGATATTACGGCTCCCGTGTGTGAACATTGTTGACAACGAACGTCCTTCTCTCGCTGCTGTGCCGTGTGTACGTATTATGACATAATAATGTTATACGTTTTGTACGATCGCTAAGAATACGGTTAGTAAGTTTGAGCTGAGGAAAAGTCGAAACTTGAAATCGAAACGATCTATTGAGAACGCATATTATTGTTTGGAAGTACCGTCGCGTACCGTATTCCGACGATCGAGAAAAGATCGCGACGTGAGAAAAGATAGGACGTGTTAATGGTACACGGACGAAGAATGATGGATCAGAAAAAAAAACGGAAAACTACTATGATAACAGGCGTTGTACGGATTGCGATATTATTGTTACTATTTTTATCGGCGGTGCGCGTACGCTAAACGTAAAAATAGTTTAATGGGGAGCGATATTCTTCGCATACTAAATTTTATTATTATTATTATTATTATTATTATTATTATTATTATTACTATATAGTTATTACGCTATTTACTGTAGTCATATGCTCTACCGTTTCGAGTAATCGCGTACCGCCGCCGCCGCCGCCGCCGTGGTGATAAGAATGCAGCAGCAGTGCAGTGCGTTCGACAACGATCGCGTGTCGTTTCTTGCGGTCGTGGCGGCGGCGGCGACGGGGCGGCACACAACTGAGTCTCGCGCGTGCGCATAACGTACGGCGGGCCGCTTGCACCGTGGTCTGTGACGCGAATGTTATTTCAACTTTTTTTTTTCTCCACCTCGCGAGCGGTTTTATTTTTTATTTATTTGTTTAGTTTTTTTTTTCTTAATCCTTTCTGCTCGTCGTTTCCTTTTGTTCGATGCCGGCGCAAGGCCGTTCCGTCTCGCGCGCTAGGTGCACTACCGTCCACTTTACTCGACTACCACCACCACCGCCGTCACTACCTACTACGCCACCACGATCCGCACTGCCGTCATTATAATATACGATAATATACCTATCGTGAATCGGTATCTATACCAGTGTTTCCCAACTTCTTTTACTCGCGGAACCTTTTCAGGAGCTTGAACTTTCGTGGAACCCCCATATTTTTCTACAATAGTAATGCTGACATATATTTTGTACACTTAAATGAGTGGGTTGTCGGATACTTCCGGCACAAGGTTTTCACGGAACCCTTGGCACCGGCTCACGGAACCCTAAGGTTCCGCGGAACACCAGTTGGGAAACACTGATCTATACTACGGTCTATACGATTCAGTGACGTAGTCCTAACAAACATATTATCACGGGTACACGGCAAAATCTTTGTTGAATTACGACGAGGGGGCTCTAACCCGGTCCCCTTCATCCTTTATCAGTTACATATTAGGTACATTTCAAAATCAAAAACACAAATTTTTCAATGATTTTTATCACTTGGATTGAAAAATTATGGGAATTGTACACTTTAATTGTCTGCGCGTTGTATTCATAAATTCATAATACGGCAAAGAAAACAATATATCAACCAAAACTTGACTAGTCTATTATACGACTTGGTGGTTAATGCTTTTCTTTTTATTATATTTAGTTTTCTTAAAAATTGAATTCCTGTAATTTTTTATGTATATTTATGCAATTATAGAAATTATTATCTCTATTCTTATGAATTAAAATTCATTTAAACTATTTTTTTTTTTTGTATTTAATGTATATTATTCTCATGAATATGTTGTCTGAATTTGTGTCTATAGTTTATTCATTGTCAGATAAATAATAAAAAAAATCGGAGCTTGTAAATTTAAATTATATTTCCTGACTAATGACACGAGTAATGAAGTAAATACCTAAAAAAGCTTAACTCTCTTTGTTTTTATCGTTTCGACATCGGATCTTAAAATATGTACCTACCTATTATAATTTTATTAAATGGATATTATTAATTGGGTAAATGCTAAAACATCATGTCTGCATACCCGCGAACCATGACTTCCGTTATGAGTACACGCATTAAAAGAAAATTAAGAGGTGGGTATATGCCGTATACTCCCCACTCCACCATTTCTATGTATAATAGGTTTTGATTGCTGACGGCTCGCGGCTGTTGATGTTCTTTCGGATTCTGAGTGAAGCGAATGATCCACAATGAAGTTTATTTTTTTATTCAATTTTATTTTTCTGGAGTCACTTTTTTGGGGACAGTGATCTTTGGCTAAAAGTTTTATCCAACCACTCGATACATCGGAAATTACGTGTACGCGGTACTTCGACTATCTATTCGTTTTTGTCTCTTCTCAATAGTTTTTGCAACTTCCAAGCGTGGGTAAGAGCTGCCGAAAAATCGAATAAAATCCACTTTAAGCGAGACTTACACTAAATCGATTTTAGCTATTTAGTCATAACACCAAAAGTGAACTTGAAAATTGCACCATATATCAATGATTCATTGTCACATACTTGCCAAAAGTTTCAATGATATTTCACTACTTTTGAGCTAAAAATAGAACTTTGAAAATATCTCGTTTTTTGAAAGTTAATCACTAATAAATTTTATTGATCAAAATTAATGGACAATTATGAAAATTTTATATGAGCTTTCTTATGTAAACTAATAATGCCAGAAAAATTTAAAAATCGTCACCAAATCAGGATATTTTCGTATAAGCGTTTAACTACATTTTTATTCGATTTTTACGGAATCAACTGTTTTTACATTGATCTTCTATTTTAAATGTGTATAAAAAATGATTGGCCCATCCAAACATTATAAGCCTTTGAATTCATATTAAACAATATGTTTTGAATCTTGGTAATAAAATTATTTTTTTCCGAACAAAACCATTTTTAAATGTAGTTTTGATAAAAAAAAACCTCCTGACAATTACGACCGAAAATGGTAACATTCATAAACGGTATGTTTTTACACTAAATTTTTCTCAGAATCATTCAAATAACTGATTTATCACTTCTTTAAAATTTAATACAACCATCACCACATCACCATTATTTTCTCCGAAGATCAAAGAATACCTATGAGCCATGATGCAAACTGCGAAGTAGGTACCTACATCCCTTTTTTTATATCATGTCTTTTATTTTCGTGCGATATTATCGTTCTCGACGTCATGCACAATTATGTTTTCAAACATAAAACGATAAGTATCTACTATTATTTGCTATCATGATTTTATTTTTATTATTATTCAAGACCTGATGGCCGTACAAAACACGATTGGATCACGATCAAAAAACTTTAACGCCATACATTTTTAAACATTGTCGAAAACGTTTCGATTATCATTATATCAATAAAAAATACCTTCACAATGTTTTTTATGTTTAGTCGAAAAATATAATGTAATGTACCTACTAGTATATCACTTTTGATGGTAGGAATTTAACAGACAATACCAACTTTATACAACTGATTATAGATTAGGATATTAATTATATTATAATATTATATAATCAATGATTTATACTTAAAACCGTAAACAAAAACTAAATAGTTTTTTTCTACTCCGTATTATGGTTTGAAGGTATGCTTATAATGCTTTGCAATGCCTCTAAAAACTGACTTAGGTGCCACTGATTTCAGACACTTTAGACGTGCATAGGTACTGCGCAGAAATTAACGGCAAAGTATTAATAATTGCATGTACCTACATTCACGCATATTCGGGAGTGCAAACTACTGGTGGTTGCTCAGTACCCAAAAATTCCAAATTAGCACTGTAATTTATTATGACTTATGAGAAAGGTGTATTTCTCATAATAATTTGGTGCAGGTCATTTATTGGAAATTGTTCTTATATTCATGTTAGTAAGAATTGCATAAATAGGTATAGGTATAAATAAATAAATTATTCATAGTTAATATATCTATACAAATAATATTAAGTCAAAAAGATAAAAAATGATAATTTGATAAATGTTTCGCATCGATATGAATTCCTTTGCCATCATATGTTTTATCACTCTATTTACAACGAATAGAAAAAGATTTAGTGCGTACTTATACTTATTATAAAAACATTATTATTTTTTTATTCTTATAAAAATAGCTTTAAAATGTTGGTAAATAGATTTTATTGAGGTAATGGCGTAGATATAATACGAGTGTATGATATTTAATTATACTTACATATATATTGTAATGTTCATAGATTTTTCAATTATAAAATTTCAATCAATTAATTAATTATTTAACTAAACATACTTTAGACACCGGTTGCTTAATGCATATTTGGGGTTAAACGATAATTTTAAGGGAAAGGGATCCCATTGATTAGTACGATAGGCTAATAGGAATTATGTGGAAGGAGGAGGTCACCTTAAATCACAAAATTTAATATCCTCTAATCTAAGACCGAATGACCGGCCACAGGCTATAATAACATGAATAACTAATACTCAAATCTTCTTTCGAATTGTATTTACAGTTGATAATTTCAGTCCTATATTTTGATTTTTAATTGCATATGTAAGTATGATTCTCAATATATAATATGGATAAAAATTAAAAATCAAATGAACATCATTATACAACTAATTTTGAGAACAGATAATTGAATTTATCAGTATTTGAATTGAGCCTTCTAAAAATTAAATAATATCCAATATATATATATATATATATATATATATATATATATATATGATCTAAGGGTGTGATAAAGTAGATTATTAGGATTTAGGGAGTGCGATAGCATGCAACTATAGAAAAGAAAATAAATATAGAGAAGTATTTAATTTTGCATTAAAATCAATATATTTACATACAATTTTATTTTTACGATAATAATATTAAATTTTTTGATATTTTTAGGACATTAAAATAATATTTTATTGGTACCCAAAACTAATTTATAACTCATAAGAAAAAAAATCACGAATATTTATATTTTTTCATATATTATTTTTATAGATGTGCCTAATTTAACTTTGATTCGAGTATTGACGAAAGTGTCTACACTATATTTTATCTGTCCAAGCAAATTTGTCAGTAGCCAAAATGGAACCAGAACTGGCAGACGTAATGTTATCAGTCTGCGGAATTTTAGCTCAAGAGTGTGCAAACCAAATTATTTCTAATCATAAAAAGAAAAGAAAAATATGGGTGCGAGATTGGGTTGCCAGACGAAATATTTTAGGTGGATCAAATATGTTGTTAACGGAACTCCGAGTGGAAGACAGGCCAGATTTCCTATAGAAATGATATCCTTTTTTTAAAGAATTTTTTATAGAAATTATAGTCTTTAAGACGTAAAATTTCGCTGCTACTTAGGAATAAATACAAAAATATTTTATACTTTTTAAAATTTTTGACTTGTATCTGTATCAATTTAAATAGGGATCATACTGATTGTCCAAATAAAAAATAAAAACGCACACTTTATAATGCACACACTATTGAACTTTTATCCTACATAGCTGTATATATCTCTTTATAGTTCTTATAAAAAATCTCAATTGGTAATCTTCAACTTCCTATTTATTTACAGTCTACATTGTGACTGTGAATAACCTGAATAACACGGGTAACTTTACTAACCCTGAAGTTCCAATTTACACGAGTGCATTCAAATCAAGTCTTCATAATTTTACATTCCGAGTAGAATTGTTGTCTTAAATTTGTTTGGATTATTCTTCAAATATTAACTAATATCAACTAATAACTGTGAATCGTTGTATTGAAAATGTAATGGGAAGTTTTGTTTTGCAGTAGGTTCTAATGGTGAATTAAAAAGTAGACATCTAGAAAGGGTAAGTTAAATGTTTTAAAAATATAGGTAACAATTAAACTTACTACAGATTTATTTATTTAAAAATAAAGTGTTTAACCATATTTTCATTAAAAAAATAAGTGTCGACAGACTAAGTTGGTGTTTTTTGCTTGATTCTAGTTAAGATATAAATATTCATAAATAGGTATGATTAAAAATAATTTTTTAATACTTATATTTAATATAATAAGGATAAACCTAATTTAGTGATATACATATAAGTAGGTAGTCATTACTCACTTGGGTCTTGGAACTAAAATGTGCCTATATACGTAAATTATTATAATTCTTTATTTACTGGGATTTATTCTTTTTTTTTTTTTTTGGTATCGAGTCTGAAATCTGTTATAAGTCATTTAAATTAAACAGCACTTTTTTAATTATATTCACTGACATACTATTTCAAACTACATCAAGATTTATGAAATATGATTATTGTCCATAACAATGTGTATTGTATACTCTAATTTATAAATACACCGACATTATACGTCGGCATGTGATGACTGCAGCAGACGAAGATCTATAAATCATAAATGTTTAACAATGCATGTCGACTGACTGTCTAATCAAGAAATCTAACCAACTAATTATTGTATTTATAATATTTATAACATTCGTTCTGAACACAATCAAGTTTATTTAAATTTATCTTTCTCAACAACTCTCTAAGTATTTTATTTTTATGTTTGTCTATAGTTTATCTCTATTTTACATACTTATACAGTTATATCTAAATTTTAACAATCTATACATACAAAGATGGATAATATTCTTCAAAAAATATCTAGATATAAAAACAATATATCGGTAGATAAATACATTTTTATCTCCGAGATTTGACTTCAATTCAATCTTGTACTGTTTCAAACATACAAAATAATTATTATAACCTATAATAATAAACGGTTAGAAAAGTATGCAGGAAACTCATCTTGGGTCATATTAAGGTTGGACTGGAGATAAACGACGGAAAAAACAGAATACATGTTATTAAGTCGCCAGGACAGAGAATATCAACAAGGACAATCTATGAATGTTGAAGGGCATGTATTCAAAAGAGTCATGCGTTTCAAGTACTTGGGGCACTTGCTAACACAAGATAATGAAGATGGAAGTCAGAGCTAGGATACAAAAAGGCAACAAAAGTTTTTTTGGTCTTGGAAAAGTACTGAGCTCAAGAACACTATCGACAAACCTGAAGATACAAATGTACATGACCCTGATAATACGACCCATAGTACTGTATGCCGCGGAAATATGGTCACTTAAGAAAGCAGAAGAAACTAGACTATAAGTATTTGAAAGGAGAATCCTACGGAAAATCTACGGCCCATGCGTCGACACAAACACAGGTGAATGGCGTAAACGTCATAATAAAGAACTCGAGGAGCTGTTCCAGAAACCGAACATCGTGAATGAAATTAAGAAAAGGAGATTGACCTGGGCAGGACATGCATGGCGGCAGAGACGGCTTGATCATGTATTTTGTGGTTCATTTTAAATTGTAATATATGGGTACTCAGTGGCGGCTTGAACTTTTTTTTTCTTGACTCACATTTAATATTTTTACACCACCCACCCTCTAATCAGTAACCTACTATTATGAGTAACGTTAATCGTTATCTTTCATCGATAATTTCTTCGAATTAACAAATATAATATTTATATTCCTTTCTTTACACATGCGGGTACCAGGGTACGACGTCACTTAACCTAATGTTGGCTGTTACTGTACGGCTTACGCTGATACACATATAGAGCTAAACATTATATTTCTAATTGAATTACCAACTTTCGAAAATTATTCAAACTACCTTTCCCAACCACAAGACACCCACCCACCCATTAATATTTCTATGAATCACGTGATTCAAATATACCTCCTTCGAGCCGTCACTGTGGGTACTTGATCTTGGTAACCGATGGTAATTTAAAAATAGTATTTGATATCCAAGTCATAGTTATCAACAAATAGATACAACCACTAAATCGCACTATTATATCAAATCATTGATATTTTTAAGCAAATTTTATTATAATTAATAGGTAAGTGTCAAAAAAATAATAAAAATTAGGTAAGTTTTTGTAGTATGACTTTTTGGTAGGTAGGTGGGTGGGTGGTATTATCTATTTTTGAACCAACAACTGAAAAATGTCAAACCGCCTCTGCATGGCGGAGAGTGGGATCTATAGTCAGAACAACAATTGAAGAGAACCTGGTTGGTAAGAGACCCATAGGGAGACCACGATTACGTTGGGAGGATTGTGTTAAAAGGGGGACGCGGAAAGCATTGAGCCAGAGATACCATGGAGAGTAGCGGCAGAAGAGATAGATGAAAAGAAATTTGTTTGGCGGTATGGTCTCAATGACCGTTAACAAAAAAAAAAAAAGATTATTATACTCTACGTAAGTATTTCAGTAAAGTCTTTATAATGTAAAATACTTTAATAATAGTTATTTTCTAAAAATATCAAAAATTACAAAATGCCTAATCATAAAAATTATAAACATACATAATAATTTTTCTATTTAAAAAAAAAACTGCATTATTTTTTCAATATTTTCACTTTTCAAATACTCTGACAGATAAATTATTAGCATTAAGACGAGCGATGACAATAAAATCACTATGAGAAATGTATGTAGATGTAATGAAAACAATAATCTGTACCCATATGGGCAACACATATTAATTACTAAATTAATATACACCATAATTTGTGTTCAATTTTTTGGATAATTTTTTATACTAATTCAACAATCTTCTTTTTAGGGTCAACAACCCGAGGATTGGTTTGCACCTAAAAGAAGGTGTTACTTGGGAAGGGTTTACTGTGCAGTGGTTTCCCGTTGCCTTCTGCACAGGGGAGATGGTGGCCGCTCTCTCTAGACAGTCGCCTGCCCAGAGAGACAGAGCCACCCGTACAATAACTTACACTAAATACTTCCTGTCAAGTACAGACTCGATTAAACCTATTTCACGAAAATGTCCAATTAATTTTGTTTTTTATCCATAAGTCAGCAATAAAATATTATATGCTATAAAGGTCAAAAGTAGGTACTTTTAAAACTTATTTCAATAAATTATGAATATTTTTTTATACCTTTATTAAAATGTAGTATCTAATTGGAATGAAAAACAAATCTTAGATATTGAAAGTATCTAAGATACTCTCCATCCATGCAAATAGCATATCTTAATGTGAAAATGCATTACCAATTACTTTGACCATTCAAACAATGAACCATGTTATAAATTTATTGAAAAACATAATTGAGTGAATATGTATACTAATATTTTTAATAATATACGTATACCTACCTATTTATAGCACTGATGTAGATAAACAGACTTCAAAATCAATTCAAAACGATATGATGATTGAATTGAAATCATTTAACACATAATTATAAGTGGGTACCAATGTTTCATTTAAATTATACAATTTTTCATTTTTAGTTCGTTCGCCGAATAATTATGTATAAGTAATAGTTTTTTTTTTTTTTTTTTTATATAAGACGTTAAAAATATTATTTCTTGTCTAAATGAATATTTTCATGAATATTAGTTACAACAATTAAAATTTAAAATAATTAATTTTATAGGTACCATTATAAGTAGTGAATAGATATTACGTGTTTCACATATAATTACAGTACCTACCTATTTAACATCGTAATAACAACAGCTCATTATCGTTTTTATTTTAAAAAATAAGTGAGTACCTATAAGCTACTTCTGATCTCATTTATTCACCTTTTTAATGATCACAAACAGCTATTTAAAATATGAGTACTGGTTGAAATGTAATTATGACCAATGATATAATTATTGATTTACATTGTTAGCGTTTGGAATGTATTTTAATAATTTTTAATTGTCCGCATATTTTAACAACACTTATGTTATACACATTTTATTAATATTTAGAAATCAATCCATGAATTGAATATTATTTACTTATTGTAACATAATCAATATATATATATATATATATATATATATATATATATATATATATATATATATATATATACTTCTGTATAAATATTTATTTGTAAGGTGTAACAGCCGTCAGCAGTGCCGTAGCTTGAGAGTCAAAGGCCCCGGTGCAAACTCATGTGTATGGGGCCCTTCTACTTATTGAGTATCATAAATTTTAATACATAAAAAAAGGACTATCGCCATGGGTATTCTTCATTTGTTATAAAGGATATTCATGGTGAATGTATTGAGTTTAAAACTACTGATTTATAATTTTTTCAATACAACCATTTTAAGTGGAGTTTCAATATAATTTACAAGCTCATATTGAGGTTTTCATATATATGAATATAATGTATTGACTATTGAGTATTTTTTCACAATACAATGTAAAACAAATGTTGTCTAAATTAGATCATTATTTCGCAACAAAATAAATAGTTTATCAAAATTCTAATTTAAAATGTTCAGGAAAGGTTTTTTTATGTCTCAATACTGCGTCTATGTAATCTAATCTATGAAATTATGTTCAAAGTAATGGAGTTACAATTTTACAAGAATAAAAGTTTTAATAGAAAAAACTCTCAAAAAATGAATTACAAATAATAAAATATTGAAATTCAATAATTAGTCCAAAAGAGGTCAAATTTGTTGAACAATTTTGTATATTATGTAAATTACACTCTAATGATAAATTGGTAAACATTTCATGCTTATATTTTAAAAAGAATCCAAATTTCTAGAATAATCTATATTAAATTTGTTATTTGAAAGAACTACTGTATTAATTGTTTTTATCTCTTTACGGTTGAAATTGATTATTTTTATTTATTGCATTACATGAAATAAAATGATAACGAATCAAATTAATGTGCGAATGAAAAAAAAACTGTAGTTGACGATCACCGTCACGGCCGATGGACCCTTAGATCCGGAGGGCCCCAGTGCCATGCACCGCCTGCACCTATGATTTTTACGGCACTGGCCGTCAGCCATAATTATATGTAGTTGTGACATGCGTTATATGTATTTAGATGTGAAATTAGTGTAGGAACATTAATAAACGATGGCATAGCAAACGAGTATTATTGTTAACACAGATCCTCCTTTGCTGTCGATTCAAACGAAAAAAAAAAATATATATATATATAAGGTAATTCAATAAACAGTTTAGTTTAGAGCACACTGTATCAGTAATAACTAATAACCCCAATTATCACAAACATTATACTTAATATATATTATAACATGAAAAATATGACACCTACACACACACACACACACACAGACACACATACCTTTTGAATATTGATCAATTCTATTTACGGAACATTGTTGGTATTTTGTTATAGGTATTGGCTATTTCTTATAGTTTACGTTGACATATTAAACAGAAATAATTTTGAGAGAGGGATACTTAATTTATTTTTTATTTTTATTAATTCATTTTTTCAGAAGAATTTAATTTTTATTATTTTATAACTTTTTAAAAATATATTTGTAGAAATCCACATTCTGAAAGAAGGTAGGTGAATGTTTTTTTTAAGAGTACCAATCTAGGACCTTTTTGGAACCCCGCAAAAGGGGTTACCAAGTTTATCAAGTACTCGAAATTTGTTTATAAACTATAGTGTTATACGACATTTTTTATGTATAAAAGCCACTAGTGTATTTAGTTTAAGTACTTATTTTTTATTTTTTATAATAAAATAATAATTAAAATTAAATTAAATTAAAAATAAAGATTGGTAATATATTTTGGCCAAAAAAAAAAGAATACATATTTATCAATCAAATTTTTATTTTTTTAATCTAATGAACAAATGTTTTTATAAATTTAACATTATATAATAAAATATTTCTTAGTAGGTATTGTTCACGAATTCTCCCAATTAATTTTGGTTATTTATAGTTTTTTCAGAAACTTTAAAAATCATTATCTCTATATTTTTGGAAAATTCAAAAATGACGTTTTTCGAAATACTCCATATTTTTCTAAGCATATCTAAAGTAAAAGTAAAAAAAATTCACAAAAATATCAACAAAATTGTATGGACGTGTATAATTATATGAATTACTAATGAGTAGATATTTTTTATTGGTGATTATTGTTACTTTTTATAATTTGAAAAATCAAATACTGATTCTGTTAATTATAATTGAAAGCAATAAAAAAAATGTTCAATGTGTTAAGTTAATATGGTTTAACTTCATTTTAATAAGATTATTTTACTTTTTAATAAACTTTATTTGAAGAATCTTATATGAATTCAACTTAGAATTAATATTCTTCAGCTTGGTCATTGTCCTTTGATCATCGCAGCTAAATAAATTCTAAATATATCTAAATTTAAGTCACTTTTTTTTACTTAAAATTGTGTTAAATCTATTCATAATTCTTTATAAATAAAATTATATATTTAAGAGGTTATTTTAAAAAGCAGCCCATCTGGAAAATGTCTGGATTTCGGGTAGCCCAATCCACCGCTGGTAATATTATTACTATACATAATTATTATACAGAAAATTGTAATTATGTACCTGAAATAGGCAATGAATGATGGATATCTAAAAATGTTAATATTTATAGATATGAAAAAAAGATTTAACTTCTATCATCAAGATAGGAATCACAGAAGGGTATAAATTCCATAAATATCTATGATAAACTTATATTTAGAACTCTTTTAAAAAATAAATTATGAAAAATCTTATTCCGTGCTAAAATTGGTGCAACAACTCAACATTTCTGCATTAACATTAATTGTCAATAACTGAACAAAGTAGCGTTATTTCTTATTTATGATTTAACTTTGTGAAATATATCTATTAAACATTCTTTAGTATGCAAGGTTAAGTAAACAATTATATTACCTATTAATGCATTTCTCATGATAATATTAATCAATTAAGCAAATTTGTTTATTACCTTCTGAAATTTCTCCTATGTTCATCAATCATAAGTATTCTTTTTTATAATCATTTCAGTTTAAATGCATGTACAAATTATTATTAGCTTGATCACAAAAAAATTTAGTCGAAATTTCAGTAGTACCTACCTATTATTTATGTCCAACAGTATCAATATAAATACGTATTTACTATCTATAACTTAACTAATGACTCTAAAAATGTAATTTAAATAAGTTTTCATTAAATAAAATAAAATATATGAGACGAATAAGATAAAATTGTTTTCATTATACTCAAACTCACTGTTATTATGCATTGTAATTGTACTTACAACTTAATTTTTTAAAGATATCGGTAAAATCAATATTAATCATAACTCTATAATTTTCTGAATGGTTTGACTATGATAAATTTGAAATCTTTCATATGTGTTTTAAATTAAGTTATTTTGTTCGAATTTCAAAAATTAATTTGTAACAATAAAGATTTTAAATGTCCATTGCTACTTTATCTCAGAGATTCACAAGTTCAATAATGTGTATTAAAAATAAAAAATAAATAATAATGACCCTAATAAAATAGTATACATTTTTTGTTTTATTGTATTTTGAATTCAAAGACAAAAATATTTTTAAAATTCACCCAATGAACAAAAAATTTCTCTAATTAAAACTTCGTAAAAAAATAAAAGTAAATACTTAATGAAGAAAATATTTTTTCTAAGTTATCCTTTTTGTTTTTGTATTTGATCAATTTTCATTTTTTTCGCCATTTTTTTGCGGTTTTTAGTAGAATATTCAAAAATTAAAGTTAAATATTGTAAAAAGTTCTACCCTTTACAACAAAAAATATTATTGAAATCCAACCACTGTATTATTGTTATTGTAAGAGTTTTCCGCGGAAACCAGTTTTAAACTAAAAATAATTTAGGACTACCAAATACACAGGGCAGCGATTACAGATTACAAATTGCCTGCATATTGCCCCTTACTTCTTCTTCTTCTGTAAACTCGGTGGCCACTAGAACCATAGATTAAATATACCTTTTTTTTTTGTTATATATTTTGTTTATTATTATTATTATTATTATTTCTTCTTTCATGTATAATGTATCCATATTGTTAAGTTCTACATAAATGTAATGCTAATGACCAAAGCAGTCGAAGCAGAAATTTATTTCAAGATCAATAAAAATAATAATAATAATTATTGTAGGTACATATTTAATTTTACTTTATCGCATAAAACACTAATATTTTTATAATTTAGATTATGTAATTCTTAATAAAGAAGAAGAAGACACGAATAGAAATACATATTATGTATGATACATAACTATAAATGTAGATACCTAACATATTTATTTCTCATGGTAATACAACTATCGGGTCGTCAAACGGTATGTATATGTAACATTTTTTCTGAATGTATAATAATTGTAACTCGAATTTAAAATGGTAGAGAATCACAGTACTATTTGATCAAGACGATAATAATTACAGACTTACCTTTATTAAATTTTTCACAGAGCCAATTAATCAATGACATTATGACAATGAGCAGAAATGGTTTTGAATAAATTAGGTACTTTCAGTTATACATCACAAATCACAATCACAACGCAAAGTCGAAGATTTTCATTCACAATGCACGCATTAGTTATTTCGTATTTATACCATCGCTGATCGCGTACTGAATATCACATTTTATCGAGAATAATCATTATTTTAATTGAACTTTGTAATTAAACCAACTTTTGTTTATAACATTTATTGCACTTGTGGTTTAAAATTTAAATGGAAACAGAATAATTAAATTAAACATTTTTTTGTAAGAAACAAGCCAATGCGGGACGATTTAGATTGAGTAGACAATTAACGCGCACTTAGACACTGACACCGGTAGGTACTCATACGTTATAGGAATATCTGAAAACTGAAAAGGTATGGGTATAACAATATAAAAACAACTAAACAAGGAAATGATCAAACAACAAATTTAAATAGCAAATCAGTATCGCGGTATAGTTGACACTTGCCTCAACCATTAAGTAATTTATGCAATAGTATAAAATATAATCCATGCATTATTTCAACTGGAAATAATTACTTCTTGCTGTTCAAATTGCTAGCAAAAATTCGGAATTTCTTTGTTGTTATTACTCGTAGCTGTATAAAATAACCAAGAATAAATCAAATGACTCAAACACTTTATGATCAAAATAGTGGATTATTTAGTTTTAAATAACATTTCTATATTGGAACATTGGAAACTAGAAGTGCTGTATTGTAATAATATTGTAATTATCAGAGATATCACTATTATCATATTTCAAAATATTTAAATGAAATAGGTTTACCTACTGATAAACATAAATAATGATGGTAGAAACTTTATTGATCAATTATTATTTATCTAAAAATTAGCTATTGTCTGTACTAAGTGAAGGTATTTATGCGCACTAATCCTCATTGAATCATAAATAATGTATTTATAAATAGGTAAGTATGTGAAATGATCTTATGAATCGAGGGACCTTATGGTCCTTTAAATTTCATCCAACAACTCTATATGGGTTGGAAATCGCAATTAGGCTGTATTCTAGAGAGATCATTTTCTCTTCTCTCAATAGCTTTTTTAGGCGCGAGGAAAAAGTAACGAAAAAACGAGTAAAAAATGATAAAATTTGCCGTAAGTGACACTAAATCGATTTCAGTTATTTAATCATAACTGGGAAACTTGTTGCTAAAAACTTTTAATTTTCACTTTATTTAAATTGCATATTGATCTATACTTGACGAAAGTTTCATAAAAATTGATAACTTATGGACAAAAAATAGAACTTTAAAAATACCTTGTTGTGTTTAAGTTTATCTCTAACAAAATTTTTAATATTTGACAAAAAGTTTTGAAAATGTAATTTGGTCATACTCATATATTTATCAAATGATACTGAAAAAATGTCAAAAATCGTGACACATTTTTTTTATAAACGTTTAAGTAAATTATTATACGATATTTATGGAATTAACTGTTTTTATATAAATTTTCAAACTTAAATGTGTTTAAATTATTGAACCATCCAATCATTATAAACTTTTGTTCACAAATAGAACATATTTTGAATTTTTCGGTAAAAAAAAAAAATGCTTATTTATTTTACAAGAAAACTTTAAATAAGTTTGATAAAAAAAAAACATAGGTACCGAAAATTGACTAAAAACGGTTAAATACCTATATAAACGAAGTATTTTTATTTATTATGAAACATTGTTCGGAATCGGTTAACTAAAAAAAATGATCAATCATCCATGCGCTCTATCTTGTTCGAAGAGCGAAAAATACCCCATGGTGCAGAGTAGGTACGTGATTTTTTTCTGTTTGAATCGAAGACCGGCGGATATTACCTTGTTAGGCTTGTAATATCATCGCGATAGAGTGTCACTCAAATTTGTATTCTTAATTAATTAGGTACACATAAATAAATACGTACTTAATTCTTATTGACGACAAGAGATAATATAAGTATTGCTGTTTCGTGCTTAAACATGATATTGATGACGGTCTACGAACATAATATAAGTGTTTGTAAGATAAGGAGATACGAATGAACAAGGTACGAATGTACCTACGTATTTTTACATTTTATGAATTTTTATATTTTAGTATATTTTAGTGCTTCTAATAAGAATACGTTATTTGCATTCAAAATAATTATCTGAGAGAAACTAGGTGAACTAGATATTGCGTCTTTATGAGCTATTTTTGTAATTTAAACATTTACAAGAAATACATAGATAGATTTTTCAGATTTTATCAAGAGGTGGTCAGTATATTTAAATATTAAATACTTGTGTTTTAAGTCACACAGAAAATGCAGTTGTGTGTTCTCACTCTACTACACTAAACAGTTAAATATCTCAGTATCAATAAAAAAAGTGCAACTATCAACATTTTCAAAAAAAGTAATATTCTCTTCTAGAAAATTATTCATTGTGGTTTGCTTTTAAAAAACTTGATACTTAATATTTAGTCATATGTGAGAAAAATAGTTCATTGTAAACCTACACAAGGTGATTTTTAATCATAATGCTTGTCTCATTTTTATTTCATTATTACAAATATAGTTAAATTTTTTTTCGAGAACAATTTAAATTATTATTAAGTTTATTGTACCTGAGTACTACATTTTTACAAAAATATAATTTTTTTCTCCATTTTTTATCATAGTTTCTCTAAATTTTAAATGCTTTAATGTTTGATTAATTAAAAAAAAAATCAATAGGTACCTATCAAACAAACAACAAAGTTATATATATGTATACTATCTCGTAATACTCAGTTATAAATAGTGGTTACATTTAAACAAACTAATAACTTAAAAATCACAAGAAAAAAAGTGGTAAATATTATTATTCATTAAATCCTGTTCGACAAATGTTTTAAATTTTTAATTTTATACAAAAAGTATTCAAATTTTTGCATTACACAGGATTTAAATGGAGCGAGCTTGCTTAAAAAAAACCATCTTATACCTATATAAATTTCACAAAAATGTATTTTTATTTATCAAATAAAATTGAAACGAAATTCAAAAACTCCAAATACATACCAATACATCATCAGTAAAAAATATTTTTAGTCTGGAGTATATTCAAATTTTTTTAGATTTTTAGTGAAGCAAAGGATCTTATGGTTTTACAGTGGTTTATTTTTTTTTTTTTTAATTTTTTTTTCTTTAAGCACTTTTCTGGGTAGTAATACCAGTAAAAGTTTCATCCAGCAATTGTATAGATTAGAAATTTGATGAGGTCATTTTACTATTTTCTCGATAGTTTTTCCAATCAAAAGGAAAAACTGCCGAAAAACCGATTAAAATACAAAATTTACTGTAAATGATACTTTCATTAGATCAATTTTTATTAATTAGGTACAAGTAGTTCATTTGTTAATAAATTCAATGATATTTTCATGAAAATTATAATAATCTTTGCTTTGATTTGTTAAAAATATACATAAAAATTGAATAGAATGCTAATAGTATCCCACTAAAAAAAAAAAAGGAGAATAATTTTAAAAAATCAGTTTTATATTATTACAAAATATATTTTATTTAAAAACATTACTTGAACAAATTTTTCATTTACATTTACTTATAATTAATATAGATACTTGGTGATTTTACAAAATAAAATTAATAAATAAATAATTATAAATGCTCACATTAACTAATCTTTGATATTTAATCTTTCACTTAAATTTAATAGATACAATTCAAAACCTTGGGACGGATTCGTTACAGCTATAATCCAAAAAAATAAAATACAATCTTACATAATAATGAATATATGTACTTAATTGATAATTAAAGTAAATTGAAATAGAGGAACTCAATATATGCAAAAAAAAAAAATACATATGTATAGAAATACACTAGAATATTTTGATTTCAATAACATACTCATACATTAAAACTTATCCTAATTTGCTTATGTAACTTACAAAAATAATTTTAATTTTAATAAACTAAAATAATGCATCAGATGTGTAGCTTATAATTATTAAAGTATAAGAAAAGCAGATAATTAATTTATCAAAAACTATCGGTTTACTAAGGCTAGGACCACACTAAACATTTTGTTGGTAACCATAAACTGCAGGTATCAGGAATGTACAGGATCACACTATATTGTATTATTTATTTAAGGTAATGCATTTTTCATTAAAATCTATTTCATTTTTAAATTATGTGATTCAACTACCAAAAGTTTGCGATTATCAAGATTAGAACCAACAAAACACATGGTGTGAGCCTATCCTTGGAGTATGAACTAGGCATCATACCAATATGTGATTATTTCTGTGTAAGTTTAATTTATAATGATTGCAATATTAAATATATTACGTGTACATTTATAGTTAATTGATTTTATCATTTCTAACATTTTGCTTATCTATTAAAAATATATTTTTACAGTACAAAAAACAAAGTTCAATAACAAATAACAATAGATTTATCTAGCATATGCTAACATCATTATATAAATAATTAACTAATATAATATCACATACTGGTATAATGACTAGCTTTGACCCCTTAGATACGAATAAAATATTAAATATAATTAAAAATAGTAAGTTGATAAGTATTACAAGAAATAAAATAAAGAAAAACAAAATTGTAATAAAACAGAATTCAAAAGAAGGTTAATAAAAATAAATAGATAATATACCTAGTTTGACTTCAAAATTAAAAATGTTACATAATTTTACAAAAGTAAAATTTAAAACAAATATCTAAATTCACAAATATAGTTACAACAATAGGAAACTAAAAACATATTGAATTAATTCATAAATAACTACGCACATTAATTATAAAACAAATAAAACAAAAAATGGATAATCATATCCATAAATTATGTTTTCTGGCATGTTATAAAGATTCAACTAAAAACTATGAATAAATAAACTATATAATAAAATTCTATAAATGAATGGCAACTTGGCTAAAGAACTTATCCTAATAGAACCTAATTTATATAATTATAACATATATCCTAAAAATCAGTCTTTTGAGTTGAAAAAAATTGTCTCTATATAATGATACATTTAAATTATTTAACCTTAAAAACTAATGTTTTATTCACAACCGTACTTAATAATAAAAATAAAATATTTTATTTCTGTATACAGAACTATTCAAATTTTACATAAACAAATAAGTGAGGATTGCATAAATGTTAGTTATTTTATCGATATGTTGTAATCCTCATCATTTTTATGACACAAAATTTGAAGAATCTGGTATCAGGTAAATTTAAGTAAAAACATTTTCTACTCTAATTTGACTATGTGACAAATTTAATAACTATACTTCTAATTTAAAACTTGAAAATTATATTTCATTGAACCTTAAATATGCATACAACTTTTACAGTAAAATATATAAATACAATATTGGTAACTTATAGCATACCAACAATGTATTTTTATTGGTTTATCAAGGTCACAGCTTAATTTGATAATTTAGAATACTTTACAAGTTTCTATAATACACTTAAATTTAGTAGATCAGTATGTACACTGTACATTTTACTATAGAGTACTATAACTTTTAATTTAATGAAAAATATTCAAATTTGGTACATAAAATTTAAAATGAATAAAACATAATGTCTAAAATATATTAATGAGAATCTAAGGCATTTTTCACTCATAGACAGTATGAATCATTCATACATTTCGTCGCCCCTGGGCAAAAAGTGACCAAGTGTTTTTTTTTAAGTTTTGAGTAATGTCAGTTTTAAAATTAAGTACTTTTTTAAAAATCGAGAATTTAACTGATGTTTATGAACTTGGTATCAATGAGACGGCAATAGTAAACTTGATTACTTATTATTATATGTATATATATATTTATTATAATTAACATATAGTCTATAATATATGATATTAAAATATATTATATTAACATATAGTCTATATAACTAACAAATAGTCACTTTTTGCATGAGGGCAACGATTTATTACACTTGAACCCGTATATACAATTCATTACATTTAACTAATAATCGAAGTACTGGATTAAGATTATAAGGGGTTAAATCATTTTTGATAAGATTTTCAAGACTTGTTTGTAAGCCTTTCAATGTATTCATTGTATTTTTCAACTTTGTATCACAACAAATAGAAAACTCTGACCATCTATTACATATGAACTTCAATATTCGCATAATGTACAATAAAAAGCTAGTATCACTACCTAATAATAAATCTAATATTGATTCATTTAAATCATTATTATAAGATAATGTTTGTAAGAATTCAATTAAACTAGCAGTAGGATTTAGCACATGTCGTAGCATTGGTAAAGAATTACGACGATAACATAAAACAAGCGAAATATCAATAGTACATATCATACTTTCAATGAGTACGTCGTTACGATCAGAAAAAAGTTGAACTATCCATTGCGCAATTTGTGTTTCTGGTAGATAGGACATACATTTTTTAACACATGCATCAAGCTTACGTAAAACATCATTAACACTACTTTCGATTATTGCCATTTCAGCATCTATTTCTTCAGTATCTTCAGATTCATCAGATGAAGAATCACTAGAAGACGATTCATTTCTTGTTTCCTTAATTATTGTTGCCACTGCTTTTAAAATTAATAAAACAGTATCTTGTAATAATTTTTTATCGCCTTCTTCTTCTTCCCCTCCGCCAAAATCTCCAGGACCTTTCCGAAATGGCATGTTATTCAACATGTTTTTAGTTTTTACAACCTTCACCAGTTCTCTAGCTAGCATACAAGGTTCTTCTTGCATTGTGCCTTGTACAGCTAGAGTAGTTGTATAGCACAAACTTTCATTGAAAAGGTTAATGATATTCTTCCAAACTACTGGTTGGACTTTTGGTCGCCTCAAAAGAATAAGCATTTGACCTAGGTCAGCATAAAAATATTTGATGTTCATAACATTAAGATTAGTTTTTATAGAAACCATTGAAGTCCACAACTTAATAAATTCTACTATGGCAAGATGACCCATTTTATGATTGAATGGTTCATTAGTAACGTCTGTACAATGGTCAAACGATGACATATACCTAATAAACTTTAATACAATCATTTGCCATCGAGTTTGCAATACTTCAATAACTTTAGTTTTCACAAAACTTATGCCAAATTCATCATCCATCTCAATTTCATCATCTTCAAAAATTACCTTTCGACTGACACAATTTTCAGGCATTTTGATATTTTTTTCTGAATCCATCATTTGAGCATCTCTCCAACATAATACACGTTTAAAGACGGCTATAACAGGACACAACGTTTCTGGAGACCGGCGTAGGAATAAATCAGTTAATTCCTCTACCCAAACATTGTCTAGTTTATTTTGCGAACATACAAATATGTCTGCTAAAGCATTACTAGCGGCATATGATATGTAAGGATCTGTACGTGTAAGTAAAGATACTATTTCATTCACAATACCAGTTTTGTTGGAAATCAAGTAATTACTTAAGCGCTCAACACTAGTACAAATGGTCCCTTCAGAAAGTTGTTTCAAAGCAATGTCACAGGTCAAACGAGCAGAACTCAAAAAATTTAATAGTCGTTCATTACTCCAACTACTAACATTTGAAACCCTGAAAACTTCTTTCAACATACAAGTTTCAGGTAGTTGACACAGACAATGCTTCGTCAGGTTTAGACTAACAGTATCTACATTTAAGTCAACAAGACGATATTCACTGTCATTAACTTTCTGCTTTTTGGCAAGTGGCAATGTTTTGTTCATAGTCTCCTGTTCTTCCATACTTCCAGGGGCAGTTTAAAATTCTAAAACAAAAGATAGTTAAATAAATTAATATTAATAATATTAAGATAATAATTTAGATACAATATATACATAAGAAAAAAATATACTATATAGATATATTTTTGTTTAATAAAAGACCAGTTCAAGAGGATAGATGTATATATATATATATATATATATATATATATATATATATATATATATATATATATATATATATATATATATATAACACAACCTGTGCATTACTATGCTAGGTTGTATACCATTGGACCACTACAATATAGACATGTAACTTCAAAATGCTCTAACTCACCTAAAAGGAAATTTTCATGCGTTTTTAACATTTTTTTTTTTGTGTTTTAAAAAACAACAGAAATGAAAAAATTTTTCATCATAAAATGATCAGGCTTTTATAGTAAATCACTTTTTTTAAGTAGTTAGAATAATAAGAACCTAATTCAAAGCATTTATATTCATTAGTTAAAATACACATGTTTCAGAAAAATTAAATATAAGGGTATCTTAAAGTTTGGTTAACCCGAGGGTTAACCATAGTGATCAGTAGTAATCTTAGAAGTAATTTAAGCATTGTAATTAATAAAAACAAATTTAAAAACATCATAAAAATAATCTATTAAAGAATTTAATTTCATTAAAAGTATAAAAATAGAATTAAAAATATATTTAGAACATTTGTTAGAACATAGATAGGTATTAAATTAAGTAAAACATTGAGGTTTAAATTTAAAATATTCAATTTGTATCAATAAAAACCATTAGAGTTTTTATTTAAACCGCGAACATTTGTAAAACAATCTACCAAATCAAACCTATACCAATATTTTATAAAATAATGCCCATAGAAAAATATTGAAACTATGTTGAAAATAAATAATTGGGTGTAGGTAGGTACCTAGTTGAAATTTGTAATTTTATGATAAGGTTGGAATAATAATTACTATTACATAACAAGTATGTAGGTAATATGAATAAATCCAAACTTAATATTTAATAAAATATGACAAACAGTTGTGGAATCGTTTAAAATGCTGGTAAAATGTAACAGAACTCAGAAGTATTTATGTCAAAACATATCAAAGATTATAGCATTTCAAGGTTTATAGACTTAGGATAGTTACTTAACTTAAAATAACTTTTTTTTAATTTTTGCACAGGGAAATGAAATTTACATGAAAATTTAATTTTGAGAGTTATATTTTTAAACACTACTTTTAGGCACAAGGAAAATTTACCAAATATAAATTTATTTTATAATAATATATTCATAGCTAATGATAGACAACATGTAAAAATATGTAGGTACAATTTTATTATAGGTATAGATATGATGGTTGCATATCAAAATAAGAACTAAAAATATATTAATGTATTTATGGTTAATTAAAGAGGTATGAAAAATTAATAATAAAAACAATATTTATTTTTTAGTTTGTAAAATTTAGCAGCTGCTATAGCTAGGTTAATAAAAAGGATACCAACAATGTAACCCAAGTTTTCAATGGTTTTATTATATATTTAATTTTGGTGGACAGTAGTAGTCACTAAATACATATTTTAATCTTCAGTAAAATTCATAACTAAATAACAGCAATGTACACATTATTTTTCAGCTGTCCGAATTTAAAAATATCCAAAAAGAATTATTTACTATTAAATGTAAATATATTTGACAAGTTATTTATTAAGTTGAAATGATAATATACTACACAATATGCTTGTAGCCATCAATATTTATTTAACAATTCAAAATATTATCAGCTTATGGCAGCATGTATAAGAACAATTTGAAGAATTAAATACTTTCCTTTTAAACTAATTTACTTTGAAAAATATTAAATATATAAATTCTGGTTTAGTTTTTCTTTAGTATATTCTTGGAAAAAGTTGTAATGTTTTTTTTTTAATTTCACAAATTATTGTAGATAAATTGTCCTTTACACTTTACAGTAACTAAATTAATAAAATGCCTAAATTATTTTTTATAATAAAAACATATTTAAGATTGAAAAAAATGTTGATATTAATGTAATTTATTTATAAGCAGGTACCTAATTAGTATATATTAATAATAATAATAATAATAATAATAAATAGGGTTTGAATTAAAGCAAAAATAATAAATGAAATCGTGTAGGTGGGTCATCAAAAATAAAAGCATTTATAAAAGTAGATAGGTCAATACTGAGGCATTTTTGAGGGTACTATTATAAATATAAAATTATATTCATGGATGACTTAAATTGTACCATTCAAGGTGTAATATTGCTTAACTATAGTTTTTTTATTAAAGGATAAATCAAGTATTTTATGTTTTATAATTTATTGATGCTACCTTCTTAAATAATCATTAAAAAAATAATATGCACGTAGATATCTGTTTAACATAATACAAGTATATACAGTAAAATAATACACAACGGTGCTAAAAAAATTATTGCAATTTATAGATGACTACAGTTAACAGAAGTCATACATATCAACTTTTATATAAAGTTGATAAAACACAAGCATTTCATACAACTAAGCGTTAAACTTAATAAAGTTAATTTTAATTAATTAAATATATTCTAACTTAGAGGTCAATTATGAAATAAAATTACTCTAAAGAAATATTTGCAAGTAGGTACCTATTCATTTATATTATGTGATTTTATATGAGTTTATACCAAAATTTGTTACTAAACAGGACATTAAATATGAGGTCCATCCAAAATATTAGAACTTTGAAATTGAAAAAAGTTTTTTTCAACTGAGAAATTAAATTTTTTTTCAATATATGGCACTTAGAAGTTTTTCAGTGAATGTACTTAATCACATTTAAATATAGGATTTGATCAAAGTTGTATGTAGACATTCTACAGATGAAAAAATTGTATTAGGTTTATTAATAATTATAGATTGGATGGATACCTATGTAATTTAATTAGAGATATGATTTTTGCAACTTATACAGTTCAAATACATTTTCCTAAAGAGAAAATATTGCAGAAAAATTGAAGAAAAATATAATGAAATCTGCTGAATAAAAATAAAGCTTAAAAAAAAATATTTTTCATACCATAGGTAAATCAATTTATTTTCTGGTAAATTTTCATTCACTAAGCTTAGATCAAAATCATTTTTTGAATGTAAATATTTATAAAAAAAAAAAAGTAGATAGTGATCCCTGTATCAATAAATACTTTCAAGTTTTAAATTAAACAATTATTCTCTGCTTAAGTGCACATCACTTCAAATCAGTCACCCTCATGAAAGTATGTGTATTTAGGTAATAATCGAGGTAATAATGAATATCCATATGTAACCAAAATACATTCAACTGGCAACTAAATAATATCATAGGCTGTTATAACAGTTCAAACACCTAATTATAAAAATTTATTTAATAACTAGGTACATAAAAATAACACATTCTAATAAAATGCAACATTATTAATTTAGAACCAAAATAGGTACCTAACTAAATACCTGCCAATAAATATTTAAACAAATAAAAACAAATAGGAAAGTAAGCAAGGAGAAAGTAAAGTTAAAGCCAGTACTATCCTCGCAATGGGATTACTAGGAAAGAGTAGACACTTATTGGATTCAAAAAGTTATATAATTAGAATAAAATTTAAATTATTTTTCTTTTTAATTAGATAAATTAATAATCTTATATCTATAAAGAAATTGAAAGTTATCTATTTAAACAATTTGACATACCTAATTTAGTTAGGAAGTCCATTTAAAAATGTACTTTCAAAAATACTAAGATTAGTATATATTTTATACATTTTATATATATTTATAGGTGATAAATAAATTTATTTATAAATGTAAAACGCAAAGTAAACACTGGATGGGTAAGGAAAAGCTGATATTTGTGGAAATTATTCAAAAATTAAACAACTTAAGCAAATCCAGCAACTATATGTGACTTTTAAGCAACAAGCTTCTCTTTTGCAAACAACTTCCAAGTTAGTATCAAATCAAATAACAAAATGTGAGGACAAACCATAAAACTGACATCTAATTAAGTTTTAACCGAGGTTTTAACATTGATTATTTAATTATGATTTGTACAGTTCAACTGCCTAAGGACACCACTTCAAAAGATTAAAATAAATAATTCTTTGAAATCTTATTGTAATATTGTTCTAGGTACCTATAACATTATCATTCTTAACATTCAATATATAAGTTTATGGTATAAGGATAAAATATTTGTATTTCATAAAGATATAGATATGTTAAGGTAATTCACTGCAGTTTATCTAAACCTAGGTAGGTATTATGTGGTACCTAACACCTTGTTACACTAGATATATAAGTAAGTGAAAGTTAAAATATCTATTTAGATAAGTATCTGTTAAAATATGAATTTATACTCAAGTATCAGATAAGAACTAATTTTAAAATAAAATTATCATAGGTACAACCAAATTGAAAAAATAGAAACAATACTATTTTGAAAAAAAAAAATGTTTTACTGCTGTAAGTATCAACTTGGGTATTGATTGTGATTTTAATTAATACTTTCATAATATACAGTACCCCCTAATTAATCACTTACTATAGTAATAATATGTACTTTTTTTGTTAATTTTTTATTTACATTTTATATTCAATGATTAGATAGTAATGAAAGAAAATTTGAAAGATACCTAAAGTTCTACTCAGATCTAAAGTTAACAGAGTGATTTTATCAATGGTTTGACATCTAATAGCAAACTTCAAATCAAAATCTAAAATATTAGATAGTAAAAACACTAGTATACATTTAAGTAACTAGCTAGTTTTAAATTAATCAAAATGTTGTATTCAATGATACAGAAAACATACATGAAATATACAACAACTAATGATATATGTTCCTTTTATCAAAGCCTAAAGGTATTAGAAAAGAAAGCCAGTCAATTCTTCCAAACTAACAATTTTAGGAAAATGTATGTAGATATATAACAAAATCGAAATTCATAATGATAGTGTCACGACACATTGGTAAATTTGTCAGTACCCACCTACTAATTCGTGAAAGCTCGATTAAACTTAAAGTTCAAAACTAAAATCGTTCAACCAGTATCTAAAATAAATAAATAATAGGTTCGTCTCTTCACAGCAAGCTAGGTACAAACGGAGTAAACCGTATGAACACGGCAGAAAATAATAATTAAAATAGCTGATTGGCAATGCTTAATAATCGACGTGTTGCTGCCAAAACGGTTGGATATTGCGTTCGTGTAATTGCGACCGACGAAAACACGGAAAAAATACGTGCAAGGTGTGCGGTGGTTCCGGAGTGGACTCGCCGGAAAAACCACAAACAGTCGAGGGTGAAGCTTTCGCCGAGCTTTTTGGGCACCAAGAGCGCCGAGCGAGTGGTGGCGGGGGCGGGGGAGAGAGAGCGCACGTCGAACTTGCGGCCGGGCGAGAGGAGCAACAAGTCGTCGGGCCGTGGACCTATCGCGGGCTCCGAAAACGGAACTGGTCTCGGCGGTGCGGCCGTGGCCATATTGTACAGCTTCCGGTGTTACGCCAGAATACCTGTGCGCCATTGGTCCGGTGAACGGCCGCGTACCGCGCCGCGCCGCAGCTACGTCTCGCGAGCTATGTAACTACAACAACGTCCCACAAACGAAAGCCGTCCTCGGTCTTCTCGACCCACTCACCCCGTGTCGTCACGAAACCGTCGTCGTCGTCGTCGTCGTCTCGTACGTCTCGTACGTCCCGGTGGTCCCCGGCGGAGGCATGGTGCTTTTGGCCCGTCGTCGTTGTCCTGTCGTTCGGACAGCGGCGGCGGCTTCGGCTGCGGCGGCAGCTTTGGCTGCTGCTGCTGCTGCGTCGGCGGTCCGATCAACGGCGGCGGCACGCGCACGACGGCGCGCGCGGCCGTGATGAAACGCGACCCGTACGCACGGACACATGCACGGGCGCCGTCGCGACACGTCGGAGACGCGCGAATTCCCTGCTCTCACGTCTTTGGCGTCAACATTTTCACGGATTCGGGGGAGACACACGCGCATACACGCACGACACGGACGTTATCGGTTTTTCGTCAGCCCGCACGCGAATTACCGATAACGACGCGGATTCCGATAAGATAAAAAAAAAAAAAAAAAAAAACCACGACTTTTTCAACCCGTTCGCGGCAACGGACGGAGCGATGCGATTGCGACGTCGACGGTTGCCGACGTTGTTGGTGACTGGCGCGCGCCGTCGGAGCGCGGTACGTATATTGCCGTATTGGCGGCGTAGCTTATGGAAATAATTGAAGGCTGTCGTGGGCGGGCGGGGTACGGCGTCTGCGCATGGTCGTCGGTGGGTGGCGGGGAGCGGGAGACTGCGCATATATTGTTGTGTGTGCGCGCGCACACGCACAGGCACGCACGGCGCGTGCGACGACCGAGGGCCCTGGTGGCGTGCACGACGGCCGTTTGGCCACCGCCGCCGCCGCCGCCGCCGCGGAATAACCGTGTCACCGGCGGCGCGGACGGCGCAGTGTTGCCAACCGGGTTCGGGCGGCCTCGCCGTGGCCGCCGCCGCCGACGGACCGGTGTCGACGGCCACGATCACGGGGCGCACAGCGCACGGCCCGCGTGAGACCGTACGGCAATACGGCGCATACCATCGTGGTGAGGGCCGATTCCGACGACGACTTGTTGCTGCGCGCCGCCGGCCAACACGACCGTCGACGGCGGGCTACCGGAATTTCGACAAAACTGCCAACGTGACGACGACCAACGGTCGTTTCTCCGTCCGGCCGGGACTACGCGGCCGACGCGCTCGAAAGTTTTACCACGGACACGTATTCGGCGTACGCGCGTTTCCCGTGCTTTGCCCGCGCGCTTTTCGATTTCCGTCCGTACCGGCCACCTCGAGTACTCGACGATACGTTTCGACCGTTTTACACGCGGATGGATTTTGAACGCTCGTCTCCTGCCACGTGATTTACACGGAATTGAACAAAAAAAAAAAATAATAACAAAAAAAAAAAAATCCGCAATAATCTTTGTAAACTTTCAACACGCGCAGACTCCACTCGTCTTTCGAAATAAAACATTAGTTGTAACTCAGTACCTACAGTACCCAGTCGATTCACAGTTGGGACAAATATGTAAAAAAAAAAATACATCTTCGAAGGTCGTCTCTTTGTACTATTTTAAATGTTGTCTCCGTCATGCTTGCATTTTATTTAATAACCTTTTTCAAATACAGATTTTACCTGGAGCCTGTGGGTACCTACCTATCCTTTAGAGAAAAAAAATCCAACGTCTTTATGCGCCTACCAATATATTATATACAAATTGTCAATTAGGTACACTTGCGTGTACCTACTAACTTGACTTCACTTGACCTTGCTTTAAAAAGTTTCAAAATCATACAGCGAATGAAATTTCAGTTTAAAATTCATTTCATACTCGTTACCATGGATTCATAGAATTCATCTGTTTCTTTCTTTTTAAATTTTAATTTAAAATATATAATCTTCCGTCCATATATATTAAAATTAGAACATATTCATTAATAACTAATATAGGTACCTATTTAGTACTTCTTATACTATTAATATATTGTTTTATTAACTTTGCCCAATTCGATATGAACATAACTATATAATAAATAATGATGAATAATTTTATTACTAATCCAGATTAAGACTGTATTTAACATTTTTTTAATCCCGCTTTTATACCATATTTGTTAATTTCATCTTATGTTTTAAAGTTGACTATACGCATTTTACTGTACGATATTTTCCATTCCGACCCAGATCTGAGAGAATATTCTAAAATCAAACTAACACATGATTCAGTAAAAACTGTCTGATTGAACAGTCGCGTGAAACGCTGCAGGTATCAAAATAAATAATTTCCTGAAGATTCGCCATTTAAATTTCTGGAGAGACTGACTAGAGATTGTTAAAATTGTATTTGAAAAATTCCATGGCACGGCACAGCATGATATTCATATAACGAGTAATGACCAACGATTTTTTTTTTATAATACTTGTTTGCGACACGTGTTCATATGTATACAAAAAAAAAAACATTTTAATTATAGAAAAGGTAAAGTCACTAACGCCTGTTGTACAACAACAAAAAGGTATAAAAGGTATAAAGAGTCGTTTTTATGATCACTTCACAACATATATTTCAAACGCGGTCAAACAGTTCACACCTGTCAGGTAGGTGGGTACTTATTTACCCGTTGACCGTCTCTAAAACATTTTCTTTGGCCGGGTCCTCTAAAGCGTTACAATATTTATTGGTTTTTGATTTCCACCAGTGCATGGGCGGTTCATTTAGATTTATGGGAATCGGTATTTTATAAAAAGAACAAAATTCCATGACAATTGAAAAAAACATGTTGACAGATAAGTATTTAAAATAAAAAAATTGTTGTGGATAAATAACAAATCAATTATATAATTTTAACAGGGATCGGGACTTAAAGCATTTGCTTATTTTTTTGGTTTGTCTTAAAATCTAGCAGAGTGCCATGATTGCTATGAACATTCATGAAAAATAACAATGATTTTGAATTTTGAATTTGAAAGTGATTATTTTTGCTTATTTCGTTGGTTTTAGAAAAAATTGCTTTTAACTAGTTTTTTCTGCTTTTCTTGCATATTTTCTAATTAACGATGAAATGACGACGGGGGTTGACGAAAATTTATATTTTTTCAATATATACTTGTATTACAACTTCAACTACAAGTATTTGTTTACCTTTTTATTTTATTTTCTCGTAGTTAATATACCATTAAAAAAAACTCGTATCTATTTGCCGTGTCGATCGTAGCTGCAGCCATGGCTATAATTCAACTTAACGCATTGGCGAGGGCATTCCCAACATTTTTGTGGTTTTAATAATTATATTATGATTTATAATTTACATTCTTATAATTTTTTGATGTATTAAATAACAAAATAAAGAATACATAAAAAAAATCATTTTGTGTTCGTGGTTTAAAAAGTGTAAAAGTATATCACAAGGGCACAAATACCTATTTTTTCATACAAATCATTGGAAGATTTTGAGGAAATGGATTATATGTATTTTTTTAAAGGTGGTAGACATTTTTGATTTTGTTTATTTTTGCTTATTTTAATGTTTTTAAGTGCTTATTTACGTGTTTATAATGAAGTTATTTAGTGATTTTTTTAAGCACTTATTTTGATGATTTTAAGTGCTTTAAGTCCTGAACTCTGACAATTAAGAACAAAATTAAAAGTTTGTGATAATATGTTTGATCTATGTTTCAGTGAAATAAAATAATATTTTCAAATAGAACGTCAATCAATACAATATACTATAGATACCTACTGGATTAATATAAGACATTTAGAAAAAAAATAAAATTTGAATAACCCAAAAGAAGTCGAACTAACATTATGAAATATATTTTTTTAAAAGACACTGTATATCCCGAAATTCCTAGCAATAGAACAACTTTAATTTTAACCGAAGACAATTTTCATTTGTTTCAGAAAATTTAAAAAAAGTTACATAATATACGATTTTTATATTATTTTATTGGTACCGTATTATTTATTTTAAAATTAATACTATTAAGTACTTACCTACTTATTCTCAATATTTATTACAGACGTTTGAATAATAATTATTTTTTATGAAACCTATATAGAGTTAGACATCGTTAAAAAGAAAGTTATTATTACCATTATCCAATATACGTGGTGAGCTGATACAAAATACACTTTTTAGATTTTAGGATACTTTGTACAAAGGAACATTGTAGCTTCGGTTATTATTTGCCCGGTTATTGCACTGTATTACAGCATTATACAGCTATATAGTAAGCGTTGTATATATTTGGCAAGGAAAAAGTAAAAACTCAAAAGTATTGATCATTATACATATATTTGATTGTTAATAATTATAAGATTTTCATGTTTAAATATTTAAAACCAACATTAAAAAAAAAGTTTAAAATAATCACGTTGACGCAGTGCTGTGTCAACGTAAATCTAATTGGTAATTTATCTATGACTCGTGTCTAAAAGGCCCAATCTCACATTCGTGGTTCACAGGCACTTTTTGTTGCCCATTCTTGTTTTAAAAATAGTGTATAAATTTAAAAACCCAATGTTTTTCAAAATTTTCCCGCAGTTCTTTTGTAATCAATTCAGAAAAAACCCTAGCAAAAATTACTGGATAAATCATATTTTTTAAATCAAAACAAAATTTAATTTTCAACAAGATATAGGAGTACATATAAGCGATGCTTTTAAAAATGTATTTCATTTTTGTAATGATTAATTTTCTTTCCACTAATTTGATTTTTTTCTGCAATATAGGCATTAGGCACATAAAGCGTTAATACAGTGATCCACATTATATGTATTTTAATAGGTCAGTTAATACGAAGTACTTATGCACCTATAGAAATAAAATACTCCACTCGAATTTTTATTAACAATTTTAAAACAAAGCCACAATTTTATCGCTTAGTTCAAACAGCGAAGAGAAACAATAGCAATCAAATAGTCGGTAGATAGGTGGGAGGCGCTGGGTTTGTATGGGTACCAAACGTTTTCTAAGTGTGTCGAGTAACGAGAATCGGAGGATATATTATACGCAATGAGTTTTCTGCTAGGCGTTGCATAATATTATAATATAAATAATATGATAATGAGAATAATATCATGTGCCGATATGTACCTATCTATATACAGGCAATATGTATAATACAAATAAGCACGGTGCATCTATAATAACATAAAATACATGGTATAATTTTAGTTCAATGAACTGTGAGTAGGCGGGAAGGGTTTACTTTACAGAAAACGATACGGGAATCGGGCAGGGTGTTTGTATGCGTGTATTAAGTCGAGTTTCATTAACTCGAGTTTGAAGAGGAAATAAAAAAATGGAAAGAGTTATGAAAAACCAAGTTATGGAGATTTAGGTACCGTTGACATAATACACATTTTTATTACGCTATTATAACACTCGACTGTATAACGTGTTAAAGGATAAATATATTATTAATACTGTACACGAGACGTAGGTATAATAGTCTAACACGGCGGCGGATAGCGCCAAAACAATAAAACCGATATTGTGTGTTTGGTTATAGGTACATATTATATGCTTTAGGAAAAATCTTGTTCCCAGCACTCTCACACGCGCACGCACGGCGCATTATAATATTAACATACGTGTATATACACACTCACGAAATGTACGTACACACACAATATTATTATAATACCGCGAAGGATCTATATAATGACTGTAATGTTTTAACTAGGTGTATATATACTATGTGTGTGTGTGTGTGTGTGTGTGTGCGTATACTGTATATACATATTATTCACATGCGTCGGAGTCGTCGACGTCTCGTAAAGCGCGTTCGGCGGTACATACCGGTTTTTGGATGGCTCTTTTTACCTGAGCACAATTGGTAGGTTAGCCGGTGGTGGAGGTCGTTTTGAAACCACTTTGTCTATACGTGCCAACCTTAGATCATGATCCCACACCGACGCGCGCGCGCGCGCACGCGTGTGTGTGATACTGATATACTCGCACTGATATAATAATACGAGTGGTATGTGTGTGTGTGTGTGTGTGTGTGTGTGTGTGTGCATATATGTATATAACGTGTATGTATATTGTATACGCATATGCGGTCTGGGTGCCAACGCACTTGCGGCTCTCGTTCGGATAGTGACTGCGGCGGCGTGTGTGTGTATACGCCGAGTATATATTATAATACGTATGGGTATTGGGTAGGTACGTAAAAAGGCATTTATAGGTACTTGTATTTTATATATTGAATCCATACACATGTATATGTATACACGTGTGTGTGTGTGTGTGCACACGACTACACCTCGAACACGAGTCGATTTTATCGCGCAAACGAATTAATCGGTTTTTATATTTTTATATATATTGTACCATAATATGTTATACGTTATTAGAGGTATTATTATAGGTACCTATTATACCCACATAATAAATTACCACGCGCGTACGATACCAATAATGTTTTTTGATAAAAATATTGTGAGTCGCCGCGCCGCGTTGATGTCATCGCCGCATTAAATCTGCCGGCCGGTCTCGGCACACGGGTAGGTGTTCCTAAATTAATTCTTCTTTTGTGTGTAGAAAATAATGGAGTTGAATGTTTTCGGTTTTGATACCAACACAAATAGCTGTAATGAGTCGTGATCGATTAAATAGGTGTATGGTGCATACGATTCTGGTCGATATAATAGCCGTGTTCCGTCGTTACAACGTATCGCCGGGCCACGCGTCCGGCGGCGGCGGCGGCGGACTGAATGAAATATGTAGTCACTAAGACGCGTGTTCCTGACAATAATCAGTTTTCGTCTCGGCGCGGCGGCGGCGGCAGTATAATATGACGATCAAAGAACGTTTATAAAAACACGTCGCGTCGGTGACAAACACCGAGTATATCAATTACAGACTGTTTTTTAAATGTCATATCCTGCTTTTTACCGTATCTGAGAACTTTTTTCATTAAAATTATGTTCGCGTACATGTACACATCACACCCGTACACATATTGTACGCAAGTGAAACAAAATATGAGCATCGTTGTAATAAACATTACTCTACACTATAAATAATCCGCGTTTTTATGAAACTCAATTAGAAGAGGAATATGCATGCAAATAACGATTGCAGTTTTTAATAATGTAAATATTGACACTTTTTTTCAAAATGAAATAATTTTAAGTAGGTACCCATATTACTATATAATGTGTTAATTTATGAAATTACAATATTAATGACGTAGCTGCCTACGTTTATATTACCTGTATGGCTATATTATACCTCTTAATATTCTTGTACTTAGACAGTACAAATAAATATTTATATTTTGAACGAAGTCTGTAAGGATATCAGAATAAGTAGATGAACAATTATCACATGATACGTAATAATAATCATTTAAAATAAGTACATATTTTTACTTAGAAGAAAACCAAAAATTATGAAAAATTTATTTATGTTTAGGTATTCAGTAATGTTATAATTTAAAGTGTAGCATTGCTCATATATATATGTATGATCAAATTATCTTCTATAAAAATATCTTCATGAATAATATTTATTATAAGTATTGGTATACATAGTTAAGCTGTAAAATAAAATATTAAAATGAGGTAAAATATGTATTATAATATAATATATTGTTTACCATTTCCCTTTATATTGCTTATCATGGTGGTCATTTATGAAAATATATATTAATATTAGAAAAATTCACAAAATAAAATTAATCTAACTCTTCAATAGGTACTTAAGTCAAATGCTCATTTAAAAATTTACCACAAAAGTAAATTAATTTTACAAAAATTATAAGTATAAAATTAACAAAAATATGTGTATACAGACGTTAAGTCTTAAGATTATGATAAGTAGGTACTTAAGCCCGGATAAAACCAGTAAATATCCGAGATTAACACGGTGAGTCTAACTGGATTTTAGTAGGTACACAAAGTAGGTATTACATGCAACTATTAGGTATAAATGAATAATCCATTTTAAATGGTTTAGGCTGATCAAAGTTTTAAATCTTAATGGACCGGTGCTTCCTCAACCAAGCGCTGAAAGCACGGACATTTAAATTTTGTTTTGTAAAATCATTTTACAACATTAAAAGTATACACATTTATTCTACCTATTTATTATGTAGGCATACCTTTATAATATGGTCATAATGCCATATATACGGCGTAATACTGGAATAGTTTGAAGCCGTACCTACATTTCTAACAATGCAGTACCTATTTGAGTACTCGACAATATTACAGTATTCAATTTTCATAAGAAATATATTTATGATTCAAGATGTTTTTTCTATGAGATATTGTACTCGTTACCTAATCTAAATTTTGTTTTATATGAATTTATAATCAAACAACTTTGAATACCCTTCACCACTGTTTAAATATAAAATGAAGTTGAATAATTTAATAATTACTTATTAGCTATCATGAAATGAAAATGTATATTTTGATAAATTATATTAAAATCTAGAGTCTAGTAGTAGTAGTAGTAGTACGAGTAGTAGTAGCAGTAGTAGTAGTAGTAGTAATAGTAATAGTAACCGAAACCCATTTTTGAATTACTTTTGATTCATACATTTATCAATAATGATTTAATTTTAATTTTAGTCAAAACTAGATTTAACAATAAAAGTCAGACTTGTATGGAATAGTAAAAAAAATGTAGACATAATTATTATAGGTAGTTTATTATCTTCATTTTAATCGGAACAAAAATAATGTACGAAATTCTAACTCTTAAATATTTGGTATAGGATATTTTGAATTCATTTCTGATTCAATCATATTTAATTTATTCCAACATGTATTGCTTGAATACTCAATGTCTGATTTATTTAGGCAAGTTTAGTGAGAAAAATTTCGATAAATCTATAAATCACGCGTTCTCATGTTAGTGATTCATTTTTAATTTGTTAAAAAAATGTATAAAATACATTCACCATTATTTAAAATTATAAATTATAAATAATTAGTGATACAAAATATTTTTTTTATGTCAGTTCCAATAATTTAGACGAATATTTTGGTAAACGGTCTCTTTGTACGGTCTATAGTTTAAAAAGCATAATATGGACACTTTGTATGGTCACGGGTACAATTATATACATATTTTGCAAAAATATTTAGAATGATAAAAAATATTCAAAAAACAAAATAATTAAAAAAATGTTGTTAAGATTGATGAGATTTAAACATTCTCTGGTCCAATTATATTTTTATATCAAATACATAATTAAAAAAAAAAAAAAAAAAGTGGTCAAATAGTCTATTCTAAATATTTCAAAACTACATGTGTGATAAATAAAATTCAAAAATTCGTAGTTCACTACTTAAAAAGAGGTCTGTTATAATACGGCGATAAGACATTTTTTGCACACGCCAGGTCTTGACGAAAGTCAATGACGTGTTGTCTAATACATACAAATAAGCACTATCTATCGTTCCATGGGCGTTCCATGCGTTTCCATGCACAATGTATAATATACGCGCGCGCGCGCGCGCGCGCGTGTGTGTGTGTGTGTGTATACATATATATGATTCGACGTTCCGTCTCCGTAAATGACTGCGTTTCATAAATATTTTACACGTGGGAGTTTAGCTATTAGCGAATTTCAAACGTATAGGTGTACGAGACACGTACACGTTATAATGGTCGTCCCGGGATGGAATTTAATAACGCTGCGCGGATTGAAATTCGGATAATTTATCATGCCTTTTTAGGCGACTTGAAATCATTGTTTTTTTTCTCTGCTAATCTTTCATCGCCGACTTATTATAATACAAGGACCGAGTCGTATTTTTTCGATCCACGTATCACGTATTACACGTCTGTCTGATGTGGGATCTATAAAACACAAAAGAAGCGAGTAGACTGCGTATAATACATATTCAGGGTGGTGTCTATATTGACGCGCAAACGTACCCACGTAGGTATACAAAGAGGAGGAAAAAAAAAACAACCGGAAAATGTTCACGGAATATTTATGTCAAACAAGTGTTACCCGTATAAATCATAGCTGAACAGTCATGTAGCCGACATAAATGTGAATAACGTACAATATAATAGGGTTTTCTTTTTTCTCGGCGGATCGCCAATGATCGATTGCACTTTGAGAGTTGACTATTATGTACGATTCTGTCTAATTTAGTGTGATTATAAAATAGCGAGGACACAGGTACACAATATAATAGTTGTCATTTTTGATATATCACTATTTGGCAAAGCACGCGTTATACATACACGTTCACACGCGTACAGCCACGTACGAAATTTAGACCTATTAATTTTTAGAACGATTTTTTTTTTCATTTCAGTTATTCGTGGACGGGGGAAAAATCCCGATTCCCGTTAACACCATTGTTGCGGAAACGTATGAATGTTTATTTTTTAATGTACCCATGCGGACTATGGGAATGTTTTTTTTTTGCCCGAAGATGTTATGACCGTAATTTCAAACCGATATATTGTTACGATATAGGTATCCAATATACGGCACCATTAAAGTGTATAGGTACTATACACGACTCACGCTCACACACTCACACGTATATAGACGTGTATAATATTATTATACATCCATAACGAAACGCGGAAGAAAAATTACATCGTAATAATATTGTATTCCTTTCAGACCTTTTGGGTTATATCCACAGGAGGTGGCTAATGGTGTTTGCTTTGATTCTGTTCGTAATCGTTTTACCTGGGCACTGACAATGTAGGCCGTGTATTTTACTACAGACGCCGTGAGCATATATTTTGTAATCCAATTCTAACAGAAAATCACGTCACTATAATACTTAATAGTTTGGCGCGTACGAAGTACCATCAATGAAACTGAACACGGTGTCGATAAATATTTGTACAATTTATTCGAATAGTTCACAAGCGATGATTTATATGGTACTCTGGAGGTGAATAAACGTGAGGTGGGGACATTAAATATGGACAATGAATCCCAGTTATAAAATGTATTGTTCTTTTCATATTATACGACATACAAGTTAAAAAAAAAAAAATAATAATAATAATAATAAAAGGTGTATCTTCTTAAACCCATTTACATATTTACTTATTGAGTTGATTGAATTATGTTTCATTCTTTACTTTTAAAAACAATGTGATTTTAATAAAATTTATTTACTATAATTTTGTATAGTCGTATAAGTTGATGTTACGTTAGTCAATTCGATAATTCGGAATGTGAAATCTTAAGTTTTGATTCGTCTTAAATAAGCCTTTATAATCATAAATGTCAATTTAAGTATGTATCTGTTGGTTAATTTTATTTTATTTATCGCATGAAAAATCATTAAATAAAAAATGATGAGTTTTAACTTATTGTGAACATAATTATCGAAATATTTGTCATCGGAGACGAAATATTTCAAATTATTTGACCCATGACTGCATTGAAGTCAATTAAGCCAAAGTTTTGTAAAATTATTTTCAGTCTACAACTTATAAAATTACACTCGATTGTATTCATAATTCAGATGGAAAGATCAGTACAAAAAAAAAAATACATATAATTACCTGCAACATTAATATAATATAATATAATATAATATAATAGCATTTATCCATTTGTATAATAATCTTAAAATTTCAGCACCAACAAATTAAACATACCGATTAAGCAAAAAATATAAACTATAATCGTCTAATACAAATTAATTATTTACATTATTAGTTAACATAGAAAACATTTATATAAATAAATCTTAAATAAATAAAATAATTAACTCAAATTAGGTAAAGTAATATAAAGTGTATGACTAGGCACAAGTGCCAAATAACATCGATAAAATTTTATTGTGAGGCACTTGAATTGGACTCAGAGGATTGAATTATGATTATTTTAACATATTAATATTAACATTACACAATTATTTTAGGAAGGAAAAATATTTTAGACAAAATTACTGTCTTCTTCGTGGAAGGATATTGGGCGGCCTTGTTGTTCCCGGACGAGTAACTGGTGAGCAGCAGAATCCATTTCTTCTTTAGTCATATTTAATGCTTCGCGTAATTCTTTTGATGTATTCTGGACAAACACTTCATCACAGTATTTGGCAAGACCCTGTTCCGCTAAAATCTATACCGGAAAAAGAGAAAAAAGAAACAAAATATTGATTGCTTGTTATGATTATTTCAAATTATAAAAAAATGTAAATATATTTATGATAAAAATAAATATATACGAACTGAATCCGAACAAATTTTATAAACGAATAGAATACAGCATACAGCTGGATAGGACTCATAAAACAATTTTTTGTCTTTCCCTTTTTACAAGCTTAATACTGCATATCTATACCAAACAATTACATGGGCATAGTTTAAAAGCGATTTATTATTTCTAATAACTATTTAATGTTCTATACTATTGCAATTTTCATCTGATTGAAGTCATAAAAATGATGATCGGTTTATTAAACTTTGATAAGAACCATAGACGAACCTAAAGGGCGTTTCGAGTGTTCCAAGGCACACATTGTGATTCATGTAAGTATGTGTAGGAGCCCATAATACTCATTTGAGGATTTCAAGTACGATAAGTATTCAGTATAAACAATTTTTAAATTTTAATTCTTTAATAGCTGCAAATTAACAATCGATATTTTCACGATAAAAATAATTAGTAAGAATACTTCGCTTAAATATTGAAATTTGAAATACAAATTTAAGAATAAAGATAATGGCATAATATTTCGTCATTTCATAAAAATTATCTACTGGATAAAATTATTTTATAAATTTATTTGTGTGAAAAAATAATTAAGTAGGTAATACATACATACAAATTTGGGATAGTTGAATTCTATGAAAATTAATTTAGATTTATTAATTACATGTATATTTTGTATAATGTATAGTATGAAAATTAACATTTAAACTAATAAGTATTAATCTTTTACATATGCATAATATTTAATATTATTCATTATATTATAAATTCATTATTTTTCAAATTTGAAGTATCTGTAAAAAATATGTATGTATGAGGCTTTTTGAAATACAGATGGCCTATTTTAGGCAAAGGCACACTCTGTTGTGAAATCCTAGATTCGTCTATGATAAAAACGATATTACGAAGACAAAAATGCAAATATTAATTTTTAATTATAAATATACTAATTCAGTACTCAACAAAGTTGGCATTCCTAAGCATTTTAAAGTATTTCAGCGCACTAACTACTTTCATCTATATTACTAATACAACATAAACATTTTTTAATTACTTATTTTTATACGTATTTAAATGTGGAAGGGCTTTTATATAGTAAACATATGCTTCGATTGTATTTAATGCTTCTGAACGCTGCTTTAAGTTTTTACTTCAGGTTCGTAAATGTACAGATTATTTAATATTTTTTACTATTCCCTATCGTTTAAATTCATATAATCTACGTGTTCATAATTAGTTTAAGTGAAATTCTGTTTCGTCCGTAAACAAATTGCAATGTATTTAGAATAGTATTCGCATGTACTAAAATGAATTGACAAAAAAAAACATCATTATGTACCTACTATATTTTATTCAATACTTTGAAAAATAAAAAGGTTTCATGAACTTTAATTGGTAAATGCCAAATGGCAAATAATATGTATATACCTGTTAATATTGAGTTAGAAAAAAATATTTTCCATAAACTAAATATATACTAAATGATATTTATAGTATGTTTATTAATTCAGGACGCAAGTGTATAGCCGTATGGGTACTACGTTACTCTCAAATATGTCAAATGTTACATACTCATCAACAGGCAAATGCGATGCAAGTAGTATTTTCCAAAAATGTATCACGTGAAACTTTATCTCAACAAGTTATAATGTTTTGAAATTATTCATTTAATACTAGGTATTACATATTTAAAAAACTCGCTCAAACTCCAACCACTCGAAATTTTAAATTTGACCGAAAAGTGAATTAGTGGTAAATGAGAAGATATAGTTTTAGGAGTAAATAATGGGTATTGCCTACTTAAAATACATTCGGACCCAATTCGTATATTCATTAAATATAGACAAAACGTAATGAATAGAATGATATTGGATAATGAATTTGCGTCTATAATTAATAATCGTATTTAATTAATAGAAAGAACAGAAAGACAGATTAAGTTAAAAATTAAAATTATTAAATTTTATTAATAACACTTGTTGTACAAAAGAAAAATTGTATGGTTTAATGATTTAAAACCATTTATTATCATATGTGATAATTGAAATTTAGATATAGTCACTTCTAAATTCATAAATCGTTGATAATTTCATTATTATGCATATAATAAGTGTGTACTAATTTTAAATACAAAATTAAAAATAAAGTATTTAAATTAAATAAATAAATAAATTTGTATTGAATCATTATTTGATTATAATTTAAACAAATGACATTATTGATGAAAATTATCAAAATATCATCTCATTGTTTTGTACACACATGAGTTAATAATCATTTTAAAATGTAAATACCCTTCCAACGAGGTTTTCTGCAGATCCTATTACTTCAGCTGCATTCAGTCTATCTTCTACGGGACTTCCAGGTACAGAATGTGATAACCTGGTTAAAGGGATGGCTCCGTTCATTTCGTCTTTACTACCTGTAAGAATGTTTCTTCCAGGATTGAGACTAATGCAAGTAGGGACGGACGGAAAGTAAAGGGTTTTTAAAGAATTATGTAAACAGAAAACTGTTTGATGAAATTATAAACTTAAAAACCGTTAAAAAAATTCTAAGTAACGTATTAAATTAATTTAAAAGAAAAAAAGAAACAAGAACGAATAGAAAATATGAAATAAATGTGAAGTAAATTTCATGTTCCAACTTTAAAATATTTTTAAAACAGAAATAATAAATTTAATAGACCGCTATTATATAATTAATACATTATTATCGTCGAAACAATAATTACCTATTTGCTTTATGGTATTAAAGATATATTAATGATCTAAACTATTACATTTATTAAAAACCCTTACTTTACTATATGTGTCAAATTAATATATAATTTGTTATTTTGTAAATTTAAAATCAAGCTACACGAAGCACAAAAAAAACGTCATTAGTGTACCTTTAAAATGAAATGAAGCGCGTTGTAAAATATGCACAGATCGTTGGTTATTATAGTCGTATAGCAATCTAGCAGTATTGCGTTTCCGCAATGGCACGTATACATTATCTTCACTGTAGTTCGATATGTTATCGTCAGTCTCGGGACTTCTGCTTAGCCAATCGTTATAAGGGTATCCTCTAATGGTAGCGTTTTAAATGAAAGCAACAAAAATATCAATGTTAGCGTCGCGTGCATCATATCACATTAATTGTTATATTATGTTCTGCATGTCGATTTTGTGCAAATATAATAATGATGAAGTTAACTATAGTTTTAAAGCTAAGAATGTTTTAGTCATAAATACATAATAATATTAATACCTATTAATATATAATATGTAAATAATACAAGCTGCTATATTACCGCACCTATCTACAGTAGAACACGACTCAATAGCAAAAACACATATTTATCTTGAAAATTGACGATTAAAAAAAGTGGTTTCAATGAGAAATACCTACAGTCATATTATTTTATCAACCGTTGTTTCTCTTCAAAACAAATTGAGAATGATTACACGATCAATTATGGTGAATAGTGTTAAAAATACAATATTTATACTTAACTGATGCTTATGAGTAAAACAGTTCGGATAACTTCAGAACGAAGTTGTTAATAGTGTAAAATTAACATCAAAAGCAGTTAAAATATAGTCGTTGCGTACTTACAAGTCTACGTTAAGTAAAAATCAAAATAGAATCACTTGCTTTGAGTTAAATGTCTGTTAATTTAATGTGATCCCTATAAAACAGCATTTTTCTTACCATTAAAATTACGCATTTGAACGGGTATACGTCTGAAATATACATACATATATAATCTTGCGTCATTTGTACATCATACTCATTATTTGTTTTGGCTAAAAGACAAAAGTGCCTTTGGTTAAGAGAATAAAGATTGTGTCCCGAACTTAATAGTATCTAGCAACATCGTATCATTGATATTCTTTATTTATAACGCGTTTTAGGTCCCAATCATTTATGTTTTAATTACAATTTATTCTAATTATTACAATTTTAGAATTGTAACAGCCCGGCATCGAAAATATTTGAATGTAATTTTTTTTTGTGAATTTATGGATGGTTTATTTTCGTATCAACAGTAAAATATAAAATTAATAATTATTGTATTACCTATATTTTTTCATTACTTTATTTCGACAAAGTCTATTATAAACTTGACATACAATTTAATTTTTCCAAATGTACGAGTCGCATCGAGTTTGAATCTTAAGAAACTGGATGAAACTATTGTTGTTTGATTTCTATCAAACTTTATTATGCAGTGATTACGATTCAATTTTATTTTTATTTTATATTTATGTGTATAATAAGTTATTTGAATTTTTCATTTTAGTTATTCATTACCTAGTTATTTCAATTATATTATAGTTTTAGATAATTCGATTAAAATTTATCAAACTATTGATAAATGACGTGTTTGAATATTTAAATTATTTTAAAATATGTTTAAAAGACACAATTCCTATTAAAGATATCTATTCCTATTGTAATTATAATTTACAGCGTTGTAAAAAGTAATTTAAACATTATTTGTGTGAATACTTATACATACAATAGTCTTAAATAATTAATTTAAAATTGTTTATTTTTTTTTTTTTATTGAACGATTACTCTATGTGCGTTAAATAATTTTGAATTGTAAGTAAATAACTTAGAATAATAGGTGACTATTAAACTAATTAAACGATTTATTTTAATCATATTAAACTGAACACATAGATGAAAAATATTTATTTTACTCTATATTTTAATTTTATGTTACTTATTGATAAAATTAATCCAATAAATGATAATGAAGTAAACAATACAAATATTTTATACTACCTATATGCGTACTGAATTATTAGAAATTCATTTTTTGTTAAAAATTAAATTATGTAAATAATGTTTAATGATTTAAGTCTCTACAACAATTTATGAATGATTTCACAAGAAAACCATCACAACACTGGCAATTATTATATTACAAATAATAAACTTTATAATCTTTACAAATTGTATTATAAAATTGTACTCATTTATAAATTTGATTAAAATGTTTACCTATGAAGTGAAACAGATCCATTTTGAATTTTGGTATCCCGCTGTTCTTTTGAGTACTTGTTTGGTAAATAATCTACTTCGATTGAGCTTGACGGAGATAGCTAAAGTGGAAGAACCCATGGGTAATTATATTTTTTTATACATTTTATAGCAACTTAAACATGATATTTATAATATTTAAACATTATGAGAAATACCTTTGTCACATTTCTTCCTGATACTTGTAAGTAATTTTTCTGAAAAATGCATAATTTCTGTCATATTATAAAATAACTACGAGTATGTACGTTATGTATTATGGTTATCTTAAAAACAAAAACAATTTGGACTAAATTAAACACGGTGAGTCGACAAAATTTTTAGTTAACATACTATCGATTAGTTTTTAGTCATTCAATTACAATGTATAATATAATATTTTTGTTTATATGATTTTATCAAAATATTTTATAAAAACAAATATCAATATATGCACTATGTGCTTATAACATTTAAAAATAATTTTTTATTTGAAAATGTGTACTACACTGCAGTTTTACGCTGATAAAACTTAAAATCTATTGTTGCGATTCTTGCGTATAATATTATGGACTATGGTACATATCAGGTATTATTAATTATTTAGAAAAAACTCCTTTGGAATAATTATAAATAGATTTATATAACCTATATTTTAATGATAAGTTCATTCTGCATACGTGGTTTTCAACTTATGTGTATAGGTATGCGATCCAAAAGAGATAACAAATATGAAATTGTTAAATAGTTATGTGTAAGTAAATTATTGATTTATATGTGGTGGAATTAGTGTTATCTCATGGTGTAGCAATTCATAACAACCTTTAAAAAATTATTTAAACAATGAAAGACAATAAACAGTACCTACCTAGTAATATAATGTTTTTATAAAATAATACTAAAACACAATTATGTTTTTTGTAAAGTAAAAATTATAAACGTTTATTCTTATATGATATGTTATTGAATCATGTTAATTTTTTTTATTACGATTAGTATTTGATCTGTCGTAATTTGTATTCGAAATACAACTTAATAGTTAGTTTGAGTTTCAATTTTTACTAAGACGAATGGAAAGAAAATGTGTAATAAACTTTTTATTTCTTTATTTAAAATATTTATATTAAACATTTGTGTAATATATTAGTATTAATAATTTGTAACCAATGAATACAAAGGACAATTTTTCCAAAAATGAATTAACAAAATTTATGAATGTTTTTTAATATTAACTCATTAACAATGAGTTTTTCAATTATTTTATTAACATATTATGTCTAAAAGTGTGCGGAAATCTTTAAATTTATTCTAAGAGTTGTACAAGGTACTTAATCAAAAATAGTAAATACCTATTTAATTTTTACTTGTTATCTATTATTTTTGTGTGTTTCGAAAACATCGATTATGATCGTATACTAAAAATTTAGTGTTATAAACATTCTACGCACGCTGTAGACTTATTAATATTTAATTAGTTACGTTAATAAAAACAGCATAATTAGTCGCGTTTAAATTACATATATATCCATTCCAAATGCAAATATCAAGCACTTTCAACTATACAGTGATTAAGAATTATATTAAGCTTATTAAACTGGCATGAGTTATTTTTAAATACATTGTTAATAATATTATAGCCACTACTTCAGGACCTAACTTACTAATTGCAAGTCAGCCTAAAAATTAAGCTACGCGCAAATATGTAGTAATTATAGGTAAATATAACAATATCAAAACGTTTAGTTTTCTATTGAGCTTTCTCAAAAACTTGAATTTCAGTTTATCAAGTACGTAGCTTACATGCTTCTTTTTCGAATGAGTATTGCTTACTCTAAATGACCGTCTCAAACTGCCCGTCCTACGTCTCATTGATGACCAAACGCTGCCAAAGAGCGAGTGATTTCTCTTCAAATTTATAAACGGTTTAAGAACTTGTGTTTTTTTGTTGATAAAATAAATAAACAATAATAAATACCCTGTGTGACGGTTCAGGATTATCATCGATAAGTTCATCGAGATTTCCAGATATAGCTCTTTTGATTTCAGGACCCGCATCGTGTAAGGTTCGTAAACCAGCCTATGCAAATTTATTAATACAGTATGCGAAACAATTGCGCATTTGCTATGGTGATATTTACTTGCAGAGTAACAGTGTTTCTCGCTTCTTTGTCACCTTCTTTCAATTCTTGTTCTTTTCTTTTTTTAAACCGCCGGAAATAATCTTGAATTAAGAATGTCGCGTAGAATTTACCCACGGTCACTTCATCGTCAACTGTAACATAATCCACGTAGTAAATAATACACAACGAGTTATTTTACAACGTAACGAAAATGAAATAAAAATACCTCCTGGAGGTGGCACAACTTGGTCCAGGAGTTTCGGACTGGTTCGTTTCCAAATTTTTTTAATAACAGCTCTTAATTCTGCGTTCGCATCGTCGATGTTACCCTCAGATTTTATGTGTAATGACGTACGGACAACGGCGAATAAAGTTGCGTTAAATAATACTGTCCCATCACTATTTAAAGGCATGTTCATTGAAACCAGTCTCTAAAAATATTGTTTTCACTATTTAATTTTTATGAAATATTATTATGACATTTTTTTAAATCAACGGTGAAAAATTAGCAGTAGTGTTTTTAGCTACGTGAAGGAGTAACAATTTTCTCTTAACACGGAAAAGGGCGTATGACTTCCTTTGTTCACATTTGATTCTAATATTAAAAAACATTTCATAAAATTACACATAGGTAATTTAAATATTAAACTCATATATTCCTCATTATCGGTTGCTATAAATTTTAGTATCGAATTATATTTACCTACGCGATATTCCACCAATATACCAACCGATTTATTTATTGCGCACTTATTGTAAGTACCTTAACCTACCGATTATCAATTTTATATTAAAAGCAAACAGGAGAAAGCCCACCCAGCGAGTGTTCTGAATTCCTGGTTTCTAAGCTTATATTTAAAAATAATAAAATACAATATAAAAGAATTGTTGAAAGTAAATACTAGGAAAAAAAAATAGAGAGGATTAATTTTTTTTTAATTTTCAAAATGTTGTTTGATTTTATTATTTGCTATTTGCATTTTTATTATTGACCAAATATTTGAAGAGTTAATATAATTTAAAATGTAGGGTAGTAGAGTACTTAGGTAAGTACATTTTTGTGAGTTACTTTTCCACTCTACTACTCTAAACTATTAACGTTTATATCTATTGAATTACTGATCCATTAATAAAATCGTTTTACATTGGAGAATATTTATTCTAGTGAGTAATTGATTTTGCATGCATATGTACTTCGTTAAATTTATAGAATTGTAGCCCTAAAATATCTACCCTAAATACATCACTGATAATTATTTGATTGAACACTGAAAAAAAAAAAATTGAAAACCAATAGACTTACCTTACACGCAACGCGGTGTGGACAAAGTTTACCAAATCCTAGAGGGGGTGAAATCTTTCTCAAAAGTGTTACCACGTCCAGATGCTTGATTCTACCTTTAGCATCTGGATCATATTCACTCCAAAGTCTTATAAATTCATCTAAATGATGCGGTCCCAGTATGGACCAATCTCTAGTCAGATAATCAAAATTATCCATGATGACGGCGACGAACAAGTTGATGATTAGAAACGAACACAGCACATAAAACGAAATAAAATACGGAAAAGCGAAATCAGAGCCGCAACAGTTATCCTCCGTTTTATCTGCACCATCATCACAGAACACTTCGTTGGGTCGATAAGCGCATGACATCATGATATCTTGCCAAGCTTCGCCTGTAAAAATAATTAATACTCACAGTTCACTGTACGTCGTACAAATAAAATTAATGATCGATTTACCGGTAGCCGAACGAAACAAAATGAGCACGGCCTGCGGAAATGTTTGGAAATGATTATTTCTATTGATCGCGGAGCCTTCCGAGTTTTTCCCTATTCTTCCGAAGATCTGTAACGAAGGATTTTTTTTCACAGGTTCTGTAGGAATAGGTTAAAATTAGTAATATATAATATAAATTTACCTGCATTCCAATGACTGCGTATATGAAGAACAACATGACAATCAATAACGCTACGTACGGGAGAGCTTGAAAAGATTTGATAAATGTCCACAATAATGTTCTAATACCGTCGCCTCGACTTAATAATTTAACAAGACGCATAACTCGAAAGAGTCGAAAAAAGTTTATCGAAAGTTTTCTCTCTTTTTTCTTCGGTGCTGGAGCACTAATGTCAGCAGGCTAGTAATGATAATCGTAGAATTAAAAGAGAAGTAATAAATAGAAAACAAAACAAAACACACGAATACATACCGATAAGTTTTCAACAACAATATCTATGAAACTTCCAAGTACAATGATGAAGTCGAAAACGTTCCACGCATCCCCGAAATAATTCTGGAAATACATTTTAGTTTATTATTACCATTTAGCGTTGTTTTTAAAGTCATGAAAATATTGAATCAAGTTAATTTTTTTTTTATTTAACATTTTTGGGTAAAAATAAAAATATTTCTTTGGCGTGATTAAAAAGTGATGCGAGAATACTTAATTCAAAAACAGATATCGGCTGTACTTTGTATGATGTAAGTAGTAAGTATTATTACAATTTTTTTTCTAATTACTATTTTAAAATTATTATATAATGCATATATAGTATAGGTGTACATGTGAAATATATAGATTGTTAAAACTATTATTATTACTTAATTTTATGACATCAATAATATTATGTTATTATACTTAATTTAATGTGATATTAAATATTATTTTATAAAATACAAATAGTAGGTACCTCCGCATCTGGTAGACCAAGTAAATCTAGTCTGAGATGTAATTAAGTTAAATATGTATAGAGGAGAAAGCCATTCCAATTAAGTACTTATTAATAAATGCATTGATTCAATTAAAAAAACATATTTAAAAACAAATAATGAATTATTTTGATATGAAGTTTATATATTAGTTTACTAAATTATTGAATCAGTACCTACTTATTTTTAAATTGTTCAAGTAAGATCAAAAACATCGTAATGTAGCATAACATTAAGATAATATTTATAACTATATACTTAATAAATGACGGGAATAACATAAAAAATACAGACATTTGGAATGAGTATAATATACTAAGTATTATATAGAATCGATAATGTTTAGAATTAAATATTTCAGGGATTTGTTGTAATGCATACATATATACTCCAAAGTAGTCAGTTTTGTTAAATAAATGAATAATAATTTAATGTAGGCGTACCTTAAATCGAAAAGCTGCAAGCTTGAAAACGAATTCTAAAGCAAACACCGCAGTGAAAAATAAATTTAACATATCCAATATGCTGTCATAATATTGCGGTTGTTTGTAGAATTTCATAGCGAGTGTGATGGTATTGACCATAATTAGAACAAATATTGTGTATTCAAACGGCTGAGACGTCACGAACCACCATACTTTGTATTGACATCGATGTTTAGGTATATATCGACGGACAGGTTTGGCTTTCAACGCAAATGCTATACAGTTTCTCTGAACAAATTCGAATTTTAACACATGAAATATGAATTAATTATGATATGAGGTATTCGATGAAATGCCCTATTTACTTGATTTTTATCTAATTCGCAGTTTTTGTACTCTTGTTCTCCTTCATTTTGAAACGTTACAATAACGAAACCAACAAATATATTCACCATGAAAAATGCTATAATAATTATGTATATGATATAATACGCTGCGACAATCGGCCTGTAATTGTGAATTGGTCCCTTTTCTTCTTCATTAGAATCAATCGATCTGTGTAAAAGTCTGTAATATCATCAGATGTATTATAATCATTGAACATGTCTGATTAATTGTGGCTAAAATAAACATTCTCTTACGAAGGCCATCCTTCAAAAGTTGAAACGGTGAACAGAGTAAGCATAGCTTTGGCTACATCGTCAAAATGAAATGAATTCCGTTCCCATTTTCTCGCTTCTTTTTTAGGAGTATCGACATCACCGTGATCAAATGTTAGATACAAGCCTCTTTAAAATAAAAACAAATAAAATAATAACAAATTGTAGTAGTTAATGTTGATAGATATAAATATTGTAATACCTAGTAATAATACTAATTATCATAAAACTATTATGAAAGTGATGTCTATAATAATAATAACGCATAATTCATTAGATATAAACAAAAATATTTTAAATCTTTAAAAATAATATACTAACTGGCATTCAAATTCTGTAGTTTTGGAAAGATCATTGCAAGTAAAGAATTTTCCCTAAAATCATACATAAACATTTTTTAACATTTCGTTCATATAAAAGCTTTAGGTATAGAAAACACGCAGTTTTAATTGAAAATAAAGGAATTCAATATGAGTATCGATAGTTCCATACAAAATTTAATGTTAGCATGCAATCAAAAAAAAAAAAAGACTAGGTATCAACAATTTTCAAGGTATAAGAACATGCGATTAGTCTCACTGGTAAAAGGATAACATAAGTATTACATATATAAGTTGTGTATCATATTTTACTTCATAACCATCGTAGTTCAATCTTAAAGTTATTAATTATTATTAACATTCGTTGAATGCTTTATTAAATTGTTAAAAATCTAAATAATTATTTATCATTTCATTTTACAATTTCGGTACAGACAGCAATGCAAATCTTAAATTTTCAACATCTTAAACGTTTTAAATAAACTAACTAAATAATTAGACTTTGACAAAACAAAGTTACTACATTTTAACAAATAATCTATGGGCGATACACATAATGTTTGTGTAGTTGAACCCTCATTCTTTGTTGCAACGTTACCTTAGGTCCAGTTAACACAAATTACGTTTAAGAACACAGTTACTGTATTCTAATTTGACATTTCATAGTTTAATACAGTGACGCAAAATCAAACATATTTGTCGACAGTAATGTTACATATAAATGATCAAACATTTTAAGTAAGCAAATAATTGCCCTTCTAGAAGTGGCTTGCTCCCTAATTCATTCTACACGATATTAAAATTTACAATGTAGGTATACATAAAACATAAGTGGTAAACAGACCAATTAAACTACAGTGAATTTGTACCATTACTAGGTACAAAATCAACTGAGATATCAAAATAGCGTGTAAAAAATGTTATTAAAATAACATAAAAATGTGCACAAAATATAATCATGCACTAAATTTAAAAAAATACATGATCAATTCATATTCACAAATTTATTTTTATATTTGAACTGAATTTTTATTAATTTAAAAAGTAATTACAAAATATTGTTTTGTCTGTTAGGCAAAAGTATGAATTTGAAAAATATATCAATATCCAAGAAAAATATGAAGTGATTTATTAATAATCAATAAGTAAGATAAATATCAGATATAATTATATTTCTTTTCAAATTTACAGAAATCATAAAGATTTAAAGAAAAATCATTTAATCATTTAATAATTAACTATTGTATTATTTAAATAAAATAAATTAAAACACTTTTGCCTTTCAGTTGTCCATAAAAAATGTTGCAAATTATATAAATATTAGCTATTAAAAATGCATAAATTAACTAAACTACATATACAATAAATAAAACTACAATATAAATTAAATCTAATATAACCGGTAGTAGGTTATAGTAGGTATATAATATGTTATAGTAAATTTTTATACAAAATAAATTTATTTTACTGTTTCTAAGAACAAAATAATTAAAACTTTAATAACTTCTGCAGAATATACTATTTGTATAAGAAAGCTATAAATTTACCTTAAAAAGCTGAACTCCTATGACAGCAAACATGAACTGTAGTAAATATGTAACCAGCATGATATTTCCGATAGTCTTAATTGCAACTATCACGCATTTCACTACATACTATAAAAAATGAAAACTATGAAATAAATTTAAAGAAACTTGTTGCCCAACATGTACCGTTGATATTACTTTGTCAATATCACAATTCATAAGTTAAATATTCTGAAAATTGTCTTTGGTCAAGCTATTAAAATTATAAAATTAAAAATTGACAATCACCATCATTTTATAAAAGGATATTCCATTTGAATAGAGTGAAAACTACTTTCATAAACGCTTCAAAAAAAAATTAAAAATAAATAATTATTTAGCAAATTGAAGTAAGTTTGTTTATAATCAATGTAATTAAAATATATATGTGTATAAATACATATCATCAAAATTTTCATTATATAATCTAGACTATTTAATATTAGGTATCTTAGGTTATGAATAATTTAATAGTTGAAGTGATTATGTTTGAAAATCTTTAGATTTAATACTTGAAAAAAAAACTAAAACAAAAACTGAACGTATGATATTTTTTTTAAATAAATTATTTTCAAAATTATCAAGTTAATATATTTAAAAAAATTTTAAATGTAGTTAAGGATCATATTTTTAACTATGGAACATCCTCTTATTAATACAAAACTATTCTTATGTTTAAATACAATAAAATATTAAAAATGTGTACAATGTGATTTCAAATACTTAAACTAAAAAAGTGTTGTAACAAATCTGATTTTAATGTCAATATGCGAGAGAAAAATACGTAATTATTGAATTTTATAACTTATTAAAATTTAGCGTATTAGTTATATTACAATTGAGTTTTATAATTATTACGCATTTAAAAAAACTGAATCAATATTTCATATAATACTAAATATTTTTTCATAATATGTATTGTAACTCCGACATATCAGTGCTCATTATATTTACACATTACTATAACAATTGATAGTTTGGTAATGATTGGATTATTAATTTTTTTTTTTTTTTTAATGAACAATTAAAAGAATACACTTAGATTTTAAATATAAGATACATTTTTATTAATTTTATTACCATTTATCTATCTTTTCCGATTTAAAACTGATCTTCTTTATAAATAATTTTCAATTAAAATACAGGTAATAAAATATAGTCATGTAATAAATTATACATTTTTTCCGTATGTCTAAGTAGAAAAAAAAATAGATTTTTGCACCTAGAGACAAATATGCGAAAAACGCAACTTCTCATACATTTACGTACACTTTGTAGCTAAATACAAAATCACGAAAACCAACACAAAAATATTTAACAATTTTACTTAAAAACTAGGTATGTATAATATAACAATACAATAGTTAAAACATTTCACAAGTCAACGTAAAATTACATTTTTATGCGATAGTACCAATTAAAATAAATTGCTTATAATGTTCGTATAGACGTATTTTAAAATATCTCATCTCCCATGGCAGGTATACGTATAGTGTCAATAGGTATAATTAATAATATCATTCATTTTGTTTGACATTTTTAAAATATTTATTAATGTATGATTTTAATATCGTGTAGATAATATTAATTATTAATAGCAAGGCTTCGTGGTTTATATATAAAAAAAAAACACAACAATTCTACATTAAAAACCAATTTATACCGGAACAATCTTGGTAGATTGTCAAATATATAATTTAAACGAACATCAATTTCATTGTTAGGAGGTTGTAAATGTTACGACGTCAATTTCGTTAATAATTTAATTGAAAAGTTATTTCGGGTTAAATCTGTGTCAGAAAAGATCATTAGATAAAACAAAAAAAAAAAAAATAAATAAATAAATAAACAAAAATATATAATGTGTCAATTACGAGGAATCACATTTGGGTACGCATACTCCTTTGATAGGCCGTACCTTAAATAATTGAACTCCGATTACAGCGAACATGAACTGAAGGAGGCATGTGACCAGCACAATGTTTCCGATGGTTTTAACCGCTACAATGACACACTGCACTACATGCTAAACATTGGTATAATTTTATTTATCACAAATAATTGTAAATTACTTAAGGCGCAAATATATCGGGTGGATAAACAAGAAGTCAGTAGTCTAAGGTTTTCCACTAACATAATATGATCCGTTGTTTTTTGAAACGTATCTAAGTAGGCATATTCATGACGTAATGTCTATTATTTTAACCGTTATAACAAGTTTTCATAGTTAATCCAACGAATGCGATGACACTTCAAAGTTGGAAAAAATTTACATTAACAATACTAGAATTTTAAAGATTTTTAGTTATTTTTTGTAAAAAAAAAAAAAAAAAAATTGGAAACATTTTGTTCTTTTTGGTAAATGTTGACCACTCTTAAAAAATTTTCCGGGGACGTAAATCAGTTTAAAATTAATGATACACGAAATGCGTGAATCTAAATAGTAATTTAAGATGTTTTACATTGTTATAAGATATTTTCCAAACTTATGTATTCATTATTCAAGTATTCTATATTGGATATGGTTATTATTTTTTAATTACCACAGTATTATAATATGTATTGCTAGTTTGAAAATAGTTTATGATATTTCCAGTTGATCACTAATAATCTTGAAAGTTGTCATACAATATCTATACCTATCGCTTATTTACTATTTAGAATAGAGTGCATAGTACGTTTCTCGAGTAGTTAATAATACAATTTCAAACAGTTGAATTAACAAGTAATCCATCCCAAATATTTTCGTAACTGGTGTTTAACGCTTTATTTTACACAGTTACCAATTATTAGGTAGAATTAGGTAAATTATAAAACCGTATTTATCATTTCTAATTACATACAAAAATACTAAAACTGATTCAGTTCATATAAATATGAAACTACACAGTCCAGTGACTCAACTTTAGTCAAGATAAATATTTCTGAAATGAATAGATTCGACAATACTTTCTACGAAATGAAATTCTTATTTTAATCATAGAGCAAATAAAAATTATTAACAACGAATTGTGAGTGTTAATTATTATGACGTAGGTGTGTCATTGATAACTGATTTCACATTACCAATATTATATAATGAGCACTGTAGAGGGTAGGTACAAATGATTGAAAACGGATTTCTATCACACTGGTGTTTAAATCAAGTACCGCATAAAACATTTGTTTTATAACTGAATGTATTTTTATAGTTGGAATATTCTCATAATGGGTACCTAGGTACTATTATTTCGGAGAAATTACAAATGAACTCATAAATTATCAAAATTATATCTTACTGTATGATGAGGATTAAAGAAGAATGCAATTATCATACTTGAAAATGAATTGATATGAAAATGAATTGGTCTGGTATTTAAAAAAAATTTTTTTAATGAAAATGTATTAACATAATAATTGTTTTATTTAGAAGAAAATAAATATAATTAATAGTTCACTGATTTAAACTGCAGGAAACAATTAACTTCTCATTGAATATTTGAATGAGATTTTAATTTAGTATTAATATATACACTAACAACATAATTCCACTGTAATTTTTTTTTTTTTGTATTAGTAAAATATAGTTTTAAGCGAACTTGACATATTGTTTTTACGTATCATAAATTATGTAGAACATAAGTTAGTAAATTTCCATTATTTTATTACTACACACTGTAATAATTGATCAAGTACAATATATGTTTATTGTTAGGATGATTTATCAAATGTGTATTATTTGAGAGTGAGATATTTAGTACTTCATCTTACGTAACTATAAACTTATACATCTAAAATCTACACGTATGTGTATTGTTCAATGTTAGTGTAAATATGAAAATTAATACAAAATGTACTTTTTTTGATTGGACAAACATTATATTTTGTAATTTGATTTATTTAAAAAATATCTCTGTTACATACACTTAAATACTTTCTAATAAGATTATGCCTGCACCAAGCACTTGAGAGTGTATAACCCGTTAGGATAATTATTACCTAATTTTGATAATACTACTCATACTAAATTTAAATAAAAAAACTTAACTACACACAAGATATAATTTAAACTAACTATATTAATTGATATATTTTCAAAAACATAATTATATGTTATTCATTTACACGAACATATACATAGTAAATAAGCAAAAACACTTTATAAATCTATAAAATACATAACATATAGTCTTCAATAAAATTATGAAACACTTACTACCGTAGTTTAAAATTTTATCAAAAATAATAGTAAAAAAATTGTATCCTGTTTAATAACTCTGGAATATTGATTTTTTATAAAAATCGTTTTTAGCAAAATAAATGATAGTAAAGTATATTTTAGAAGACTAAGTGAAATTAATTATGAAATGACTCAATTAATGGATATTTTGTACTTACTTTAAGTCCTTTTGCTCTATTAATAGCACGTAAAGGCCTGAGTACTCGTAATACTCTTAGGACTTTTACTAATGACATTGGTCCAGCGCTAAAATTTTGGGTACTATCATTTTAAAATAATATTTACTGTTCATCCAATTTCAAATTACAAACCTTGCCATTTTAGAAAAAACTGTCAACAATGAAACAGCAACAACTAAAAGATCCAACAGATTGAAAAATGATCGACAAAATGCTCCATCATGCATAACAAAGCCATATGATATTATTTTAAAAATTATTTCAAAAGTGAAAACTGCCGTGAAGAAATGATCAAACTTTTTTAAAACCTAAGAAAAAGATAATAGTAATTTAATGCAACTATAAATATAATGCTATTTTTTATGTAAATGGTTTTTTATTTACGTTATTTCTATCTGAATCTGTTTTCAACGGATCTTCTGCAGCTAATAATGCCGATGAAACCATAATACACACTAATATAAAATTACTGAAGTAAGTATGATTGCAAAACCAATGACAGAACGTCCGTACCCTAGACAGATTATAACAATATTTCATTCTTATTTAATATATTGAGTGAAAACAATTATTGTTCTCCATATAGTGGGATTTCTGCCATATCAGGCATGTTGTATTATTTTAGATAGTGAATGTTTGTGTTATAAATTCATAACAATATTTAAATGTTTTAAATTTACAATCAGCAACATTAATTTTTATAGAATTTAATGATGTGATTTTAAGACACATATTCACCAAAATTGATGTATTAAATAAATATTTAAAATACTATTTTCATGTATAAATATCAAATATAAGTAGTTGTATAAAATTAGTGCCCTTAGCTTTGCACTCGACCCACTCAGCTTTTACTAATCTTAAATCATTTAGTGAAACCTACACAAAACATATTATATAATATATTACATATTATATGATATTGGTTAAAAACCAATGTTACAACCAAAAGTCATAACAAATATATTCGATGAAAAACATTGTCACTTTTTCAAATTAATTTTAAGCGAAGTACGTAAAAACAATTATCTAAGCCAGGGGTCGGCAATTGATTTCTATAACGGTCCAGATAATTTGAAAACAAATTTTTGAGGGCCAGAAAAACTTAAATATTAGTTAGATAATAATCAATGTATTTATTTTCGTATTAAATCATAGTTTAAGATAATTAATGTATTCGCTATCGTAATCTCCAATTACCTACGTCATAACAAACGGATCAAATATCTAAATTCTATACGGAATTCTAAAGTGTGCGGAAAACCGACGTCTAAGAAAAATATTTTCGGCGGTCCAGTTATTTCCTCTCCGAGGGCCGGATTTGGCCCGCGGGCCGCCTATTGCCGACCCATGATCTAAGCTATGTTCAAAAAGAAATGAAAATTTTCATTTTTAGTGAAACCATATAACGATTGCAATTTAACTTATCACTTTAAAAAAATGTACGTTTTTCATTAAAATATATTTTCTAGGTATAAAAAATGGTTATGGTTTTGAAATTAATATATTACTACCTTCGTTAAACCAAAAAAATATTGTTAAGGTTCAAAATTAAAGTAATATGTCATTCTAATTTATACTAATGCTTTAAATATGTTGAATTAATCATAATGTTGAATTATTGTATTTGTATTGTTAGGTACCGTGTTTACTTGAACGTGAAATATCATATACGTTATATCATATAACGCTCCCACAAAAACCCTGTAAGGATGGAGGTATCCAGAAGGAGTCGCTCTATTTACTCCAAGTGATAATAATTACTTACCTACTAGTTGGTGAAAATATAAAAAATGAAGATGCTGGTGGAATAGGCATTCCTTTATTTGCATTGTTGAATTCTGACATTCGACGAGCACGACTATCTTCATTTTCTTCGTCTTCTGTGATAAATCCTTGTTATTATTATTATTATTATTATTATTATTATTATTATTATTATTATTATTATTAATTATAACGTCTACATTGAAAATATGATTTCTTTGTCCTACCTTGATTTTCATTATGCTCAAAATCAGATCCTTCCTCTAAATCAATTTTTATAGTACTGTCAAATTCATAATCTTTTCTTGACGAACTAAATAAAAACAAATAATCGTATCTTGATGAGAAAAATCGCCAAAAAAAAATTGAAGTACTTACCATTCGTCTGAAAGTTCTTCTTCAGCTGATATTCCTTCAGAATTTTCATCTTGATATTCATTCTCTCTTTCCCTCGATTGACTATTGCTCCGTGACTTTTGTTGGTTTTCTGGTTGCTACATTTTTACAAAAATAATTTGATGAAACGTATGGATTGCGAAGTATTTCAAAAACTCACTTCTTCTTCTTCTTTGTCGATTGCAGTTAAAGATTCTGCGTCGGCTAAATTATCGACAGCGATGGCCAAGAAAACGTTTAACAATATATCTGATATATTACGTGGATAAGGTATTTCGTATCAAAAAAATTGTTATTTATTATAATAACCCGATAACTGTATTAACATATAGACAATATATGAGCACATAAATTATTCAGTTTGATTATAGGAAATAATTGATAGTAAATTCAGTATTATAAACCCAGAATGGCTACGTGCACTAAACTATTTATTCAATAATTTTATGTTTAAGAAAAAGTTATCACCAGAGAAGATATTATACATTTATATCATGAACATAGGCACGAATTTGTATGTAATAAGTAATTACTAGTATAAATGTTTAATTTTAAAATTGTAAATTTAAAAAAGATTGAGATATTCAATACACGATAGCAATATTTTTAATTGAAACTGATGTTTTTGTTAAAGGATACAGTTACCGCATATAAACAGTATAATGAAGTATATGCAAGCTAAAATACCCGACGACGATACGCCATTGTACGCTTTTATTCCGTTGTACATCACAACATTCCAATCTTCACCGGTTAATATCTGGTTAAAAATACAATATTAAAAACGTTGAGTTCATAATTAAAATATAATCGAAGTAAGTCAGTCTGTCAATGGTTCAATTTATTTAAGACTCTTAGTTCTATATAAAATAGGTACGTCTTGTAGTTTATTATAATTGCATACGTATGTGTTTAAAATTCGTAACGAAATATGAATAATAAAACAATTTTCAATGCAAACCATTTTCAAATACTCCCGATGATTTCCTGATGAAAATATTTAATTGTAAAATAAGTTGTAGGCGTGTCACGCCTGTAGGCTGTAGGCTTATCATACATAAATTAAATTGTAACTAATATATAAAATAAAGGATTAAAATTTAAAAGTAATAAACTATGATGTAGAAAATAAATTATGCTGGTTTAACAACTTAGTATTCGATGTTAAATTTTACGTTTAATATTTGTCGGTACAATGAGTAGTTTAAAAAAAATAATTGTAAGAAACTGGTACAGTTATTGTTAAAAAAATATATGATTATAATGTCAAAACAATGCTTATTTACTATCAAAATTTCTGTGAAAATCTGACTCTTCAGATATTATTAATTTTTAGATCTGAATAAATTCACCTACTAATTTTTAACTCAAAATATAATAATTTATTTTATAGAATATTATGCTTGTGGTAGCTACCTAATATAATACGGTAAAATTCACTTAAAATGCTGTTTACCGTCGGTCCCTAGACATTTTTTATACGAGACAATGTAAAAATACCTGTTGAGACGCTCAGTTTTTCTCTGTTTAATCGGGTAAGACACTTTTTTGTTTAGAAGATTACGATAAATTTTAGTAATTGTGTAAAAATAAAAATAGAAACTTAACTCGTTTATGTGTACTTATCGTTTTAGTTTACGCTATACCTATTTTATCATTACCCATTACAACAGTTTTACTGTATTTCGTTGTATTATGCGATTTAGTAAGTGCAGTTAATTAGCAAGTGTACAACAATATAGAAAACTTTCTTGCGTTGGAACGTAGTATCAGAATCTTAAGCAAACAAAAACAGATAATTTGTTTGATATATATTAAAAAAATAAAAAATAATAATAAATAAAAATGCATACATATGTATATTGTATATTGTATAAATGTATTTATTTTTTAACTAAATTCAAGAACAATAAATATATTTGGACCTTTTCCGTTAATTCACTACCACTATTTTTTTTTTGGTTTTTCCGTTTTTTTAGATTATTTTTATATTATTATTCACTACCACTATTTATTTTTTTTTGGTTTTTCCTGTATCTTATGTTATTGACTTATCTTATCTCACTACAATAATTACTGATGAATGGCGCTCCTACCAAAGGCTAGATCCAACTTTTCACCACATGACCGTGAATCATTCTATTAATTTTGTAGATCCTAACACTCTGGCTCACACTAATACTATTGAGAGTTCTTGGGGCAAAATAAAATCTCGAAATAAAAATCAGTGGGGTACCTACCGACCAATGCTGAATAGCTACTTGGTCGAGTACATGTGGCGTAAGCGGTTAGCGTTAGCGGTTAGCGGTTAGCGTAATTACGGTCCTAATAATTTATTTGAAACAATGCTACAACTTATTGCACACTTCATGCCCCCAGAATAAAAATAATATAATATATAATAATCTAAAAAAAAAAAAAACGGAAAAACCAAAAAAAAATAGTGGTAGTGAATTAACGGAAAAGGTCCATATATTTTATTATACATTATTAATTTATAAATGTATTATCTGTTAAATTATGTTTGATACTCAAACAAATGGACTCAATATTTCAAAAACTAAATTTTTTTTTAATTTCCGCATAAGTCACTTTTTCGCTTAAGACGCTCTTTAGAGCTAGTCTCTTAAAGAGCGTCTTAAGTGAGTTTTACTGTATTTATTTTCAGTAACTTTTCTAAATTGATGAGTAAAATTCGTTTTTTGTAAAAAATTATTTTTAAACATAATGTTCAACATGAATTTTGCTTTAATAACTCAATTATTGAATTTTCTTTTTTTACTAAACTATCTTCATTATGATAGATTAAAACATAAAATCTACTATTACATCACACTATAACAAAAAACGCTACTTTATGGATTTTTATTCATATATTATTTACTGTACATTTTTTGTTTTCTTTCATTTTAACTAATTATCAAGTACGTTATATTATGTTTTGGTTTAAATTGTATCGATTAAAATTTAGATTAAACGTATGCAAATATAAAATATTTTTATAGAATAATTATGTATAAATATTAAATTCTAAAAACTGCTGATGAGTTACATTGATATTTTCGGTCGTTGAATTTAGTTAGGTCAATTATTCAAACTTAATGTTTTTATGAACCAATGTTTAATGTTTCATGGCATGTCAAATAATAATAATTCAAGGAAAAGAAACTATAATAAATACTTACTTGAAATACAGTCAATAAACTTTGCCAAAACGTATCAAAATTACTACGTGGCTTATAATCAGTGGCTTCGAAATTAAATTTTCCACCAAACACTTGCATCCCCAATAATGCGAATATAACGATGAAAAGAAACAGTAAAAGCAGCAAAGAAGCAATAGATTGTATTGAATTGAGCAATGAGGCGACCAAATTTGAAAGTGACCTCCAATACCTGAAATAATTTTGAATTATTGTTTATTCTATTGACGATAGTATTATTTTATTACTTTGTAACTTTAAAAACCCTGAGTAGTCGAACACAACGTAACACTGATACTCCAAGTGGTAACATTAATTCTGTCCGCGTTAAAATCGTTTCGGTAATACTTCCGATTACAACAAAACAGTCAAAACGATTAAAAAGCGAAACAAAATATCCCTAAAAACATAATTATTCAAACATTATTTTTTATATTTTTAACTGTCAAGTAGATTTTTATTTAACCATGTTGTGTTGTTAATGCTTAACTCGTAAATAGTCTTACCTGTATTCCGAGACTGTACATTTTTAATAACATCTCCAAAGTGAAAAGTGTAATGAAAAATACGTTTGTAATTTCTGTAAAATAAATTATAAATATATTTTATCCTTATTAAATTTGTTGTTATATTTTATGACGATTTTGTTTTTACATCATTTAAATAAATTAATAAAACTTGTGTGGAACAAACCTTGGAAATCATCCAACCATTTCGGTTGCTTATAATGTTCAGTTGCTAAAACGCCAGTGTTTAAAAACACCAATATAATAATTAACCAGTAAAATGCTTGTGATTTAACTGCTTTTCGACAAGATCGTCTTGCCCTACGATTGATCCTATAAAATATAAATGTTTTGTATAACACACATAGTCAAATAATCAAACAACAAATACTTGTCAAAATTTTTTCGTTTCTTTTTCCACCATGATTTACTTTGATCAACTTCATCACGTTCCACGTTTGTTGATTTATTTTCATTTGTATTATTATCTGCACAGTAACAAAATAAATAAATAAATAAAAATAAAATAAATTTAATCATTACAATTTATTTAACATCAAACTATTTAATATGAGAAAATAATATCGTACGTCATATTAAGTCGTTACTTAAACTACTTCAATTTATTCTGGTTTTATAAATACAGAAACAAAATACTCAACTTTTAACTACTTACATAACTATACAATTGTCAAGAATTAAATAATCATAAATCTATTGGAATTTATTTTTCAGTATTTTCAAAGGAATATCGTGATAAAAATCATAATAAAGTTATCTAAGTATGATATGAAAAAAATCCTGTAAAATAATGATGATCGATTCGCTTCTTGAAACGTCCGTTGATGGAGGACGTAAGCATTTTAAATGGACCAATTTTATTTTACAATTGAAAATATTGAAAATGGTTCTGAAATTCAGTTTTTATTCCAAATTTAGTAATACATAAAATACGAAACTCTATCTTTAATTGTTGGTAAAATTTAAAAATTTTAATTCATGTTAGTGATTAAGTTATAATGGGAAATTCATATTGATTTAATAATTATTTGTGAAAAAGATCAATCTTGTCAGATTTGAATTTGAAGTGTTTATAAATAAAAAAATCTTGATTTATATTTCTCAAAATAAAAATAAATAGAAGTAAAACCTGTACATGATTAAGCTATTTTCAACTCTTAAATCAGTTATAAATTACAAATGTTAGGAAATAATAACAAAAAAACTCTCCTATTAACTTTATTAACAGTCATTAAGGTAGCCATTTTCTTAAAAAAAAACGTGTATTAAGTATATTTTAAAATGTTTCGTAAAAATGCAGTTTATGGTACATTACACTGTTTCTACTAAAATGATCGATAGTTTTTTTTTGTTAGGTTATGATTTGAAATTTCAAAAAAAGATCTTTTAAAAATATCAAGTAGAAGTCAAATTTAACTGTTTACTACCTAAAAATTTGATTACATACATACAGTAAAAAACACTCATAAAATAGTAAAATAAAGACGTTCTTAGCATAAAAACTAAACTTAATTTATGAATACATTTTTAAGAATGCATTACGGAAATAAGTATTTACTCTGTTGATTTGATGATTCGTCTTTTTCATCAGCATCTGGCTCAATATCTTCTGCTTGTGTAATCCAATCTAAATAACCCCTTAAATCTTCTTCGAGTTGTTGTTTTTCACGAAGTTTCTGAAAATCTCCTCTGGCTTTTGCTTTTTCTCTTTCCTTAGAAAATTCTCTGAAACACGTGAAGATACCGGCGATTTTAGTATCATATTTTCATGTAAGTATTCAGTTTAACAAACCCGCTCAAAACACCAAGAATTAGGTTCATGACGAAAAATGCTCCCAAAATAACCATAGAAACAAAATATATCCACTGCCACGAACTTCCTAATGCATCTTCAATCTAAGTGTAAAAAAATTGTGTTAAAAAAAAGATTTCATATTTAACTGGTTATAAATGAAAATATTAATAAATACACTGTATAAAACGTCCGTCCATCCTTCCAGAGTAATGCACTGGAATACGGTCAACATAGATAAACCAAAATTGTCGAAATTTGTGATTCCAGAATTTGGTCCCTCCCAATCGCCACGACATGTGTAATTACCTTCCAGAGTAGAGCAATTAAAACCACTAATCTCTTCACCATTGCCTTCATCACATGGGTGAGGGTCATCCATCACTGAAACGAACATAATATAACAATATTAATAATTTTCCGAACAAAATAAAAATTCTTAATTATTACATATATAATTGTATAAAATAATAGTAAACAATATATCATATTATAAATTTGTATTACTATGCTCTTATTCATATCTTTGTTCAAGATAATGCAATTAAAAAAAAAATAAATAATAATAATAATAAAATATTTAATATTAATATAAAATGAATAATACAATTTTACTTGTATCATTATCCCAGCAAGTGGTATGCAAAGTTCCAGAAAATAGTTCCAATCCGATGATTGCATATATGATGATTACAAATATAACTAAAAGAGCAATGTGTAACAATGGTACCATAGCTCGTAGAATTGAATTCAACACGACTTGCAAACCTGTAAATCAACCAACAATATATGTTAGTACTATAAATATCTATATTGCTATAAACATAAAAAAAAATTGAAATATTGTAGTATATTATTATATAAATTATCATTTTAAAATTATTTGAATCAACATTGGGCTACATTACTTTTACTCGATTAAAATATGTTCCGTTTTATAATATGTATAGAGGAAAAAGAAATACACAGATTAACAATATTTATTATCATTTTATATTTTTATTCGCTTTATTAGCTTAGTGCGTTTTAATATACTTAAAAAATTAGTTTATGAGTTTAATAATTTTGACGAATTTAATTTAATAATAAATTATTGAAAAGCTAACAATTAACCTAAAAAATAAGTGAAATAATGAAATAAATGATATTGAAAAGTTCATATTTACAAACATTTTTTTTCAATAAGGGCAATTAATATTAAATAATATGTTTTTAAATTTAGTAGTTATATGTAATATTTTACACAGAATAACATTTTCTTGATATTTTATTATTAATATATTTTTTATATTCTGATTTTTTAAATTGAAATAAAATAATCTGTTTCTTATTGGGTTAAGTTTTTGTTTGTAAATACAGTTGACCTAATTAAATGGAATTTAAAGAACATTTGGGTACACTTTTAAAGCATATAAATAGTTTTATTATAAATGGATAATAATCAATGATTTATTTTCATAATTATAGTAAATTGCAATTCAATTATTGATTAATAATTGATTATATTAAAGTACGAATATAATAAACTGAAAACAAGAAAAATTAATTCATTATAAAAAAATCTTTGAAGTTCAAATAATGATCTTAATTTTTAAAATTGACTTAAAAATGTATTCAATTTCGATGTAAAAAATGTTTACAATTTTAGTCATTTAGTGAACAAACAATAAAATACAACATCATAATACAGCTTTAAAACGTATATTAAATAATTAAAATGAAAATGCCTTTTAAAGCTGAAGACTTATTTCTGTTTTTATGTCAAACTCATTAAGTGCACTAAAAATGCTTTCAAATGTAGGAAAAAACCTTTATGATATTGAACAATATAATTTGGGTTATTAAATGTATAAAACATATTTTGAACTTGAATATCAGTGCTCTAGAACAATGATGATCACCTTTTTTTTCTGAGAGCTACGAAAAAACATTTTTATTGGGTCAAGATTTTATATAAAAGTAATCGTTTTATCAAAAATATCGAAAAATACGGTGTTCGGAATTTCCGATTTTTCGGAACTTTATGAAAAACACTGAACACTGAACAGTAATAAGAAATTGAAAAAAATGAATTTATATTTTATTTTACATTCGTTGTGCTTTTAGATAAACATGAATTTATTTTATTCCAATTTTCATTTAATACTCTGGCGATCCAATTAATGAAATTGCGATCAGGATTTGATCACCCGCAGAACATAATTGGTCACCACTGCACTGGTACATGCTGACAGCATCCATAAAAAATGCGATATAAATTTAAATTCGCGTTTTAATTAAGTATTAATGTTTGTAAGGTATTTGTTGAGGTGTATACTATATAAGACATAGTAAATTAATGAAACATTGAAGTTTGAAAAAAAATTCAACCTCACAAGTATCTGTAGGTATATTTTTCAGTTAAATTTAATCATACACTACACTTGATTTTTTTTAGTAAACGTAACTATTCTCTCAATTTTTCGAGTGCCAACTAAGGACTAATTTTATACTCGTAAAATGTTTATAATATTAGATATAATCGTATATTAGAAAACGTATGAATAATATTTGAATTATCGCGTTAATCAAATTTAATAATCAATTTGAGTTCATTTAAAATATCTTACTTGGTACTCCTGATACTAATCTCAGGGGTCTCAAGACTCGAAAAGCTCGCAACGCTTTTACATCGAATCCGTTGATTATACTGATACCTCTATAAAACAATAAGCGGATGAATGAAACAAAGCATATTTATAGAATGTTTTGTTTATAGTTACCCCATCAAAACAATCGTAAAATCTAAGAAATTCCAGCCATTTCTCAGATATGCTCCTGGGTGAGCAACAAATCCATATGCAATAATCTTCATTATACATTCTACAGTAAATATAACTAAAAATACCCGTTCAATTCTATCCTAAAAATGGAAATAATTTTATCAAATACATGTTTTTTTAAAACATATTAAATATAATTTAAATGTAAACATATATTACTCACTAAATAACCATTTATAGTGTTTGAATCATTGCATGGGTATGGTGTATATACAGCGAGAGCAACACAATTTGCAAAAATGGTCATTAAAATTAAATATTCAAATGGTCTGAATACATTCGTTAAAAAAATATTCGTAACACACATTTCAGATTTTATTTATTTAATATAAACATTATTTAATGATTACATTTAATTAGGCAACTATTATAAAGCTATTTTCCTATTTCTTTTTAAATATAATGATTTAATAAAAACGTTAATAATAATATTATTTTAGTAAATCGCATTATTAATCATGTGCCTGGGCTAAATAAATACATAAATACAAATGATTACTTTTCTTGTGGTATTGATTATTTTCACATATTAATTTTCATTGAAAACTATTGAACAACTTCTCAAGTGAAAAAACTCAGAGATAAGCTTTGTTTTATTATTTTCATATTTTCCTCCAGTATTAAATGATTTTATATTGATGTCGGTACTTATGTACTTATAAATAAAACCACACTTAATAATTTGTTCTTATAAAATTTAGGTTAGTCCTAACATCTCTGAGTTTTTTCGTTAATATTATAGTTTATAAATTTACTTTGAGTATAAAGTTATACTGAATCTTTTAACTGACAAAATATTGCGATTTTATAAATGAGATAAATATTCAAGTTTTCAACGTACAGAGTAAATTTAACAAAAAGGATACTTCCATTCTATTACTCCAATGCATAATTTTCGTAGAGGATTTTTGAGGGTTAGGCAACATAATGCTCTTTGAGGTCTATCGGGAAGCTGTTTTCCTGGTCTCCGTATTGGTCTTTTTACTACCTGCTTGGTCTGGTTATTATTTGCCGGATTATTGTTATTGGTGTTGTTGTTGGTGTTATTATTGTTACTGTTAACATTGCTGTTGTTATTGTTATTCGGCACTGCGTTAGGATCGACATTGTTGTCATTTACAACACTCATAGTTTTTTTTAAACATTTATCTCAATTGACACGGGTATGAAGATCACTCCACAAAAACCATATTCCACAATATCACCTAAAACAAAAACAATAAAAATAAAATAAATTCAACAATTATTCTCAACAAATAATTACATATTACCTATTCTACAGTTAATTTTTAGATTTCTGTTTTTGTAATACAATTCATGAATTATATTTAAATTTAAAATTATATTTAAAATACTTTGTACACGATATTTTAGCATGATTTAAAAATTGAAACTTTATACTAAAATCATCAAATTTAATAGATACGAATCAAATTTACAAAAACCTGTGTTTTCTTTTTATGAAATAAATGATGGACTATAATAAATACATTTAACATTTTTTTGGTTGACTTATCATAAATCATCATTGAAATTATATATATGATATAATTGAATAATTGCTTATTTTTGGGTGGAGAAAGGAATTTAAAATTCATATTACACGAATAATTTAAATTGTCAAGAGTAAAATGCCACCGAAATATCAAGCGAAACGAATAATAATACGAATACACTTATATTCTATAGGTTTATATTAGATCAGAGGTCTTCAACCTTTTTACGAAGAGGGCTACGCATTATTTTCTACGAATTTCGCGGTTAGGTTGTTTTACTAGTTTTACTTACTTACTTTTACGCACTTTTCCAGAATTTTTTTCTATATCGATGGTTCATGGCCGTTTAAATTTTATCGAAATAGATATATAATATAATTTTTATTAAAATACTTAAATATAATTTTTACATATTATTCAAATAATGCATAGTAGATTTTTTTAAATATTTTGAATAATTAAGAATTAAATAACAGGTAAAATTGGATATGCATTTCATAGTTAACTTATATTTTTTTACTAATGTTACTTAGCCAACTAAAATGATTTGGGCGTAGGTATTTATTTCTGTTAAATAACTACTACATAGATATTAAATATATAATATTTTACCCTCGCTAAATAATTTGAGAATTCTCCGTGGTTGAATAAAATATAGATCAATATCAGAAAATAAGCATTTACTCTTACTAGATAACGAGTAATCTTGACCTATTTTTTTTTGTTTCTTCATTGATAGTAATTCAAAATTAATGTTAATTTAGTTTTATTAAAATTGTAATACAATTAACTCTATATTATTATTTATTTGCTATGATATATTCATGTAACGTATCAATAGTCAACAGCATGAAATCATATTTCTTTATACGATTCATTAGTTTTTCAAATACAGTAATTAAAAGATTTGTAACACATTAAAAAGCCAAATCAGTGAACACAAATAAATGTAGATCGATATTTGTTTCGATCGATTTTAATTTTATGTACTTTTCACTCGTAGAGTGTGTCACTCATTAAAACTTGATGCTTATGTAAAGTATAATAATAGTTAATAAGTTCATTCATTAAATAAGTGAGATGATGGTGGTACAAGTTCGTCCATCGTCCCTTCGGTCCTCGGACAAGATATTGGTGATGAATGTATTAAGTTTTAAAGAAATGATGACTCATTTCTATAGTATAAAACGATTCTGAGCAAAGCTTCAGTGTAATATAATATATTATTATTGAAATACTGTTTACGTATTTTACGGTTATTTGTACAATTTTTGGTGAGTTTTTTTGTAATTTTTGTAATAAAATATTCAATTACATATAACTCATTTAAACTTCAATTGTTATAACAATTATAACTCATTAGAAATAAACTTAAAAGAAATCAGACAATATCGAAAAAAATCGTATAATAATTTATTAAAGTGTGTATAAAAAAAAATCCTGACTAACGATTTTTGAACTTTCATTAGGATAATTAGGTATGTATATGAGTAAGGTCATATTAAATTTTCAGAACTTTTAGTCAAATATTTAAAATTATATTACATAAAAACTTTCAAACAATTTGGTAAATTAAAAGTTCTATATTTAAGTCAAAAGTGCTATAATTGTTCTGAAAATGTTGTACCATATAAAAAAGTATGTTTTTGATATTGGATAAAATTTTCAAGTTTCTAGCTTCAATACTTTTCGATTTATGACTAAATACCTAAAATCTGAACAGCGAAAATCTCGTTTACGGTGGATTTTTACCGATTTTACCGTTTTTACTCAGTTTTTCGATCGTTATTCTTGATTACTGGAAAAACTATGGAGATTTTGGAAAAATGACCTCTTTAAAGTACCATCTCAGTTCAATTTCGAATCTAAAAAGTTGCTGGACGAAACTTTTGGACAAGGATTTCTATACGAAAAAGTGTTTACAGAAAAAAAAAGAAAAAAAAAAAAAAAAAAAAAAAAAAAAAAAAAAATAAACATCATTGTAAAACCATAAGATCCTTCGCTTCACTCAGAATCTAAAAACTGTTGGAACAGTAGTTATAGATACGATATTGTAGATATTCAGACATAATTCACAGATGTTTATAACAAATTATAGATTATTATCATTTGAAGGATAGATAATGTATTAAAGTAAATGTGAAACTTAAAATAATTTATGAAGCGAGTCTGAAATAATGTAATAAATTTAAACTTGTATATATATAAATATAATGTATAAAAAAAATACATACATATAATATATTTTATATTATTTTATGTTGCATATTATTTTAATTAATTTGTACTAATCTCATAATATTGTTCTAGTTTATAATAATTACTCAACTGTATTCTTGCCCCTTGCGGGCGTTAACCCTTAATAAATAAATAAGTAAACAAATATATATATATATATATATCAAAATAAAATATCATTTTATACAAAATGCTGACTTAAACTTTTGAAACCAATCTCGTCCACGTAAAAGTCTTTTCTACTGTTAATTGAATTTAAAAAATATTGAAAGATTTTGAATGAAGATGATGGTAAATCTAACGACCAAGGTAATCATTTTATTCATATTAATCCAGTTGACTTTAAATCTGGTTTTGAATTTAAAAATTTGTATTTAATACAGATGATGTAGCTGAATCATTCCAGACACAATTAAAGAAATTATTTATAAACAAATGAGATGACTAAAAATATTTTTTTTTAGAATGCAACGATTCACCATCTGAAATTTAAAATGTCAATATATTGCAATATTGTAACATCCGTTTTGATTTATTTACTCAAAACAAAATAATTATCTGACGTATAGAGGATGGTTTCAACAATATTTGTATTAATTCATAAATACGCTTACATAATATTATGTTGAAATGAACAATTAAATGTTAACATACATTTATACAAAACAAAAAGTTCAAACTTGCAATGAAATATTGATTCGTTGTCAACCAATATTTCATCTCATATCGTTTATTATATATCTATAAGAATTCAAAAATACAATCAATGTTCTATTTTTGATACTTTTACACAATCCAGCATAAGATAAATTATAAATTATAATTGAAAACAAAATAATATGATTAACAGTTGGTAGATACTTAAGATTTCGTACCCAAAAACAAAAATATCAACATTTTTAAGACGTTTCGTGGTTTTATGTTTAGCTTTTTGTAAATTTGAAAATGTATAATATTATCGAATTCATTAACATGGAAACAAAAACGCAGAACTATATAATTTTGTACCCTTATTATATCTACATTTTTTTTCAATAATTGGTATTGTTATATTCGGATATTATAAATTTTGTAACTTCTTTAAGTCATTATACATAAACGCACTCTTGCGTGAAATCATCAATATTCTATTATTTTTACTATAAAATTATTTTTCAATTAAATGATCACAGATAAAAACATCAAGTTGAGTAAGCAATGTGCAACTCGATGAATATATTACATGATTAAAATATTCATGTGAACGTATTACATTGAATTATCTAAATTTAGTATCCAAATAATTCATATCATTTTATATTATTTATTATTTTAACTTGAAAATCTTACTCAAATAAAATTAAGAACTTATTTCAGATTAAAACCGAAGTATGATTTAATATTTAATTACAAACATACATAATAACAATGAAATTCAAATAATATTTGGTTAGTAAGACAACGTTTAGATCTTAATGTTGGTCCAAATTTCATGAAAATTCGGAAATAATTAACAATAGTTCTAAAATATAGATCTGATCAACCTACTATAGTATTTAGGTATGTCGTATAAAACTTTTAAATAGATATTGAATAAATAGATCCATGTTCATTGTAAATAAATTCTAAAAATTTAATTTTTAAAATTTAATTTATTTTATTCTTAAAATTTATATTTAATTTAATTTAATTTAATTTATTAATTTAATTTTTTTTATTTAATACTTAAAATTTGACAAATGATCAGTCAAATTGTAAATTTTCCCGATTATTTATAATCGAGTTATAACAAAATATATAGTGAATATTTCCGTAAACTGTAAATTTCATTTTTTACTCAAAATATTTTAAAAACTTCAGATATTGGTAATCTAAAAGGTTCAAAGGTTCATCAAAAGAATGTGAATTTTCAATTAATACAAGAGCTTTGTATTAAACTTTGAGTCTTCGGATCATGTATAGTTCTAAAAAAACATAAAAGTCACTTATTTATCCATAAATATAATATAATATTTGAGAACTGATGTAATCAATTATTGTATATTCTCTTTGACAATTAATAAATTACACAAGATTTCTAAATGTGAGTATAAAAAGTAATACATACATAATATATATTGTAACATGTATAATATTTAATGACATAAACTATTTTTTTTCTTGCATATGGCGTAGGTTTATTGGTGAAAAAACAAAATTAAATAAACAAAAAAAAAAAAAAAAAACTAAATAAACTATGAATTTTCAAATAAAAAATAAATCGATTGGATTAAATTAACTAGATACATTTATTGTCTTAGAAAACTTTATTAATTTTGGGGCATGTTTTTGTGGGATTCAAAAGTCTCTATAGATATCGATTATTCTTTATAGTTATTAATACTATTTCAAGTAAGGGTAAATCGATTAATCATAAACATACCCAAGGGAGGAAAAGTCCACAATTACACCCTAAATAAACATTCTGGTTAGCTCATCATAAATTCATAACAGTATATTAAATGATTATGAATAGCTTCATTAATCATTCAAAAAGACACAAAAGCAACATAAGAAAAACTTAAAGTGCCATGTACACAGAAAAAGTCATTATAAAACTCTAAAAGTTCATGACATTAAATAATAAACAAATCATGTATTTTGTGTTATTCGTGTAATTATATATTATTATTAGTCATATTTGAATATTCAAATGATATACATTTTATTTGAGCTTGAAACTTCAGATATATCATGTAATAATCCTATAAAATAAATATTAAGAACTAATTACTTAAAAACCACTGATTACTTATTTCCTCTCAATATGGCTTAATTTGAATACTGTCATTTTCAGAACTATCACATAAGTATTAAAGTACAAAACATTTTAGATTCTGAGTGAAGCGAAGGATCTTATGGTTTTACAATGATGTTTATTATTATTATTTTTTTTTCTGTAAACTGTTTAAGTATACGTATAAAAACGGAAACATAGATACCTGTTATAATTGTGATTTTTACGAATCGTAAATTACTTAATTTAAAAAACTAAAAATTATAACGGCGATTATTATAAATTGAAATCAATATTTAGAATATTTAAATCAGATATTTACATGACGCAATATTTCAACAATTTTTCTTGTTAGTTTCACTATTATCAAAACTATTAAAAACAATAATGTCATGAGAACATTTTTACATTCATCGTATAAAATAAGATTCTGTTTTTTAGACAAATAATACAATTATTACCCACGTCATGTGTGTAAACTTTATCATTCAGATTTATACTAGTTCAATGAACGATAATTTTTCGTGATATATTATTATGATTACACATCCATCGAACACTTAGAGAAAAAAAAACAATATTATTTCACACATCGATCGGACCACATAATATCTGGACAAAGTGATATACACGAAAACGTGTAGTGCATATTACAATAATAACATAAGGCGCCCCCGCGGAATGTAAGACGTGTAGTGTACGTGATAAAAATCGACCGACGAACACAAAGCGTTTTAGAATATCGGAGATCACGTGTCGTATCGGTGTCGCACGCGGGTTATTATTCTTCGAGGCGCCGCGGTAATGATATAATCATGTGATGATGTCGTTGATGAGGCGATAAACATTTTTTTCTTTCTTCGTTTCTAATTTCTTATTTCACTGTGTCTTCCGCGCGAAACACGCTCAAGTGATGAAAATAATTGTTGGTCCACACGTTTTCGCACGCCGTCCCGTACGGCAGACGATCACGGGAGTGCGCGATCATGATGTCTTCAACGTGACGAACGCGCACGCCGCCGAGCCGCACACGGCGTCTTGACGTGTGCTGCGCGCCATAAACGTGGTGTGCACCATACCGTTAAAGAGCGGAGTGTCGAACTCCGGTCCGGATTCGACGCGTTCGCAACGAATCCCGAACATCCGGCTTTGACGGAGGTAATTAGAAGAAAAATGAAAAAATAAATAAACAAAAATAAATTCGACGCGCGGTGCACAAACACGTCCGGACAGAATGATTTTTGTGAAGTGCGAAGGTTCACCACCCCCCGAGTCGTATTGTGTAGTGTGCTCCGCGATGACGTTTTTAATAACAATTAGTCGCTGCAGCCTGCAACCGTTCACGCACGTGTTTCGGTGCGCGGGTGCGGGACCAGAAATCACGTGGCGAAAAACGAGTAGACGGACCTCGCGGCGAGGACGTAGACCCCGGGGGCCACGTGACGACGACGCGACGCGACGGAGAGAAGGATTAATAAATATTGTTTGAACGTTTTGGGGAAGAAATCGAATGTGTGTTTGTGTGTGTGTGTAGATATAGATATCTTAATTGGAGACAACCGTACGAGCACTGCAATCAACGTTTTAGATTCTGAGTGAAGCGAAGGATCTTATGGTTTTACAATGATGTTTATTTATTTTTTAGATTCTGAGTGAAGCGAAGGATCTTATGGTTTTACAATGATGTTTCTTTTTTTTTTTTTTCTTTTTTTTTTTCTGTTAACACTTTTTCGTATAGAAATCCTTGTCCAAAAGTTTCGTTCAGCAACTTTTTAGATTCGATATTGAACTGAGATGGTACTTTAGAGAGGTCATTTTTCCAAAATCTCCATAGTTTTTCCAGTAATCAAGAATAACGATCGAAAAACTGAGTAAAAACGGTAAAATCGGTAAAAATCTGCCGTAAACGAGATTATCACTGTTCAGATTTTAGGTATTTAGTCATAAATCGAAAAGTATTGAAGCTAGAAACTTGAAACTTTTATCCAATATCAAATACATACTTTTTTATATTGGTCAACATTTTCAGAACAATTATAGCACTTTTGACTTAAATATAGAACTTTTAGATTCTGAGTGAAGCGAAGGATCTTATGGTTTTACAATGATGTTTATTTTATTTTTTTTATTTTTCTTTTTTTTTTTTTTTCTTTTTAATTTACCAAATTGTTTGAAAGTTTTTATGTAATATAATTTTAAATATTTGACAAAAAGTTCTACAAATTTAATATTACCTTACTCATATACCTACCTAATTATCCTAACAAAAATTCAAAAATCGTGACTCAGGATTTTTTTTTATACACAAATAACCGTAAAATACGTAAACAGTATATAAATAATAATATATTATATTACACTGAAACTTTGCTCAGAATCGTTTTATACTAAAGAAATGAGTCATCATTTCTTTAAAACTTAATACATTCATCACCAATATCTTGTCCGAGGACCGAAGGGACGAAGGACGAACTTGTACCACCATCATCTCACTTACCAGCTTTTTTTTTTTTTTTTTTTTTGCTAAGGATTTCACAATTAACTTTTGATTTTTTATACAGAGAAAATTAAAGATCAATATAGAATAATAAGTATATTAGGTTTTTTTTTTCTTTACTAGATAAAGTCTCGGCTACTTGGCTATTGGCTGACAATACAATAAATTAGTTAATTTATTATTATTTAAAATTATTTATGCAATAGAAACAATATATGTTTTATATACATTTTTTTGTTATACATTTGGTTATAATAGATTTTCTATACCGATCTCTTCTATAAATTTAATGAGTTTTTTGTTGGCCCTTTCGCCAAGTCCTAGTGATTGGTGTAGGTTTTCTGGGATGTTGTGTTTTATTCTGGCTTCTTCTGTTTGTCTGCATTTGGTAAGAAGGTGTTTTACTGTTAGTTGTAATCCACATGTTGTGCATTTTATTGAATATTCTTTGTTCATAAGGTAGCCGTGTGTTAATCTGATGTATCCTATTCTGAGTCGTGTTAAGATTACGTCTTCTTATATATTAGGTTTTATTACGTAATAAAAATGAAATGTTTTAATTATTAGTACGAACATATTCTGTAGACATTAAATTCCTGTCAAAATATTGTATATGTATTCAAAAATTTGAAATATACAGTTATAATTTTTGTATATTTTGAAATACTTAAGTTGATATTGCATGAAAATGGTTGATTTTTTATTTTAATGGAATGGTAAATCAAAGTAATATTACAATCCTTAAAAGCTAAATATTGATCAGCATTAATAACAAATTGTCTGTATGAATAAATAAAAAGAAAAGCTAAAATGTTTAGTAAATTTTCCAAGCATATCAATGTAAAATCTACTTAAAAATTGAATAATACCTTTAAAATTTGAGGTGGTTGATATTTTCATACAATCGAGTATTTATTTTTAGCCATAAATAATAAATTAATGGTGCATGACACTCAAAATGTCCGTAAAAAATAAAAAAAATGACTACTTTCAGGCTAAATGTAAAATGTTTCAATTATTTTGGAAATATTTTGCTTTAAAAAAGTTTCGTCTAAAAAAATTTTAAATCTTTGATACATAAACTGAACAATATTATATCATACTAAATTTAAGCTTATCTAACAGTAACCACAAAAAAAAATTCAAAAATCAATAGTCAGGATTTTTTTTGTTTAAAGTTAGAACTTTGACGAAAATCATTAAAAACACGTAAATCAGTGATAAATAAAAACCTTACACAACTTTGAATTACTAATTCAGTTACAATTTACTTTTAACTATAGCTACGCCTCATATATTCCTATTTATGCTTTAAGTATTTCAAGTTCAAATAAAAATGAACTCAATACACTATTTTTTTTTACGCGTTTAGAGTTGGAATAACGGCTCAAATATCTCTTTTGACGCAAAATGTTAAATTTGTTTTTATTTTTATTTCATAAAATTTGTAACTTTTAGTTATACGATTTAAAATTTTTACAGAAGCTTCTTTATATTATTAATATTAGTCTTAGCTTTTTTTACATTTCCATATTAATGGGTTGCGGTATTATTATTTTTTATTTAAGCGTTAATTGTCTAAATACGACAAAATGGAGCATTTTTACAAATATTATTAAGTGGACATGGATTATTCTTGTTTTTATTCTATTATTGTTTTTATCCTATATTGTTTTTATTTTAGAACTTTTTTTACTTGAAATTTGAAAATGGTATCAGTTGTTTATCATTAGGACTTTTATTTTCCGAAAACTTAACTAGTTGATACTAGAATAATTGTTACTTGAGTTTCACACAGAATCGTTTGCAAAGACAATAATTTAACATTGAGATAAAATTTAAAATAATCTCATACTACAAGTTGATCAGTTGACCGATTCGTAAAAATGAATTATTTGAGGTTTTTCACGCCCACCATTATTTTTCTGACCAAGTACCCAAAAAACGAAGGACGAACTTCCACCACCATTATTTTACCGGTTTTTTTTATTTGGGTACGTTAAATAAAATATTTTTTTTAAACCCTTGAAACTAAACATTCGTGGTTCAATTTTTTATTGAGCCAAATTTTATTCAAAAATATTCAGTCTAACTCCTTTTTAAGGCCCTTAATCAATATTTGTAACTAAAACCAAATTTAGGAGGGTCAAAAATGTTTTACGTTCAAATCATAAAAACTCACAATGAGTATTATTTAAAATGCAAATAGTTTTCTCTTATTCAATTTACAAAATAATTTATGAATTATAGAAATATATATGCTGACAATATTATTTTTTTTTTTACACTATAGTTAAATCCTCATACTTTTATATTATGAATAATGGGAATAAAATATTTAGGTTTTTCATTGATGAGTGCTTTTTAGTTGTAAGTGTGTAATCATTTATTTAAGTAGTAATATTGGTTCAAAAGTCATGGTCAGTTAGATATTCTTTTATAGATTAAAAATTGTATTTAGGTAGTTGGTGTTTTAAAGAAGTCATTATTTGCTTATTCATTGTGATGTCATTTTGATGCTTAGTTTTTCTAAACATAAAAAACTGCCAAAAATTAAAGTAAAAAAGGTAAAATATGACATTAACTAGGTTATCATGAAATTTGATTTAGTTACCTACCAAGCCGTAATTCTTGAGATAATGATTTTAGAAACCTAAATTGTTATCAAATATCACCAATATAACTAATTTTTGAAAATTTTCGTGAAATGAAGAAGCTCAAAAAACTACATATTTATGGGCTATGTCCGTGTCTTAACTTAAGTATACAAATAACACTAAATATTAATTTCAGTGTGGAATTGGTTACATGTGTGACCCAAGGGAAAAATGATTTAGAACATTTAATTGTTTTGTCGTTCAACATTAAACAAATCAAATTAAATAAAAAACATAATATGTTTTGTTATCTAAATAAATTAAAATAGATTTAAAAATAAATGAATGTATTTAAAACCAAAGACTTTAAAATGTCCACTTGAGATTATTCAAGCCATATTCTAATTTCATGGTATCAACTTTCTCACTTATCACGTTGTCAAATTTTGTTGGTTAGCTCATAATGTGATTGGTTCTTTAATAAGTTAAAGTAATTTAGTCGTCAGTGGGACGATCGTCTTTTAAAATTGTGCTCAGATTGTGATGATTCACCACTTTCGGATTTAAAATGTCAATGCATTCTGCCAAGTAACTGGCCCTGTAATAATTTTCTGTGTACATAAAGTTCTTTTCTGAAATATATTCATTTACTATAAATAATAAATAATGTACTGTATAGTCTGTATACATTCATCTCTAAACACAAATTCTTGAGCAATGAATCATTCCATATAAATAAAATAATTTTCATTTTTCATTTACTGTGTAATAATAATACGTACATCACTAACGATCGTCGTAGTTTCTGGTATTATAACATTGATGCTAAGAAATTATCATTATTATGATATTTACACAGAATAGGTTAGAAATTATATTTTGTAATTCCATGACAGTTTTTTTTGTCACTATTCTGTGAGGATTCACGTAATTTTTTGTTTTTTAAATTTCCCGAAAATCTACTCACATGTTTCCATAAATATGTATATATTGTAAAGAAATTAACTCGTAAAATTTACACGTGCAGCGACGTGAATAAGTTGAAAAAAAATGTAGCTTTGACCGTCCAAATATATATGGGCCCATGCTGTACCATAGTATACCTACTATCATAATATGCGTGTACACGTTTTTACATTGTAGTTTCGCGGGCGTATTGCCAGGATTTTACTATGAGGAGGAGAGGAGGTTTCAGTATAAAAAATCACAAAATATAAAAATATTAAATTATTTTTAACATTTTTATTTTTTAAATAAAAATCAAAATGTGCTTTGAATTAGCAGATAATATCATGAAAGGTTGATGGGAAAAATTATTTTAGTTATGTGAAAAATATATTCAGAAATAATTAATGTATTATAATAAGATTTTAAAACAGTATTGGAAAGGTAAAAAAAAATGTTTTCGCACTATACTGCATATTTTTTTGTTAAAAAAGATATTTATTTGAAGGCATATTTTCATGAAAATATTAACGTCACATTTTGGGTAGGTATTTTAAGAGAATATAAATGCACGTTTTTCCAATCACCTATAGGTATATTAAACTTTTTGCATAGCATCTTGTGAAACTTGTACAATAATGTCTGTGATGACATCTATTTAAACATTTTAAACGTATTTTGTGCAGCTGACACGTGAACAAATTATACTAACAGAGACTATTATAGAGACACAATTTTCAAGGCGTATTGATATACGTTAGTAAAATATAAATAAATTGTTATAAGGAAGTACCATTAATCAAATAAAAAAAAGATAAAGAATGACGGTATTTTTTCAAACATCCCTCCTCTTCAGTTTCCATATGATTTTTCTTACATTTAACATTCGTCTCTGTTTACAAGCAACTATGATAAACTTAATATGGCTTATTATACACAAAAATAAATTAAATACATACATAAATATGTATGTATCATGTAATTTAAAATGTATACATAAACTGTGGCATAACTAAGAGGGACCAAAGGGTGTGGTCGTACCCGGGCACAAAAGCTTTAGGGGTCTACATGGGTTCCGTGATTTTTTATTTGAAAAAAGGTATTAAAATATTATTTTATTTTGAGAACTTCCCGTTTAAAAATTGAAAGTTATAATGAATGTCCATAAAATATAAAATATTAATAACATGGATACGATGTGAATTTATAATTATGGATATATGAAGTTTTCTAATATTCCATTATGAGTAAAATTTTGCCAAAATTTCGAAATTACTTCACTGCTTATACATTGTAATATACATTATACATACATTTAATATTTATGCATTAACTTAGTTTTTGTTGTAATTCATTATTTATTAAACGCAATCGTTCCTTCCGTTTGCCGTTTATGGCATCTTTACCAGCCTCTGATTAAAAATAGAGAGCTAGGTAATCCTGTATAAATATATATTTATCGAAATTAATAATCATTAACGGTTTTTATTGAAAATATTCCGCTTAAATACTCTTTACAATAAAATATGCATCATGAGTATTTATTTTTTATATTTTTTTTGTACATTTTGATGCTCAAATTTTTACATTTTATTTTACTTTATCTCAACAAAATCTGTTTTAAATCTCAAAAAATAATTATAGGTTATTTTGTGATATTATTTCAAAAATATTATTTATAATTTATACTTATTTGCTTCTAATTTGAAACTAAATATTCACCATCATAGGCGCAATTTGGGGGGGGCTAGGGTGTGCTTAGCACCCCCAGTTTTGAAATCAGCACCCCCAAATTTTAACCGTGTTTATTTGCATTGTACTAGTAATTATGTAAAGAAAAACAGTTGTTATTGTTTTATTTATATTTATAAATAATTAAATATAATGCTTCAAATAATAATCGTGAAAATGGTAAATGGTAAATGAAAAATACGATATTCAAGATTTGAAGAAAACAGTTGAAAAACATGTACATCCAAATCTTTACATATTATTACAAGTCACAATTAATTCTTATGAAATTTATTATTTAATTTATATTTTTTATATAAATACAATTTTTTCTAACAATATGAAATATTAAATTTTTTTTAAATTCCAGGTTGCTTTTACACTTCAAATAAGTTCAGCTACATGCGAAAGATCATTTTCAGCTCTAAGTAAAATCAAAACTTGGTTTATGGTATCGATGGGTCAAGAGAGATTGACAGATTTGTCAATATTATAATATATTGAAAAGGATTTAACCAATGATATTGATATAAATGAAGTTATCAATATATTTTTGGTAAAATTGAAAGAAGAATGATGTTATAAAATTATATTTTATTATAAAAATAAATCATTTAATCGCTCAGAATGTAATGTTACGTTTATTAATAAATGTGCAATTAAATAAGTATATTATTTTCAAAGCACAGGTAGCCATTTCTAAATGGTGTAATATGACGAAATGGTTATTAATTGAAGGCTGAAAGTATCGATAGCCACGAAATAACATTATAAAATAGAGGGGCTTCAGCACCTCCAGTTATTTCAGTGAAATTGCGCCCCTGTTCACCATGGAGAAAAATCGCTGGGAAAAAAACGTATTTCATACAGAATTACCCTGAAGTGGCCACATGGATATGCCATTGTGAATTTTGGTTTTTATGGAGCATAATCATATTTTTAAGTACTTTAATCATTAGTTTTATTGGTATATTTATGTTTTTTTTAAAATGCATTAATAGTATGGAAGCTTACAAGGCCGTAACTAGACCAACATTTTGAGAGGGGTTTCAAATGATTTATCATCTCATATAAAAAAATCATAATTGATTATTTTTAAAATTCGAAACGAGATGAATGAATTATAATGTACAGTTACAATATGATATAATAAAATTAAAAACACAATATTATTAACTGAAACAGACCTTGCATTTTGCACTGGAAGACCAACAAAAAAAAATTATCATGTATCATACGCAACAAATATCGTTTTGGGTGGTAAAAATAATTTCAACTCTTGAGTATTAACATTCATGACAATGATAATAATTATTAATTTTGTTAATTAATAGTAATATGTCACAGAAATACCAATAATAGAATTTATTATTGTATTTTTTAAAGTTTTGTAGTTTTTGAAGTACAATATTTATTTGAATAACTTTTTGAACTTTTGACATAGTTACAACATAATTATTATGTTAATAAACTTGAACTATAGTATGTAATTATCGTATTATATTCCTTATATGCAGTGTATTACTATTATAGCAGATAATTTTAAAAATATTTTAGGGAGGGTTTAGATATCCAAGACCCCCCTCAAATACGGTTAGGTTAGGTGCCAAAAAAACCAGACATTAACATGGACGTTATCTGAACAGTGTAAGGGACCAGTGTCAGTCATGTGGCTTGATTGGACAGCGTTATTAGCACGCTAAATCTCAAAAATTTAACCGATAACCTCCAGTCACTTATTTGCTTATAATAAGGGCAATTTAAATTAGTACGCGTTACTGTCTCTATTGAAAGTGCGAGCTAATATGCAACCGGTTTACGAGAAGTTGTACGTGCATGTGTATATAATGTAATACAAAATTTGAATCACAGCTAATGTATCAGAAAATTGCTATTTAGTCATATAAATATTTATAATAGAGCACGGCGTTTATCGTGAATTTGATTCAGAAGAATACAAAATTATTAGTAAACCATATATTTTTTAACTACCCTTGAGGAGTAGTTTTGAGCATGAAATTTTTGAAATCAAATGGAAACGTATACTTATTTTTTACAAACTCAATGTAAAGATATTTTTTTAGTTCATTTTAGTGGTTTGAAAACATAAATTTATGTAAAACTTTATGTCTGAAGGTGATTTTAGGTTTATAAAAATCGTGTTACGATTACGGTGTATAGTACATGTGATGAGCGGTAGCGAGTGCATCCATAATACGTTGCGAAATTTAAAATCGTTCTCAAACTTTGAGTTTTGCATCAAGTAATGTTTTCAACCGCATAAGTTTACTAAAAACTTACCTCAACTTAAAATTGACAAAAAAATAGTATATATTCCCATTTGATTTTCAAAATTTAACCTTCAGTTAAAACCAAGTTTTGGTAACTACACCTTTAAGGATAGTTAAAAAATATAAAATTTAAAAAATAATTTTAGATTTTACATAGAATATTTCATAATCTATATTTTACTCTGTTCTGAATATTTATATGATGAAATTGCTGTTACACAAATTTTGAATCAACTTATTTACGTAGATACTGTTGCGGAGGTTCGCAATCGATTGTAATAATATTTACCGACTATTCACTCTTCACTATCAAAAATAATCACCGGTTCTCAGAAGTTGCTCAAACATTGTTATGGTATCAACACACGTTTTTTTACCAAAAGCGAACATTTTAAGGTTTTACATGTTACTTACATAAAAAAAAAAAAAATAAATTAATCTAAATTAATTCTGATTTCATTTTATACTGAAGAAATATTTTTAAGTGAGGCTTACAGAGTTTTGAAGTATTTAATGGAGTACAATTACCGTTCATTTTCGTCAAGAATTCATTATTATCGAGTATTTTATTTATATATTATGTTTATAGATATTTTTAGTAAAAAATTACCATCATAAAATGAATACGATAGAAGCAAAGTTTTGGTATTTTGAATATACTGTTCTTATGAATTCTTTTAATTACATAGAGTCTTTATTTTACTTTTTTTTTCTTTAGACGGCTATCTCTATTTTTAGTTCAGTTAATGAGATATTTCTAGCATTTTTTAATGACTATACTTAGCCTTTTAATTGACAGTTTTTGATTTTGAAGTATTGCGAAGTCTGTAGAACACAATAGATATTATTGATAATTAATGAATATTTCAAGTTTCTAGTGTCATTATATTTGGAATTACGACAAAATGATTTCACGCAAATTTCATCTTTTTACTAAATTTTTCTGTAGTTTTCCCCATACAGCAAAACAATTTTAAGAATTTAAAAAAAAATTGTTATAAGTTCAACATAGATGACATTTATATCGTATGCATTTTTTGAATCATTTTATTTTCCAAAAATACGATTACAAACCTAAAAAACGCATATTTTAAAATAATACATTATTTTGCTTCACTAAAAATTTTAAATTAGAATAAAATAAAATTTTATTTATAATTTGCATTACTCATTTTTAAACTTATATTTGAAACTATTTTTAATTTTTACTTTTCTCTCAACCAAGGCTGGTAAATTATCAAAAAAAAATTGTTATGAGATAGTTACGTTAAATCCACAGAAAAGTTTTCAGTCAAAAGTTATTTGTTTGCTAAAATGTAATGTAATTTGTCTTTTTTCAAAGATATAATGAGAAAAATAAATGTTGATTTACTAAATCCAGTCTAAGTTAAAAATACATTAAATAATAAAATGGAAGTAGAATCTACAAAGTTTAAAAATCATAGTAACTAATTTACAAAAATATGGATATTAAATAATAACATATATCATTGATTTTCAAATGACGGTTAAAATATAATGAAACAAAGATCATACGTCCCTAAAACTTAAATAAAAATTAATTTTAAAAAGTTTTTCAAAAACAATAACAATTAGTTATAGAAGTTACGCCAACAATTCAGTCATAGACATTGTTATTAGACAAAATCAGTTAATTGGTTGAATTATAAAGTTAAATAGATTAACTTTGAAACTAGTAAACACCGATTTATTTATACAACTCCAGGTTTTGGAGTTTTCATATTTTATAATATTTATTAATAGTGGACATTATTTACTTACATTGGTACATAAGCTCACAGCGCTAATTGAGTATTTAATTAAAGTAATTTGAAATTGTTCCATATTAGGAAAATGAAATTATATTTTTCTCAGAAAAATAGCCTTATAGTAACCATTTTTCATTAAAAACTTTTACCTAATCCATGGAAAGAACTAAAATAATTTTAAAATGATGCTGCTGAATTTTTTGTTTCGTGATTCAAATAGAAAATGGTTACCTACTTACAAAAGTGCTCAGAAATGATTCATTAAATGATTATTTAAATGTTTACTTATATCCTAATTCATTGTTTTTAATTAATTTTTATATTATATAAACTGTTGTTTTTCAGATTCTTATTTTTCTAGAAATATCAAATTTTTTAGTTAAGAACTTACTTTTTTTCTGATTCATGGGTATGTTTATTATAACTATTTTTCGAAAAATATCACAGTTTTCTCGAGTTTTAAATGTCTGATTAGTATTTATTCAATTTTTAAGTTCGGTTATTTGAACAATTATTAGTTTTTTTTTTGTCGAATTCGTGTAATATGGTGTTAACCAATTTATTTCTGTAACCGGAAACAAAATCTGTTAAAATTATTTTGATTACGATTGTAAAAATAACGTGACAGAAAAAATGTTTTAATTTTTAACATAAATAAATCGAAAAAGGATATAATTTAAAAAACCCATGTGAAATTATAAAAATCATCACTTACATACAAAACTTTTATTTCATTTTCATAATTGCTTTGGATATTCCAAAGCCTAAAACTGTATCATAATTTATATCTTTTTTATGCATTAAGTTAACACCACAACTCGATATATAAAATATAATATCAACAAAAAAATGATGTCTACAAAAAATTAACACTCTTGTATGATATCTATCAACAGTCTTTTAAGTATTTACGAAAGATAACAAAATTACTTTTAATTTTATCAGAGCCAATAAGTTAACTGTTAACATTTAACAGTTATCAATAACATGCAACAATCCATTGTTCATAAAAAAGTGCCTTTCAATTCGAGAAAAAAACTTAAAAACATTTAGCTGGATTCATTTTTTATTGCTATTCTTAAAAGAGTTGTGTTTCTAGTAAAATAGTTGTTCCGAGTGATTATCATTATGATTTTTATTACGGATTGACACACTTTAGATTTTCACATTATTCTTCAAACATTACATTGTTTGTGTGAAGCTAAGTATATCTTTTTGTTATTTGTGAAAACACAATTTTTCAGATTACTGGAGACTCTCTAATCATCTGAATAAATAAAATAGTTGTACTTGCTTCTATTTCTCTTAATTTCAATGGTATTTAAGTTTCTCGATGCTTTTTTTTCACACTGTGAAATAAAATTACTCTAAAACATTATTTTTATGCAAGCAATACATGGCATACGACAAACATCCATGTAGAGGCGATTCTGGCAACTTATTGAGAATAGATTAATAAATAAGTTATAAAGATAGGACACGACATGTGTATCATAATATTTCATATTGTTCATTATGCTGAATAAAACAAATATTTTTAACCGACTATTATATTCAAATCACTTCCCGATGTTCAATAAAGAATGATTTATTAACCATAGTTAAAAAACAAAACAAAACGCCTCAGTCTATGTTCTATGAAATACAATGTTGAAATATCACATCAAAATTATGAAGTAAACTAAAATTAAATCATCAGAATAAAAATTAAAATATTAACAGATCATAGTTATATATATATATATATATATATATCTTTGATAATGAACGTACAAAATAAAATAAAAAAATCAACATTTAAAATAACTTATGTTGAAAACTTGAACTAAAATAGCCAACTCAAGTTTTTTTCGCTAATGTTACAGTTCGATTATACTCGATATATTTATTTGATCATAACTGGAAATACTTAAAAAACATGATATGATTGTTTTCTTTAAATAAAGTATAAATTCAAACTACAATTTTGGTGAGTACACAATTTTATATTTCAATAATATTTAATGATTTCGACAAAGTACTCGTAATAATGATGAAGTACGAGTTTATAAATGTAAATTGAAACTCTCTTGGCTGAAAGTATTTCAAACTCTTATGTAGATGCAGATAAGTATAATATTAGTTACAAGTATATTCATTCAATAAAACGAATAAAATTACTTGTGCCAGTTTCATACTTCTTGCTCATTATTAAAAAAAAAAAAAAAAAAAAAAAATATAACGTATAACTTAAATGTATATCATTATTAATAAGTAAAAACTAAACAATTAGAAATAAATATGATATTTAATACTATCGAGAATTTGGTAATAAAACATGCAAAGTAATACAAACACATGTCTGATCTAAATGATTATCAATTCCAATTTCAAACCATTAAATTTATCTTATTTTGATATGCTCAGAAAATGCATCGTTATTCAAATGACAAAATTGACCGAGACCTGTTAAAAACTGTTTTAAAATAAACGATTTCTCGTAAAAGTTGAAAACACAATAGGTTTTTCAGTTGATTGCGATTTTTCGATTTTCTTGTGAATAGGCCCCTAAGGGTCTGGATTGAAATCAGTTCGAATGGTCGTAAGATCCGGCCTGCTAATAAAACTTTAACCTACAATCTACATCAAAGTTGTAAATGAAAAGTTTACGACCGTAGTGAAATTCCAATGGTTCAGATCGTCCTTCTACTCCTTGATATCTATAGATTTCACTTTAAACTTGACAGTTGAAATACCCAAGCCTCCCTCCCTTCCCACACACACACACCCACACAAAATGTATGAACCACTCAATTTTTGAAAATACCTAACAAGTTTCATGTACAGAGTTCATAAAATATCATTTATCATACATATTACTACGAGACTAACATTCTAAAATAAGTACACGAATAAAAAATAAACGAGAATAAATCGCATCAAAATGTTGCATCATGTTTAATTTAAACAACATTAATAATTTTTGGTAATTTCATATCAAATATAAAATCAAGCGTATATGTTTTTAACTGAGACCCTTTTTTTTTTTCAAAAGAAAAATCTTTTACAGAAAGGATTGTTTACAGTATTACATTTTTCAGTAGGTACACCTAAAGACTATATAACATTTAAATAGGTTATATAATTTTTTACTGCTTGACAAAAAATATAATCGATGCATACAATTTTTAATGAAATCACTGATACTGTATTGTATCGAATACTTTTCTCAGCGTACGAAGTATCCGTACGACGTTTCGCATGCATGCGAGTGTGTGTTCCTGTAGGGGGGACTTCGAAGGGTTCCCCCACTGCCCATACGCGCACTGTTGCATTTACACAGGCGTGTATGTACTAAACATGAAACTTACCTATGCCCGGGACGAACTTATATCGTTACTATACACGTATTGTCGCCACCGACGAATGCGACGCAAAGGTCCGCCGTTGCTGACACGTTTTCGGCGGTATAATTACATACGGGTGCGTCCGAAGACCTTATTGTCTGGTGAACGACACTCGCGGTATGATATATTATACGCTTATTACCGTGTTATACGCGCCAACTTAAACGGATTCGTTCGCGTTAAACTCGACGGCAACACAGTAATTATTTTTTATATTTTGGTAAAAATCAACGGGGCCTACCATTCGGCGGATCACGTCGGCGTCGTCGTGGCGGCAGCGGCGGCGAGCTGGCGGTCCGGTTCGTCTGGCCCGGTTCGTCTGGAGAGATGCTGTGTGCACGCCGTTATCGGAGATGAGAATGAAACGAAAATAAAAAAATAAAAATAAAAAAAAAAACGTATAACGTGCTATCGCCTCGGCGGCAGAAGTCGTGTGTGCGCGCACGTCCTGAGAATACGCGGATCGTCCGCGTCACAGCAGCAGCAGCAGCAGCAGCAGCGGCGACGACAGCGGCGGCGGCGGCGGCGGCGGCGGCGATTGAGTGTACGCGCGGGACGGCCGCGGGAAAACTGTTTCTATCAATCCGGTCGAGTGTCGTTAACAACGGGTAAAAACGGAAAATGAGAGAGAAACAGTGAGAGAGAGAGAGAGATTGTGTGAGAGAGAGAGAGAGAGAGAGAGAGAGAGAGAGAGAGAGAGAGAGAGAGAGAGAGAGAGAGAGAGAAAGATAAGAAGAAGGGGAAGAGAACAAGGGACGGGAAATAAAAACGAAAAACCCGATCGGCGGTCTATGGAAAACCCGTAATTATTGTAACTCGAGTGGACAACGCGACGGGACCGGTATGATCGCGCCGAGGAAAAATGCCGGACGACGACGACGACGAGAGGCGAATAAATAAACAAAATATAAAAAAAAAAACCAATAAATGTATTAAGGAACGAAAGCGAAAAAAAACAGAGAGAAAAATAGACGATTATTACTACACAGAAGAGAAAAGAAGAGTAGAGAAAAAAAAAGAAAAAAAAACGGTCGTCGCCGTCCGACGACGGGTAGGGGCGAGCGGGCGGCGCGCAACAGTGTGCGACGGCAAAGTTCTAAATAAAACTATCGGGTGGCCGTTAAGCTGTCGGCCGAGGCTTGTGGCGGCTGGCGGCGGCGGTGGGGCGAACGTTCACAACGGCTGCTGCTGCTGCTGCTGCGTGCGCGCTCGGCGGTGGCCCGGTTACGCGGCGGCGGCGGTTCGTCGTCGTCGGTCGCCCGCGGTGTGCTGCTCATCTCGCTCCACCGCCGCCGTCGTCGTCGTAGCCGCCGCCGCGGCGCGCCAGGGCCGAGACGCGCGCGCGGATCAGCGGCCGCCGCCGCCGACTCCGCCGCCACCGTAGAAACGCGTGCGCCGACACGCGCTTTTGGCCGTGTACAAAACACGTACGCGGCGGTGGTGGTCGGGCGCGGGACGCGCGTGCGTCGTCGCTCTACCGTTTTTGATGAATTCTTTTTGGACTTCCGCCGTCCCGCCCGCCACAGTCCCGGCCGTCCCTCTGTAACGTCATTGCCGACACCGCGGCACCATCGCCACCGCCGCCACCACCACTACCATCACCGCCACCGCCATCACCACCGTACACTGCTGACGCACGCCCGAAACGACGTGTGGCCCGCGCGCGGGGCCGCTGCTCTCTGGAAACGGCCGACTGGACAAGCAGCGGTTGCGCTCGGAGGGCCGGGTGGGAGGAGGGGATAGTTATTCGCGCTGACTCGTGCCCGGCCGCCCTACGTATCGGGAATTAAACGGTGATGTATTAATAAACTCCGGCCGGACGGTTTAAAAATATCGCGGGACACTGCGGCAGCCGCCGCGCCCGTGGCCCTCGGTGCGCGCGTGCCACCGCCGCGGCTGTTGTACATTTTGCGCTTTATAACGACGTTATGACGTGTCAAGTGTGTGTGTGTGTGTGTGTGTGTGTGTGTGTGTGTGTGTGTGTGTGTGTGTGTGTGTGTGTGTGTGTGTGTGTATGTGTGTGTTTGTATGTGCACGCACGCGTGTAATCATTACCACACACTGTCTTGCCGACTACTATGATTTCCCGAGTCTTTCGAGATCACCGGCGTGTGTGTGTGTGTGTGTGTGTGTGTGTGTGTGTGTGTGTGTGTGTGTGTGTGTGTGTGTGTGTGTGTGTGTGCCTTGGTGCAATAAAACCGCGATAAAACGTGTTATGTGCAGAATCCGAACGAAACGTGGAATATTATAATCATAATACTATGATGTATGTTGATAGAACGTCGTCGGGGTGTTATTTTTTCACGACCTCATTTTTTTTTTCATTTTTTCACCCTAAACATACGTGTTATATGTAGAACTGACTCTTTTTCGTTCGAAAAACTTGTATAATATCCGATACCGTATGTCTAGAATAAGATCTGTATTTATTGATGTTATTTTTTAAGTTCTCTAATAACGATTTTTCCATTTGTTAATGATTCTTCGTTGTAGCGCGTATATCACTTTGCCCGTCGAATAATATATCGTGTGGTGGTCTTATAAACAAAAACGTGGTGCTAAAAACCGTCACCCGGATTTGGTGCACTAATCCTCTCCTAGAGTAGAACTAATTAAAACTGTATTTCCCGTACGTGGTATGAAAAAATCATGAGTACAGTGTATTTATTTTTGTTTACTATACAGTTATTGAGGGAATAAAAACCTTGAAAAAACTTTCAAAAATGACTTCTCTAGAGAACTAAGTAGAAAAAATGAACGATCTATAAAGGGGTTGATTAACATTTTTAATTAGTTACGGTGCCAGAATTGTTTTCCTAGTTGCACCAATTGAGCTGGCCAACATCCAGTGTTCCGTGAAAAATTAGTGTGTGATTTAACCCTACATAAATCTGAATTATTTTTCATGTACAAAACATTAATAGAACTACGTTTTTATGAAAAAATAATTTTAACTAAAAACTGATTTTCATGTTTTTTCGTTTTATTTAATGATTACATTATTATAATTGACAACTATTATAGAATTATATTTCGATAAAGAATTTTTTTCAGCGATAATTTGACGCTTTAATTTATATTATTGGCCAAATAGTTTAAGAGTTATAAATGTTTGGAGTTAGAGTAGTAGAAATGAAAATGATGCTCACTACTTTATAAAAATTGAAAAAATGTACTACCAGTATAGTCAATAGACACTACTCTGTTGTTATAAACTTAATATACTTATACCTCTTAAATTATTGTGCCAAAAATTTTATTTAAATATCTAAGTTTCTAAACAAATGTAACCTCTATTGTAATATTACATAATAAAAAAATAAAAAATAAAAATAAACATCATTTAAAAATTTACAGATTTTTTGCTTCCCACAGAATCTAATAGTAATAGTGGTATATAAAAATAAACTGAAAAGTTATCTAACATTTAACTACATAGTACGTATGTGTATATACGCAGTAAAAATATAAATTTTTTAAAAAAAGTAGTTTTTTAGTGTTTAAAATGGTGCACGGAAAATACTTTAAATGTATGCATTATTCAGGGTTAAATTGCATTGTGTAAATCCCTATGGGGCATCCTGTATATTTAATGGAGCTATTTAAAAATAAATATTAAAATGACAACTTTTTGCCCATTTGGAACCACTTTTACTGCTTACTCAAAAATGTGTTTGCGTGCTAAAAAAAAATACGTCATTCGGAAAACTAAAAACTATATACCTACGTAATACATTTTTACATTCTTCGTCTTGCTCAAAATCTAAAATTAATAGTTTACAGCACAACAGTATGTTTCGAAGCTCTTTATGGTATTATTAGATAAAATAAAATGAACACCAACAGCTCTTTTATGTAATACTTCGCATAGGTATCAATCTAGTAGATTCCATCAAAATTTAACAAGAGTTTAATTATGATCGTGTTATATATACTATATATTTATATATTATTATATACCACCACTAAGCTGAATATAATATTCAAAATTTTAATACGACTAACACGAGCCTTTGAACCGTAATTTCACTGTCTAATTGTACACAAAACACAAATAAAATACAGGCTTGTGCATGAATTCGATTTCTGGGTCGAACGACTGAAGGAAGGGGTTCATTATCGTTTAAAGTTTGGTCTTATGAACATCCCTCTACCAACCGAAAATAATTCACGGTTACTAGACACTGATTATAAATATAAAAAATAAACATAAAATTTACATAAATAATTAATTATTAAAGTTTCCGATCTTTTATGCATACATTTTTATAAGCACTGAGGTAGTAAGTATTACAATGCATATTATGAACACACACTCGTTTATTATGGACAATATTTATATAATTGTTTATTATTTATTCGATAGTTGACATAATAAGAATAATATTATTATTTAATAATAACTATCAAATAATCTGGTATCAGTTATCACGAACGATAATAATAATTAATTATCATCAATAATTATACTACGAAAAATAATTAGAGTAACATTTTAAAGTTTTTAGAGTAATTTTGGGAATTATGATCAAATAGATAACATCTTTTTTGTGAAAATCAAACACCCTGTTGATATGAAAATGAAATGATTTCTCAATTTTTTTTAGTAATTTTATCTTGTGTTTTGGGGTAACTAATGAATCGCGAAAGCTTTTTGTACGATATATTTTTAGGAGATGTGATTTCTTATCTTTAAATATTAATTCACATAATACACAGTAATTTTTGGTCTACAGCGAGGCTGTTTTAAACCGGGGATTGTAAACTGAGTCTCATACATATTATATATTTAGGTAAACTGAATCCTCGTTTTCCAAAAAGTTCTGGCTCTAGGTAATATGAGTCTTGATGTTGATGTTGTTACAGGTAAAGTGAGTTGTATCAATGAATAGCCTGATTTACGAGTAGTGCTCACTATTAAAACTACAGCATATGCATTTTGTTAAATAGTTTTATCTATCATCAATTTTATTAATATTTATAATTGTAAGTTGTATAGTTTACTTTATTATGCGTAAAATAAATATAATATAGCCGAGAAGGTGTTTTATAAAATTATTTTAAGTTTCAAGAAGAATAGGTATATCTTTATATTTAAAATAATTTACTTGTAATAACAATTAGTAATAAAGTAATTACCAACTCGTAAAAGTAATGCATGAATAATATTAAAATATTGTCACTTTCAATAATTTAATAACTCGTAGTAATACTAAGATTTGAATTTTTTTTGTACGACTTACTTTTATGCTACACGAATTTTAATGTATACATTTATATTTTTATTAAATCCATAAAATGACCACTGTGGTTCTAAATATGTATATTACAACTACATGATTTTTGGCATTCCTTTGGAAATCATTTTAGAGACATAAGTTTTTTAGTAGTGCAAATGAATCACGAACAAAAAAAAATGCATTTTATATAAATGAACATAATTTTAGAGATTTATGGATTAGTGCAGAATGCGTTGGTATTTTTTTCAAGTTTGCTCAAAATTTTTTTTTTTTTATTTTAAGAATATAAAGATGAATATGATAATTATTTGTTGACCGTGAGTCGTGACTCGTAACTTAATGCACTGATTTTTTTTTTTTTTTAAGTGGACATAGGTAGCCAGAAGATTGATAATAATTTTGCTTTTACTTAATGGGAAGACAAACATATGTTTCGTGTTAGTTGATTTTCATTAAATGTCACATAATAATTGATATACGTTTTATTGTTGACGGATGAGAGTTATAATAGACCTTCTATATTTAAATATTTAAATGAATAGAGCGTTATTTATATAAATAAAGACTCCGTCGTGTTATATTAACTGTCTTATTTGAAATTCAAAAACAAATATATGTGTGTCTATGTATGTATATATATTTAGAGTAAATTATTTCAGTGAGTCATAAACTGTCTTTAATAAGTGAAATATGCATTATTTTTAATTTTTATCGAATATTGAGTATAACGGTGTTTTCAAATTCCTAAAAATATTTCATTATTAAGTAACAACAGACGCCAAAAACGTTTTACGTTTCGAATATTTAATTATATTAGTAGGTACATACATAATTTACCACTCTTTCGAGTTCGGTACATATAAAAGAAATAAAATATATATATTTTTTTTTTAGTATCTACACTAATTGGATAACACTACTTAAAAGTCATTAAAATAATGCATAATTAAAGTATGATTTTTTAAAGTCGAACTTGGTTTGAAAATAAATGAAAGGATCAGGAATATATTTTAATATAATTTTTTTTTACTTAGATAACCTATTTACTTTAAAATTGACACATCAGCAACGTATTTAGAAAACACGATTTCAAATCAGATATGTATGAAAAACACGTGTCGGTGACTTGCATAGAATTAAAATGTCATAATAATTTACTACAGAAAACAACTTTTTTCTACTATATTAAATATAATCTAAGATTATACTGACATTTTCGATAAATATAATTTAAATATGAGATCATATTAGGTAAAAACTCCCAAACCTATAAAAATGAATTTATTAGTTTATTAATTGTAAATTAAAAAAGGAAATTTCAAAGACTGTCAAAACTATTTTGTTTAATAAAACTTTAGGTTAAAATATACAATTCGTCCACTAGGTATGCAAAAATAAAAGGAAAACATCTGTTGGTATGGTTATGTATGTAATTTTGAATTAGGCCTACAAGTGTATGAATAAAAAGCTGGTAAGTGAGATGATGGTGGTACAAGTTCGTCCTTCGTCCCTTCGGTCCTCGGACAAGATATTGGTGATGAATGTATTAAGTATTAAAGAAATGATGACTCATTTCTTTAGTATAAAACGATTCTGAGCAAAGCCTCAGTGTAATATAATATATTATTATTTAAATACTGTTTACGTATTTTACGGTTATTTGTATAATTTTTGGTGAGTTATAATAATTTATTAAAGTGTGTATAAAAAAAAATCCTGACTCACGATTTTTGAATTTTTGTTAGGATAATTAGGTAGGTATATGAGTAAGGTCATATTAAATTTTCAGAACTTTTTGTCAAATATTTAAAATTATATTACATAAAAACTTTCAAACAATTTGGTAAATTAAAAGTTCTATATTTAAGTCAAAAGTGCTATAATTGTTCTGAAAATGTTGTCCAATATAAAAAAATATGTATTTGATATTGGATAAAATTTTCAAGTTTCTAGCTTCAATACTTTTCGATTTATGACTAAATACCTAAAATCTGAACAGTGAAAATCTCGTTTACGGCGGATTTTTACCGATTTTACCGTTTTTACTCAGTTTTTCGATCGTTATTCTTGATTACTGGAAAAACTATGGAGATTTTAGAAAAATGACCTCTCAGTTCAATATCGAATCTAAAAAGTTGCTGGACGAAACTTTTGGACAAGGATTTCTATACGAAAAAGTGTCTACAGAAAAAAAAAAGAAAAAAAAAGAAAAGAAAAGAAACGAAAATAAACATCATTGTAAAACCATAAGATCCTTCGCTTCACTCAGAATCTAAAACGTTGATTGCAGTGCTCGTACGGTTGTCTCCAATTAAGATATCTATATCTACACACAAAAAGCCAAAAGCAGGCAGCTCCACTTTTTTTCAAAATTAGGTTTAAATTGAATTTGATAAAGGAAAAAATTACGATTTTAACTGTACAAGAATGAAACAAATCGAACAATCAGTATGGGAAATATAACGTCTTTGGAGTAGTCTTGTTTTTTTTTCCATGGAAGAACAGGGTAGCTCCGAAGCTATCTGGTTTTTGCCACGAATTTTTGTCACGTTGTCCAATATTGTACTGATGAAAATTATTCTGTTTGTGTCTTAAATTATACATTTCATTATGTTTAAGAAAATAAAACTAAGTTTGATATAAATTAGAGTTAATATCAAATCAAAAACGAAAATCAAATCACGTACTTCGGCATATTTTTTATCGTGGTCTAACATATCTAAATTGATAACAACATTAGATTTACCTTAATCTCAGTTTTTTTAAATGGTTTTTTATGTCTCCTGAAAAATTACGAAAAACGGAGCTGCCTGCTTTTTGCATGGACCCCTTCAAATGTAATACATAGTCTTTAAAAACAATTTTTTGAAATTTGAACTCTCGTAAAAATTATTTGAAGAACACATTGAAAAATGAAAATAGGTACCCAATATTACTGTTTGTTTTAATAAACTTATACAAATTAAAAAATAATCGTAATAAACGTAGTGAATTAAATAATTATTGTTTATATTTACTTCCAATCATTTATTTCTGCTATACATTGTAATTACTGGTATCATGAAAACGCTGTAATAAATAATAAATAATGAATATTAATTGAAGTAGGTTAAAGTTTTTCATGATCATAAGACAATAGGTATCTCTCTGCAAGATGCGATTTACCAATTTGTTGAATTTTAAAAAGCTCCAATATAATATAAATTGGTTTTTTTATGTTACTATTATAAGTATTAAATCAGATAATTTCAGAAAAATTATAAATACTTTAAAAATTATTAGAACTTTTGATATTTTAAATCTATAGTAAGCGCATTCGTTGGCTTCATTCTCTTGAAGAATTTTTTATTTCATGAACTATAATTTTATTAGTATAATATTTATATGTTTAATAAATTATTAACTGTTTGAATTCGAATGCACTACTAATCTATCGTATAATCTAAAGCACGCATTTATAAAAGTTAAAGCTTTTTGGTAAATGCAACATATTTGTCTCGTATTAACTATCAAATTTAAAATATTACTTAAATAATTTTGTAGTTTACTTTACATTAATTTTTTTAAAGACACGTTTAAATAATACAAAAAGCTTATAAGGATCAATATTCGGATTAATTTTTTATAATAAAAATGGATTTATTTCTCCTCGAAGTTCTAAACAAATTTTTTATAGCTCTGTAGAACTATTGTTGTAGAAATATACTGTTGCGATTTGCAAATACTGTTTAATAATTATTATAGCAAAAATGCTACATTCTTTTTTGTTTCATTTTATTTTATAACATATAAAATGTTTATAAAAACTTGTTATTTTTATGACGTCTACGATTAAATCGATAACTTTCCTATATAATTAATCTAAAGTATTAGATAGTTACAATTTTCTACTAGTGATTTTATAATCTTTAAGCGATTATACTTAACATTCTTACCAGTTATCTTAGTCGTTCATAAACTAAACGATTTTTAAGACTTTTAATAATTAGTAAAAAGGATTTTATTTTTTAACTCTGTTCTTAATACTTAAAAGTTTTATAAAAGCTCGTGCATTAATTTTAGCACTGTCTTTTTTTAAATACATATCAATATTATTTATACCGTATCGAAAATGAAAAATTGTATGGGTTTTGTTTTAAATAAATAAGGATTTATACCCTTTGACTATGTTTAATCATAGTCGTTTTCAACTAAAGCATGCACTTATTTTGTGTACATTTATAAATGATAAGAACACCGACAAAAAATACAAATAATTTTGAAATCAATTCAAATTATAAGCTATTTATCTATACTCTAAAAAATACCTATAGTTACATATTACATACTCACCACTATAAAATATACATATTATAAATATTTGTATTTAATCTGATGTACGTTCCTGGATCATCGGATTTTATATTATTTGTAATAAGTTATTATTTAAGTTTGAAAGTCCAAATAGTAAGAATAATAATAAAATAAAGTAGATATTATAAGTGGCCGTAGAGTTCAGTGGCAGCACATACCAGTAAAATATAATGCAAGACATTCTTTCTGAATCTGGATGATAAGGATCAATATTTTTGTTTACTATCTATGAAAAATTACAATGTGTATATTAAAAACCGAAATTTTGCGTAAAAATTAATTTTTTAAACTATAAAATCTATTATATTACGTTCCACACTTGCTTGCATAGTATATTTAACTATACAATTTTATAAATCAATTTTCCTCTAGATTAACGTGTAAAATGTTCTTATAAACTATCCAACATTTTTAAAATGTTCAATGAATATTCTGATGAAACCGTCCAATCATTATTGGAACACAATGCAGTATAACCTAGTTTTGATTAAAGACAGTTTAGAAGATAGTCTCTGTTGTTAACACAAGTAGTTTTGGAATAAAAATTAATAAATAAAATTATAACGATAATAATAATAAATAAATAAGAGTTTTGATGTTTTGTGAAAATTACAAAATATTGTTTTTTTCATTACTGTACGTCTCTGGTAACTATGCAATCCATTAGGTACTCGATATTTATTTTTTCATCGTTATTTGTCATATCACCTGTATGGCGGATCAATGTATGTAGGTCAACAATTTGAGTTGTTGATACTTTACTACCCATTCAAATGATTCATTAAAAAAATAGAAATCAGAAAAAAGTTCAATTTGAAAACCACCAACATTTTTCATTTTCATAAGCATTTCTTCAAATAATAATTGCTAATGTGAAGTAAATAATTGGATTTTCAAACTAAAATGATTTCTCTTAATTGCTGAAAAATTAAAACTATCGGAGAGAGGAGTGTGAAAAGAGGTTCTTGTTTTATTTTTTTACTCTTATCTAATTTTTTCTGAATTGTGTCATTGTTTACCTCCATTAGTATCCTTTCGGAGGAGCGTAGTGACTTTTTTGAAATTTCAACATTATAAGATATTACCATAATAGAATTCACACAAAATATGTAAATTTCATGATTTCATTTTGATCATGACCACTAACGGTAGCAGGTACTTTAGAGAGATTGTTTTTTTATTTCATACCTAGTTTAGATTGTGAGAGAAACGAAGAATGTATTGGTTGTATAATGATTTGTTGTTTTTTATTTTTATTTTCACTTTTTTTTTTGGATATTGACAATGATTTAAAAGTGTCAACCAGCATTTTAATAGATTAAAAATTAAATCTTGTTAGTACTTTTTAAGAGGTAATTTTCCCTATTCTCAATAGATTTTCCAAGAGAATGGAAAAACTACCAAAAATTTTGGGTGAAAACGGTAAAATTTACTGCAGACGAGATTTAGCCATGAAATAAATTTCTGATATTTAACCATAGTCCAAATAATATTAAACTTGACACTCAAAATGTTCTCTAAATATCAAAAATACGAATATACTAACTAAAAATATAACAAATATACAAGACACAAACTTTTTAATTCAAATTTTTTAATTAGCTCTAATGACTTTTTAACTTTTAAGTGTTAGATTTATTTTTAGATTTACTTAAGAAAATTTTTAATTCATTATTTTTGAGATCTGAAATGTTCATGCGAGCTTCAATGTGTATAATTCTAGGTATATTTACATTTCCATATTGATCGGTTGCGACAAATTTTTTTTTATGTAAGCGCGAAGTGTCTAATATACGGTGAAACGGATCATTTTACGAATAGTATTAAATTGACTTAGATTAGTTCATGTTATTAAATAAGTACATTATATTAATTATATTACATAGTATGTATAATTCACCAATCGTAAAAACGGTTCATTTGTGTTTCTCTACACACGAGATCATTATCTTATCCGAAAACAAAAGGGAGGAATCCAGACGACCTGTATCTTACCCGTTTTTTTTTTTTTTATTGAAGTACCTACCTACTACCATTTGTGTTTCTTACTAGTTGTCACCTCTTAAAACTCTGGTTCTAACAAAAAAATTAAAAAGACGACTACACATTATTGTAAAATCAAAACCCTATTCTACTGTTACGTTTAATGTATCCAAGGATAAGTAACTCGTTTGTGAACGTATTATGTTTTTTTTTTGTTTCAAACCATCTCTTGCGAAACACGCTAAAAATTAAAAAATATTTGAAATGGGTAGTAAACACGATTTTCAACTTCTAATACATAAACCACTTTGTTCTACAATATATATGTGTTTAATGTGTACTCTGAGTAGGTTCTATGATTAAATCAAGATGATCCGTTTGAAAAAGATTAATTACATTTCATTGTATTATATTGCATTTTAGTAAATCTTCTATAAAAAAAAAATTCCACATGCTTTGTTCTTTAATATGATATATAATATATAAGTTGATGTAATAATTTCCATCACATGTATCTATAATATTATTATTAATGTTTTACACGCTTTACGTGGCAGTAAACGTTTTTTTTGTGTTTTTTTTTTAGATATTCACGACAAATTTGATGTTTCTTGAATCAATTATTATAAATGGGAACATCGTAAGTTAATCGTATACAAAACTGTGATCAATTAGGTAATAACATTATGATCAAAACTGGAATGGCTACCATCAAACCAATCTAAAGCGGGTATTGAATTGGATTCGTAATATCGTGAACGTAGGTAGATTCAACTGTTTCAAGTGACATTTTTTTATCATTCAATTATGTAACATAAGGTCAATACTGTTATTATGTATAATTTTTTTTCTAACGGCATTGCAATAATAGGTATTTTTAGTTTCTAAAATCACTTTTATGGACTTTTACAATATTATCTGTTAAAATCAGAAATTTTATACGTACCTATTCCAGTAAACGTAATGATATACAGTGTACTAATGTACCTACAGTGCACACAAGCCTCCATAAAAGTGAGCAAAAGCGATTAAGACATACATACTTGTTCGTACATAATTATTAAGACACAACATCACTCGTCATAAAATGCATAATGTATATTATTTAACGTTTGTGAATTATATGTAAACCAATGTTATACTTATATTATTTTATAGGTAGATAAAAAAAATCGTATGATTGATATACATTGATTACACGTACAACTTTATGCATTACAAGTGTTATAACAATAGTTCCAATAGCATATCAAAATTTCAAATAGTTAAATAAACTATTTAAAACCGGACTATGCCTACACTTACATTTTCAACAATTCTACGAGTACTTCTTTCAAATGTTACTCCGAAGGTCAAATATATCCACTTCTGGTCTTGTACGAACTGTATGTAAAATAAGTATATTACGTAAAAGTAAAATACTGATGATTTACAATCACATTTCATACTGAGGTTTAATGTAGATGTATAATGGATTCTATGTTTTCATCACAAAAAATATTTAGTATCAATTTGTTTAGATACTAATTTTATATTAACAAAATACTATTGAGATGGATGAAACTTGATTACTTAACATTATTTTAAAAATGTTTAGTTTATTAAATATGTAAATAATAGTTTAAAAAAATTCAAAAACAGTATAATAAACAATAATTATAATATAGTTACACTACATAATTCCTTAGGTATATAGAAAATTACAGCAACTAACTATCAATCAACAATCAACAATTTTATGTTTATTTATTTATTAGTTAAGGTAGGTACCCATATAAATTATTGTTTCTATATCAATAATAATATTAACTATTTTTATCAAAGAACTTATTTTATATTATTTATTATGATATAGATATCTTCACATTCTACATCGAAAATAAATAAATATATTCCCGTATCTTTTATAACTAATATATATTTATATATTTTATAATTTATTCTGAAAAATAAAAGCGGTTTATATATATATATATATATATTTGACATACATCACACGGATAAATTATAAGTTAATTTTTTAAATTAAAATATAAATTTGGTGGATTTTTGTGATTTAATATTAGGTAAATATTATTCATTAAATTTATTAGTTTTAGAATAATCTCTAATAAAACATTGTACTTATTAAATGTATACATCATTATTCGCGGATAAAGTAAAATATTTATAATTCAAAAGCATTTATAACATAAGTAGGTAAGTTTATTTTAATAACCGCAGTCGGGTAAAAATTGTTTAATGGTTAAATTATATTATAACCGATGTATAATTTATGATTATAATAATATTAATAAGTGTTTTTTATTGTAAAACAAACACTAATCTTTTATGTAAATACATATATTAAATACAGATTAATAAAAATGAAAAAAAAATATGTTTTTATTTTGATTAAAAAAATAACATGAAATTCACAAAATTGTACGCCAAGAATATTTTTACTTCCTTATACTTTTTGGCGCTTTAAGTTATTATTATACACATGACTTCATAAAAAACCCCATGATGTATTCATTATGTTTATATAATAATAATAATAATAATAATAATAATAATAGTAATAGTAATTAACTTGAATAAAACGTTGGCATAGTTCCTAGTGAGTACCTAGCGTATATTTCTAGACTCAACTGAGTTGGCGTAAACATTTTACAATTATCATATTATATATAGGTACTTACTACTTATATGACTAAGCCAAGAACAGTATACGAGTATACAGTAAAATTTAATCAAACAGTTAAATTAAATATCGAAAATCTCAAAAATAATTTGACAATGTTTCATGATTACTAACTCATTTTCTGCTACAATGTTCTTGCCTGTCTTATTTATTGCCACTAAATATATTCTACAACACAACTGAAATATAAAACAGAAATAAACGCGTGTATTTAAACCCTCCCCCCCCTTGCATACATAGTTATTTCTTCTCGACGAACAGTCCCCCTGGTTAGGGTTTATTTAATTAAGTTCAAAATCTCGTTTTTTTAGTTGAAGTACAGTTATATATACGTTGTTTTTTTTTTTAGTTTGAATTTTGCATTTAAAATAAATCCGTGAACGTCAGCATCCATTACTAAAATATTTACAATAATAATATTACAATGTAAAATAGTAAAATATTGTTAATTCGATATTCTTGTTAAAACTCGATCGGAATACATTTGGTTGGAAATAATATATTGTAATAACAAACAAAAATGTGCGCTGAAAATTAAATTAATGAATATTATAAGTACATTAAATTTGGACGCTTTCCACAATTGTTAAAAAATAATGAACATTTTCTAGCGTTTAGTCAGACAGGTATATATTACAATGAAGGTTTTTTTTATCATACTTATTACTATAGTTATCATCTATTTATATCAAGGGATACATCATTAGACTCCCTGACTCCCCGTTTTAATATACCTTACATATAGGTACCTCGAAACTTCTTGGTATATAATATGATATTGAAGTCATTTTTTCAAACGCAAAAATTAAAATTTAGTACCTACGTCAGTAAATTAAACGATAATTTACAAAAAAAAATTAAAAATAATGACTTGAATGGCTTCGTAAGCAATTACAATAAACACGTCAAGTTTATTTTAACAAAAACATGAAGTTGATGAAGTATAATACAAACAAACAGGTATGCTAGTGCCTAGTATTATGCATAAAATATAGCTTGATGATTTATTGTGTATACACCTTTGATTTTTGAAGATGGAATATGATTTAAATGATTGTCGTAACGAAAACAACAAACTTGCATTATCTTTTTGTTGTAATTTCATAAAATTTGCAACTTTTTGATATGAAATTTCATATACGATCGTATTCACAATATTCATTCCTATTTCCCAGTTATGTTAACATTTTCATAACTATAGGCATACAGTCAATTTAATTTATGAGCGCTTGAAATCGGATTAAATAAATAAATACTTTAAGGTTTTGGGGTTTCATGCTTCCCGGTTGTATTATAAAGCGCAATTTCAATTTGAAATTCAATTACGTTAATCATTCAAATTATGAATAATGTTAAATTATGTAGGTTAAAATAAAAAGAAATAGGTAATACAAAATCACAAGTATATAATATATTTTTACTCGCAATATTTTGGTAATTCTAATTTATTTCATTGGATAATACAAATTTTAAATCAATTTTTTTTACATAAAATATACATTTATAAAATGTATATAGAAAATGAATTTTTACCACCATTATAATATGGAGTTATTTTTTGTTTATTTTTATTCTTATTTTATTTTACGAATTTAAGCTTTTAAAAAAATGGGTATATTTAGAGTTAATTATTAAAAAGCGTTTTTCAACACTAGAAAAACATAAAAATATACTTTAAAAAAATCAACAAATATTTTAAACAAGTTTGCCAACTATTATATATATATATATTCAAAAACAAAATACCGAAAAAATATGTAACGCAAAATTCTTTTTTATTATTACGTATTATTATGTTGATAAAAATGACGACAGAGGCAAAGTTGAAATGAGTAGTACGACTAGAAGTCACATATTTTATCTTTTCTTGGATCTCGAAATTCCTAAACCAGGCTTTGAAATATCACGAACACTAAAAGAAACAGAAATAAACTGCAGTTTATGAAGCTTTATGTAATAAGGCACCGGATGACAGTGAAATTCCACATGATTCCGTAGATATGTATATTTGTTTCTGTTATGAGGTTCAGTTTCATAAAACTATATCAAACGATCTCTGACGCCTATCGACATGGTAAATATGAACGACAAGGTGTCCAAGTGATTCCCCACGTTAGTTTTAAGAACCATCGCGTTATCGTGCAAAACCTCAATTATTAAAGATTTGCTGGTAGATGTCAAAGACGATTTCTTAAAACCTCAACGAGTCCGAGAAAAATATTAACAACTCGAATGTTGTTTACGACCGAAGAAAACACATGCAAATATGAAATAGTCACACACGGGTTTATACGAGTACGCGTTATATATATTTTTTTCGTATTTTTTCGAAACGTTGACTCATCGAGTTCACGCCGTCCGTCGTCTCTCGTCGAGCAAAGCAGACGAACAGTTGCGTACGGCCGTATAACGTGATGGCCGATGACACGTAGAATAAAAGCGGTATTGAAGAAAAAAAAACAAACCGAAGTCTGCCATCGACTGGTCGTCGCTATATTACATTATGTTATTATCATAATGTGTAGTAATAACGCGATATAATAACGCATTATTGCACAAGCCCGTGTCGCGAGAGAGGAGGACGTGGAGGCGGCGTCGCACATCTTCCCGACGTCTTCTTTGCGAATAATAAAAAAAACAAAACTGGTCCCGAAAAAGCTGTCGTGTGAGATGCTCTGGCGAGCGTGTTCTCGTGATGCAACGTGTCCCGCACACATTGTGGCGACATTGCGATCGACCCGGGAGAAAGTGTCGCACGAAGTCGATCATAACGACCGCGCGGCGAGGAAAACGAAAAATCCGCGAGGACGATTTTTTTCTTCTTTTTTTTTTTACTCTCGCCTCCACTCTTGACCGACGAACCGGGTATAAAAGCCCGGGACGACCGACCGTCAGACATCAGTTCATTCCGAGCGCTCATCCGACGTCTTCGGTTTTGGAATCGCATCCGATTCTCCTCCGCGTCAATAGTTACACTATAATATACAGTCATGGCACAGTTCAAGGTAAGTGACGATAATATTAAACGCGTCGTCGACTCGCAGGCCGATTTTTCCGCCCCGGTCCGACAACGTTCCCGTCGAGACTCACGCCGTTTTTCTTATTTTCAGACTCTCCTCGTCGGCTTGGCTCTGGTCGGCCTCTGTTTCGCCGACTCCTCCAAGACCCAGGCCAAATCGAACGCCAAGCGCAGCGCGTGGGGCTCCGGTGACTTTGCCGCCTCGTCGTACGGTGGTCTGCCTTCGTATCCGTCGTACGGTCTGTCTTCGTCCGGCCTGAACTTCGCGAGCAGCGGACTGCCCGCGGCGTACTCGGCCGGCGCCGCCGTCGGAGCGCTCCCGTCGTCCGGCTACGCTGCCGGTTACTCTTCCGCCGCCGTGCCCACCCGCGTGAGCCAGTCCGACCACGTGGTGTCCGTGTCGGTGCCGCAGCCGTACGCGGTGCCGGTCACGCGCCACGTGCCCGTCTCCGTGCCGCACCCGGTGCCCGTGTCCGTGCCCAGGGCCGTGCCGGTCAGCGTGCCGCACCCGGTGCCCGTCAACGTCGACCGCCCGTACCCGGTGGACGTGCCACGCCGCGTGCCGGTCAGCGTGCCGCACCCCGTCCCGTACGCCGTAAACAGGCCAGTGCCGTACGACGTGCCCCAGCCGTACCCCGTTGAGGTCCGCCAGCACGTGCCCGTCTCCGTGCCCACGCCCGTCGTCGCTCCCGCCCCCGCCGTGGCCGTGGCCGCAGCCCCTGCTTACGGTTACGCCGCACCCGCCGCCGCCGCCGCCATCGCCCCGTCTTACGGACTGAGCTCCGCTCCGTCTTACGGTGGATTCGCCGTCGCTGCTCCGTCCTACGGCGGATACGCCGCCGCAGCTCCGTCTTACAGTGGATTCGCCGCCGCGGCTCCGTCCTACGGACTTGGCTCTGCTCCGTCTTACGGATTCGGCTATGCTCCGTCGTACGGACTCGGCTCTGCTTCGTCTTACGGACTCGGCTCCGTCTCCTCTTACAGGCTCGGTTCCGCCTCCTCTTACGGACTCGGCTCCGGTTTCGGATCGTCGTTCGACGCCTCGTCCCTGTCCTCGTTCAGCGGCAAAGTGCCGGACGTGTCTTACGGACACGGCGCCAAGAAATGATTGCTGACGCACGCTCGAAAAACCCTCCACCGCCGTCGGACGTTCCGCCGCCCTCGCACAAATCATCATCATCATCATCATCATCGTCATCGTCATCGTCATCGTCGTCGTCGTCATCATCGTCGTCGTCGACTTCATCAATAGAAACGCTGTTGACGCGCGTCGGACGTGGACCGATACGCGTCGATCGCTTTTCTAGTGGTCACGCTTTACGATAATATAATACCATAATATAATATTATACAGCTGTAGTGTACGTCACGAACCGTTTTGATTCGCGATCGTATTCTCATATTTTAGACGAAAATTCGCACACCTATCAAATTATTAATATACACACGTAATTTATATAGAGTTATGCGCGCGCGTATACAATGTATTATGCTTTTTATGTTGTAACGTTTCATTTATCGTATTGCAATAAAATTTTAAAACAAAATGTCGTCTACGTCTTGAATTATTGATCATGCACGCTATATCATTATATGGTATAGGTACCTACACCGTGTGTCGTTGGACGTTTAAAGTCGACTTTTTGTACGTGCCGCCCTGATGAATTCAAACGAAGTCAAAACGTGTGACTTTATTTTGTCCTTTGAGAATCTTCCACTGTGTGGAGATTCGAGAGGACGTGTGGAAGTGACGAAAACGTCGTGGATCGTGCGTAAAGCATCGTTGTTTGATCGCGTTTTCCGTACGCACGGCGTTCATAAATGTAGGCGATAAAACTCACAAAGTAAAAAGTAAAAGTAAAAGTAAAAGTAAAAGCTAAACACAATTTTCATTTAAAGCGATTGTGTTAAAGTCAAATAGCAAAAACTCAAAATTGTCATTGATATTGAACTTAATCATCTAAATATTGCATACTGACATCTTATTATAACGTTTAAAATGTTTCTAGTGTATATATTTTATGTAAACTACTATTCAGTAGATACTTAAAAGCCGTTCTAATTGGAGTGAACCATAGACGTTTCGCATGGTGAGTGTTTTGCACCATGATGATGTGCACGGTTTTTCATTAAGCGCGAAAATTTCTAATCTATTTGTGCTCCGCCGTGTTGATTTGTTTCCTTGCAGCCGCGTTACGATTTTGCAGGTTTTTTTGAATCCAGGTTCACTCACGTATAGGATCCTAGGCTTACATCGTAGTATAAAACATTCAATATACAAAATGACGTTTGGTAAACCATTTAAAAATGTATTTAAAATATTCATAGATAATAAAACATAGAAAATAAAACATAAATGATTGTATTCTATCTGCCTATATACTTAAATCTGATATTACTGACCATTTTAGCACGTTCATATCTTATCATGTTCAAAATTATAAAGTTACTAATAATAATTATCGAACTATTGAATACCAAAACACTAATTTCGATCTACTCAATACTTTAATATCTAATGAAAATTGGGATATATCACATTATCTATTATATATATTAACGGCCTTCTCAACCAGCAGCATGTTAAGGGTAAAATAATTTTTTTCGCTGATGATACTGTTATATTATTAAATAATCATTGCTTAGACGAATTATATAAAACAGGAGAAGATAGTTTTTTTATAGTTAAAAATTGGCTTGACAACAATTCTTCAGAAATAAACATGGATAAAACCAAATATATTCATTTTGGAATTAAAAAACCACTACATCCACATAATCATAATATTACTGTACACTCATATAATTGTATAAATAATGGCATTATTAACGCATGCAATTGTAAGATTTCAAATAGAGTCACTTCTTTAAAATATTTAGGGATCTACATTGATGAAAACTTAAAATGGGATGTACATATAAATTATTTGAATAATACACTTAAAATTTTTTTTTATATTTATAAGACCCTCAAACACATTTTAAATGTCAAACTTAAAAAATTAACTTATTTAGCTCTGATCCAATCAATTATTACCTATGGAATCTCATTTTGGGGAGGAACATAACATACACATTTGAGAAATTTAGAATTAACTTTAAATTCTTTACTTAAATTCATATTCAATATACAAACAATGTATCCTACTCTACAGTTATATAAATAATTAAATATTTTAAACTTGAAATCCTTATATTTAACAAATTTATGTTTATTAATGTATAACATGAAAGATGATATTATAGAGGTGCCTAATCATAACTACTCTACTCGTCAAAAATGTAAATTTAATATAATGTTATTGTACCTTAAATGAGAACAGTTTTTGGACAACACTCCCCTAAATACACTTTTATAAAATATTGCGTCAATCATAATTTAAACATTAATAATTTTAATAGCTTTAAAATGTATAAAACATATATTAATAATTTGTTCTAATATTGTATAATTTTTTTTCTTGCAATCTGTTCTCATAGAATCATAAGTATATCATCATATTATAATGCCTGTTATATGCTTATTGTTTATTTGATTATATTATTGTTATACTTAAGTTTAGAATCTCTCTCCTCTCGCACAGCCATTGGCTTTAGAGGAGATCCATCATAGTACATTATATCTGTATCTTTATTATAAAAATGTTGATGGTAAATAAATAAATTATTATTATTATTATTATTATTATTAGACTCAAATAAAGAAATATATTATAAAATATTATATTACAATGATTAAAAAAGTCCAAAAAATCTACAACCATAAACCGTCTAAAGTGACCAGTTTTTATCGAATTAAACCGAAGTTAAGTAACCATGTACATTTATTGAAAATTAATTCAAATATTGATGATAATGATTAATGATTATTGTTATAGGTTTGAATTTCTCACAATTTGATATCAACTTTATTTTTGTAAATAAATGAATATTGAATTACGCGTCGTGTAAAATATATCAAACGCTTTTAAAATAATGTTGCTTATACGTTATCCGGGCAGAACCCTATGTTAATATTCGGGCAATTCACACGTTTTACCTTATCCATTTCTCATTGACCTAATTAATGATGGAGGATTCGAAGTGGGTGAGGTAGCGATCCATTTTGAAATATGTAAACGAGTAAACGTAATTGCGTAAATGTTTTATTATTATCACAGAACAATAATCTCGACGCCGAACGACGACCGTTATAAAGTTATGCCGTTTATGGCTGTGACAAATAACGATTGAATAATATGATTTCGTTAATTTGTTTATATATTTTTTTATTTTTTTTATTATTTTTCGTCGTAAATTTTATAATAAATGTGATATTTGGTAATATACAAGTTTGGGAATATAGTATTTACGATAACTGACGACAACGACGACCTAAATAATATCATCAGGTATATTTGTAAATTATTGTTTTTCCTAACCTACACTACAGTCGACTGGTCGTCGAGTCATTCTTAACAAGCAGAGTATAGTGTATGATTGTATTTCTTTGCCACAAAGCTATAATGTTGCCGAAATATTTATAAATGTTTTTATCAATTCAATAATTTATTTCAGTTATTAGTTTGACAAATCCACAAATCGTAACTGAATATTTCACTTGAACGTGAAAATTTCGACCACGTCTACTATCTATTTTTAAGCTAGTATTTAGGTGATGGAAGCGTCATAATGTAATATTAGGCAGTATATGTATTGCATGTACCTATTATAACACATGGTGATAACAACCTTAATCTCCAACATCATTAACAAGTATACAAAGATAACTCTTTTTGGAGAAAATACGCACTCATTCAAAATATATGCATTTGTTTTATGAAAACTTCATTTCAAATTATTATTTCAATATTTCTTATTTTTACATAAAAATGTGAAAAATACTGTCTTTAAGATGGAAAATATTTTAAGTGCTATATTAAATATTATTGAATTATGCATATCACTAATATCATGAAATAGCAAATACAACTATAAAATATTATAAGTAGGTATCTAGGAAAACAAAGTAAACAAATAAACTTGGCAATTAAATTAGGTAAGTACAATAATTAAAATATTTCACAAAATGACTTTGATAAATATTATTTTGACTTGGACATAACTTAAAAAAAAAATAAATAGATTGTATTACACACATTTTCTGTGGTAAAATCGAGTTGTAATACAAAAACAAAAAATACATATTTTTATCAATTTTATTTTTCTATACAATATGCTTAAATAAGCCGTATTCTTCAAAATGCCGCTATCTATAAAGTATGCGTTTTAATGCTTTAAAAACTTTTTTAATGTATTCTCAATAAAACGAATCGCTGAAATTTCTTACTCATGACTTACCCACGAAACTGCATACCTTAGTTCTAAAAACCATAAGATCCTTCGCTTCACTCAGAATCTAAAAAATATGAAAATACATACAAATCCAGACTATATAAGTCGTAAATTACTGTGGACTGTGGTTTCATTAATTAATACTTACCTTTCGTAAATCTGCAAATGTTTTTTTTCATAATAAGGATTATACATGCTGATAATATTAAATATACACATCTTGATCGGATGCAAAAAAAAGCCTTTTATTATAAAAAATACACTTAAATATTGTGGTTTTTTTTTTTTTGGCTTTTAAAATATATTTTTTTAATATGATTATTGAGGAATAATTTTCATTTATTTATTTTTATAATTAATCAAATTAATCAGAATTTAAGTCTCTGCATTATCCATGACTGAGCTTTCTTGGCGAGTTACCAGATATTGTGTTTGAGTTTAGTTTGAATATTAAGGGATTTTAATGATATATATATATGTGTGTGTGTGTGTGTGTGTGTGTGTGTGTGTGTGTGTGTGTGTGTGTGTGTGTGTGTGTGTGTGTGTGTGTGTGTGTGTGTATATAGCGAAAATGTTTGTACATAATTGAAGACAGGTTTTAAATGTAAGTCCACACGGTATTGATACATATAGTGTAGCTTTCGTAACGTAAATACCTGGCTAAATACATCGAGTAACTTTGACTGCGTATTTTAGTTACGACAAACTGTGTAAGTAAATAGATTCATTAAATTACATTGGTACTATCGACCAAAAAAAGATTCACCTTAACAATGGAATCTTTTAACTATTACATTAATTGGTAGGAACGTTCACGATATAACCACTAATTACAGTAACAACATAATGTAACGTCACTATACTGTACCGATGTCAAAATATTCTGTCAATAAATTACGGGTAGTAAAATCTTGACCACACTGACCTTAAAACAAAGAGCTGTGTATAATTCAATATAATTAATTAGCTATTTTGTTCACTCTGTAATAATTATAATAGTACCACGTACAGCAGTGGTGTGCTCAGCTTTTTCCCAAGGGGGGGATGACCTGTATTTTAGATATACGTATATCTATGAATATATTACCATAGACATTACAAAACTACCAATACATAAAAAAGTTCACGGGGGGCATATGATACCCTCACCCCCCCATAAGCATGCCCCTGACGTACAGGTATTCCTAAAATGTATAAAACATCGTTTAAGTTAAAAGGTATTATTACGAAATCAATACTTATTTTAGATTGAAAGCGGATAAGTGAAGGGAGGGTGGGTTATTGACTTTCTGACACATCAATATATTTTTTTCTTCTACAAGTACAGCGGTGACATACCTATTACCTACCCGTAATAAAAATAATCAAAAATTGGACATCGATTGTTATTTATAACGAGATAATATTCAATTTTCTCCGCTGTCATAAATTGGTTAAAGTAAATAGTACAAAGAAACATGGCGCGTATTAGTGCCTAAACGCCAACACTTTTGATTAAATAATTCCTATAAAGTTAAAACTAATACAGTACCTACATAATATAATTTTGATTTCAAACTAAATTATACAATTTATATGACGTTGATTTTTTAAATTACCTTATCGTTGTTTTTTTACTGTTCTATTACATTTTATAGTTGGTTTACATTTATTAAGTTAATTTATGCAAATTCTAAAATTTAAAATGTATTTATATTAAGTTATTTACACGAATACTTAATTGGAGTTTTAAAAATGTTCAACGAATCTTAAGATAGATATACCTAGTTTTCCATGATAGTTTAATTTTTTTATGATTTTATCATCGTTTTCAAATTTAAAGAACAAACATTAAGGCTGTGTATTTGGTTATTTTTTCACAATAATAATTCATGTCTCGCAAATGAAAAAAATTGGTATGCTCCTATAGTTTTAGGTTCCGAATGAGACAAAAAATATATTGATTTTACAATGATGTGTTATTTTTATGTATACGAGTATAATCACTTTTTCGGATAGTAATAAAGGTTCAAAAGTTTCATCCAGTACCTCTACAAATAAGTTATCGTTAATGAAGAGTTCATTTTTCTCTCTTCTCAATAGTTTTTAGAAAAGTTGGAAAACCGAATAAAATCGGTAAACTTCTCCGTAAACAATAAAATCTCTTATTGAGTTTCGCACAGAAACGTTCACATAGAACGGTTATCATCGATTTCAAATTTAAAATAATTTCTTACTAATCTATAGTTCACCAAATAATTGATTTGTAAAAATGGCTTATTTAAGGTTCTTAACACCACCACCATTACTCTGTCCAAGGACCGGAGGAATGAAGGATAAACTTCCACCTCTTCTATTATGCCGGTTTTTAAACAAATGTTCTAACGTTTTAAAAATTTTAATTAGAACATTTTTAAAATCAAAGATAAATAAAACATAAAATACTATTATACCTAAATCACGATACAAGTTAGTCAGGTGCGTGTGGTATTAGTATGTCATAAATCCAAAAAATACAAATGACCTCCATTTTTAAATGTGATATTTATCCCGTAGTGTTAAAATCAAATATAGATATCACAGATATAAATATTTAAGTAAATATGTTAATAAGTCATAATTCCAAGGGGACAAATTTATGATTCATTAAAAAAAACAATTTGTACCTTTACCTACATAAATATGAAATAAGTTTGAACAAGAAGTATTAAGCCACATTAAAATAAATAAGGAAACAAAATAATTTTAGTGGACCTATATATATATTTACCTAATAAATGTACCAATGGAAAATACATAAAATATAAATTAAAAACCCAAAAATATGAATATTAAGTATCACCTATAAAAAAAACATTTAAAGATGTGGAGACAAACCTAATTACATTTTAATGTTAGTATAGCGTACTTATCGTAAATACATAAAATGCTATTATGATTGTAAAAAATGAATACGAAATTGAAATCATGTATTGCATTAAATGGTTGTAATTTATTTGAAATTATGTAATGTTCATTGTCGCTTATTAGATCTTGAAATATTTATAATATGCTTAAACGAAAGTTCCATATAAACTAGAGCAGTAATCAATGAATGTTATTTGAAGCGCGATAATGTCTGAAAGCGATGATTTCAAAATTTTTGAAAGATGTCTGTCGATCAATATGTTATTGATCATCTGAAAATCAATAAAGTCGAGATTTTTTGTTATTCAAATGAAGATTAAAGAATTGAAGATAACGATCTGAAACATAAATCACTGCACAAATGGGTATCGATGATGAACGGCTGATTTTTTCTGCTGCAAAGTGGTTAAAAAACGTATGAATTATGAAACAACGAAATATTTTTTTTTCTAGAGATATTTTTTGCTCAACATAATTTAGTCCAAAAGTTTCATAAATTTACTCTATAATCCTATAGATCAGAAATTGTATATAGATAGTACTTTGAGGGTTTATTAAGCTCTTATCTCAATACTTTTTCCTGATGAGAGGAAAAACAGCCTAAAATGGAGTAAAAATGGCGAAATTCGGCATAAACGAAATTTTCATTAAATCGATTTTAGTAACTTCGTCATTAAGTAATGTTACAACAAAAGTAATGTTACTAGAAACTTAAAATTTTCATCATATTATGTTATTGATATATCACTACATGCTTTAAAACAAGTTTAGAAAAAAATTGACAACTATATGGGCTTAAAATCGAACTTTGGAAACACCTTGTTTTTAAAAGTTTATCCTTTAGAAAGTTTTAATATTATACACTAACTTTTGAAAATTTAATATGACTATACTCGTATAATTCTCTAACGATTCTCAAAAAATTTCAGAAATCGTGACTTAGGATTTTTTTTTGATGTGTTCAAATAAAATAGTATACGATTTTTACGTGATAAACTGTTTTAAAGTCAATTTTCAATTTCAATTTTAACTATTTATTTGAAGAAATTGGTCAATCCAAACACATGAAACTTTGAATGCAGATAAAACAAAAAGTTTTGAATTTTTTCTATAAAAAAAAATTGAATTCTTTGTCAAACAAAAAAACTTAAGACAATTAAAAAAAAAAAAAAAAAACCTATCGATAATTACACGAAAATGTGATATTTATGAATGGCATATTCTTAATATTTGATGAAAACTTCTTAAAATTGAATATGATCTTACTCATACACGTCACAAATGATATTGAAAAATTTCCAAAGAACATTTTTTCACTCAAATGGTATATTTTAGTTCTGAAGCTTTGCTTAGAAACGTTTAACTTTTAAAATTCAATTTACTCAACCCCATTACCTTGTCCGGGGAGCGAAAAATACCCCATGGGGTGAAGTACGCACTTTTTTATTTAATTTAATTTGCCTGATTATCGAATATAATTTTATAATTTACAATATAGGTACCAACTCAATTTCATTTGATAATTATTATTAGGCAGTAGCTAAATATAAGTACGTACATATATCATGTACTGTATTTACACATTTATATTATGCTATATAAGATATGTATCACACATTTTAAAGTTTAAGTTATAACCACTTTTTACATACGCAGATTTTCGTCGGTAAGCAGTAGGAAATAATATCAGTAATTTACTCAAAAATAATAATTCTCAAACAATAGTTCGTAAATACGTCTAAAATAACTAATTTGTATTGAAAGAATGATATGCTGTATTTAAGCGCGCCTGTAGCTTGTGCCGCGCGCTCTTTTATTACATCTAGGTACAGCCAGCAACTATTGCAACTATAGGTAATATTATCCGCACAAAACGGGTTTTCGTAAAATATAATATTGTAGGCACCTTTATAATATTTCAAAACAATATGAGTCAGTACCATTTCTTAATTTCGTAAAAGTGAAACTATTATGTAAATCTTTACCCCTGCATGTTTGGACGTGTTTTTGATTTTGTTTTGAAGAATTTAATACCAACAGATATAATTTACCACACAAATATACATGAAATGATTGTAATATAATTTAAAAAATTACCTATTGGCATTCTAGACCTATGTGGTGACTTATCATTTATTTTAAAGGTTTATAGCTGCGAATGGGCTTTAGGGTAAATCACAATAGCCTCCAAAACGTAATCTAACATTTTTTTTAATCAACGTGTCAAGCATTGATTCTATTTATTATTATTTTTTTACTTTAATATAATAATATGCACATTAGCTTTGCTAATGTAGGCATAAGTAGGGGAAACTGTGTTGGTTCAGCCTTTTTAAAGATCAGAATTTTCTTCTGCCAAGTAAGTACTTACCTATAAAAAAAGCGTATACCTTTTTTACAGGTATACGAAAATTCTCGGTATTTTTCTCATTGTAGGGAAAAACAATCAATCATATGAGTAAAAGTAATAAAATTCCATGAATGATGAACTAGATTTCATGATCCCAATTTTGATTATTTAGTAGCACTTACTTCGAAAGAGTTGTCGTCCTAGAGGGACAACACTGGTAGGGAAGAGAAGAGAAGAGAAAAGGATGAATAGTGTGAAGTGCGTGAGACAGTGTTTGTGGAACGTTTCCTTAAATAAAGGGTATATTTAACTTTGTTGATTTTATCTTTTCTTCTTTTAAATTATCATACTTACATAGTTTGCTGTTGATTGTGTAATAAAATATAATCTTGAAATTGCGTTTTTGTTCTGTATTGTGTTCTAAGATATTAATTAGTAATAAACTAATAACTATGTTACTTTATTGAGTACTTGTTTGTTATCGCCCCTCCAGTACATCGCATACAATTTATCGCTATTGCTAATCGTTTGTGATCTATTTTAGAAAATGAGAAAAGTACATTTTATCATTTTTATGATATAGGATATTAGTTTTTTGCTGGCATTCGTTTACCATTTCAATCATTTCATTTACTTTATTACCTACTACTGAGAAATTCGAAAAATTAAATTTAATAATGAATTTTACTGAATTACTTACAATTGTTTCAAACAGTGATACTGGAATTAGCTTTTTACAACAACATAATATAATTAAAGTTAGTGAAGTGTGTGAAAATGGCCATATAATGTTTATCAAGGGATCGCGATGGCGATGTCAGAAAAGAAGTTGCCGAAAGGAAAAAGGATTAAGAATTAATAATTGGCTAACTGGCTCTAGACTACCAATACACAATTGTCCATTTCATATACTACTAGATCCGAGAAATGTCTTCAGTAACATTTAGTAAACGTGAACTAAATATGGGACAAAATGCTGTGGTTGATTGGAGTAATTATCTACGTGAGGTATGTGTATGGAAGCTTGAAAATAATCAAAATAAAGAAATTGGTGGACCCGGTCTTTTTGTTGAAATAGAGGAAAGTTTATTTGTGCGTAGAAAAAATAATGCTGGGCGTATTCTGCCACAACAATGGATTTTTGGTGGAATATGTCGGGAAACTAAAGCGTGTTTTATAATCAGTGTACCAGATCGATCGGAGAAAACATTGTTACCTATAATACAAAGATATATAAGACCAGGCTCAATAATTTTGTCAGATTGTTGGAAAGCTTACAATAATTTGCAGCAAGTGGGATTCAAACATAATACTGTAACCCACACGTATAATTTTGTCGATCCGGACACAGGGGTTCACACCCAACATATTGAGAGGTTGTGGGGTTCTGCTAAATGGGGCAATAAAAAGCGTCGTGGAACTAACAGAAATTTTCTAGAATCATATTTGGCAGAGTTTATGTGGAGAACACGTCTCGGAGAACAAGACGCATTTGAAACTATCCTCAAAGATTTTCCGAATTCTGGCCTCCATTATAACTATAGATTCATAATATATTTTCTACATTTTTATACATATTTTATATTTTATACATTTTTTAATTTAAATGGTATACTAAACATTTATATATTTAAAACTATTAAAATAAAATAAAATAAAATAATATTATACATTGAAATATTTTTTTTTATTTATGGAGGGGCGATAACAAACAAGAGTGGCGGGGCGATAAATTGTATACGGTGTACTGGCGGGGCGATAACAAACAAGTACCCTTTATTGTATATTATACTATGTGACAATATGTATTATAAGCACGAACTAAGATTATAATGGACTGGTATCGGAGCATTTATCAATGGAACCGAAATGACTGGACTACTGAGGAGTTTTCGGAAAACGGTGCCATCTATTATTCAATTTTAATGATTAACAATGTATAATACCATTGATTTTACAATATATTGTAAAATCAATGATAATACAAAATAATAACAACATCGTAATATTTTAATTTGATAAAGATTTTAGGTACAAACATGAACATTAGAGTTCTCTAATTTTATTTTAGAGTACTCTAATGTTCATGGGTACAAACAAGCTTTGAACAAGCCTCTGGTTTATCCAAGTAAGATGTTATACCTGGAAAAAAAATGAATTATGTATTAAATTATTTTTAATTTTGCTGTATTATAGACTGACCCATTACTGCTGTTTTGCAAACATCACAAATAAAATTCTTGGTGAAATTTTTTGTTTTATCCACATTATATATAATAAAGAACGCAATCTTTTATATCGTGCCAAAAACTAGATCGCGCTTGTACAGTGTACACCCCTCATCATATCGATACCAGTCCATTATAATCATCAGGGCTCGGAACTTTATGCAATTGCATGTTTTTCAGGAAGCTGCATATTCAAAATCTGATTTGATACAAATTCGTTTCATGGTCCATACAATTGAAATACAAAAGTTTATGTTGCATATTTTTGCATAATTTAACTAAATTTATATGATTTCGCATATTAAAAGATTTTAAACCTATTAATGCATATTTTATGTTAATAATTTATTATTAATCAATTTAATTTATGTTGTACCTAGTATTAAATTCAGTTTTATTTTCACTGGCCCAGTATTTAATTTTAAAATTTTCAAGAATGAAAATACATTTATCGCCCCGTATTGTTAAATAAGTTGGATCTCATAATCTTAGTGACCAGCCGTTTGTTGGATGGTCGATAACTGCTGGTATTTTAATATTTTAGTTGGAGAAATACATGAGACATTTGTACATTTTTAAAAATCAAATGAATAAATATTAAAATATTTTTTTTTTCATAATCATACTTTTAGATATACATATTTATAATAAAAATAGTCAAGGAAAAATTACAAAAAACATTATTTTGTACCTGATTGAAAAATAATTTTTTTTTTTTCATAATTTTACTTTTACATGAATATTTACAATAAAAATAGTTGCATATTATACTGCATATTTGAATTTTTTTAGTGCATACGTATGCACATATTTCATAGTTTTTTAGTGCATAAAGATCCGAGCCCTGATAATCATAGTTCGTGATCAGTGCTCGACTTGGCAAAATTAAAGTAGAAGGACTCTATTAACTTAAAAAAAAGAGCGTCCCCGTCACTTGTTAAACATTACTAAGCCGTGGGGGCTATGCCCCCACACCCCCTAATAACCATCTTTAAATTATATAAAAAATATTAATAAATAAATAATAATCAAATTACAAAAAAAATTACTGTAAATAATGTATTGTATATTATAGTTATAACTTATAAATATAATATCAAACTCAAAAGTAACTAAATAAAAAACAATTCATTTTAACTATTTATTTAAATTTAAAAAAAATGTAATTCATAAATAACAATCTTTATTAATTGATATTAGTGAATACTGATTAATGATAACAGTATATATATGATGATACATAGACCTTCTAAGGTCTATGTGATGATATAGGCACAGAATAAATGATTTCATTTATTCTGTGATATAGGTAATGATATAAATAATAATAATAATTAATAATATTCTGTGTTATTATTAAATCTATGGTAAGAAAAATTATGTTATCAGTTTATCACGAGCATTTTGATAAAAATTAAAAATGCAGAATGACGCAGCGTCCCGTGCGTTCTTCTTAAAAATAAAAGTAGAGGTACGCTAAAATTTCCGAAAAATTAGTTGGGGTACTCCATCCTCCTGCGTCCCCCCCCCCCTAAGTCGAGCACTGTTCGTGATTATAAGTTATAAAACTTCTGTACTATATGCATAAAAGTTATAGCTGTTACTATTGCAATATTTATAATTATTTTACACAGGAATACAAACGGTAATGGCAATATACTGTTTGGCATTCAATATTACCAACACTTTTTTTCTTAAAAGTATTCTATAAAATAAATTTGTATATTTTACAATATAAAATAATATTAAAATAATATACAAATATTTTGAATATTAAAAGATCTCAAATATTAATTTTACAAATAGGTAGTATTTTGAACATCAAGAGTAATACAGTGAAATTATATAGTACAAAATTTCTTAATTATTAACAATTACAAATAAAATTAATTATTGGGTTTCCTTACCGTTTTAGATCTTCTTATTATCTTAACTGTAAATTCCTTTTCCTGTTTATATTCATTTTCTTCCTCATTATTTGTTTCTTGTTTTTTTTCCAGAAGTCTCAACTACATGTGGTTCTTTTTATAGTTTTTCCTCCTCAGCTAGATTATCAGTTACAGACTCCTATAACACAGTTTTCTCTACTTCAGTTTCAGAGTTACAATTTTGATTTATAATTTTTCATTATGTATTTTACATGTAACACCATTATCTAACTCTATTATATATATATGTGTTTTATTTTTCCTCTTAACCATTTACTTGAACCATAGTTTTTGACCAATAGGTACTAAATCATTTAGTTTCAAGTTTTCAACCCTCTCATTATACCCTTCTTATTTAGAATTTGTTTTTCTTGATTTGCCTCTACCATTTCCTGATATTTGGTTTTAGTATATTAAACCTAGTGCGCGGTAATCTGCCTAATAATAGTTTTGCAGGACACTCTTTAGTTGTACTATGTAGTATGGATGAATATTCTATAATCTAACAAAAACTGATTTAAACTTTATCAACATTTTAATAAAAATGATTTACTTATTTTAACACCACTTTCTGAAAGACCATTTGACTGTAGATAGTAGGGTGATGAAGTTCTATGACGAATACCATTAACCTTTATTCAATTTGTACATCAAAGAAAAATTGTACTGATGTATTATCAAGGCCACTGGTAGAAATAGGTAAAAATATTAAAACAGTAATATCTTATTTACACTGTGTAGATGAAGTTAAAATTATGGTTATCATTCAATATTACCGACAGTGTGAAACATGTATAAAATATTAGATAATAACAGAAATAAAAACTAGCACTAGAATTTTCAATAATTATAAGTAGGTACATATCATCAAATACCTGTCATTAAATAGCCTCAAGCAGACTTCATATTTTCACAAAATTTGATTTCTATTGAACTAAACAAAGAACTTTTTTGTTAAATATTTTGTGTATGTTAATCAATACCAAAAAGTTTAGTATGCTGAATCAGGTAGTTTAATAGTGATTGCCATTTAAATCCTTTATTTCGGTATATCTAGAATTATTAAAAGAACTTTTGCTGCTAAACCTTTGTATGACCATGAAATCACATTTTCTTTTAAACCACTAAAACTGATAAAAAAATTTAAAAAATGACACACTGACCAAGCATTTACTATTATGCAAGGAAGAGGGAATGTGTATCTGAAATCTACCCTTTTCGGTGAACATCGGCATTAGGCAATGCACAACAACAAGTAGTCAATTAAAATAAGATAAACCGTTCCACAGTCAGTCTTTAGAATATAAAAAATAAGATAGATGGTACCTAGTCTACAAACTGTATATTATAAAAATTTACTATAATTTATTTCATTGAGATTTTTACTACACAATTGAACAATATTTACAATTTAACCGTTTAATACGAGTAGTTTTTATTCTCCCTTTATTTTAACATAAGATATTTTTGAGTTGTGACATAAAAGTTTATATTTTATTTGATAACGTCAATTCATCCTTTTTCATTTTTTTTTTGGTAATCAATGTAATATAATTTTCAAAAATACATATTTACGTTGTCATCAAAATTTTAGTAAAAGAGTAGATATAATTAAGAGCTAATAAATAACTGGGGAAAAACTCCTGATTCAGAACTAATTACAGTGACCATAATATAATACATTTTTTTAAATATATTAAGCAAAACTATTAGTCAAGTATTAATATAAAAACAAAATTTCAACAATATTGTACATTATATTTCAAAGTTAAACTCTTAACAGGATTATAATTTATTGTACATTTCCTAAACCTCTTAAGCTAATTAGCTGTCATTTATCTAGAAACAAAATAAAACACTTGTGTAGTTTCATAATTAGATGGTCTAAAAAAACTATTTTTCAAATGTATAAAGTATAAGATGTTATACAATATTATATTAAATATGATATAATCCTAAACAAGAATATTTAAATTCAAAAATTTTAAATGTTAACAATTCAAAATCAAAAAAAATTGGTTACAGTAGTATAACTGTAATATTTTTAAAACTTAAACATAATGATGTAAGCATTGTATGAATATATAAAAAAAAAAAAAAGGAAACATAACATATTATTCATTAGGAATAGGAAATTCTTTAAATAATTTGACAGTTTTTTTTTACAAAGAAAAATAAAACTTGAAATTTAATAATAATTATAATGTTCAAAATCATTTATGATTTTTTGCTTAAAAGTGCTTTTATATCTTCTGCATCTAACGTTTCATATTTAAGTAATGCTTCTGCCAGAAGTTTATGTTCTTTCTGATGGACATTTAATATGCTCTTTGCACGATCATATGATTCCTAAAATGTATAAAATTCAAAATTAGCAACAAAAATATGCAGTCAATAACATAGATGAAAATAAATATAGTCTTAGGTAAATTTAAAATATAAATGATTAACTAATTAATGGTTCAATGAAAAAATGTAAAGTAAAAATTAAATTTTTTTCCAAGTGTTGATACATGTAGGAGTAGGTGTAATACCTTTAACTACCTTAATGGTTAGTTTATAATTTGACAATAGTAAAACAATGGTATGATAATAAACTAATTAAAATATAATTCATTTATATTTGAATATTATTTAATATACAATGGTTACATCAGTTTATCAAACATTTTCCAATTTCTATGAAAATGACTACTGTATAATACTATATTATATTTGTAATGAAAACATTCTGACTCAAACATGTGCAGAAGCTATTTATTTTATTCATAACCCAAATATTCATTAATTGAAGTGAGTATAGATAAGTTTTGCACTTTTTAAAATATGTAAATTTTGTTTAAATTAATTTATATGAGAAATTTTATTATGAAATAGTGATTTTAGTGATTAACATACAACAAAACCTGATTGTATAATATTATTTAACATTTTTACCTGCATTATTTTTTTAATTTCATTATCAATCAGTTCAGTTGTAGCTGGACTCAGATCATTGAAACTCATTAACTCGTTGGATTGAGCCTCGTGTGTACGAAGGCCAACTTTCTCAGACATGCCAAGCTCCTTCACCATTCTAGTTGCAATATTTGTAGCTTGCTATAAAAAAAAAAAAAAAGAAATGGAGACATCAAAAATGATTGATATAATACATTTTATTAAAATTATTTATTTAAGCAGACTAACTTTTAAATCATTTGAGGCTCCAGTTGTAACTTTTTCTGGGCCAAAAATTAGTTCTTCAGCGGCACGTCCACCCATCATTGTATCCATTATAGCCAACATTCTAGATTTTGTCACATGATATTCCTCTTTTGCTGGTATGTATGCCGTCTATTTAAAGTATAATACAGTAAATATTTTCCATAAATTAAATAAAATGCTAACAATAAAATAAAAACACAAATTCACAATTTTTATATAATTAGAACTAAAAATGAATACATGGCCTAATGATGATCCTCTAGGCATTATTGTGACTTTATGAAGAGGGTGAGAATCTTTGGTGAAATAAGCGACGATTGCATGACCACCTTCATGGTAAGCGGTTATTAAATTGGCTTCGTCATCTGGAATTTTTGACTTTTTTTCAGGACCTTAAATTTTTAATATATTAATAAGTTACTTGTATATAGCCATGGATAGATAAATATTAAAACACAATTTTAAAATAATTACCCATTAATATTTTGTCTCTAGAAATTTCCAAATATTTCATGGAAACTGTTTTAGCTCCATCGCTTGCAGCTTTAACAGCTGCTTGATTAACCATATTTTCAATATCAGCGCCAGTAAAACCACTAGTTCCTCTAGCCAACAAATCTACATCAATGTCTTTGCAAAGAATTTTTTTTAAATACAAATCTAAAATTTGTTTACGTCCTGCATAGTCCGGAAGAGGTACCTAGATAAATAAAATTAAATAATTAAAATATACATTTTTTTCCTTCAGCCTTAATTTATAACCAACATCAACTTCAATATCAAAGCGACCCGGGCGAAGTAATGCACGATCCAAATCTTCACGCCTATTAGTAGCACCAAGTACAATAATGTTTTGATTTTGATGAAATCTATATATAAATACATTTATATTAAATTTAACTAGAATAATACAATTATAATTAAAAATATTTTACCCATCCATTTCAGTAAGTAACTGATTTATTGTTTGATTTGCGTATGGGTGTAAAACGGAATTTGTTCTTTTTGCACCAACAGAATCTATTTCATCAATGAATACAACACATGGAGATCTTTCTTTAGCCGCCTCTAAAATAGAATAATGCATAATAAGAAATATTGTAATTAAACACCAAAAAGTCACATTTATTTTGTAATTATTTAGAGTAATTAAGGTTTTTTTTATTGTAAAAACATTTTTCTATTAAATCTTTTTTGTAAGTTTACATATTTTGTTAGTGATTAGTATAAGTTTAATTGAAATATAACAATTAAACTTTTAAGTATAAATATAAAAAAAGTATAAATTATACTTCTATAGAATTTCAACATCATAATAACATTTCAGCACTATAAAGGATGTCTTATACTCAAAGTGTACCAATCAAATAATAGAATTATTAAAACAATAATAGAATTGAAGTAATAATATTATTAAAGAACAAAATAATGAAATATTCATTTTGAAAAAAAAAAATACTTACTAAAAAGATCACGAATTCGCCTAGCACCTTGACCAACCAAAATTTCATCAAATTCTGAACCAGCAGCATGGAAAAATGGCACACCAGCTTCTCCAGCAACAGCTCGAGCTAATAATGTTTTTCCGGTTCCCGGTGGTCCAACAAGTAATACGCCTTGAATTTAAAAACGATGTTAATAATTATTGCATGTAGAATCATGTAAATTTAACATACCTTTTGGTAACTTTCCACCTAGAGATGAAAATTTTGAAGGATTTTTAAGAAATTCCACAATGTCTCTAAGTTCTTGTTTAGCTTCATCTACCTAATGAATAATAAAAAGTAATAAAAAATACAGGATGAATGTATAAAATAATAGTTAACTTACTCCTTTAACGTCATTAAATGTCACAGTAATTTCTTCAGAATTTACCTCAACTTGATTAGTGAGTTGTATTTTAAACATAGTTCCTGTTAATAGCACTAAAAAATGAATGAACCAAAGGAATAAACTTATTCTAAAAATATTCAAATGAATGGATGAATCATTAAGTCTGATTCATTTGGTTCACTCACATAAAAATCAAAAATATATTACCGAATAAAGAAACTAGAGTAGCAAGAGATAGTCCAACAATAATTGATGACTGAATAATTTTCCACCATTTATGAGTTTTGGTAGTACCCTTTTGGTCTCGTGCTACTAAATATCCTTCAGCAAAAGATATTTTCAATCTGTCTAATTCTTCTTTATCTAAATTTTCTCTCTTCAATAACTCTGTATATCAATATTTATTATAGTATTAGTTATACTTCAGAATTTTAGAAATTTAAAAAGAATCATTAAAACTTCAAAGAAAATACTAGCTATTTTTTTATAAATTAACAATGAAATTTATTTGATAAATTTTATTATTTAAAAAAAACATTACAATAAATGTAAGTAAATTAAGTAGTATTTGAAAATAATAATTAATACCAAAACCTTAAGTTAAAATTTGTATTAATATTACCTTTCCATTTGTTAGCCTCCAAATCTGAAAATATATCATTTTTTAAATCACTTCCTTTATGAAGTAAAAGCATTTCTCTTAAGCGGGACAATATTTTTTCATCATTTTCTTTTGAAGAAATACGTTCAGTCTTAAAGTTTCTGAATTGATTACCTAAAATTGAATGTTGCAACCAGTAAGTTGAATAATGACAAAATTGTAGCACACAAATTAATATTAATTGCATAGCTATAACTTCAAATGAAAAAATCAGTTGAAAATATAAAACTTTAATAGCCATAATTTTAGTTATTTAATAAATATAATGATATGTAGTTTGAACATTTCGTATCTTTGTTCTTAGTTTTGACTTGTATTATCAATCTATTTTAGTTAAATTTCAAATACAATTTATATATATATATATATATATATATATATAGTTTGATGTTTCATTAACAATGTTTTTTTTTTCATATTTTTATTGAAATGCCTGAAAGTTATAATCAATAAACACCATAAGTTTTAAATTATTGATATTCCATTTAAACAAGTAATAACCAGTGATGTCTATTTCTGAAATAATGGTTATAACTAAATAAGCATTACACTATAAGAGACGAATAATTATTTTAAAAAGCAAAACGGATTAAAATTATTCGTATAATACTGAAATGATTTTGAATTTTCCATAGAATGTACCGTAAAAACAAAACAGTAAGACAAATCAAATACAGTAAAATATCTATAATTTGACATATCGAGTACATCCTTCTTGATTGAAACAATATTTTTATAGCTAAATAATTTAAGTTATATATTTGAGTGCAGTTGACCATTTTAAAAACATATCAAACTTATGATCAACAATGAGTTATGCGTTTTGGGTTTTCTTAAAAATAACTGTTCAGAATACTCTAATATATTTTGTTTAAAAAGTTGGTACGTGTCCAATATGCTATCAACCGTAATTGTAGGATAGTTTAGTATGATATCTACCGTATGTCCGTATACTGTATATTATATATACTTTATCATTTAACAATTAAGATTAAGCTTTTATTGAAACCCAAAATTATATTATATTTATACCTTAGTAAGTTAGGTAGGTTAGTATGTATATCTTTATATCATATATGTTTAGTGTGTGTTTGTGAGTCGTGTCGATTATATGTGGTTTCACTGTGATTTATTTATTATTATTATAAGTTTGTCAACTATGTGTTATTTATATCAACACATAATTCAAAATGAAGATAGATCAAATATTTACGGTAGATAGCATACTAAACCATCAAATGTATGTGGACGAGTACTAAAAAGTTTTATATTTTAGGACTGATAATTCAATTTTTGAATATGATTCTGTTTTATGGTAACCTAATCAGTCTAGATGAGTTAATAAAATGGAGAGTCTACAAACTTGATTTTACATAATATGGTGGCATTTAAAATTAACAGAGTAGATGTTGAATAACCCTCTCAGTCCCAAATTAATTTTTTTGGTCCAATAATTTTTTCTTGGTTTTTTTCTCTTTATTATGGTGTAAATTATGTATAATAAAAATTTGGGAAAATTTGGACTTACCAAGTGTCAAATTAAGTTATGATATTGTACAAAGCAACCTGGCGTTTAGAGATTCGAATAGTTTGGTTTTTGAAATTTGTTTTTATGAACATATTTTTGATATAATTAAATTTAATAATACTTATATTTCTTATGTAACCTACATACATATTATTAATTATTGATGTAAAGTTAATAAAAAATTTATATATATCTGTACATTTTTTCCGTACTAGGATATCACAATATTACAAGTACAACTAACGCTTACAATATCACAGAATATTACAATTTTTCATATACGAGAAAACTATGGTAAAATAAAGTGTAAATAAACAGTTAATAATAAATAATAATACAAATTATGAGACAATAACAACTAATAAAATAAGTAATTACTATTGACTAAAAACTCAATGAAGGCATGATTATAATCTTCAAAATTATGATCTTGTATAAATGTACAATAATAATACAATGATCAGAAATACACACTACACAGTCTCCTTTAAATTTCATAAAATAAATTGGAATACCACAAGCGCCCAGTGTGCTCCTTGGAAGCCATAATATAATCAAGTTATGTGAACAATTTGTGGGTCAAATTGTCATAACGACAGTTCGACACACTTGATAAAAATAATTTCATGGAAGAAATACAAATATTAGGTTTTTACTATCACAAACTATTTGATATTAACGATTTTCAAAATTAACTGACAACATTTTTTAACAATCAAGATGTAATTTACAAATAGTTTTGATGTTTAAAAATTTATAATTGTTATAATAACAGTTTATAATTGTTATTAGTAGAATTATGATTATTATTTTTATCAATTCTCAATTGATGAACTACAATAAAAGATACAATACTAAAAAAAGCAAGAAAAATTTCTTAGAAAAACAAGTACAAACAAAAATGTAAAATAAAAATTAGTTACATAGTTTTATATATAATTCAAACAGATTTTAAGGTAGGACAGCATAATTGACTATGATTTTCCAAATAAAGACGTAAAAGTCATTGACAACCAAGCTCTAGTAGTGATTTAGCATTCTTAACAGGCATGACAAAAAAAAGTCTGTTTAAAATCAATGCATATTATTAAATAGAAATTGTAAATAAAAGTTTATTTGTAATAAATATTATTGTTTTAACATAATATTATTAATTGTTTATTTCAAATAATAATTTGAATGTAATTCAATATTAATTAATAAGGAATACATTAAAATAACATTTAATGTTCTACCTAGATCCAATAAAATTCCATATAATTAATTATTCACTGTTTACAACAAAATAATTATATTTATCAAGTATTATCAAGTATTTATCAAACACAAAAATTGTATCAACACTATGTTTCAAACATAGTTTATATTTTCAATCATCGATATCAAAAAGTTATGAAAATATTATGAATATGTATTATTGTTTAAAAAAAAAAAAAGTCTATATTAAATTTAAAATATGGTCCACAAAATCGAAAAATGTATGTTATTAATTTTTTTTTATTTTATTTCACTTAATTTGTCATTAAAAAAAAAAATGCATGTGAGATCTGCTAATTATTCTAAATACAAAACGAGGGATACAAAAAAAAAAAAAAAATGGATTTGAATCACTCAAAAAAATTTTCTAAATAAAAATACAAAGTAATAGTCATGACTTAATTTTATAAAACAAGTCATAATGCACAATATGTAGTACAAACTTATTTATTTTATAATAAAAAAAAAATTAAAACAATAGTATTGCAACAATTCTATGAATATTTTGGCATATTATTGGTAGCTAGTACTGATTTTTTGAACTATTATAAATTATAATCTTTGCTACATATTTATTTTCTTAAATATATTTATTTGTTAACTTCATAAATATTTGGTAGATGGGTTTATATCAAATAATTCAATTTAAAATTTAATAATTTTTATTTTGATATTCATTTTTATATTTCAAATTAGCTCAAGTTTATAATTTTTGTTGATTTTAGTTGACCACAAATTATGTGCCGTTACCTGTTGAATTTATAGTTTTAATTTTTTTTCAAACAATGTGTAAAATGTCATCACAGAATAGTCTTAAAATCCATAAATAGGAATGCACAATCATTTATTAATTGTAACAGTATATGATAATATATTCGTATATTCGTAATTTAGGTAATTGTTATCGTAAATCATCTGCTGTGATAGGCACTAACTATTGTTGATATTATGATTGATATCAGATATTAATAACAGTTTGATTACCACAGAAAATACATTTAAACTTTATTCGTTAACAATATCTTGGGTTTTCAGTTATATGCCTTGTGTAGAGTGTGTACACTGTAGTCTGAACAATACACAGTGATAAAAATATTATTTAACAACATTGAGAACGAATTTGCAAAAAAAAGTAATAAAAATTATGTTTATATAACTAGAATATGTAATAAAAACATAAAAGCCTTAAATTTTATTCATTATATCCATATTCAAATTTATTTAGGTAGTTAGTCTGTTAGTCACATTTATTTTGAAAGCAACTAGCAAGGACTAGAGGTAAGGATTACTAAGGAATATAAATATGTTAGTGCTGATGATTAATAACAGGAGTTGTAGAGGGAAATTCCCAACTAGACACTAGTATCATACAAATTTAGCTCACCCAGAAATAGACCCTAGTTGTGCCTACAGTTTTTAAAAAGGGGGATGACTTAAAATATCTAAATATAGACATAAATAATAACAAGCTTTTGGAATTAAATAACTAAAAACAAGTAGTAATAATAAAATTGCAATATATACACAAATTAGCTTAGACCTGTGGTCGGCAACCGGCGGCCTACGTGGCTATTGAATATGGCCCGCTTTAAATTTTAGAATGACCAAAATTTGATTGAAAATTATATTGCATAAATATAATTGAATGTTACGTTTTTGGTACGGTTATTTTACATCAGTCATATTTTATTATGGTAAGTATACTTTGAAAATTACCAATAAAATAACATATCCACTATGTTCTTAGACCGGGCACAACTGCACAAGTAATTTTAATGAGGAAATTGAAAAATTAATTAACAATATCCAACAACAAAAATCACATTAAGCATTTTACCAGTACATTACATTCATACTTTCATATTATAATTATACTAAAATCTTTTAATTTTATTTTATACATTTTAAGTTTTAGACTGTATTTTTTTGCATAATTCATAATTTAAAAATAAAATATTTTTATTTTTATCTGGCCCGAGAAATCTTTTTAATTTGTAAATGTGCCTCGACAGTTCGAAAAGGTTGCCGACCACTGGCCTAGACCCATAGTAATACCTATGCATGTAAGTCTTAGTACAAAACAAAAAAAGAAAACTTTAATATGGTATAACAATAATAATGCTAGATATATTTAAATCTTCAGAAATATAAATGAAAAAGTGTTTATTAGTAATCCAGGATGTAAAGAAAGGTTAGAATAAGAAAAAGAACATGAGATCGATAGCTAAAAATGCAATAGATAATAGACTGGACAGATAAAAATGTAAAGACTTGCAAGTAATAGTTTAGTTCCTACATAGATTATTTGGCATTTAAGAAAAAAAAAGAATTGATAAGTATTAAGCATAAAAAAAAAAAAAAAAAAAAAATGATGGCATGAAAATCATTATTTCATACCTAATAATTAAATAAAACATTAAAAACAGTAGTTTAAATGTACAGACATTTACAATTAAAATTTACAAAAAAAAAAAAATAAACTAAAAAATAAAATAAATAGCTACCTGTGAAATAGGGTGAAGGACGATGTAGTAGGTGTGTGGTAGATGACCCAAGAGTACTTGAAACTATTAAAATGTGACCATTTTCAGTATTAAGGCATTTCAAATGATTTAATTTTTTGTTAATAGTTTTTTGTAACAAGCGTACAACATTTTGATGTTTCTTCAAATTGCAATTAACTGTATAAGTGGGTCTATTATTTAAATACTGTTCGACTTGTTCAATAGGTATATTATCTAGAAGCTGAAAAAATAAGAAATATTCATTAAGTATATTAAGTAGATACATGAATATAAAAAATAAAAAATATTCAACCAATTATTGTTTACATCAAAAAATTAAATACGTGTAATTTTAAATTAAAATGTAAACATCATGATAGGTTTTATTATTGTTACAGAATAATGTTTTTTAAACAAATATTTATGAAATTATAGTTGTAAGTTAGGTAATTACAATACATTATTTAATAATTATACAATTATTACCGATTTAGTATATTCTGGCAAAATGTTTTCGAGAGATTTGTTTTTAGTATCATTTTTATTTTGTTTCAAATTTGACTTTTGACCTTGAATAGTGACTCTTAGTGGAAACGCAGCTGCAACCTATAAACAGATATTGAATATCACATAATTAAAACTTATTGTAAACGTGTTAGTACATATTTCTAAAGAATAAAATAAAATTATTTTTTAATAAATGAAAAATTATTAAACTATGATTTACGTTACACTTATAAACATAAGGTACCTACATATTTAAATATTACACAACATTTTGCAATACATAAAAAAACATTACAAAAATCAAATTAAATAGGAAAATTCTTTAAAAAAAAAAACTCAAATTAAATATTTGTTAAATAATTATGACTGTGGTGAAATAATTTGTCAAAAACCAAAAACTTAGGCTAGGTAATCTAATGATAAAAACAAAATTAAATCAGATTAACAGAATGTATTATTTAATCATATTTGTAATGTTAAGCAAACATAAAATTGTAAGAATGTATTTAGTTCTTGGACACTAAAATACAAATAGTATTTCAAAATATAAGTATGGAAATCCATTAGGAATTGGCATGATTTTAAGATAAAGTAAGTACCAAAGTCAATCAAGTGCGTACTGTTTAAACTTTAAATAAGTGATTTTTTTTTTTTTAATATAAACTATATCATAAAATTCTGATTTAAAAAAAAATATCATAAGTATTATTCCCTTTTTAAAATCAAACTCAACAAGGTCTACAAAAGACAATAATTTAACATTAATACAATAGAATACTAAATTATCGTAATCAGTGAATAATCTTTAAATCAAACAAATTGTTCACAAATCAACTGTTGATTTTATGATAGAAATTTAAAAAAAAATATGTTTAAAAGGAAACATAAATCTAAAATCTTCAATACTTTGCATCCTCCAAATGTAAATCAAACATCGTATTCACCCACCGACATGAAAATATTTATGAGAAAAAAGATAGATAATAATCATCATCGACAACTTACCTGGGTGGGTATGGCAAATCCTAATGTGAACATATTAATTATAAATCGTAAACGAGTTTTGGAACAATAATAACGTTGTGGCAACAAAGGTTAATGTCAGAGCGGTAATTTCTGACAACCGATAAAACACGTCGCGGTTTCACATAGACACGTTTCGTGTGGTGTACTCGCACTTGACGAACAGAACGGACCGGGGGGAAACGAAATACATTCACACCATGCACGGAAAACACCTCATGAGCCGAACGGCAGCAAATGTTGATGTTTTACGATGTCACTCAACGGTATAAATGTATAAATGTAAAACTCAACGATGGAAACACGACGATATCGTTAGTCGCGACTTACTCGAAAATATAAAGGAAATGTCCAATGTTAAACAACAATAATATATTTTAACCTATAGTACAATATTTTTTTTTTTATTCAGTGAGCGATATAATTGATAAGAGCCTATCGGTGTCCCGAATTTTGATAACACAGATATCCGTAACCGCGGTAACGTGATGGGCCCGCTAACTGGTCGCAAAGATCATAATCGGACTCTGGTGCTTATTTGATAACATCGGATTGTTATAACGCATTCATGATATGATTTCGATATTTCGAATGTTATTGTTTGGGTTGTGAATTATTATTTCGGTTATGAACTATAAAAATTGACCATGACAAATAATTAATATTTCATTACGTGTGATAAATGTGCCAAGCACTCAAGCCGTTGAATTTTAGTGAGATATTATTCTTACAATGACCTGAAATAATTTTTTTTATCAGTTAAGTCGTTTTTTCCTGATAGACGCCGTCTACGCTGTAAAATGAGTATCCATTTCATGGCGTAGACCGGCAGCTCATTGGTTACAATTTAGTACCTCATTCAATTTATATTCTCATTCGGCCAATACATTATCCATTCATTCGGTTCCAGTAGAAAAAAAAATATTTGTATGCTCCTATCTCCTCGGGCATTCTAGTTATTACATCCAACACTCAAATATTCAGTTCTAAACTGCATAGTTCATTATCAAGTCAACGCCTGTGACGCGTTCCCGCTGTAGCTACCCACGGATACGAATTGATTTCAATCGTGATTCTTGATTACATATCTACCTAAGTCATTAATCATAGTGATTTTCAGTATTATACTTGAACGGTAAGGCATTCTATAACTTTTGAAAGCTTCAATATTTTTAAGACTACCTGTCTGCATTGTTCTACTTTACATTGAATCTCATTGAAACTTATTGAATATTTTTTAAATAATAACATTTATAGAATTGGAAGTACCTACTAAGTTATCAATATTTTAATGTGTAAAATGTCTATTTAGGTTTCATGGATATTCAAAAATTATCGGAAGCCTAGCAACGTTCATTGGAGAATGATCCAACAGTAAAAATGAAGAGAGCAAGATTAACAACATTACAATTGTCTAAAAAATTCAAACCCACGCAAAATAATAACAATGACGACCATCATGCACAAGTACAGGAACGTTCAACTGTGACCACGAGCGATTTTGGCGTGCATACTTCTTTATTACCGTTGTCACATGAGCATACTTTTGTAGATATGGCATTCAATGTTAGCAACTGTGCAGAATTCACAAGACAGCCATGTTATGAAAACATATCAACTCCGAGGAATAGTTTATGGACTCCTGATTGATCAAGACAAGACAATATTACCAATTTGTGTTCTAAGAAATATTCAACTGTTTGTATTGTCGGTACACGTGTCGTATGCTATCTACAGTCGATTTATTGGTGTTGTATGCTATCTACATTATTAAAGTTATCTACACATTTTCCCATCCTATTTTTAATACGTTACCAACTACGAAACAATTGTATTCGTATATGTTGTGTCGTCTAGTACGTGTTTTGTGGTTGTTATTTTGTGTTTATTTGAATTTTATGAAAATGAGTAATTTAGGTGATTTATACAGAAATATTATTTTTAACAATAAATCTTGTGTCAAATTTTTAAAAGAACATGGGTTATTATCAAATTCAAATGTATGTACTAAATGAAATGCTACGGGTGAAGTGTGTGGAAGTGACATGAAAGAAACATTAAAAAATAGTCGAAAACGAGATGCAACCGGTCAATTAGTTAAAACCAAATACACGCAATGCTAAACAAGAGGTTGTCAAAAATGGCAATCAATATGTTCCTGAAATCCATTGTTAACCTACGTGGATAAAAATGGAAAAAATAAAAATGGTTTGAGTTTATGTGAGTACATTTTTTCACGTAGGTAGCATACAACACAAGTATTAATTTTATTAATTTTTTGTAGATAGCATACGACACATGTACCGTATTGTCTTAATATTATTTATCTGTAAGAAATATAATTTTTTTCCGTTGGTTTGCAGTTACTCAACATTTCACATTCAATATTCAAACTAGTATGCCCCTACATAAACATTCATCAAATATTAATTTGTGAATCAGTTAGAATTTGGGGGATTACAACCTATCATTTATACTATACTTGTACTGTATCGTTTTAAAACCTGTAACACAATTCTGAATTTCAAGATATTGATTGCTCAAAATATTGGAATTAATTCTCAAATCTACTGTCTCAGCTGAACAGATTTTTTATTAACATTAAGAAGACTGAATACTTTTAAGAATCAAAAGATCTATATCATCGAAAAAGGGTTTCTTAACGATTATTCACCAAGTTTTTTATAAACAATTTTAAAAAATTAAGCCCATATCAATATTTCACTTTTTGAAGTAGTATTTTTTTTAAAATTATAAGTATAATTGTAATTAATAAACTATAATTTCATGTATTGAAACTTGAAAATGTTAGAATATTAAAAATGGTTAAGTATAATAATATCATTTTGTAAATTAAAATATTTTTATATTTTGTAAAAAAATGTCACACTTATTTTGGAATATAAATAATCTCATCATAATATAATTTATTTGTACATTTTTAGGAAACAAAATAAAAAATGAAAAGATTTTTTTCCATATACCTACTTTAATTTTTATTTTATTAATGTATTAAGATTTAATTGGAATACTAAAACATTTGTAAATAAACGCTTTTAAGTTCCCGATTCTATATACCTTTATTACAAGATAGCATTAATATCTTTTTTTCTTAAAATATAGGATTTTAAATAAATATTTTTTTATTTGTTCAAATTCATCCACCTTCATTTATGACTTCATTAGATAGCCAAAATGTTTTGTTAAGACTGTGCTGACTTCTATTAAAAATTGTTTGATGAAATTAAAAAAATAATCCTTTAAGTACTCATATCATTAAAACATAAAAAATTATTATACATTAGTATAACTGAGTATAGATGTTAAGAATATTTGTTCATGAATGATTGCATACAAATTAATAAAGAAGTTTTCAGTAAATTGTTGATAATCTTTAATTATAAAACTTACTTGAGATATTTATCTTTCAATCTATCAATCAGTCAATTACACTGTCTCATTTCAAAATGAAGAGCATATTAGCCAGTTAATCAATAATATAATTTATTAAAATGTTTATGTCTACCTGCTTGAACATTTATAATCATTGTGTATTTTGTGACTAAAAAAATGTCATGGCTCTTTGAATCTTCCATAATTTTCTTTTTTCTTATTTCCATTGTGTACTTCAAGAATCTTTTTTAACATTAGATACTCTTTTATTAAGTGGTACGGTGTATTATATTTAACGGTACCTACCTAATGTCATTTTACATTTACATTATTATTAACATTTTTTTTTCAATCCTTATTAATGACGCAAACGCACTACATTATCAACTTATTTTTATTAAGTATAAAAAGATTTATAAGCCAGAGTATAAGCGTTTGAATTTTTTTTTTTTAGTACTATACACCATGGAAATATATTCATTTCCTGACAATACCTGGTTTTCACGACCATCACTAAATGTTTCTTTTAATAGTAATAGGTGTTGCAAACATTGAATTAATTGACTTTGTAAACACGTATATATATTGGATTAATCGTCAAGTAACTCTAGTTTTCTACATAAAGTAGTAGTAAGAGAAGTCAAAGTATTATCCATCAACCATAATTTGGTGAAATTAAATAATTACATTCATTTCATCTTTTTATGATAGCCCAACTGAACACAAATAGTCAATTTACTTATCATTACTGAACTAAAAAAGTATACAAGAATAATATATAGGACATTTTTACTCATAAATATACATGAACGCATATTTAGTAATTAATAACAAATAAATAATATTTATCATAGACCTTTATTTACCTTTAATTATAATTCAAATTCATCAGTTCTTAAAAAAAAAAATCACTTATATTTTATATTTTTCTTCATAATCATGTATAGTTTCTAAAATGAGTACTGCTTCATGTGCAGACAAAAATTGTTTTAAAACATCTGGGGTGATCATTGCACTAATATATTTTGTATATGTTGAGCGTGATACATATTCTGAAATCATAATACAATAATTTAATTAAGTAACATTATATTTGATATAGCACATTTATTTCAATTTTTAACTTTCTAAAATCAACTAAGTGCACAAATTATTAACAATTGTCAACTGCATATTATTGCAGGTAGGTCAGAGTTTATATATTTTATTTTATCATGTGATTCTATATCTAAGTTACATTTACATACCTATTAACTTTATACTTTAAGTAAAGTCACATAACTTTAAAAGTTACTTTGGTACAATTAGCTATTTATAACACTGTAAGGTGCTATGAACAACACTAATAAATTATAACCAAAAAGTTTGAAATCTATTATAGATGGAAAACGACACCTTCAGCTTCATATTCAAAAGATTTTACAATGGTTTTAGAGATGTATACTACCATTTGAACACGTTTTATATTACTGATTGCAAGTTTTTGATTAAAATTGATCAAATACTTAATACTTTTAAATCAATTATATGATAATTGCTATACATTAATAAATTGAACATTTGGCATTAGTAAACTGGCATAAGCAATATTAAAACAAATGTTCAGGAACACAAGAAAGTTTTAAAAATTTAATATTTTATTAATGATAACGAAAACTTTTAGAGTGAAAATTACATATTTCTAATGAAGTAGTTGCTTACGCCTTTTAATTATCAATAAAGCAAATTTTTCTGAAATTATGTATTCATCTAAAATATTATTTTGGCCAAAAGTATCATCTACTCTTTTTTGCCTATTATAGCTAGATATATTCTACTAATGAATATTTTTTGAAAAATAAAAGTTCATGCTTGATATATTCATATTTATCAAATAGTATAGATAGTAATAACAAATAATTTGTATTTATTGAATAACTGACATCACAAAAATAAAACTCAATAGTCCACAACTATTAAATAGTCAGTAAAAAGTATTAAGAGTATTGATAAAAAGAAAAAAGCAGAGAATTCTCATTTAGCTATGATTTGTGAGAAATAACCGTGACCTTAAATCATAATGACGAATCGTGAATTTTCTGAAAATCCATTAAGTATTTAATGTGAAATATATTAATCTAGTTACTCACCATATTTTTTTGTAAAGTCTTGCCACAGCTTGTGAATGTTAGGCCGGCCCTTATTTTTGTTCATGCATTGGAAAATCTAAAGAACACACACGATAGTATTACATTTGGGTAAATCCTAACAACCGACAACACGTGCGGCAACAGCGATTCAACTCACGGTGTTCGACTGCAACGTCTCAGAGAAATGCGACTTGATCAGTTCTTTCGTTTGCTCTGATATGGTAGGTTGTCTTTCGTGTTTGCCACGTTGATCGGTGGGTATCAGATATCCCCCGGCCATCTTCACGCACAGGTTGCGCACCATCCCCGGCGTCGTGTCGTGCATGGTGATGAACGCGGTCTTGCACACGGGCCGTGGCACCCCGTACTCTTTGACGATGTACTCGAAATGCTTCGATGACTTGGTCGTGCCTTTCTGCCGGCCCCGCACCTTCTCGTTCACCGACAACATGGAGAACAGATAGATCAGCTTCTCCGTCCTGCTCAGCCTCGACAGGTCCGACTTGAGGCTGGACTTGAAATCGTCGTCGAACCTCGCCAGGCACATATTGCGACAACATTCGTCCACAGACGGCTTCCGGAGTTCGCCCTCGGCCAAGTGGTCCGGATCGTCCGAGTCGTCTTCGTCGGTCACAGGCGATCGTTCGTCGGCCGGCTGCGCGGACAGTTCCGTTTTGACAGGATTCATGGCGTGCGGACGGAAGAGACCGAAGGCCGAGATCGCGACTGGTGGACGAGAGAACGGGTCACTGATGGTGGATTTGAACGGATGACGGCAGTACGTCGCGACCGAGACAAGTGCAAGGCCTGCGGTCGGACGAGAAATCGCGGAGAGACTCCGTCAAGAAGGTTGACGATGAGAAAATGCCGGAACCGTGGACTGCAGAGACGTAGGGAAAAAAGATCACTGTTCCGACACCATAATAACGGTTATCATTTATTATATATCGTTCCACGCTATCACACGGCCAATTCTGTTATCACATATTATAATCATAGTTCGCGGTTATCACCGAATGATACCATATTATTTTGTGATATCACTGAATTTAAAAGATCCGTGTATTTTCTCGTCGTTGTAATTTCATAAACTCATTTCAGCAATAAATTATTTTTATTCTAGCAATTAGTATTATTTTTTGAAAATGTAGTGTGTTGAAAAAATCAACGTTAAATAACTTGTCGCCAACATCAGACGTTGATAGTTCCCTCCCATTGATAATTTCCTTATATGCCAATGTTTGTACTTGGACTGTGCTACTATTGTCTTTTCTTGCCTTCTTGGTACCTACAGTAAATGGATGAGTGTATTTACTTGTATTACATCAAACATTTTTTTGTAATAATTGTTATATCTGTCGAGTAATTAAGATTTTATTTACTGTTTTATTAAAATGCCGAGTTGTTTTTTGTGTGGTCGATCCAGTAATTCCAAAAACAAAGATCTTGGGATAAGTTTCCATCAGTAAGTATATGAATGATTAGTTTTAACTTCTAATTCTTATGGAAATTATGATTAATTTACTTATATTTATATACCTTTATTAATATATTTTTATGTTTTTAAGAATCCCAAAGAATGAGAATCAACGGTCTCAATGGTTGGATTTCATTCAAAAATGTAAGGTTGACCATTTAAAAAGTAAGACAAAGAGCATTATTTGCTCTGAACATTTCACTAAGGATTGTTTTAAAAATTATAATCGCACAAGATTATTAAATGAAACCGCTGTTCCATCCATTGCAGTTAATCGTGTAAAATCAGTATGTTTATAGAATAATTTAAATTTTATTTGATTTCAATATCATCACATTTCTATTCTAATACTATGCACTTTTTATTTTTTTAGGCAAAAATTGAAATTCCTGAGGTGAGTTATACACTTGGTGATAATAACTCAAATCCTTATTCCGTTGAATCTCTAACTGTAAGTATAACAGTATATAGTAAAAGAATAAAGTTATACAAGAAAATTTTCTAATTTTTAATATTTGAAGGTTGACCATGATAGTATTCAAATGGAAGGTGTTGAACATATTGGTGAATTAAGTGTTCAGCAACCGTCATGCTATTCAAATGCCGTTTCTACTGACTGTTGCCAGGTCACATGTGAACCATCAACATCATTTTTAATGAAACCTCCTACTCAGAAAGTAAGTATAATCATAATTAAAAATATAATAATTATTTTTCATATATTATAATGAAATTTTTCGTTGGTTTTAGATAAATTCTAGTTCTTTGAATTTTGAACTTGTGCAAGACATTAACAATGATTCACCAAGAAAAAAATATTTAAAAAGAAGAATATCTTCCCTAGTTCGTGAAAGTATAAACCAGAGGAAAAAAATCAAGGTTCTAAATCAACAACTGAGACGTCAAAAAAAACAAATTTCCTCATTAAAAAGTATGTAGATAATGATAAATAAATATATTGTTGACAAATTAAAATATTAAATATGTTATACTAATTTATCAGATAATAAATATTTTCATTATTTAATTTAAATAATTACATAATTAATTAAACAACTGTTAAAAAAAAATGTATTTCAATTTCATAATTATAATTCAATTATATTAACATAGTAATTAATACTAATTTACATTATGCATATTGTTTAAGGTGTTGTTCAAGTTTTGAAAAACAAAAATTTAGTTCATCAAGATCAAGCAGACATCATAGACAGCAATTTCAGTAAGCACAAAGATCTTATAACTAATTTTATTAAAAAAAATGCTGGAAAAAAACTGCCTTTAAAGTATAGTGCTGAATTAAGAAAATTTGCTATCACGCTGAATTTTTATTCTCCAAAAGCTTATCGTTTTGTACGAGATGAATTTAATTCTGTGCTTCCTTGTCCGAGAACGCTTAGCAAGTGGTATTTGCATGTTGATGCTGAGCCTGGTTTCTCTAAAGAAGCTATTAACACACTCTCTTTAGTTTGTAAAAATTCACCTACTCAACTTTATTGCTCATTACTTATGGATGAAATGGCAATAAGGAAGCATGTTGAATGGGACGGCACAACTTATCACGGCTACGTCAATTTTGGATCAGAAATACAAAATGAAACAGTAGATGAAGCAACTGAATGTTATGTTTTGATGGCTGTGGGTATCAATGCTTCATGGAAAATTCCAGTTGGATATTTTCTATGTAATCATTTATAAATAGTTCACAAAAAGTAAACTTAGACGTTGTATAGATGTAGTTTCTGAAACTGGTATTAAAGTTATAAGCTTGACATTTGATGGCTGTGCAGTAAATGTAAGCATGGCTAGAGCTCTTGGTTGTAACTTGGATACTAATCCTGCTGATATTGTAACTAGTTTTAAGATCCGCGATTTAGATATTAATATTATATTTGATGCTGCACATATGATCAAACTTGTGCGTAATACTTTTGGTGAAAAGTTAATATTAATTGATCATAATGGTGGAGTTATTAATTTTAACTATATTAAAAAATTGTTGGTCTTACAGGAAACTGAAAAATGTCATTTAGGTAACAAGTTAAAAAAAGAACATGTTTTTTTTTTAAAAAAAAAAATGAAAGTTAAATTAGCCAGTCAACTTCTTTCAAATTCTGTAGCAGATGCTTTATTATTCTGTAAAAATAATTTAAAGCTAAAGGATTTTGAAGGATGTGAAGCCACTGTACATTTTATTAGATTATTTAATGATGCTTTTGACATTTTAAACTCAAGAAATTTAATGTCATACGGTTTTAAAGGTGCAGTTTGTAAACAAAACTTTGAAAACATTTATTCTTTTATTAAACTATTTTTTTATTATGTTAATAATTTAAGACTAGATTCTGGCCAATTGTTATTAAAATCTCAAAGGTGTACTGGTTTTTTAGGCTTTTTGATAAGCTTTAATTCTTTAATAGATATTAAATCCAGATATATTGACACAAATTGCTTGAAATTTATTCCTATGTACAAACTCAGCCAGGACCACTTAGAAATGTTCTTTGATAGTGTAAGAGCTCAAGGTGGCTATAACAACAATCCGACTTCAAGGCAATTTAAATCTGCATACAAAAAAATATTGATTAGTGCTCAAATTAAAGATACTGGGTTAGGAAATTGTATGGCACTAGAAGATATTCCAGTATTAAATTGTTCAAGTGTAAATGATCCAATAACTGCTATTAACAATTCAAATTATATTTTAAATAGTGATGTTGATTTAGAACCTGAAAAATACAATTTTGAAACTGATGGGTTTCACTTGAACAATTTAAGCCAATTTTCTAAAGAAGTTTCTTTGTATATAGCTGGATTTGTATCCCATAAATTGTCAACAAAAATTAAATGTGATGTTTGTAATGGTGCATTGTTTGGAAACAAGGATAATTTTTTCTATTCTATCATAAATATGAAAGATAAAGGAGGTTTACATTATCCTAGTAATGATGTAGTGCAAATTTGTGTTGCTACAGAAAAATATTTTAAAACATATTATGATAAAAAACCATTTAATAAAATGTTAATTATTACAAATGTATTGAAAAGTTTTATAAACAATGATTCAATTTTTTATTCAATAAAACATCATAATGATCAAAATGGACCCCTTGACAATCATGTTGTACTATTAATTAAAGCAATTATTTCAACTTATTCTGATATTAAAATTAATTACCTTTGCCGTACTCAAAATGAAACATTGTCCTTAAGAACATGGTACAACAAGTTGACTCTTTTTAGAGGCCAGTAAATCTTTAGATTAAATAGATATTATATTTATTTTTAATTAGAATGTATTTTGTATTTATTTGACTTTTTGTTTTGATGTACTCACATACTTGTATAAAATGATGACTTCTTGTAATCTTGTAAGAAAACCATGATAAATTGTATTTTAAATTTTAGTAACTATTAATGTAAGATAATAATGTAACTAGTTTATGTAGATATTATATGTAATATTTGTATAATTTGTCTTGCGTGTAATAATATAAACTAATATTTAATGTAATTATATAAACTTATATTTAATGTTATAATAATAAATTATGAACTATGATAAATAATAATATTTTAGAAATAATAAAAATTTGATTTTGCATATTTTTGCATATTTTGGTAAATCAAATGCATATTTTACAATTTAATACTGCATATAAATCCTAGCCCTAATTATCATCTATAGATTATATTGATAAATGATAATATAGATAAGAAAATAATTACCGTGTACAATAATTTTATATTAATGATGTGGTTACTCTGACGGTCTCCTTTTTCCTTACTTCAATCTATTCTATAGACTAATATACGAGATGGCCTCTCTATATATTCTTACTCTATGAAATGGATACTTTGTAAGCAATAGTTGTGAGTTAATTTTTTTTTTCCCCTCAGTATGGAAACAATATTACATAGTGCACGACAATGTGTGGTTTTTTTTAAAGATCACATTTAAAGTGTTTTAAAAAAACACTTGTTCACTAAGTTGAAATTGTTCAAAAATAGTAGGTAGTTTAATATTTATTTACTAACTTCATAATATATCAAAAGAAAAATTAAGAAAACATATTTTTAAAATAAATGTTGATCTCACTTATCAAAATAAATACAAAATCATTGTATTTTCATAAAAAATATATTCATTTTTCTTATAAAAATTAAGTTCCTTCACTCAAAAATTCTTATTGTGTATTATGATTCAGGTATATTCTAAGGCGCTGTTGATCGTTGTTTGTGATGTTCAGAATAATTTTGTATTGTTGAAAACAATATTTTACGCAGTTTGTAAAATGATGTACTTTCGATCATAAAATTATACATATTGTTTGGTACATTCAATTCGAAAATTATGTTTTCATTTTTTTCGGTCTTTTAAATCTTCAAAATTTAAATGTTTACCCCGAAAATTAGTATTTGTTCGTAAACTATAATGTGACTCTATTAGCAATGTAGGATCCTCATGCAGGAGTTCTGCCTGAATAAAACTGACCATTGGTTGAACGATACCAATAAAGCAAAGAAACAACCATGATTTAAATGAATATTTGAAGAAGCTTATAAAATCAAATACAAAGATGAAGAAAAAGAAGAAAGTTTAAGTAAATACTAATACTAGGAAAAGTAGTTGTTTTATGTAATATGGTTTAATATATTTTTTTTTTTTTAATTTCTTTTAAATTTGTCTATTATTAAAAATGTTTTTAAAAAATAATTAATACTTCTTTAACGTTCAATGCCTACATTGAAAGTGTTATGAGCAAATTAATTTAACTTTGCTTTTAAGGACATATTATTATTTATTACATAGGTTACGCTAGGTCCAAGTATCAATTACAACTAAAGGGCTAAAAAGTCATATAGAAATCAATAATTGGTATGTTGGTATGCCATATACATAGTATGCACATTATACTTGTTGTATATAAATAAATATTTGATTATTTTCGAAGGGTTATGATAAATTTAGGAGAAGGTTGTACATTTAGTCCGACCCTATTTATAAAAATGTGTTGAGGTTATTAAAATTGCATTGTAGACAAAAATTCTTAGAATAGACCATGTTTATACGTAACAATAAACTAAAAAAAGTAAGGAATCAAATTCCTCTATGGTTATTGTTCAAAAGAATAATACCATCATAAAAAAACACTATAACACTTATGTGTTATTTATGTATATGACTCAGTATATTTCTACGATCAGAAAGAGCTCATTTTTAATAGTAAAATCATATTATTAAAAAAAAAATAATATTATTGGCATAAAATATAAATAGAATATCTTTTAAATAAATATACATAGTAAATGTTTATTAAAGAATATTGATTAGGTTTAGTTTTAAAATAAAAATAAAAATAAAATATATATATTAAATCATCTTCTATTTCCTCTATCAAACATTTTTTTCTCAACTTAATTATCTATCAAAACTTTAATAAAAGAAGAAAATAATATTAAAAAAAAAATAATAAAAAAAAATACGTAAGTATGTAAGCATTTGAAATTGACAATAAAAATCATTATTCAATATTTAGGTATATTGGTCATAGCTACATTCAAAAAAGACTTCAATAAATAACTCTTGATCAAAGGCTGTACATTTAATTTTAAATCAACAAATTAAAATAATAATCAAAATATAGTTTTAATGGTTACAGATACATTCAATAAGTATAAATTGCAACTTGAAATTTTTTAATTTAAATATTAGATTTATTTTTGGAGAAAAATGGGTATCTGTTGAGGCGAAAAGCTCCATGAAAACAATGACTGGGTAATACCACTGATAAATATGAAATTATTTAATAATTTTTATAATAAATAAAATATTTTATCTCATTCCACAGTTATCAGTATATTAGTACATGGGTACAAATTATATAAAACTTTTAAAACAGAATAAAAAACATACAAAATACAATTGAAACATTTAATCAAATAAAACATTAAACTATCAGAAATAATTTTCCATATATTGCTGATGAGTAAATCAGTTACAAATAATTTGTTTATTTATTTTATTTCATGGAACAATACTTGAGTGAATTTTGATTTTGACAATAGCAATAAAAACCTTAGTAGACATAATATTAAATCAAGAATTCTGTATTTAACCAACACATTTTATTGAAACTTATGTAATTTGGTTGGTTTCAAAATCTTAGGATTAAGGTAAACTTTAATTTTTATCATAGGGAAAAGTAATATTAATGTTTTTAACATAATTCAAAATTGTAAATTTTTCTGGTTAATTTATAAATAAATTATAATATTTTATTTGTTGATCTAAGTATTACAATTAAAAAGCAATACATTTAAAAAATAAATATATACCTACATTTAATATAAATATATGGGAAGTAGAAACCTCCAAAAAGGTGTGGGAAGCTCCAATAAATTATTTTAACACAAATGAATGTGAAAGTTTTTAATATGCATGAATTTCACAAATCTTAAAAGTATAATTTTAAATTTAATACAAATTACAGAGTTACATAATTTATAATTAACAATGCATTTTGGTTAAGTATAATTTAACATGAGTAATACAATTTTTAGTACTATTTACATTATAATGAATATGTTAAACTATTCAATAGGTAGTTTTAATAAAAATAAAAGTTAAAAAATATAACATACATTATCAATAAAATAAGTAATAGACTATACAGTATAGAAATAGGTAACTAGAAAATAAATCATAGATTTTTGTTCAAAATACAATTATTTGTATACAATATAAATAATTTAGAAAAATTATATTTTATTCTACAATAATAATTTGAAAAATTTATTTTAACATTTGATGGATAATGACAGAGAAATAAATGTTATAATTATAAAAAAAATATAATTTGTTCTATACCTAGATAAACAAAATAACAGAGTTCAATAATTTTTCATCCAAATATAATTTGTACAGAAGAAATTATTTTAGACTACGAAAAATGAGTTATTAATGGTAGTTATGATGATAATTTATCATTATAGTAATAATCAAATCATCATCAAGAAAAAAGGACAAGAATTTTCTCATTTGTTTTCTTGTTAACTAATTATGAAATCAATGTAGCATTTTTTTAGAGCAAAAGTAATGACTATCATAATTACTAGAATCTATCATTAATGATTTTGAATGATATTAAAAAAAAAAGAACACTGTTCAAAGTAATCATAGATATTAACCATCTTGGTAAGCCATTTTATTTTTTACATCTTATTATTTATTAATGGCTCTTGAGTTAATTAGATATTTCAATAAAATATAATGTAAATGCCTTTGTAATAAAATTATTATATATATTTTCACAGCCAATATTATAAATAGATAATTTTGTTTTAAAAAATAAGTTTTCAAGTTATAACAAATAATTTTAAATTCATTATTTTTAAATTTTTTAAGAATAAAGCTTAGTATTTATGAATAATAACTTATTTCTATAAAAGCCATATGCAGGAAAATGTTTTGAGAGTTCATACCAGTAGTGTAACTTTAAGAAATCAAAGGGAGCGGTCACACTCGGACCCACAAGTTTTGGGAGCCTACAGGGGCTACATGGTTTTTAATTTGAGTTTGATGTGAAAAAAAATTATTAATATTGATTTCATTTAAAAATTAGAAGATACACTGATTTTTTGTAAAATGAAAAATGTTACTATCATGAACAATATATATTTATGACTGTGACATAATTGAGTTTCCTGACATAGTAGGGTCATATGTGAAAATTTTAACTCTCATATTACAATACTAAAGTCATGCCATTGATCAAATACCTCCCCCCCCCACAAAATGTTATCCAGTTTTTTATTTTATTAAATGTTAGCACTACTAGACTGTTATAATTAGGGCAGAGGACTTGTAGCGTTTGCATATTTATTTTGCACGGTTAAAGAAATGGCAGAGTACGAAACAAATACGTTTCATGCTTTTTCAAAGCTATTTTTGAAATTTTATTTTGCATATAAATGCATATTTTGAGTAATTTTTGTTTTCCGGGCATATTTTACATTTTTACAAGCTATTTAATACTTTTTGAGATATATTTATACTTCATTCAATTTTTTTCACATCGACGTTTTTATTTTAAACAACACAGTCAAAATGTTTGGATAAAAATAATTTTACTTTTAATTTTTGTTCCAACGTCGTACATCATATTACATCAGCATCACAGCGAACCATGTGCCTACATCGTTAACATAGATATTTTTGTTTAGTACCAGAAGAAGAAATATAAAATTAACAAAAAGTCAATCAATAGAAATAAAAGTAACGGCTTGATAAGGAAATGTGTATTTTATTTATTTGTTTGGTGACGGTATAAAATATATTAAAATTAAGTAATCGTTTTAACTCATTGTAAAACCTATTTATTTTACTAATTCTTTTAAATTAAATTGCAAAAAAAAAAAATTTAGGTGCATATTATAGGGTTTTTAAGAGCATATCTGCTTGCATATTTAGTGCTTTTTAGAGCTACAAGTCCTCTTCCCTAGTTATAATGTATCAATAACTTTAAGATAATTTAAAAAATATTGACACAATATTACTAACAATAAGTACTTGAAATACTATTTTGAAAAACATAATAACCATTAGAGATTCATATCATTTTTTTAATTTGAAAAATGCCTCCCAATATTTTTTTTTCTATGTAAGGCCCTAAGATTTTTTACCATTAATTATAAAAATTTAAATTTATAAAAATTAAATAAATAAGGATAACCATTGAAATTTGATACATGAAAATAGTTTCAGTAATTTTGGAAACTGAAATCGCTATGTTTGTACCAATCAAATAAAAACATTTACGTTGCTTCACAGATCTACTTTTGGTGTGAGTCCACTGTTCACAGGTATGGCGTCTAACTCAGTTCGCATGCACAAAAACTCAGCACATATACACGTGATCATAGCCGATGCAGCATTTAGCAGCCACCAAAACAGAGTAGGTAAGGTTCCATTGTACCACATACAAGCGACTAAATGTATGATGTGTATCGTACAGGCAAAGTCCAAACATAACCGATATCGTTCAACTATGCGCCAAATAAAAGTAGCCCTAAGGAAAAACAAATATTATTTTACCAACAAAATTTCAAGTATAATTGATATATTTGTGAGCACTTACCCACTGAGTGCATTTAAAGCAAATACAGCAATGACAAATCTTTCATTAGTCAAATTGTTCAACTCCTGTAGTATTAATGAGAAAACAGATACTATTATATTTATTATTATTTATGTTGCATTTTATTACTTTGAACTCAAAAATAATGTCCAGCGACCTAGAGGTGCCAATCAAGTAGCTGATGATAGTGATCCAGATGCACATAGTGAAATAGTAAAGACTTTGGACTGCTGCTATTTGTGCCATAATCAACGTTGGGTCCCATACAGTGATGCGAAAATGCCCGGTGCCAGTCGGCAGACGGTTATACAATGTCCCTTTACTACGAAAAAAAAAACAGAAACAATAATTATAACTTATAAGTAATAACTACCTGTTTCACTAAAGGCTAAACGGTATCCATATGTCAATAGATATATAATGTCAATAGATTCGATCTATTCTGAGATATTTATGTCAAGAAACATAATCTGGTATTAGGTACCTACTTTAGAACTATTATTGTTTACTCACTTGATACCGAATCTGTTCAACATTGAATACAATGAAAAAGCTGTGAAATGAATTGTCTTCATCATGGATACACGATTGTTGATATTTCAAACAAAAAAAAACGATATATCACAACGGTCTGAATAGCAAATAACAAAATATAAAAGTATATATGCAAATCATAAAATCAAAAACTACGATTAAATTATAGACATTCAGAATGTTGATGATACGGACGTTATCAACTTTTCAAATATTATCATATTATCAGTCCAGCTGTTGACCAAAACATCATCTCACAACAACGTAATTGATGAGTAACAATAATCAAATCTTGACTACCTATGTACCAAACAACTTTTAACTTTTCTTCCCAGACGAAGAATATCTGATGACTGATCACATTGTCATACTGAAGTCATAAGCGGATAAAGGCGCTATGGATTCATTATGATTCTTCTGGAGCAAAAGAATTTGAGTGAACAATATTAATTTACCTAGTAATTATTTAAACGAAAAAATTTGAATTTTATTAAAATCCATCACAAACACAACAAGAATTACTAAACTTAGAATTAATTTCGATAATTCAAAATGATTAAGAAAATGGTTCCTAAGGAATATTAGTTTTTTGAAGGTTAACATGGCAAAACCAAATTATCTAAAATATAGGTAGTCGAGTTTTTAATATTAATCATCAGAGTTCTTTTAATTTGTAAATAGGTACCTACTTTAGGTATTAGATACTGAGTATTCTTATATTATGACTATCACGTAGTTGTACTCTATTGAAATTACCTATTTCATGAAGGCCGACTAAAAAAATTAGTTAATGCCGTAGGTAATCAAAATATTACAACTAATTGCTATTTTCATCATGTACAAAATTTACATTTTTAACAAGATTTGACTATGCATTATTTTATTGGTTTCGACCACTTATAGACAAATTATCATACGCGTGCACTCATGTTATTATTATCAGATACCTACACCAATGTTTAAGAGGCAATAATAGTTTAATTTTCGTTTATTTGTAAATTATTACAGTAGGTACCTACACTTTTATCGAAAAAAAAAATTAAAGCATTAATATAATTACTATAAATTAATCATTTTTTCAGTTATATTCTCTTACGATCTCAAATTACATTTACAATCAAGTGTAAAATGAAGATATTAAAATCAAAGGCCAATATCAATCTTGTAAATACATAAAATCATTAATCAATACATTTTAACATAAATATGTTCCTATGACTAATCGTTGCTTCAATTTACGTTTAGATACTCAGTGCTAGTTCAATTTGCTTTTATCAAATGATAATTGGCGGTACGTTTGTATTTTCATCTTCACTTTTTGTACAGTTGGAGAGTCCGACATCTAATATAAAATTAACTGTTGAAGAGGCTTCTTGGATTGGTATGTATCTCAATTTTATGGACTTCATTCGATAAAGTTACTCTAGTTCACAATTACTGATATATTTTTAATTTGCATCATTAGTGCAAATGTTTTACCTTGGTAGGTAATTACACATAGACATAAGTAGATAGTAGGTGTTAATCATTTTTTATTGATTAAATTAAATATAGTAACATGCATATGAAACGACTACACCACTGAAGTCTGAGCGTAGTATATTTAACTGTATAATTTTACAAGGAAAAATGAAATTGCAATAATAATTTTCAAAATCATAAGTTTTTCATCAAACTTGGTTGTTTTTATCAGTAACGACCTTTATTTTTGAAAATACCTGCTCAGTGTTCACATATGCATATGTAGCTAAATAAGTAGGTATTTAAATAATTTCACGTGCTTAGTTTTTGAGATTTGGAAAAGATTACTTCGATGATAAGAAATAACATTCTTGTAATCTACTTTTTTTGAAATTACCTTTGAACTGGTTATTTGTCATGATTTCTTGCTACAATTTCAAACTTATACTTGGAAATGTTTCATTTTCTATTTTTTTTCAAAAATGTTGATACAATTTTTTGCAATTTTTGAAATATTTAACTTTTAGATTTTAATTGAAGCAAAGTTTTACAATGATGTTATTTTTTTTTCTGTTAACACTTTTTCGGGTACCTAGTAATAAGTTTTGAAAAGCTTCATCCAGTAGCTTTATTGACATAAAATAACTAAAATAAATTTTATGCAGATGATATTTTTAAGAGGTCACTTTTCGAGTTTAAACCGATTAAAAACGGCGAAATTCGCCGTAGACACTTTCATTAAATCGAATTTAGTAATTTCGTCACTACTCCACAAGTAATTTTGCTGGACACTTCAAATTTTCACATTATATTATGACGTATTACTATATAGTTCAAACATTTCACAACTTTTGAGCTAAAAATAGAACTTTTAAAGTACCTTGTTTTTTGAGTTTATCGCTAATAGTTTTAGACGTATGAAGAAAACTTTTGAAAATTTAATTTGGTCATACACATATACGTCGCTAATGACACTGAAAAAATTACAAAAATCATGACTCGGGATTTTTTTTCTACGTGTTGAAGTAAATCATTTTACGATTTTTGCGTAATAAACTAAATAACTGTTTTCACGTCAATTTTCAACTTTCAATATCTATTTGAAGTAATTTTTCTATCCGATTTTAATGAAACTTTGAATACAAACAAAACAATAAGTTTCAAAACTTTCGGTTAAAAAAAAAATCCTACATTTTTGAACTAAAAAAACTTCAGACAATTTTGAAAAAAAAATCTATTGATGATTAGATGAAAAATGATACAATATATTAACGGTATATTTTAATTCCGATGCTTTGCCCAGAACCGTTAAACTAATGATCTATCATTTCTTTAAACTTCAATACACTCGTTCCCATTACTTGTTCGAGGAGCGAAGAATATCCTATGCGGTGAAATACTCACTGTTTTCTTTTTGCTTGTTTATTATTTTCACAATACAAACAAGGTGTGACGGAAATAACTTCCTAGTTTGATAAGATTGTAGTTTGGATTCAAATGAAGTTAAATTAATGGGATTTTAATTGGTAGGAAGCTTTGTCTATGCTGTTTTAAATATTTATAATGGCTTAGTAGGAAGAGCATCATGCGTTTGTTGTTGAGGAGCTTATTAATAACGGTGGTCCACCGATATCGACTAAGCGTGCGTTTCGCATTTGGTCGACATGATACCGTATCTGACAGAAGAACTGTAGTTTATAATAATAGTTGAAATAAATTGGAATTATATTCTCTATGAATTAATAAAACATACGTTTATATATTCGATTTAGTTTGGTTTTTAAAAGTCTCACATACTAGGGAAGTTTTTCTACCACATCTTGTGCTTAGTCTACTTGACGGACCTGTTCAAAAAACTTCGCGTGCCGCTTTGGGTACGCTGGCGTTGGGGTGAAAAAATTGTTTTAATGCAAAAAAATCTCTATTCAATTTAATGCATCATAAAAATGAGATAATTTGACTTAGGGCAGTAAAACGTAATAAGAATAACAAAATTTATTTTAATGTCCTATTCATTATGTTTCGAACTCAACGAAAATGTAAGCACCTAATGTTGTAGTAATATTCATCAGATACATACACATTTTTTTTTGAATAAAATATATTTTTTGTTAACATGTACTATGATTAAAAATGACATACATGTCCAAATAATATATTTATTGGATGTTAATTTACCATTCAGTGATAAGTACATTTATAAGGATATTCATTGCACACACCTATCTATCTATTTTAACAATATGTTTTGAAATTAAAAATAATTAGTACGAGTATTAACTTGAAATCTGACTTACAAATGGTTTTTTTAGCTAGTGTACCATTAATAATTTGCCCGTTCTGTGTAATCATAACGGGAATATTAATGGATAAATTTGGTAGACGATTGACACTTCAATTAGCTTGCATACCTATGATTTCAAGTTGGACGTTACTCGGATTTGCCAACTCATATAAAACCATTTTGATCGGCAGAATTATTGCGGGATTGATTTTCGGTAAGTACATTTTTCGTATTTGAAATACAAAATAATTATTCTAGTATACGTAAAAAAAATTAAATTACAAAAAATACAACTGAGTGGTCGATTTGAGTCTAGGTGAGGTTAAAAGAATATTTGAATACATAACAATAACATTGAAATACTCCAACGTATTGTTTTATGTATATTTTTTCATTTTCCATTTTTTTTCATTTGAATCTCAAATATCTAATAAGTAATAGCGTTAGTGTTGTATAAATGCATTATTCGATTTGTTACTTGCCGATTTTGGTGGGGCACATGAACACTGCAGCGACACCTGCGATGGATTTTCGAAATATACATACATAATTTTACGTATTTATTTATACATTACACGCGTACAAAGAAGTATATTTGAAAAATGTGATAAAATATTTAACACTCACGTAAAGAATTGAATTAGATGATTGGAACAATCAACGTAAATTTTCACCGAAGCGACAAAATACTAGTAGAGACGAGAGATCCAAATGACAACAACAAGGTAGAGACTGAGGCACGTCTGTCTGATGTGCTGATCTGGGGTCGGTTGTACAGCCGTTCATGAAGTCCATCAACATCCCCGTATGAGCTGAGTGTGCCCCCGTCATTGTCCTTTTGTTGATTAGGCATAGGCTTTGTTGCTAAATTTTGTACTTAGTCGCAGGGTCGGTGCTTGAAGAATTGACGTTCTGGGCGAAACTATTTTTCGGTGCCCTCTACACCCCTCCCCCCCCCAAAAAAAAGTTGTTAAAATTTAATTTTAATCGGATAAAATAAAAATAGTTTGGAGGTACTAAAACTTAATTACGTGATCATAAAATAATTTTTTTTTCGTCACTTTGAACAATAATTTATATTTATAAAATTAGAAATAAACTTTTCTAACTTTTATTTCGGAAAATTGTTTGATTGCTATTTCATAATCGAATTTTTAGGCTAAATTATTTTCAATGGACAGTAATGCTAACGACGAGAGTCTATCATCTGTCATCGTGGAGCGTGAATAAGTTTTTATCAATTTAAGTTTAAAAAAACTTCGTTCACCGGATGCTACCGTAACTGAAATCGTTATAAGGCAACTGCTGATGCATCTTTAACTAAAACTACTTGATTGATAATTTAAATTGTGTATATTGATGATGATTATTAAAAGGAATAGAAAATAGAAAAATTTTCAGTTTGGCGCCTTTTCCGTGCTGGCGCCATGGGCGGTCGCCCAGTTCGCCCATAGCTTTCGCCAGCCCTGCCTAGTCGTGCCATAAGTTCTGTCCCTATTTATCAGTTGTTCTATGAATATTTTACGATTACACTAGTGGCTTTGTTTATGAATATAATTTTCAACAAGTGTCATATCTTCTATTTCTGGTTAGTACGATAGTTTACGTCATGGAATTTTACGACCATTTTAGCAAAATCCGTGATTCAATCGAAAACACATTCGAACCCTCGTTTCTCTCGCCCCTTACCAGTCATGGACAATCATGTTCAGAAATCATCACGATGACCAAGACTCGAACACGTACATTGATGCGATAACATATATTTTGTTTTTGACCGGTCTCGCAGGTTCGGGCACGTGCGTGGTCGTGTACCTGGCCGAGGTGGGCTCGGTAAAGCTGCGGCCGTTGTTCAGCGCGATGGTGAGCGTGTTCGTGAGCGTCGGCGGCATCTGGGTGTTCGCGCTGTGCGAGTTCTTCCACTGGAACACGGTTTCGCTGCTGATGGCCGCGGCCAGCGCGGCCGGCTGCGCATTCCTGTCGCTCATCCCGGAGCCTCCCGTGTGGCTGCGGGACCGCGGCCGAACTGCCCAGGCCGAGGCCGCGGAACGGTGGTTCGGCGTGACCACTGCGCTCGAGGCCAGGGCGCCCGTCGGCGGGCCCACCATCAGCACCGTCACCGCGCCCACCGTCACCGCCGACACTGCCGCCGCCGCCAGGGGCTGGTGGCACTCGTACGCGCGGCCCACCGTGTGGAAGCCCACGCTCATCAGCATCGCGTTCTTCGCGTGCCAACAGTGCAGCGGCACCTACGTGCTGATGTTCTACTCGGCCGACGTGCTGCGCGAATGCAGCGTCCAGTGGAACACGACCGCGGTCTCCATGTTCCTGTTCGCGACGCGCGTGCCCGGCTGTCTGGCGTTCGCCGCGCTCCACAGGGTCCGGCGCCGGACGCTGGGCGCGGTCAGCTGTGCGGGTATGGCCGCGGCGTTCGCCGTCGTCGTGGCCACCATGCGGTTTCCGATGGACGAGGCCACGCGCCTGGCGCACGGGCCCGTCGTCGTCGTCGCGTTCACCGTGTCCGTGGTCTCCGCTCAGATCGGCTTGACGCCCATGCCCTGGTTCCTGTGCGGCGAAGTGTTCCCGACGGACGTCAAAGGTATAATATGACATCATATATTTTATTTATTTATTTATTTATAGACGTACAATTTACAACTGATTATGAGTATGCTAAGAAACAATACGTCTACTCCAGCGGTTCCCAAACTTTTTTTTCCGCAGTGCCCTTTTAGGAGCCTGAAGTTAGCCACGGTGCCCTGCTAAATATAACACGAAAGACAGAACAAAAAAAGTACTCATTGATAACCAATTTTATTAAACCTAATACATTCTAAGCATTCTAAGCTGCACTGCTGATTTAATTATAAATGAATGCATTTTAAACTTAAAAAAAGATAAATAAATAAAAATTATTGTCATTATCTCATTTATAACTATTACATAAACATATTAAAAATGAATAATTTTCATATATGATTTTATCTGAAATCACATTTACGAATCTACTTATAAGGTTAAAATTAGAATGTCCGAATATACAATAGAAAATATTACATGATTTGCTATAAAGTTATTACTTAAACAATAACGAAAAAAATCTATACTTTTTAAATTATTTGTTTTGAACCCTAGCCGCGGTGCCCTTAGAAAGTGTTCGCGGTGCACAGTTTGGGAACCGCTCGTCTACTCCATTAAGCCCGAGCTCGTGATGCTGTAGAGAGTTAACGATCGAGTTGTGATTTATTAAATAAAACGTGTGAAATAAAATTAAAAAAAGGGTACGTCTTACAAACATTAAATTTAAGAAAAGAAACAGCTTTTTACAATTACGAATGTAATAACTTGCAGACACATAGATTTTATATTACAATGACAAACTCAATAAAACAATAAAAATAAATAAATGAATAAATGTAATTGATTAAATTTTATAATTTTTATTGTTATTATTATCATTATTACCGTCATGTTTGACCATACGTTTTGCTGGGACGGTGCCATTGCGTAAAATATTTTGACGACTGTGTCGCATTTATGCATTTACCACTGTGATATTTTATACCGCGGTACAATTTATGTAGGTGAAATTTCATTGCTGACAAAATATCTCATTAATAACCATAATGATAATCACACGTCAAGTTACATAAATATTTTTATAAATAATTGAAGAATCATAAGTAAAAATGATCCATTTTATCTTTCGTTACAATGATTACACCAGTTTCTTTGTTTATTAGAGATGTTCTGGGAATATTTTATTCTGCTCAAGTCGTGGTAAAATTTTAAATATTATACGTTTTTAAGAGTTTCAAAACATACATTTTTACTTCAATTAAAATAGATGAAAAAATTGTGTTGATCATATGAAACAGTTAAACGTTAAACGTATCTTAACCTAAACTTAGTTAAGAATATTCTAATAACTAGATTGTGGATGTAGACAACTATTTGGTTTTGGTGTTGTTGTTTTTACAAGCATATATTAATAATTTATGGTTATACCCAAATACAAATTTATATTTCCAATGTTTTTAAAGATCTATAATTATCATTAAAATGGTTAATTTTTTTTCTGAATATTTAATAAAAATCAAAAATGTTTAGCACTATTGTTTAAATTTATCACTAAATCAATTTCATGATAATCTAGTTGATTAATGTAAATTTAACGATTTTTATTCAGTCGTCTTTTGCATAAATTCTTTAACGCAATTCATACATGATCATAAATATAAACTGAAAACAAAATAATCCGAAAATGATTCAGAAAATATCGACTATCTCGATTTGTTGAGATACAGAGTCTAGAAATAATTTGGTAACTTGTAAAAATTTTTTTTTTGTAAATAAATGAAAGTTAACCTTAGTTAAATATTAGGTTTATGAGCGCGACTTAATCTAATGGTACCACCCTTCTCTCCTTCTCCAAAGATATAAATATACCCCAAGAAGATGTCACTGCCACGATAAATGCAGTAGATCTAGAAATATTATACGCCAATGGAAAATGAAGGATTAAGAGAGCACAATCCACAGTCAATGATATAGACTATAGAAGATTATATATCTATTGATATAACTGGATCTGTATTACTATATCATAACGGCCGCCTTTTGTTTTATTTTTATGATAGTTAATAGAATTCTATTGCCACTGCTTTTTGAATAATATTTATATCTCAAAACTAATTTTCAAAGCGAAATTGTTATGATTTTTGAATACTTGTCATTCCTAATTTATTATACATTCAAATTAATGTTAACACTGATTCAGTATCTACAGTCGTGATTGTTTGATTTATATGTAAAATTTAACATGAATACACTTGGTATTCAATTATAATATTTCGTAATTCTTTGTTATAGGTACAATGTCTGGTGTTGTACAAACATTTGGATTTATTTTGATGTTTACGATCATTAAAATATATCCGTTGATGGTATCTATTTTAGGAATAGAAAACGTTTGGACAATATTTGCTTTGTTTTCCATTGTAAGTTTATTGTTTTGTATTTTTATACTACCAGAAACACAAGGTGTACCCCTCGATGTAATATTAAAATACTTTGAGTCACGAAAAAACCCCACGCAATCTAACACTATTACTTCATTTCAATTATAATTACGATGTCCCGTTTTATTTAATTTAAGTATTTATGTTCTATAAGACATGTTGTACAATAAATAAAGTATACGTTTGATTTGTAAATATATGATAATTTAATTTGTAAATTTATAATAATTTAATTTAAAATTATATTTACAAATATTATTTATGTATAAAATGTTATGTTGGTTTTTACTATGTATAAAGCTTAAGATATATTGGTATTCATATGTATGTTTCTTTTTTTTTCTGGAAACAGTTTCTTGGGAAGTAAACATTTCCAAAAATAACGTTCCGTATCTGTATAGATCATAAATGAGATATCATTGGTATTTTGAGAAGTGATTCTTCCAAGTGTATGGTAAAAGTGAAAATTTAAGTAAAAACAGTAATATGTGCCGTAAACATTTATTTCATTTAATTAATGTTTTAAATTAAGTCATAACTCTAAAACAAATGTTACTAAAAACTTAAATTTACCACCATTGACTAACAACACAGTACAAACTTCAGAAAATTTTCAAAAAAATTTGATACATTTTCGGTTGATTGAAGAATATATATATATTATATATTTTAGATATATATATAACAAACAGAAAATGTGTCAACAGCGTCTTTAATACCTAGGCACTGCCTAAGTAATGCACTGTTGCTCTTTGGTTCAAAATATTTGGGCGTCAAGGGAAGGGTGAAATGTTATCCTTGAGAAATGAATGACCACCCTCACCACTCGATAACACCGTCCATGTTCGTCATTCGGACTGCATGATATATATATATATATATATAGAACTTTACCAAGCAGTTATATAAAAATTCTCACCATATATTGACATTTTGCTACAAAATTCGTGACAGTTTTGGGCTGAAAATAGAACTCTGAAAATACCATTTAAAAAAAAGTTTGTTTCTATTAACATTTTTAATATTTGATAAAAACTGCTAAAAATTTAAAATGGCCTTACTTACGTAGTTCACTAACGGCAAAAAAAAAAAAAAAAAAAAAAAATTAAAACCCGTGGTTCGGGATTTTGTTTGTAGACGTTTAAGTAAATAATTTTACTTTTTTAACGGAATAGACTGTTTTTACATACATTTTTAACTTTAAATATTTTATTTAACAAAATTGGTTCATCCAATCATAATGAATATTTGAATACAGATAAAATAAAATTATTTGAACTTTTTTGTTATAAAAAATGTCTTCTTTGTTTAATAAGAAAACTTGAAACAAACTTGGAAAAAATAACCTATTGACAATTAGATTAAAAATGTTATAACATATACTAAAATGTTTTATTTTTATATTGCAGCGTTGTTCAGTATCGTTTCACTAAAGAAATTATTTATTGTTTCTATAACATTCAATATAGGTACACTCATCCCTATTATCTAGTCCGAGTAGCGAAGAATATTCATAGTGCGAAGTATGTTCGAATTTTTGGTAATTTATTCACAAAATAAAAGTCCACTGCTTTCTTTATGAAGGGTAACCTTTTCAAAAAAAAAAAAATAATTCTACTACTGTATGAGACATGAGGGCCAAAGAATATCGCTACGTTTTTAGGGAACGTTTATATTACAAATGTGTAACGGATAAAGTATCTCACAATAACAAAATTGCAGTGATTTATTGCTAAAATAAATCATAGGTATACGCATTATTTCATGTAGTAATACTATCATATGGTAGGAACCAAAAATTTTTTTTCTCGCTTCGCTCGAACAACATTCACTTTACTTACATTCACTCAAAACCTGGTAGAATATTATATTTTTGTGTTTATTCTATAATACTTCTACATGCTTTATAAATGGACTAATTATTTTATTAAGTGGGTATTAATTTTTAATTTAACCACTTTTCATATCAATATCTATTTTCAAAGTTAGAAAGCACGTGTTTATAATATGACATACACGCTTCGCTTAAACTTTATATCTCGTTTATTACTTTCACATTGACAAAAAAATTAAAACAAAAATAATTTAATTTAAAAAAATAGATCATTGGTACTTTTTTTATGTTTGTATTTTGCAAAGACTTGTTTTGTTTTCACTATTCGGAAATACAGCTGGATGACATAAATTACTTCTAGTGTCTTCTGCTGATCTATGATTTATCATCCACGATTTCACATACCTAATCTTTGGGATCCCACTTTTCTAATGGAGGACCATTAATATGAATAAACATGATATTGGATATGTTCCTCATGGTAAGCCTTGCTCTTAGTTTAGTACATAATATGGTTTTCACTAAACTGAACCTTATCTGCCTTAACTGATACCGTGCGTCAACCGTGATATTGACAATAGTTGACTCTTTGGATGAATAAATAATATACCATGGTTGTTGATTATGACTGTTTAATAACAAAAACTTGTTGTTAAATGATAAAAAATTTGAATTTTTCATCAAATATAAAAGAAAAATAATAATAATCCGATACCGAACCACATCATAAATATAACCACAAGTTGAATTATTTATATTTGTCAAATTACAAGCTATATGCTAGATTCGACCGTATACCCGCGTGTCATCAATTTCTCATAAGCTATATATGCCATGGATAAAAATAGCGTATTGGGTATTCGCCGTATACCCTCCAATACGACACTGCAAAATTGACAAATAACTATAATTTTATTCTCTTGATTATTTATCAGACATTTTTAAAACCTTTCTTTCAAGTTTAAAAATTTCTAGTGATTTATCAGTTATCACATTGTCATATCGAAACCATCAGTGGATAGCTGCACTATTGATTTATTTAGATTCTTCTGGAGTAAAAGTAGGTATATAACTGAATAAATGACATTGAAATTATTCGAACGTAGAATACAATTTTTCTCAAATGGTTTTGTTAAAATACATCACAAACTCACAACAACAATTATTTGCTAGAGACTTTCTTTAGTTTACTTTAAAATTAATAATTTTAAATGGATGAAAAAATTATTTCTGAGGAACATACAGGTTAATTTAACTCGATTAAATTGAATTATCTGAAATTTAGTCGAGTTAGGAATATTTAGCTATCAGAGTTTCTTATAATTCCCGGAATAACTGCATTTTCACATATTTTGCTTAAATGATAATTATACTTTATTACAATTATTTAATGAATACTGACTAGAAAATTTAATTTTCTTAATGCCATAATCAAAAATTGAATAACGTTTTGTTGTTTTTTTATATATACCAATAGTTATACATAATTTTTGATCAGCAATATAATACTACATCAATCCCTAAAATTTTTCTACTATTTTGATTTTTTTAAATTGGATAAGGAAGTAAGTATGGTGTCGACGTGTTTTAGACTGAGTTATATACCATTTGCGTTAAATTAATAACTTTGATAGGTACTAAAATTTTTGAAACCCAAAAAACATTTGTCTTAACAAAATTGTAATGGAAATTGACCGTGTTTTAACACATTTAAGAAATTTTAACTAGATATCTGAACTATTTTAATTTTAATAGTTAATTTGTTACAATCCATTTAGAATTGATGTTATCATAATATTTTGCAATGATTAATCTCTATACTTTAGATTCTAAAGTGTAGAAGATAACAATTAGTATTGTTTTCCTACGGACAACGATTTAAAATTTTTTTTTTCGTAATGTAAACAGAAATTACAATGGTTTAATTTGAAATTTCCGAATTTCAAATGACGATAATTGTAAACCACGTTTGCATTGTTCAATTTTAAAATCAATACAAAAATTTAGTAATAGAAGTTAATTATAATAGTATCAGTCAAATTAAATATTTACAATAAAATTAGATAAATTTATTCAAAATATGATAAAATGTATTCTTCTGTTGACGACAGTCCGATATTAAAATTATGTAGAAATATCTACTTAAATTAAAATTTGTTTTCTTCACATTATCTTTAAGTTGGTACGTCAATAAATTAAATTTGAGTCTGACTTTTAAGTCTTGAGTCTAAGATTCAAGTATATAGAAGCGTCGCGTTTATTTCAAACTATTATTATTTTTTAACTCATGTATCAAGTCCACATGATTAAATAATGCATAAACCATAATATTGTTAAGTGTATTAAAATTGAATATTTTTGAACTTATTTAAACTTATCTAAGTTCTCACATATCAAATTAATAATAACTCCCTTTTAATTTATTAAATAGGTTATTAATCAAACCAAAAAAGTTTTTTAAAGATGTGAATTTTTCATAATAAAGGTGATAATAACTTCAGAAATTCAGCAACCGCTGGTCATTTCAATTACATTTTTTTTCGATAGAAGTTGATACTGGTTTTAAACGTTTCACATGTTTATTGTTTCACTTCTATTTTTTATTTTTATTTTTAATGAAACATTTTCTGCTAATCTACTATTTTATAACTTTTCTTTCAAGTGCCATGTCATAATTATATTGTGTAAATAACGCTCGCGAATCATATAAATTATTATTAAATATTTTATTGTCAACGATTAAAATTATCGATTACACCATTGTAAATCATGATCTCTTCAATTCAAAATGGATTGTTTATTAAAATAAATATCCAAACTCACTTTTCAAATTTTTCGATGATAAGTAGGTGACATGCTTGACGACAAATCAATAATTTAATAAATTACCAGGTTATTAGAAACGAAAATTGTATGGTGCCTTACAAAGACTTAATTTTAAGATATCTATGACCCCATGTACATGATCGACTTCATGGTAAATTAATGTGGCTGTTTCAAATTTCAGTAAGTAACATTCTATAGAGGTCGTAGTGATAACCAAGTATCTTAAATCGGATATTATATAAAAAACATTTGTGCCATGTGAGTAAAAATTAGAAAACAAATTAATAAAATTTGATATCGTGAAATAAGTCACTAACGTTTAATGAAAATTCCATAGGTATATTTTACTACCTGACTTGGATGCAATATTTAGGGGGACGTTTGCCTGAAAGTTATTGATGGTTTCATTCTTTCCAAAGTCAAGACGTTTAATCACGCTGTCGTAAGTACAAGTTGGAATCCCCGAGAAAATTCGTGTAATACTTAAAAGTTAAATATAATCATAAGAAACAATTTATTGGACTTAATCTAATACTTAAAATATATTTTTCTTTATCCAAAAATTGAAAATTTAATTAACGTCAAAACCACAAAAGGAGAATCCTATATTTAGATGTTATCACAAAACTTAAAAATTTGAAAAACTCGATTTAATTTTTTTTTTCATTAAATCGCGCTTTATTTAGATTCTATGATAAAAAGATTTTAATAAATGTTCATTGCAAGTACGTACTTTCTGTACCTACGCAATTTCATAAATAGGTAATTTTAATTAATTTGGCTGTACATTATTTTATCGATTCCGACCACTTGTCTATAAAATGTAATACTCATGTACTTATGTCATTATCAATAGATACACTGACGTTTATTTAAGAGGCAATAGTTCAATTTTCTTTCATTTGCAAATTATATATTTTCCTAGTACAACATAAAAAATATTAGTGCACTTATTTTAAAGTAAAAATTGTTAAAATTATATTTTATTAAGATCATGAACTAAATTTTCAATAGAGTGTAAAAATGAAGACCTTAAAAACAAAATTCCATTTCAATCTAGTAAATTATAAAATCATTAAACAATACATTTTAAAATAAATGTGTTTCATGTATCAATTTTACGTTTAGGTACTCAGTGCTGGGTTAATGTCTTTCCACCAAATAATAATTGGCTGTTCATATGTTTTTTCATCTACGCTTTTTGCCCAGTTAAGGCAACCGACATCTAAAATAAAATTAACTGGTGAAGAGGCTTCTTGGATTGGTATGTATCTCAATTTTACAAACTTTGTTTGATGTAGGTACTCGAATTCACAATTACTCATATATTATTTATATTTTTTTTCATGTTAAATAAATAATAAAATAATTAGTACAAAACCACTGCATAATTATAGTCTGAAATCAGTAGTATCATTAACATGTAATTTTACAATGAAAGTAAATATTGTAATTACATATTACTTAATGAGAATTTTCGTATCAAACTTGGTTGTCCCAGTAAGCTGCGTCGCTTTATTTTCGAAAATGTCTACTCACATAAACAAGTAAAGCTTAATATATGAATAATTCTACGTGGGGATTTTTTTTTTGAATTTGAATGTTATGTTATATAATGTTGTGTTAATACCCATCTGTACACATAATTTTTTCTTGAATTAAATATAAGTGCGGTTCACCTATTGTGATTAAAAATTACATATTATTATGCTCAAATAATAGATTAGTGAAACGTTAATTCAGCACTTAACTGATAAATACAGTTAGGATTTTTTTTACACGTGTCTATTTGCTTCGAAATTAAGAACAATGAGCACGAGTACAAATTTAACATGTGATTGACAAATGATTATTATTTTTAGCTAGTATACCAATAATAATTTGCCCGTTCGGTTTAATCATTACGGGAATATTAATGGATAAATTTGGTAGACGATTCACACTTCAATTAGCTTACATACCGTTGATTTTAAGTTGGATAGTACTCGGATATGCCGAATCTTACAAAGCCATTTTGATCGGAAGAATTATTTTAGGAACCATTTTCGGTAAGTACATTTTTTGTATTTTAAATAAAACCACTGAAGTACATCTTAATATTGTTTTACATTTTTTAATTCGACGTTTTAATTCACACTCAGTCATCGACCGCACGTGGAAGCGTATGTTATATCACGAGACCACAAAAAATACAACCGAGTGTTCGGGTCATGTCAATAGAATATTTTCGTTTTATCAGAAGGTTTAAAATTTGATTAGTCCAACAATCAGTAATGTTCATTTTACATTTTCCAATGTCTATTTTTTATTTATTTTGTAGTCCAATATAAAATTATTTATAATCTAAAAGATATATTTATTGTAAATTTAGTTAACTAATTGTTAATTGTCGGGGTAATTATTTTTTCATAACTATTTTTCATATTTTCATCAAATCAGTATTTATTAGAAAGTGTTCATCACGTGTTGTAACGTGGTGAGAATAGCGAAGTTTAACTTTAAATAAATTATGTAGAGTAGCAGGTCTTAGCCGGTCTCGTTTTATTTTTTGTTGTTGTCAGTTTATCATTCGTTTTATTTCATTTATGTGGTAATTTAACGAGAACTTCTTAGTTATGAACGTTTGCCGTATGTTTTCGTAATATTTCACTTGGTCTACAGTTAGACACTGCTTAAGTTATTGTTTTGATTCGTTTGATAATTTCTTTTGCTTTAATACTACGTTTGGAAGATGTACATGAATTATTATACCGTCCATTACAATTAAAAATCACCGAAATTTCCAAATCACTGTTAGTTATACACCTTACAAGATCGATTAGATTTTATGCAATCTAAGTGCGATTTTCGTCAAACGAACAATATTGACAACTGAATCCATTGTATATGATACAAATGATTTGTTCTTTTTAGATATTATAGTTTTTGTTATTTTCTTCAACCAGATGGGTTTAAAATTAAAAACATTTGTGGTAATTTTTATTTCATAATGCAAAATATTGCACACTATTCAATATGTTATTATTATATAACCTATTTATCGTCAAATGTACGATAATAGCGGACTGCGGCCATAGATTAAATATTAGTATATTATTTATAATAGTATATTTAATCTATGCTGCGGCCGACTATAAATCGGGTATATTGTTATCGTCATCAGTCCCTCGGTCGCAACCGTCTCGAATCGTGAACGCGTTGAATTTGTGTTTAATTAATAAAACTGTATTTTTAAACTTATAAAACTTATGTATTATTATTTTATGAGAGTGCCACCATAGACATTATTCGCGTCTTTTTTTTTTCCAACCGACATTATTATTATTATTATTATTATTTTTGTATTTATTTTATAAAAAAAAAGTATACTACAGTTCAGGTGATTTGAGCGGTTCTCCTCAACCCTCCCCGACTTCTTGACTTTTTGGGGTCACTGGGTTTACTCGATCAGCGGTCTCATGATTTTTAAACCGTCGACTTCGGCAATCTCACTTACACGCACGTGACATTCGCCGTTTTTTTTTAGCGCACAAAGTTCCGAGCCCCGAAATAATCCGTAATCACGACTCAAAATATACTCATATTGCGTTGTTGTTTGCGAACGGTCGCAGGTTCGGGCACGTGCGTGTTCGTGTACCTGGCTGAGGTGAGCTCTGCTAAACGGCGGCCACTGTTCACCGCGATGCTTAGCGTGTTCGTGGGCATCGGCAACATAGCGGTGTCCGCGCTGTCCGTGTTCTTCCACTGGCACACGGTGTCGCTGCTGTTGGCCGCGGCCAGCGTGGCCGGCTGCGCGTCCCTGTTCATCGTGCCCGAGCCGCCCATGTGGCTGCGTGGCCACGGCCGCGCGGCCGAGGCGGAGGCCGCGGAACGGTGGTTCGGCTTGACCAGCACCGCGGACGCGGCTCAGGCCGTCGACGGCGCTCCGGCGGCAGACGGGACCGCGGACGTTCCGGCGGAAAACGGGACCGGGGTCGAGTTGGCGGCGAACGGGACCGGTGCCGTCGTTCCAGCGGCGGACGGGGCTGTCGACGCGCGCCGGGGCTGGTGGGCCTCGTTCACGCGGCCCACCGTGTGGAAGCCCACGCTCATCAGCATCGCGTTCTTCACGTGCCAACAGTGCAGCGGCATCTACGTGCTGCTGTTCTACGCGGTGGACGTGCTCCGTGACTGCGGCGTGCCGTGGGACCCGTCCATGGTCACCGTGTTCATGTTCGCGATACGCGTGCTCAGTTGCCTGACGTTCACCGCGCTCCACTGGGTCCGGCGCAAGACGCTGGGCGTGGTCAGCTGTGCGGGTATGGCCGCGGCGTTCGCCGTCGTCGTGGCCACCATGCGGTTTCCGATGGACGAGGCCACGCGCCTGGCCCACGGGCTCGTCGTCGTCGTCGCGTTCGCCGTGTCCGTGTTCTCCGCTCAGATCGGCATGACGCCCATGCCCTGGTTCCTGTGCGGCGAAGTGTTCCCGACGGACGTCAAAGGTATCATATGACATCATATATTTTATTTATTTATTTATTTATAGACGTACAATTTACAACTGATTATGAGTAAAGAAACAATACGTCTACTCCAGCGGTTCCCAAACATTTTTTTCCACGGTGCCCTTTTAGGAGCCCGAAGTTAGCCATGGTGCCCTGCTGAATATAACATGAAAGACAGAACAAAAAAAGTACTCATTGATAACCATTTGTATTAAAGCTAATACATTCTAAGCATTCTGAGCTGCACAGCTGATTTAATTATAAATGAATGCATTTTATACTTAAAAAAAGATAAATATATATATTTTATTGTCATTATCTCATTTATAATTATTATATAGAAATATTAAAAATGAATAATTTTCACATATGATTTTATCTGAAATTACATTTACGAATCCACTTGTAAGATTAAAATTAGAATGTCCGAATAAACAATAGAAAATATTACATTATTTGCTATAAAGTTATTACTTAAACAATAACGACAAAAATCTATACTTTTTAAATTATTTGTTTTGAACCCTAGCCGCGGTGCCCTTAGAAAGTGTTCGCGGTGCACAGTTTGGGAACCGCTCGTCTACTCCATTAAGCCCGAGCTCGTGATGCTGTAGAGAGTTAACGATCGAGTTGTGATTTATTAGTTAAAACGTGTGAAATAAAATTAAAAAAAAGGGTACGTCTTACAAACATTAATTTTAAGAAAAGAAACAGCTTTTTACAATTACGAATATAATAACTTGCAGACACATAGACTTTATATTACAATGACAAACTCAATAAAACAATAAAAATAAATAAATGAATAAATGTAATTGATTAAATTTTATAATTGTTATTGTTATTATTATCATTATTACCGTCATGTTTGACCATACGTTTTGCTGGGACGGTGCCCTTGCGTAAAATATTTTGACGACTGTGTCGCATTTATGCATTTACCACTGTGATATTTTATACCGCGGTACAATTTATGTAGGTGAAATTTCATTGCTGACAAAATATCTCATTAATAACCATAATGATAATCACACGTCAAGTTACATAAATATTTTTATAAATAATTGAAGAACCATGAGTAAAAATGATCCATTTTATCTTTCGTTACAATGATTACATCAGTTTCTTTGTTTATTAGAGATGTTCTGGGAATATTTTCTTCTGCTCAAGTCGTGGTAAAATTTTAAATATTATACGTTTTTAAGAGTTTCAAAACATACATTTTTACTTCAATTAAAATAGATGAAAAAATTGAGTTGATCATATGAAACCGTTAAACGTTAAACGTATCTTATTCTATACTTAGTTAAGAATATTCTAATAACTAGACTATGGATGTAGACAACTATCTGGTGTTGGTGTTGTTGTTTTTACAAGCATATATTAATAATTTATGGTTATACCCAAATACAAATTTATATTTCCAATGTTTTCAAGATCTATAATTATCATTAAAATGGTTAATTTTTTTTCTGAATATTTAATAAAAATCAAAAATGTTTAGCACTATTGTTTAAATTTATCACTAAATCAATTTCACGATAATCTAGTTGATTAATGTAAATTTAACGATTTTTATTCAGTCGTTTTTTGCATAAATTCTTTGACGCAATTAATACATGATCATAAATAAAAACTGAAAACAAAATAATCCGAAAATGATTCAGAAAATATCGACTATCTCGATTTGTTGAGATACAGAGTCTAGAAATAATTTGGTAGAAGTAAATTGTAAAAATTTTTTTTTGTAAATAAATGAAAGTTAATCTTAGTTAAATATTAGGTTTATGAGCGCGTCTTAATCTAATGGTACCATCCTTTTCTCCTTCTCCAAAGATATAAATATACCCCAAGAAGATGTCCCTGCCACGATGAATGCAGTAGATCTAGAAATATTATACGCCAATGGAAAATGATGGATTAAGAGAGCACAATCCACGGTAAATGATATAGACTATAGAAGATTATATATCTATTGATCTAACTGGATCTGTATTACTATATCATAACGGCCGCCTTTTGTTTTATTTTTATGATAGTTAATAGAATTCGATTGCCACTGCTTTTTGAATAATTTTTATATCTCAAAACTAATTTTCAAAGCGAAATTGTTATGATTTTTGAATACTTGTCATTCATAATTATACATTCAAATTAATGTTAACACTGATTCAGTATCTACAGTCGTGATTGTTTGATTTATATGTAAAATTTAACTTGAATACACTTGGTATTCAATTATAATATTTCGTAATTCTTTGTTATAGGAACAATGTCTGGTGTTGTACAAACATTTGGATTTATTTTGATGTTTACGATCATTAAAATATATCCGTTGATGGTACCTATTTTAGGAATAGAAAACATTTGGACAATATTTGCTTTGTTTTCCATTGTAAGTTTATTGTTTTGTATTTTTATACTACCAGAAACACAAGGTGTACCCCTCGATGTAATATTAACATACTTTGAGTCACGAAAAAACCCCACGCAATCTAACACTATTACTTCATTTCAATTATAATAACGATGTCCCGTTTTATTTAATTTAAGTATTTATATTCTATAAGACATGTTGTACAATAAATAAAATATACGTTTGATTTGTAAATATATGATAATTTAATTTGTAAATTTATAATAATTTAATTTAAAATTATATTTACAAATATTATTTATGTATAAAATGTTATGTTGGTTTTTGACTATGTATAAAGCTTAAGATCTATTGGTATTCATATGTATGTTTCTTTTTTTTCTGGAAACAGTTTCTTGGGAAGTAAACATTTCCAAAAATAACGTTCCGTATCTGTATAGATCATAAATGAGATATCAATGGTATTTTGAGAAGTGATTCTTCCAAGTGTATGGTAAAACTGAAAATTTAATTAAAAACAGTAATATGTGCCGTAAACATTTATTTCATTTAATTAATGTTTTTAATTAAGTCATAACTCTAAAACAAATGTTACTAAAAACTTAAATTTACCACCATTTACTAACAACACAGTACAAACTCCAGAAAATTTTCAAAAAAATTTGATACATTTTCGGTTGATTGAAGAATATATATATATATATTATATATTTTAGATATATATATATTATATATATAACAAACAGAAAATGTGTCAACAGCGTCTTTAATACCTAGGAACTGCCTAAGCAATGCACTGTTGCTCTTTGGTTCAAAATATTTGGGCGTCAAGGGAAGGGTGAAATGTTATCCTTGAGAAATGAATGACCACCCTCACCACTCGATAACACCGTCCATGTTCGTCATTCGGACTGCATGATATATATATATATATAAATAGAACTTTACCAAGCAGTTATATAAAAATTCTCACCATATATTGACATTTTGCTACAAAATCCGTGACAGTTTTGGGCTGAAAATAGAACTCTGAAAATACCATTTAAAAAAAAGTTTGTTTCTATTAACATTTTTAATATTTGATAAAAACTGCTAAAAATTTAAAATTGCATTACTTACGTAGTTCACTAACGGCAAAAAAAAAAAAAAAATTTAAAACCCGTGGTTCGGTTAATTCTACTACTGTATGAGACTTGAGGGCCAAAGAATATCGCTACGTTTTTAGGGAACGTTTATATTACAAATGTGTAACGGATAAAGTATCTCACAATAACAAAATTGCAGTGATTTATTGCTAAAATAAATCATATAGGTATACGCGTTATTTCATGTAGTAATGCTATCATATGGTAGGAACCAAAAATTTTTTTTCTCGCTTCGCTCGAACAATATTCACTTTACTTACATTCACTCAAAACCTCGTAGAATATTATATTTTTGTATTTATTCTATAATACTTCTACATGCTTTATAAATGGACTAATTATTTTATTAAGTGGGTATTAATTTTTAATTTAACCACTTTTCATATCAATATCTATTTTCAAAGTTAGAAAGCACGTGTTTATAATATGACATACACGCTTCGCTTAAACTTTATATCTCGTTTATTACTTTCACATTGACAAAAAAATTAAAACAAAAATAATTTAATTTAAAAAAATAGATCATTGGTACTTTTTTTATGTTTGTATTTTGCAAAGACTTGTTTTGTTTTCACTATTCGGAAATACAGCTGGATGACATAAATTACTTCTAGTGTCTTCTGCTGATCTATGATTTATCATCCACAATTTCACATAGTCTTTGGGATCCCACTTTTCTAATGGAGGACCATTAATATGAATAAACATGATATTGGATATGTTCCTCATGGTAAGCCTTGCTCTTAGTTTAGTAGATAATATGGTTTTCACTAAACTGAACCTTATCTGCCTTAACTGATACCGTGCGTCAACCGTGATATTGACAATAGTTGACTCTTTGGATGAATAAATAATATACCATGGTTGTTGATTATGACTGTTAAATAACAAAAACTTGTTGTTAAATGATAAAAAATTTGAATTTTTCATCAAATATAAAAGAAAAATAATAATAATCCGATACCGAACCACATCATAAATATAACCACAAGTTGAATTATTTATATTTGTCAAATTACAAGCTATATGCTAGATTCGACCGTATACCCGCGTGTCATCAATTTCTCATAAGCTATATATGCCATGGATAAAAATAGCGTATTGGGTATTCGCCGTATACCCTCCAATACGACACTGCAAAATTGACAAATAACTATAATTTTATTCTCTTGATTATTTATTAGACATTTTTAAAACTTTTCCTTCAAGTTTAAAGATTTCTAGTGATTTATCAGTTATCACATTGTCATATAGAAATCATCAGTGGATGTTACTATTGATTTATTCAGATTCTTCTGGAGTAAAAGTAGGTATATAACTTAATAAATGACTTTGAAATTATTCAAACGTAGTATACAATTTTTCACAAATGGTTTTGTTAAAATGCATCACAAACTCACAACAATAATTATTTGCTAGAGACTTTCTTTAGTTTGCTTTAAAATTTATAATTTTAAATGGATAAAAAAATTATTTCTGAGGAACATGCAGGTTAATTTAACTCGATTAAATTGAATTATCTGATATTTAGTCGAATTAGGAATATTGAGCTGTCGGAGTTTCTTATAATTTGTAAATACTCATTCCCGGAATAACTGAATTTTCCCATATTTTGCTTAAATGATATTTATACTTTATTGCGATTATTTAATGAACACTGACTAGACAATTTAATTTTCTTAATGCCACAATCAAAAATTTACAACTTTTATTTCAAGTGCGAAGTCATAATCACGAGTTGTGTAAATAGTTCTCGCAAACCAAGTAATTCATAATCTATACATTTATTGACAACGAATAAAAATTAGCGATTACATCATCGTAAATCGTGGTCTCTTCAATTTGAATTTTAGTGTTTACAAAAAAAAATGATTCATACTTCGTTTTATAATTTTCGAGTTTCGCAAAGATAACTGTAAGATGTTTGTGAATTCTTGTATAAAATCAACTTAATAATTCATTGTAAATTAATGTGACAAGATCAAATCCCTTTAAATAAAATAAGGACAAACATTCTTGAGTGGTCATATTGATAACTGAGTATCTACTATGTTCTTGAACGAGACGTTTTTAGAAAAAACATTAGTGTCATAGTTGGACAAATTAGAAATAAAATCACCGTAATTTGAAATCGTGTCAAGGTGGGACGTTTAATGAATATTTTTTTTTTTTTTTTTTTTTTTTTTTTATTTTATTTTGCATTTGTCAGAAACATCATAGCAATACAATTAATTGATAATACAAAATAAAATTATATGAAGATATAAGGGAAATAACGATAATAAAAATAAATAAAATAACTAATATCAAACAACAACAAGAACAATTTTAAATTAGGAAGCCAGCAGAATAGATAAAGTTAATTATGGAATAAATAATGGGAATGGAACGAGAGTTAAGAAGAAGATTAGAATCGGGAGTGATGTAGCCAAAGGAAGATAAAATGAAAAAAGAAGATGTCTACTTGGTAGAAGGGAAGGACAATCGAATATTAAATGGTTGAAGTCGCAAATCGCATCATAGTGGTGACGAGTACATAGTGGGGAAGAATTGAAGGAAAGCTTAAAGGAATGGTGAGGTAGAAGACTATGCCCTACGCGAAGGCGAGTGAATGCGACAATCAAACGCCTTGGGATATTTAGATTCTTGAACCATGGGAGTCGAGGGATTAAAGGGACAGTGTGCCTGTGCCACGAGGAAAAATTGGGAGGTAAAGAAGACCATTTGGATTGCCAAGCGTTGTGTAAAAGTTTACGATGAATGGGAAGGAGATCGGAGGCAGGTAGTTTAAAACAGGGAATCTGTTTCGAGAATTTCGTCGAAAAAGCCAATTGGTCAGCATGCTCGTTTCCAGCAATACCGACGTGACTGGAAATCCATAAGAACTTAACGATTTTGTTCACGAGGCTCAGTCGGAACATTAGGTTTTTGATAATGAGTACTAGAGGAGAGAGGCATGAACTAAACGAATCGGAAGAGATGGCAAGAAGGCAAGATTGTGAGTCAGACAATATGAGGAAGTAATTGGAGTCGAGGGAAAAAATGAACTGTAAGGCAACAATAATAGCGTAACATTCTGCGGTGAATGACGACGCCAGGGCGTTCAAGTTTTCAGAATAGGCAATATTGAGTGAAGGGATAACAAGAGAGCAGCCGGCAGTATTCTTTGAAACAGAACCATCTGTGAATACTAGTAGAGAGTTGGGAAAGTTACAAAGTATGTAGTCATTGAACAAACAGTCCACGAGGGAGTCAGGGAGGCGAGCTAACTCACTGGAAGAGTAACAAAGGAAGTTGGATGAAACGGTAACATCAGGAAACTGTATTAAAGCGAGGTACGGAGTGTCGTATAATTGGAGCCGGAGGCCTGACCGATAAATGAAGGAGGAAAATTACGAAAATGAGGAGGTGACGGAAGCGAGAATGGGAAGAGTTTTAAATACATAAGTCCAAGAAGTTTTGATGGAGATAAAAGTTTCGTATAGAGCATGATTTGGGGAAGATAAACATTTTAGGAGGAATTTTCCAGCTAAGCGTCGACTTCTGAGTTCGATCGGCGGACAGACACATTCAACTTCTAGGCTAGCAAGAGGTGAAGAGTGCAAGGCGCCAATGATGGTTCGAAGGCAAGACGACAAAATTGAGTTATTTTTTTTTACGGTGAGTGAGAGAAGCCGAAGCGAAAAGGAAAGATCCATAATCAACTTTAGGTTTGATAACAGCGTTGAAGATTTTTAGGAGAGACGAAGGATGTGATCCCCAGCTAGAGCCTGCTGTAGCGCGAAGAAAGTTAGACCATCGTGAGGTTATGCCTCTGAGATGATTAAATTGTGGTACCCATCTTAGTTTGGGGTCTAGTTTAAGGCCTAGGTAGTTGACTGAAGTTGAAGGGAGTATTATTTGATTGTCTAACACGATGTGAGGTTGAACAGTGATTAGTCTTCGAGTGAAAATAATATAATAAAATGGCTCTTCTCGGGAGCTGTGGTGAAAAAAGCATCCGAAAGACTGGTGGAAAGGATTTTTAAGGTGTCGTTTAAGATTTCGATGGATCTTTCAATATGTTTATTGGTAGAAAATAAAACAATGTCATCTGCGTATAGAAGGATTTTGAAGTCGGGAGAAACTAGAGATTTGCAAATAGGGAACATGTATACATTAAAAAGGAGAGGACTGAGATAACTCCCTTGAGGAAGGCCTCTATGAGTAAAATTGTAGGAAATTGTACCGGAAGGGGAAGTGAATTTAAGTGAACGTTGAGAAAAGAGCGCAGAAATAAAATTACAGAGTGAGTTCGGAATATGTAAAGACGTGAGTTGAGAAACTAAGGTGGGGATGTGGACCGAATCGAATGCTCCCTTAATGTCGATGAAAGCCGCGCTTACAAATTCTTTGTCACAAAAAGACTTAAACACGGGGCCTACGAGAGAAGAGAGGCATTCCATAGTTCCGATTCCCCGTCGGAAACCAAATTGATTAAGAGGCACTAATTCATTTGTCTCCAAGAATCAATCCAGGCGAATTTTGATAATATATTCGACTATTTTACATAGAGCTGATGAAATAGCGATTGGCCTATAAGTTGTGGGAGAGGTATTAGGTTTAGGGATAGGAATGACGTGGTACTGTTTCCAGGAGTCTGGTATAACACCAGAAACCCAAATATTGTTAAGAATATTAAGAAGGCATGTGACCGCTTTATTGGACATGTTTTGGAGAACGATGACAGAAATTCCATCAAGGCCGGAGGCTAATGATGAGCGGGAATTGATAGCTGAGGTAAGCTCTCTTAAACTGAAAGGTGATGAAAGCATGATTGCGCAGGGATCAGGTTCATCTGTAATAGGCAAGAGTTGTGGACAGACTTCCTGTTGCGAAGGAACATACGGTGGAGAAACTTTGCTACAAAAAGAAGGGACCATTCCTCATTAAGCGAAGGGGTGGTTTGATTGACGCAGTTTTTAAATTTTTTGGCGGTGTCCCATAGGACTTTAATAGTAGTGGTATGGTTAAGAGTGGAACAAAATTTGTCCCACGCATTTTTTTTCGCAGTTTTTAGTATGCGTTTTGTTCTAGCGTTGGCGTTTTGGTAAAAATAAAAATCGCAAGGGGACCCGGAAGTCCTGAATTTTCTAAAGGCGGCTGACCGGTATTTGATAGCGTCTGAGCAAGTTGAGTTCCACCATATCGGAGAGGTGGAAGGGAATCTGGGAAACATTTTTTTGGTTGGAATGGCATAACTGGAGGCGGTGGTCAAGAAGGAAACAAAATTGTTATAATTGTCTATAGGAGAATCGGAGAAGGCACAAGAATCGATAAAAGAATCTAAGTGAGAGGAAAAAAGAGACCAGTTAGCCTTGGAATATACTAGTTTAGGAGGTGAGGCAGCCTGATGAACTGTTGACGGAATATTCGGTGTAGGAGAGACGTGTTCGATGATCAAAGGGAAGTGATCACTGCCGTGAGGATCATCAAGAGGATACCAGGAGTGGGTCCAGTAAAGAGCCGCAGCAGCGACAGTTATGTCCACTGCGGTGTTAGGGAAAGGGGGACGGTTGACACGTGTAGGAACTTCCGAGTTTAGACAACTCAGGTTAAAATTACTTATAGAACGATGAATAGAATCACCTCTGTGATTTTGATTATTACTGTTGTCCCAGGTGGGATGGTGACCGTTTATGTCCCTACCCAAAATTGAGTTAGGACCAATGACCTGAAATATGTGATCTAGTAATGCAGTGGAGGGGTTGGAGGAAGGAGGGATGTACAATGAACATAACTTGAGGGAATGATCGGAGTTGATGAATGCCTCGATGCCAACTAAGTCAATTGATTGGAGTAAAAGGTTGTTTTTAAATGGGACGTCAATAGCGATTTCTTTAATGTGGATAGAATGGTGGGCGGCGATTGCGACACCACCGTACCCATCGACTCGATCCGAACGAATAAGATCATAAGCAGGTAAGGAAAATTTTTGACCAGGCTGAAGCCAGGTTTCAGATAGAAGGGCAATAGAACATAATTCAGAATGTAGAAGCGAGGCGAGGTCCAGTGAACGAGATCGGATGCTTCTGACATTCCATTGAAGGATTTTGTAGGCGTCATTGGAGTTAGTCGGAAATTGTTGGGAAAATGATTTACTATTGTTAGTACGTCTCATCGTCATCGGAGATAGGGGATAAAAACTTGATTAATGAAGACCCAATTAAAGATTTTAAAGCGGATGGAGAGGTATTGTGGGGATCGGAAGACTGAAGAAGCGCGTGAGTGATTACCTCAGCGAGGGATTCTATGAAATTGTTGTTAGGAGGATTAGGAATAGATTGATCAGTGTAGTTGAAAAAACTACCGTTAGGCGAAGAAGTAGGAATATACTGCAAATGGAATTGAGAAAACTGAGGAACATTGCGAGGGGTGGGGTTATTTTTTTTTATTTTATTTTTATTAGGTTGTGAGTTTGATAAGGGTGGAAATGAGGAATGAGGAAGGTTGGAGCTAGCTTCCTGTACAGAGTTAGGTACAGATGAGGAGATTTTATTAATATTGGAGACTTCAGCGTAAGTGTGGCCCTTATGTACAACTTCGGAACGCTTGATTTGGACTGCTTCAGCGTACGATTTGTTTTCAATGGCCATTATTTTTTTTACTTCCCTTTGGGTGGTCCACTCGGGGCAGGAACGATTGGTAGCAATGTGGTCAAGTTTACAATAAAGACATAATGGCGAAGTTGAATCGCGTGTTTCGCATGTGTCGATACCATGATTAAAATCGCCGCAGTGGCTACACCGTTGTTTGCTACGGCAAAACTTTTGTGTATGGCCAAAACGGAGGCATCGCATACACTGGACTGGTGAACGGATACTAGGAGTGACAACATGTAGTACCTTAAATATACTAAGACGGTCCGGAAGTTTTGGTGAAATAAATTTGATTTCAACTAATTTCGTGGGTACTTCGTGGTACTTCGTGGTATCCCGTTTGACATTAATGCGACGGAAATCAGCTACTTTATAGCAGCACTCTAGCCCTTCCCGGAAATCATCGTCAGAAACGCATAGGTCAAGGCGAATGACGCCGAGACTGTATATGAGGGAACTTGGGATGGTAGCTGTGTAATGGTTTTCTGCCAACCAGGGAGAAGTTAAACAGGCGTTTGCATTGAACAGTGAATGAAATGTAATTTTCACTCTGTGTGACCCGATAGGTGTGAACTATGTGAATTGGTAATTCCTTTAAAGTTTGTGATAAACAGTAAACCAATTTTAACGGGATGAAGGTTACCGATATTTTTATTTGCGATTGACGATATGATGACTTGAAAGGGGCCAGTGTAGTTCGACGCAAAAGTCTCATGTACGTTAAGTTGCGTAGCCATTGAGCCGGGAGTGGCGTCTACATCAACAGGTTGATGGATAGGATTCGCGAGTTCCGAATGAGACGTGATATTTTCGGCAGCGTCTGTGCTGTCCATATCGATGTTAAATAATGTGCTTGTTGATTGTGTGCGTGCTAACGGAGATAAAGGTGGAGTCTTACCAGTAGAAGATTTTGATTTTTTGATCATTGAAGATAATACGGAAGGAGAAACGGCTTTATTTTTTTGCGACTTTGAAGCTTCAGGGCGATCCGGAGAAAGTGGGGCGTAGCGATTTTGGTTGTGACCCGGTGACGCCGGCATGCCGAAGCCGGCGCGGGCGACGTTCAAGGTCACCCCGTGCGGTGATTAACGCGACGGTGCAAAATTAAAATTAGAAATATAATTACCAATATAATTGATATTTGAAAACTGAGATAAGCGAGCGGGCTTAGACGTACGTGCGTGCTTGTCGACAGACTGAGCGGAACTGGAAAAATCAAAAATTGAATAACGTTTTGTTGTTTTTTTATACATACCAATAATTATACATAATTTTTGATCAGTACTATATAATACTACATCAATCCCAAAAAATTTTCAACTATTTTGATTTTTTTTAAATTGGATAAGGAAGTACGTATGGTGTCGACGAGTTTTAGACTGAGTTATATACCACTTGCGTTAAATTAATTACTTTGATAGGTACTAAAATTTTTGAAACCCAAAAAACATTTGTCTTAACAAAATTGTAATGGAAATTGGCCGTGTTTTAACACATTTAAGAAATTTTAAATAGATATCTGAACTATTTTAATTTCAATAGTTCATTTTTTACAATTCATTTAGAATTGACGTAATCGTAATTTTTTTCAATGATTAATCTCTATACTTTAGATTCTAAAGTTTAGAAGATAACAGTTAGTATTATTTTCCTACGGACAACGATTTAAAATTTTTTTTCGTAATGTAAACAGAAATTACAATGTTTTAATTTGAAATTTCCGAATTTCAAATGACGATAATTTTAAACCACGTGTTGCATTGTTCAATTTTAAAATAAATACAAAAATTTATTAAAATAAGTTAATTTTAATAGTATCAGTCAAATTAAATATTTACAATAAAATTAGATAAATTTATTCAAAATATGATAAAACGTATTCTTCTGTTGACGACAGTCCGATATTAAAATTATGTAGAAATATCTACTTAAATTGAAATTAGTTTTCTTCACATTATCTTTAAGTTGGTACGTCAATAAATTAAACCTGAGTCTGACTTTTAAGTCTTGAGTATAAGATTCAAGTATATAGAAGCGTCGCGTTTATTTCAAACTATTATTATTTTTTAACTCATGTATCAAGTCCACATGATTAAATAATGCATTAACCATAATATTGTTAAGTGTATTAAAATTGAATATTTTGAACATATTTAAACTTATCTAAGTTCTCACATATCAAATTAATAATAACTCCCTTTTAATTTACTAAATAGGTTATTAATCAAACCAAAAAAGTTAAAGATGTGAATTTTTCATAATAAAGGTGATAATGACTTCAGAAATTCAGCAACCGCTTGTCATTTCAATTAAATTTTTTTCGATAGAAGTTGATACTGGTTTTAAACGTTCCACATGTTTATTGTTTCACTTCTATTTTTTATTTTTATTTTTAATGAAACATTTTCTGCTAATCTACTATTTTATAACTTTTCTTTCAAGTGCCATGTCATAATTATATTGTGTAAATAACGCTCGCGAATCATATAAATTATTATTAAATATTTTATTGTCAACGATTAAAATTATCGATTACATCATCGTTAATCATGATCTCTTCAATTCAAAATGGATTGTTTATTAAAATAAATATCCAAATTCACTTTTCAAATTTTTCGATGCTAAGCAGGTGACATGCTTGACGACAAATCAATAATTTAATAAATTACCAGGTTATTAGAAACGAAAATTGTATGGTGCCTTACAAAGACATAATTTTAAGATATCTATGAAACCATGTACATGATCGACTTCATGGTAAATTAATGTGGCTGTATCAAATTTCAGTAAGTAACATTCTATAAAGGTCGTAGTGATAACCAAGTATCTTAAATGGGGTATTATATAAAAAACATTTGTGCCATATGAGTAAAAATTAGAAAACAAATTAACAAAATTTGATATCATGACATAAGTCACTAACGTTTAATGAAAATTCCATAGGTATATTTTACTACCTGACTTGGATGCAATATTTAGGGGGACGTTTGCCTGAAAGTTATTGATGGTTTCATTCTTTCCAAAGTCAAGACGTTTAATCACGCTGTCGTAAGTACAAGTTGGAATCCCCGAGAAAATTCGTGTAATACTTAAAAGTTAAATATAATCATAAGAAACAATTCATTGGACTTAATCTAATACTTGAAATATACTTTTCTTCATCCAAAAATTGAAAATTTAATAAATGTCAAAACCACAAAAGGAGAATACTATATTTAGATATTATCACAAAACTTTAATTCCTTAAAAAACTCGATTTAATTTTTTTTTTCATTAAATCGCGCTTTATTTAGATTCTATGATAAAAAGATTTTAATAAATGTTCATTGCAAGTACGTACTTTATGTACCTACGCAATTTCATAAATAGGTAATTTTAATTTATTTGGCTGTACATTATTTTATCGATTCCGACCACTTGTCTATAAAATATAATACTCATGTACTTATGTCATTATCAATAGATACACTGACGTTTATTTAAGAGGCAATAGTTCAATTTTCTTTCATTTGCAAATTATATATTTTCCTAGTACAACATAAAAAATATTAGTGCACTTATTTTAAAGTAAAAATTGTTAAAATTATATTTTATTAAGATCATGAACTAAATTTTCAATAGAGTGTAAAAATGAAGACCTTAAAAACAAAATTCCATTTCAATCTAGTAAATTATAAAATCATTAAACAATACATTTTAAAATAAATGTGTTTCATGTATCAATTTTACGTTTAGGTACTCAGTGCTGGGTTAATGACTTTCCATCAAATAATAATTGGTTGTACATATGTTTTTTCATCTACGCTTTTTGCCCAGTTAAGGCAACCGACATCTAAAATAAAATTAACTGGTGAAGAGGCTTCTTGGATTGGTATGTATCTCAATTTTACAAACTTTGTTTGAAGTAGATACTCGAATTCACAATTACTCATATATTATTTATATTTTTTTTTCACGTTAAATAAATAATAAAATAATTAGTACAAAATCACTGCATAACTATAGTCTGAAAGCAGTAGTATCATTAACATGTAATTTTACAATGAAAGTAAATATTGTAATTACATATTACTTAATGAGAATTTTCGTATCAAACTTGGTAGTCCCAGTAAGCTGCGTCGCTTTATTTTCGAATTTGAATGTTATGTTATATAATGTTGTGTTAATACCCATCTGAACATATAATTTTTTCTGGAATTAAATATAAGTGCGGTTCACTTATTGTGATTGAAAATTACATATTATTATGCTCAAATAATAGATTAGTGAAATGTTAATTCAGCACTTAACTGATAAATACAATTAGGATTTTTTTTACACGTGTCTATTTGCTTCGAAATTAAGAACAATGAGCACGAGTACAAATTTAACATGTGATTGACAAATGATTATTATTTTTAGCTAGTATACCAATAATTATTTGCCCGTTCGGTTTAATCATCACGGGAATATTAATGGATAAATTTGGTAGACGATTCACACTTCAATTAGCTTACATACCGTTGATTTTAAGTTGGATAGTACTCGGATATGCCGAATCTTACAAAGCCATTTTGATCGGAAGAATTATTTTAGGAACCACTTTCGGTAAGTACATTTTTTGTATTTTAAACAAAATCACTGAAGTACATCTTAATATTGTACTATATTTTTTAATTCGACGTTTTATTTCACACTCAAAGTCATCGACCGCACGTGGAAGCGTATGTTGTATCACAAGACCACAAAAAATACAACCGAGTGTTCGGGTCATGTCAATAGAATATTTTCGTTCTATCAGAAGGTTTAAAATTTGATTAGTCCTACAATCAGTAATGTTCAGTTTACATTTTCCAATGTCTATTTTTTATTTATTTTGTAGTCCAATATAAAATTATTTATAATCTAAAAGATATATTTATTGTAAATTTAGTTAACTAATTGTTAATTGTCGGGGTAATTATTTTTTTATCAGTATTTATGAGAAAGTGTTCATCACGTGTTGTAACGTGGTGAGAATAGCGAAGTTTAACTTTAAATAAATTATGTAGAGTAGCAGGTCTTAGCTGGTCTCGTTTTATTTTTTGTTGTTGTCAGTTTATCATTCGTTTTATTGCATTTATGTGGTAATTTAACGAAAACTTCTTAGTTATGAACGTTTGCCATATGTTTTTGTAATATTTCACTTGTTCTACAGTTAGACACTGCTTAAGTTATTGTTTTGATTCGTTTGATAATTTCTTTTGCTTTAATATTACGTTTGGAAGATGTACATGAATGATTATACCGTCCATTACAATTAAAAATCACCGTAATTTCCAAATCACTGTACACCTTACAAGATCGATTAGATTTCATGCAATCTAAGTGCGATTTTCGTCAAACGAACAATATCGACAACTGAATCCATTGTCTATGATACAAATGATATGTTCTTTTTAGATATTATAGTTCTTATAATTTTATTCAACCAGTTGGGTTTAAAATTAAAAACATTATTTTACAAGAAATAATTCTATAAATAATAATACTTGAGGATGTAAAATATTTATCAATAAAATCCTATGATTTCAATCATAATAATACAAATTAATAGATTTTTGAAATTGAGTTTTTTGACTACACGGGTGGAAAAATTTCTGGAATATAGCGTATTCTGGTCTTTGCTTTATAAGACAATTCTGACGGAGTGATTGAATTGAAGTGGCTCCCAAACTCAAGTTATAAATATTTTTTTTTCATATTGAATCGGCTCTTAAGATTTACGCATCGAATGTCCTCCATTGGAATTTATTTCAATAATACACTAATCATCAAAATTGTTCAATATAATTATTTGATTATACATCAAAACAATTTAAAATGTAAATATCTTATTTCATAGTCCTGCGAATAAAATTAAAATATCAATAGCCTCATTATTTAGTATGCATACATTTCTTAGAACTTTAATGTGTTAAAAGTAGGATATTAAACCATTTTTATATTTCTGACTTCAACTGTCGATAAACTGTTTTTTTTTTTTTTTTTTGATTATGTCTTATGCATGGTCGTAATGTGAGTTTCTATTTTCTTATTAAAATTTCTCTATCACCTTTAACACCATATAATTCACTTGATTGGTATATAGCGTATGATCTATTCGACACGAAAACAAAACGAGGATCAGCGAGTGGGTATCGCATTGAACGACGTTAGTGAAAATACCAAATAGTATTAATTTTAATTATACAAATACGGTAGTTGTGACTGTTGAACGCGTTATAAGTTTAAAAATTAGATAATTTCCTGCAGTGATTCGGCACTGTATTGATAAAATATATTTAAATCACACGTTGTATCAATTTTTATTTTTTGAGGACCACTTGTTGAAATTGTTACTGCATATCCCCGATTCAATTATCAAGTTTCTTGGGAGCATGGTTGCGAATTGGATTGGACTAAAATGACATAGAATCAACTGATTGTCGGACTAAATGACCTTATGAATCAGACCGAAATTCTAATAATCGACGATGATAATATATACCTAATATACAAGATATACACGATAATCAACAGGGCTCGGAAACTTATGTATTTGCATATTTATTAGGAAGCTGCATATTGCATATCTGATTCGATACAAAATCGTTTTATGATGTATACAATCAATATTAAAAAATGGCTGTTACATATTTTTCTAAATTGATATGATTTTGCGTATTTAAAGATTTTAAACGTGTAAATATTCAACTAATAATTTAAAAATAATGAGACGTCACACATCGTTGCCTTGTTTATATTTCGAATTAAACTATGCTGAATATTACTAGTAAATTTGCTATATTATGGGCCCAGTCATATTTATTATTTTTTCAATAGCAGATATATCTTTTCCAAGACTTTTCACTGTTGTCGTAGGCGTTACATAACTCCACACCGTATTATTTGTTTCTAAATATTCATAACTTACTAACAATTTTAACAAAATAAAACCTTTGCAATAAAAAACAATTAAAAAATAAATAAATATGTATTTTTGAAGTTTATTCCCATAAAATTTCATATTTTATTTAGAATATACAAGACTATTTTTCGCATTTGTATATGTTACGCCGAATTCAATAAGTTGGATAACTTCAAACTTGCATCAACTTACCGATGAACTGCGTGAATTCAGCAAACTCCAAAATAAAAAAGTATCGCAAGTTTAACAAGAACTTTACTACTAACGTTAAAGTTCTGTAGAACATTGAAAGTTTGAAGATATTGAAAATGAATTTCACTATTATTATATTAAAAACATTGTGTTTTGAAATTATTGATGCATTTTAAAATAATATCTCCGTGAACATACCAAAAAAAGTAGTTTTGTGAAGTACTTAAAAATAAGATTGTGCTTCACAGGTGGGATCAGCCGTATTTGTCTTAGGACAATACTCTATGACGGCTATATGATCTAAAATAGTAGTAATATAATCATTAGTAGGTACTGGTACACAATAATACTCTCAATAAAATGTTCACTTACCAATAATTAATATTGAAAATACTTGTGTAATAAATCTTTGTTCAGTAATTAAGAACATTCATATGCAATTAGGAATATTGAGAGAATAAAATAATAATTACACCACGTCAATTTGCTCCCGTTTGTTTAAAGAAATCGAAATAGGTCTTACGAAAAATTGCTTTTTTCGGTATGTTTACGGGGATATTATTTTAAAATGCTTAAATAATATTTAAACTCACTGTGTTCATGATATGATTGTGAATTCCATTTTCAATGTATTCAAAATTTAGTGAGTTTTAAAAAACTTAAGAGTGATTTGAGCGGTTCTCCTCAACCCTCCCCGGCTTCTTTACTTTTTGGGGTCACTGGGTTTACTCGATCAGCGGTCTCATGATTTTTAAACCGTCGACTTCGGCAATCTCACTCATACGCACGTGACATTCGCCGTTTTTTTTTAGCGCATAAAGTTCCGAGCCCCTGAATAATCCGTAATCACGACTCAAAATATACTCATTTTGCGTTGTTGTTTGCGGACGGTCGCAGGTGCGGGCACGTGCGTGTTCGTGTACCTGGCCGAGGTGAGCTCTGCTAAACGGCGGCCGCTGTTCACCGCGGTGCTGAGCGTGTTCGTGAGCATCGGCAACATAGCGGTGTCCGCGCTGTCCGTGTTCTTCCACTGGCACACGGTGTCGCTGCTGTTGGCCGCGGCCAGCGTGGCCGGCTGCGCGTCCCTGTTCATCGTGCCCGAGCCACCAGTGTGGCTGCGTGGCCACGGCCGCGTGGCCGAGGCCGAGGCCGCGGAACGGTGGTTTGGCTTGACCAGCACCGCGGACGCGGCTCAGGCCGTCGACGGCGCTCCGGCGGTAGACGGGACCGCGGACGTTCCGGCGGAAAACGGGACCGGGGTCGAGTTGGCGGCGAACGGGACCGGGGTCGAGTTGGCGGCGAACGGGACCGGTGCCGTCGTTCCAGCGGCGGATGGGGCTGTCGACGCGCGCCGGGGCTGGTGGGCCTCGTTCACGCGGCCCACCGTGTGGAAGCCCACGCTCATCAGCATCGCGTTCTTCGCGTGCCAACAGTGCAGCGGCATCTACGTGCTGCTGTTCTACGCGGTGGACGTGCTCCGTGACTGCGGCGTGCCGTGGGACCCGTCCGTGGTCACCGTGTTCCTGTTCGCGACGCGCGTGCTCAGTTGCCTGACGTTCGCCGCGCTCCACTGGGTCCGGCGCAAGACGCTGGGCGTGGTCAGCTGTGCGGGTATGGCCGCGGCGCTCGCCGTCGTCGTGGCCGCCATGCGGCTGCCGCTGGACGAGGACACGCACCACGCGCTCGGGCCCGCCATCATCGTCGCGTTCACCGTTTACGTGTTTTCCACCCAGATCGGCATGCTGCCCATGCCTTGGTCCCTGTGCGGCGAGGTGTTCCCGATGGACGTCAAAGGTACGTAATCGCGTCCCGAAAAGAAACTCTACGCGTAATAATGTCGCCGAGAAAAAAAAAAACGGAAAAAAAATAACCAAAAATGTTATTCTAGGTGGAATATAATATTTTAGGTGGAAGAATATTTGTGATATCGAAAAAGGGCTATGGGATTTCTTATAAATTATTGGGTATTACATGTAAATAGAACAGATTTCAATCGTGTCAACGAAACTATGTTAATTTAATACAAATTTTTTTTTTTTATTTAGCTAGGCGGCTACTTTGTCAGGACATAGCTCCCAATCCAGATCAAGTTATTCGTATTGAATTAACACGAGTATTTTAGAACGATTTTAAGCAACTCTTTAAGTTTTACGCCACGCTGTCGTAAAAAAACTTTGAAATAAGATTAAGATTTTACTCTATATGATTTTTAAATCAATACAAAGTCTAAACCTTAGATTGTACATGGCGTAGGAAGATTTATTTTATAAAAAATATTAAATATTTCATAAAAAGATAATTAGAAAAATTATATAGACTTATAATTTTAGTACAATCGGTTTTGTATCCAAGTTTTTAACATAATTCTTTTTGAAACCAAGCATTTTTTACACATAAATGGTTTTGAAACTGACTTTACTATATTAGTGGTTTTCAAACTAACATTGAAAATTGAAATCAATGATAAAACTCGAAAAGTACGTGTGTTTGACTATGGCAGGTTTTGAAAGACAAATCGTTAAGATAAGTGATTTTGATATTAATCATAATTTTTCTCACGCGATTTATATCAGTCATAGACGCATTTAATGTTTAAACATTTTTTTCACATCATTAAATACAATGCGAACATTTAAAAAAAAAATTGGTTTTTTATGTTTTTAAAATAATTTTTTAAATTTTAGGTGGTTTTGAAACTAGATACCATATATACTGCAATTAAACACAAACATACAAATTTGTTGTATTAATATTTATGAATTAGTGAAATTAATTATTCCCTTTTTGATATCACAACATTTTCAATTAGATTAATTAACTCGGCTTAGTCTTGGATATTTTTTTGTTTGTATGGCAACAATACAAATATGTTAATATTAATAATAAATAATAAACTGTATAGTTGGATAATACAGATATAACGATATCGGGAAAATGCCCTCTAATTTTCTTCAGCAAGCGTGCTACCAATAACTATCAATGAACATTAAGTATACGGGCGTGTTCTGATCCTGTTATTTTACTACTCTCCTCTGCTTCTCCAAAGAAAACAATTTCTTGAAAATGTCACTGCCACGATAACTGAAGCCAACTTAGAAATATTACACGTCAAAGGACGAAGGGAGATCTGTGGGAGCACGATTCACGATATACTTGTCTAGACTTTCGATGATAATAGTCGCAGGATGTATATTACTGTGTCGTTTTTTTTTTTTTTTTTTGTATGGCATGATTATCCGAGAGTGTAGACCCTAGGGTCTATAAGTTCGGATGCCGGTTTGGCAGAATTTCTATTGGGGCACCCGTAGGTTTCTGCCATGCCCCGGAGTGGGGGATGGCAGTCTCTCTCCGAAGACAGTTGTTTCTTGTCCAAGTAGAGAGACTGCCTGAGGCCGGGTTCGAACCGGCGACTGTACGCGTCGTAACCACCGCCTTAGTCCACTCGGCTACTCCGTCCCCACTGTGTCGTGACAGTTGACTTTTGTTTTATTTTTCATGATTATGACAAGGACTTTCATGCACCAAAAAATCATCAAATATGCATTTAAAAATATGCACTTATGCATCAATTAATTTAAAATATGCGGTTAAATATGCCCTTAAAAAAATTAATTTTAATATTATTCTATATAAGTTTTAACTAGATTTACTTTATTTAGATGATTTGGAAGCTTTTTTAAATGTTAGATCCCATTATTCTTAATTATTATTTTGCTCCTAATAAAACAAAAAAGATATTTTAAAATAATTGTTGAATTATTCTCAAATATTTACCTTACCTAAATTAGATTTGCACTGAATTATTAAGATTTCTTTGATATTTTCAAATAGCAGAAAACTTACCACTTACCTACTATTTGTAATAATACTAATGTAATAATACATAATAAATACTGACCATTATTATTATTTCGAGATAAAATTTATATTTATCGTCTTAATAAGTTTATAACAAATTGTCGACCTTGATTCGTGAAAAATACTCTCCAAAGCGCTTGATTTTCGATAAACCATCAAAATATGCACTAAAAGCTTAAAATATGCTCGTTTAGTCAAAAATATGCCCTTTAAACCAAAAAATGTTCAAATTTGCAAATATATGCACTAAAAACTTTGAGTATTTCATCAAAAACGTTATGAAATGTATTTTGTACTTAACAAACATACGATATAGTTAATCCAAAAAAATATGTAAATGCATGAATGTCCTTGCTCTATTTATGATAGTTAATAGAATTCTATTGCCACTGCTTTTTAAATAATACTTATGTGTTTTTATACCTCCCAAGTTTTTCAATGAAAAACTGTTATGATTTTTGAATACTTATAATTTATTATTTAACATTTAAACTCTAATTGCACTTTTTAGACCATACAAAAAATAATGTCAACACAGTTACAGTCTGTAGAATCGAAATCGTTTAATACATGTGTATAATTTTACTGGAACACGCTAACCTTTGTCAATTTACTGTAGACGTACCTATATAATTCATAGCTTATTTTTGTTCTACATCAAATACACTAAGTATTCAATTTTAATATTTTGTTAATTTATATTGTTTTAGGAAAAATGACTGGTGTTGTACAAACATGTGGATTCACTTTGATGTTTTCGATCATTAAAATATATCCATTGATGGTATCTATTTTGGGAGTAGAAAACGTTTGGACAATATTTACTTTGTTTTCCATTTTAAGTTCACTGTTTTGTATTTTTATACTACCAGAAACACAAGGTGTGCCCCTTGATGTAATATTAACATACTTTGAGCCACGAAAAAAACCTACGCAATCCACCACTGTTACTTCTCCACAATTAGAAATACGAAGTTCCGTTTAATTTAGATTAAGTAATTATGTTGTAATATTTAAGACATTTTGTACAATAAATAGAGTAATGTTTAATTTGTAAATTTATAATAATTTAATTTAAATTTATATTTATCAACATAATTTATGTATATAAAACTATATTCGTTTTAGATTATGAGTAAAGCGAAAGATCTATTGCTTTTTCTATGTTTTTTACTTTTTTTCTAGATACAATTTTTTTGGAAAATAAAATTTTCCTAAAATTACGTTCAGCATCTCTATAAAACCGATTGCGATCGTATTTTGAGAAGAATATATGAAAAACAAATAAAAATTAATACAAATTTGATTAAAAACGGTGAAATGTACCGTAAACCTTTTTTTTTTATTAAATTGATTTTGTTATTTTACCGCAACTCTAAAAGAAATGTTGCTAAAAACTTGATTTTTCATCTAAATATCAACAATACACTAATTTTAACTTTGCAACATTTTCAAAAAAAAAAAAAAAATTGGCTTATTTCGAGCTAATAATAGAATTTTGAAAAATCATGCTATTTAAATATTTTTATTTAATACAACTTTAATTACTTAAAAATCAATATTTCAGACTTTAAATGAAGCAAAAAATCAATGGTTTTACAATGATGTTGAAAATGATGATTGAAAATGCTATACTACTTTCATAATACACTCGGTTAAAAAAACTTAAAAATTCTAAAATAAATTTTCAAAAACGTTTGTCAAGATTCTCTATAAAAGCATTTACCTAAATTTATTTATCATTTTCATGGAATTTCAAACTGTAAATGTGTATCAAAAATAATTGGTCTATCTATTCATTGTGTTATAAACGGTACATATTGCACAGAAGTTTTGGTTAGAAACTTTTGATTAAATACATGATATATCGTTTCTTTAAAATTCAATCCATCCATACATCACCTTCAGCATACTAGGTTAACGTCATCATTGTAAAAAGTTTGGCTGGAATTAAATCGGATCTTGAAAATATACTTAAATTTTCTCATCAAACGCATTTATAATTCATGGCCGATAACGCAACATAAAGACTAGAATAGCGAAACGTTATCATTTCATCTCGAAGCTATTCATGTAGAATTTTATTTCGTGACACACATGTGCTCGAAAGAGGATTGTGTTACGAAACAGGAACGTTTCGTGAAAGAACTGGGAACCAAGCCGGTCGAGGTCACGTCGTCCATAAGACATAAATACTTGAAAAGGTTAAGAATTGTTAGAAATATACTATTGATTATGGTGGGTGGTGAAATTCATTCGATAAATTTCTTTGAAAATTCGTTTTTAAAAACACGTTAACTATTTCGTTAACGAAGCGGAAAATATAAATATCTACTGAATTTTGTAAATTTTTTCTTTGATGTCTTTAAACTCATTTCTGAAACTCAAATTGACTTTAATTAATATTTCAAATCAATAATAGTGCTTGAGAATTTCACCAATTGTTTGTAACGGTTTCGCGTTCTCCGAAATTCGAGGTGCTCATATACTATAACATTTACCAACGATGTATATTAGGGTGTTCCTTAGCTATAGATGATGGGAAAAAAATATCATAAAATGTTTGGTCTCACCCCCTAATATTGTGCCTATATGTATAAAAATGAACTACAAAAAGTTTTGGTTCGATCAGATAAGGTTAACCCGTGCCGACTTGTGATTTAAGTTTGAACTTACTACATTTTTCAATATTTACGAAAATTTTTAACATTTTCATAAATATTTCGTTAACCTTTAGAAATATCGATATTTTTAATATTACATATTTTAAAGTAAATTAAATTTGCTATAACTTTTATTTTATTACACTTTTTCATATCTCCAATGGTTCGTGAAGTATTTCGACTTGACTCCAAAAAAACACAATTTAGGTATTTTTTCATGAAAATGAAAATGAGAGTCCAGAAAGTAGTGATTCGTCAGAATTAGAGATGAATATTTCACTAGAAATAGAGCCCCCTCCAGAAAAAAAAAAATGCCGAGGAAAAATTAATTTTATTACACCAAAACTAGCCGGAGCTTTAGATAGGTGCCAGTTAAGCATACGGGATGCAGTATATGTTCTTCAAGCTACTTTAGAAGCCTTAAATTTTAATGTTGAGGAATATGTTATAAATCAAACTTCTATACATAGGTGTCGAGAAATATATCGTCGCGAGCGCAGTGAACTAATTAAATTACGATTTAAAGAATCTGCACCTAATTACGTGGTTGTACATTGGGATGGGAAATTATTACCAGACACTAAAATGAGAAATACAACTGTAGAACGACTACCAATTGTGATAACAAGTACGAATATCGAGCAAATTATAAATGTTCCGCAACTTGAGCGGTCGACAGGCAAAGAACAGGCTGCAGCTGTGTGTAATGCATTACAAGAATGGGGATTATGTGATATTGTTCAGGCATTGTGTTTTGATACAACTGCTTCCAATACAGGACGCTTAAATGGAGCATGTATTTTAATTGAACAAAAACTCGGTAAAGACCTATTATATCTTCCTTGTAGGCATCATATTTATGAGCTAATTTTGAGATCTGTTTTTGAAATTAAAATACCAGAAGTTACATCAAGCCCAGCCATTCCATTATTTAAAAATTTCCAAAAAGAATGGTATAAATTAGATATTAACAAATATAACATCGGAATTGAAGATCAGGCATGTGGCGTGGCTTTAGAAAATGTTAAAGAAGATATTCTGAATTTTGTTAAAAGTAAATTAGAAACTAAACAGCCTCGTGGAGATTATCGTGAATTTTTGGAGTTAATATTTATTTTTATTGGCGGTAATTTGGAAAATAAAATTAAAATGCATCCTCCCGGAGCCATGCATCAAGCCCGGTGGATAGCACGAGCAATTTATTGCTTAAAAATATTTTTGTTTAGAAGCCAATACAATATTTCCGACTTAACAAAAAAAGCAATCGGTGAAATTTGTGTTTTTATTATTAAATTTTACGTCAAAGCTTGGTTTACTTGTCCATTGCCAAATAAGTCCCCAAATCAAGACTTACAATTTATAAAAGATATGAAATTATATGAAGTATTTGATAGAGAAATATCTAGAGTATCAATTCAAAAATTATGCAACCATTTGTGGTATTTAACTGAAGAGGCTGCTGCATTATCTTTCTTTGATGATTCTATACCACTAGAGGTAAAGCGTCAGATGGTAAAAGCCTTAAAAAAAAAGCGACAAAATATCCGGCCAAACGATTGATAATTAAACCAAACCAAATAGATGATAAATTTATTGGTAAGTAAATAAACATTAAGTTTAAAAAATATATTGAATACGTTTAATAATTCATAAAATAAAAAATAAGCAATTAATTATATTTAATATTATAATTTTTACAGAAAAAAATATTGACGCATTTATAACAGAAGAAAGCTTAAAACTATTTTCCCGATTTAACATTGATGACGGATTCTTAAAACATGATCCGACTTTTTGGGAATCTAGTGAAAGTTACATAAATGGTAAAAAAATTATTAATTCATTAAAAATAGTTAACGATACTGCAGAGAGAGCCGTGAAGTTGATGGAAGAATACAATTCTACACTCACATTAGATGAAGAACAAAAACAATTTATACTAAAATGTGTACAAGAACATCGGAAAATTTATCCAGATTGTAAAAAAAGCACCTTAAAACAACAATATTAATTTTCATTATTCTATAGAATTTTTTTTTATGATAAAAATATTTCATTTTTTTAATATTTATTATAAAACATTAACATAATTATTAATTATTCTATAACATTGTTTATTATAATTAATCGTTACTATGTTGCTCGTATTTCCAAAGATATCGTGTTTTTTTAGAGTCAAATCAATATAATTCACGAACCATTAGAGATATGAAAAAATGTAATAAAATAAAAGTTATAGCAAATTTAATTTACTTTAAAATATGTCGTATTAAAAATATCAATATTTCTAAAGGTTAATGAAATATTTACAAAAATGTCGAAAATTTTCGTAAATATTGAAAAATGTAATAAGTTCAAACTTAAATCACAAGTCGGCACGGGTTAACCTTATCTGATCGAACCAAAACTTTTTGTAGTTCGTTTTTATACATAAAGGCACAAAATTAGGGGGTGAGACCAAACATATTTTAAAATCAAAAATTAAGGAACACCCTAATGTATATATATATATAGGTTAGTATATATATATATATATATATATATATATATATATATATATATATATATATATATTTGTGTAATCTGAGTGTCAAATCATATAACACTTCTACCATCGTAATCTTACCGTCATTTTGTTCCGTTATTTTTTTTTTTATTTCTTAGATTTCGTCCAATGTACCTTCGCTTCTGAATTACAGTCATAAAAACTTACAAAAAACATTCAAGAGTAATAAAAACCTTTTAATATTTTTAAGTATACATTTTTAATTTTTTTAATCAAATTCATTAATTTAGTGAATCTGTGAATCATATATGTCTCTATTGGTGCTTAAAGTTTCATAAAAATAACTTAATACTCTTTTTATACGTTTGTTGGAATTGAAATTACGGTTCAGAGAACTTGTTTTCATGTAAAACGTTAAATTTCTTTTTAATTATGGAATTCGTAGTTCTTTGGTTGTAAGTTGTAACACCCGTAACTCTTACACGAGCTTTTTAATGTATTGGTAATTCATGCAGTATTTTAATTTTTATAAAAACTTATTTATACAAATTTTTTTCTACATGCTATTTTTTTTTTTTATAGTAAAACAGTTATTTTTACAAAAACAAATAAATTTTTTCAGATCATTAAATTATTGTTTAAAAATTCAAATAATTTTATATTATTAGGTAAATTGGTGATTATTTTATTAAAAAAAGCTTCATACCTTATTCTTGTGCTGTAATAATGAGGATATTCACTGAGCGTTTCTTAGAATCGTATTTTAAAACTAAAGATAATGATTTATCCATTATTACTTTTAAATTTAAGATAATGCTGTGTTTCTTAACTACCATGTTCAAGATGAGTTAATGGAGAAAAAATAGCCCACGCGTTTAAATCCACTACCGTTACATTAGCTGAGAAAAGAAGTGATGAACTACAAACTCCAACTACTATTATTTAACTAGTTTTTTTTTTTTAATTGATCTAATCTACTTAATTAAAATTAAAACAAAGGTAATTTAAGGTTGGAACATGATAGCACTATTGTATGAATTACATTTTAGGCTTGCAAAATAACAAATTCACTACCTATGATAAAAATGTATAGAAACATAATGTTCAATTTTAATTTTAAGATTATATTTAGACCATTTAAGTTGTTTACGATTTTTATAATTTGTTTCAATTTGTTTAAGATCATTATCAATAACCGGAAAAAATTTGGCATTTAACTCATTATATTTTTTGATATAATGACTCATATATTGCACTCCCCATTTTCATCTATAATAAAATCTAAAATAAATAAAAAAATTAAACTTTCAATGAAAAAATGGCAAAATCACGTAACCCTGATGATTCAATTTTTAGCTCTAAATTTAGATGTTATTTTGTAGTACATGGAATCAAAATGAATTTATTTATATATTTATATCTTTATTTACTTTTATTAATAATAATTATCTTTATTTTAAGGAAACGAATGTATAGTTTTTACTGGTTATCTTTAAGATAATTTATTTAAAAGGATTTCTATGATTTTAATTATTTGTTGTTTTTATTAAAATATGAAGGACTATCAATGAAAAAATATATTGATCACATACGCTTATATTTCGCTTAAGGTATATCAGGTAATCAAGTCATATTAATCATATAACATACTTGTTATGTTAAAAACAAATCCTTTCTAACTAAACCAAAATTTCTATTATAAAATTCTACGACGAAAGATTAAATATGATCAATTTTAACTTTTTATGCTTTAATTTTCATTGTGATTTTTAATTATTTTTTTACAATATATAAGTACCTTATTGTAACAGTCTTACTCTTTACAAAAAAAAAAAAAAAATAATATATAGTACCATTTTATGAGCCATGAGATTCAGAAACTATCATTACGGTTTTAGAGAACATTTAAATTATTAATCCGTGATAACCAGTGCTCACAAAAACAATTTCTGGTAGTAACTTAATTTACAAATATCATATTCACTTGACTTGGTATGAATACAACTTTTTACATTTTCTTAAAGTCGAAGAATATCTGATCACTGATTACATTGTCACATAGAAATCAATTATGCACTGTAAAGTTTATTATTTTACTTTTATTTTTATAATTTTTAATCGCACATTTTCTGCTTATCTCCTATTTTACAACTTTTATTTCAAGTGCGAAGTCATAATCACGAGTTGTGTAAATAGTTTTCGCAAACCAAGTAATTCATAATCTATACATTTATTGACAACGAATAAAAATTAGCGATTACATCATCGTAAATCGTGGTCTCTTCAATTTGAATTTTAATGTTTACAAAAAAAAATTATTCATACTTCGTTTTATAATTTTCGAGTTTCGCAAAGATAACTGTAAGATGTTTGTGAATTCTTGTATAAAATCAACTTAATAATTCATTGTAAATTAATGTGACAAGATCAAATCCCTTTAAATAAAATAAGGACAAACATTCTAGAGTGGTCATATTGATAACTGAGTATCTACTATGTTCTTGAACGAGACTTTTTTAGAAAAAACATTAGTGTCATAGTTGGACAAATTAGAAATAAAATCACCGTAATTTGAAATCGTGTCAAGGTGGGACGTTTAATGAATATTTTTTTTTTTTTTTTTTTTTTTTATTTTATTTTGCATTTGTCAGAAACATTATAGCAATACAATTAATTGATAATATAAAATAAAATTATATGAAGATATAAGGGAAATAACGATAATAAAAATAAATAAAATAACTAATAACAAACAACAACAAGAACAATTTTAAATTAGGAAGCCAGCAGAATAGATAAAGTTAATTATGGAATAAATAATGGGAATGGAACGAGATTTAAGAAGAAGATTAGAATCGGGAGTGATGTAGCCAAAGGAAGATAAAAATGAAAAAAGAAGATGTCTACTTGGTAGAAGGGAAGGACAATCGAATATTAAATGGTTGAAGTCGCAAATCGCATCATAGTGGTGACGAGTACATAGTGGGGAAGAATTGAAGGAAAGCTTAAAGGAATGGTGAGGTAGAAGACTATGCCCTACGCGAAGGCGAGTGAATGCGACAATCAAACGCCTTGGGATATTTAGATTCTTGAACCATGGGAGTCGAGGGATTAAAGGGACAGTGTGCCTGTGCCACGAGGAAAAATTGGGAGGTAAAGAAGACCATTTGGATTGCCAAGCGTTGTGTAAAAGTTTACGATGAATGGGAAGGAGATCGGAGGCAGGTAGTTTAAAACAGGGAATCTGTTTTGAGAATTTCGTCGAAAAAGCCAATTGGTCAGCAAGCTCGTTTCCAGCAATACCGACGTGACTGGGAATCCATAAGAACTTAACGATTTTGTTCACGAGGCTCAGTCGGAACGTTAGGTTTTTGATAATGAGTACTAGAGGAGAGAGGCATGAACTAAACGAATCGGAAGAGATGGCAAGAAGGCAAGATTGTGTGTCAGACAATATGAGGAAGTAATTGGAGTCGAGGGAAAAAATGAACTGTAAGGCAACAATAATAGCGTAACATTCTGCGGTGAATGACGACGCCAGGGCGTTCAAGTTTTCAGAATAGGCAATATTTAGTGAAGGGATAACAAGAGAGCAGCCGGCAGTATTCTTTGAAACAGAACCATCTGTGAATACTAGTAGAGAGTTGGGAAAGTTACAAAGTATGTAGTCATTGAACAAACAGCCCATGAGGGAGTCAGGGAGGCGAGCTAACTCACTGGAAGAGTAACAAAGGAAGTTGGATGAAACGGTAACATCAGGAAACTGTATTAAAGCGAGGTACGGAGTGTCGTATAATTGGAGCCGGAGGCCTGACTATTATGAATATTTGGTAGGTATATTTTACTGCAATGACGTGATTGCGGTATTTAGTAAGATATTTGTCTGAAAATCGTTGGTGTCTTCAGTCTTGCCAATATCAAGACGTTTGATTACATTATCGTAAGTACAAGTTGGAATAACCAAAATAATTTTCTGTCAATAATTTGCAGTTAAATACAATTATTGAAAACAATTCAATGGACTTTCTAGTACCTAACATAAATTTAACATAAAAATAATTTAAATTAATCTTGTTATAAATAATTTTATCGACCACTTGTCAGTAAATACAATACTCATGCACTTATGCCATTATCAACAGATACACTGACGCAAATTTTTTTAAGAGGCAATCGATTAGTTTTCGATCATTCACAAATGATATATTCTCATAGTAGAACATAACAAATATTAGTGTATTTATTTTAAAATAATAATTGTTACGATTACATTCTATTAATATCTTGAATTACATTTTCAATTGAGTGTAAAAATGAAAACCTTAAAACCGAAATTTCATTTCAATCTTATAAATAAATAAAATCATTAAATAATACATTTTAACATATGAAAAATACTCTGTTAATTTCGCATTAAGATACTCAGTGTTGGCTTCATGAGCTTTCATCAAATGATAATTGGCTCTTCATATGTCTTTTCATCTATGATTTTCTCACAATTAAATCAACCGACATCTGAAATAAAATTAACCGATGAAGAGGCTTCTTGGATTGGTATGTGTACCGCAATTTTACGAATTTTTTTTGATGTAGGTACTCGAATTCACAACTACTCATATATATATAATTTTTTTTTTTATTTCTATCGCCATTACGTTCAAATCATGAAGTTTATTATGCACTCAATTAATGAATGTAATTATGATATTTATCATCCATACTTATTTGTTTCAATTATGTTTCTAAACTAAAAACAAATGGGATACGAACAAGTTTAACAAGTGGTTGATAAATAATATTTATTTTTAGCTAGTATACCATTAATAATTTGCCCAGTCGATTTAATCATAATAGGAATATTAATGGACAAATTCTGTAGACGATTCACATTTCAATTAGCTTACACACCGTTGATTTTAAGTTAGATAGTACTCGGATACGCTGACTCTTATAAAACCAGTTTGACCGAAATAATTATTTTGGAAACCACTTTTGGTAAGTGCAATTTTCGTATTTTTAGTTCAAAATAATTTAACTACACCTGAATATTAATTTATACTTTTGAATCGAACGTATTATATTTTTGATGAGTTATTTTAATAGAATGAGTAGTTATTAGATTAATTATTTATGAACCATTGGCTGTTTGAAATCTTAAAATGTTTGATCGGATTGTTTTACCTTATTTAAATCTGATTTGTTTGAGGCTGATGTTGGTGCTTCGTGGAGAAGAATCAGACGAATATGTGTTTATTAAACGTAGATTTTTGTTATGATTGGAAGAGAGCTTTTTTTTTTTTATCTAATAATGGAAAGAGTGAGTAATTAATTTTTGCTTTGTTAATTATTGGATGGATGTGTTTTGATAAATTTGAATTTCTATCGATTAAAACGCTTAGGTATTAATATTCACATTCAATTTAACAGATTTTTATCAGTCAACTTTTAGATCTTTAACTTGGCTTTGGTGTGAGTTGACTGTTGAACTGTCAGAGGTTTGAATAGCAGACGTTTTACTCGGATCGGCCGAAGTTTTTCGTGCTGTTCTACGCAGTCGACGTGCTCCGGGGCTGCGTGGGAAGCGTCCGCGGTCGCCATGTTCCTGTTCGCGACGCGCTTGACCAGCTGCCTGACGTTCGCCGCGCTCCACCGGGTCCGGCGCAGGACGCTGGGCGCGGTCAGCTGTGCGGGAATGACCGTCGCGGTGGCCACCGCGCGGCTGCCCCCGGACGTGGCCGCTCACCTGGCCCCTCACCTGGCCCCCGGGCCCACTGCGGCCGTCGTCGTCGCGTTCACCGCGTGCGTGCTCTCCACCCAGATCGGTTGGCTGCCCATGCCCTGGTCACTGTGCGGCGAGGTGTTCCCGGTGGACGTCAAAGGTACGAGCACGATCACATGCTATTATTAAGTGTTTTTTTTTTTTTTTTGGGGAGGAACGCGAAGCATTCCTCCTCCGGGAACGTGGACTCTCCGGTCTCAAGGATCGAATATCCAGCGCTTCCGATGTAAAAAAATCATACCGAGGGAGGGTATGATTATCCTAGGATATGTATATCCCCGAGTAAGAATATCCCAGGATAATCTTACCGGGGGGTATAAATATCCTAGAATATTTTTACCGGGATAAGGGGGTAAGATTTGACTGTTATACAGGTGGTTTTTAGCCACCTCGATCGAACCCACGTAAAAGCGCAAAGTTTGTGGTTAGGGACCGCGACCATCGGCCCGCCGGATATACGTTTTCCGCCGCCAGAAAATGAGGATAGAGTGAATATTTTTTCAATGATGCTTTTTTTTTCTTGAAAGTCAAAAATATTTTTTTTTAACAATCAGATTTTTACTCAAGTTATTTCGGTACTTGCATTTATTTTTTATCGTGGCTACAATGTATAATATATTCATATATCATTTTGGACACACGAAATTAGTCTTAAAATAAATCAAGACGTCTAGCTATTGGTACCTACTTAATATATACCTAAAAACGATACACATTCTGAGCCAAAATAACGTCACATTACTATGAGTAATTTTATTACTATTACTCTTCAATACGGTCGTGTACTTGTATGATCAAAGATGAGTTCAGTAATTTAAATATTTTGAATATTAAAGGCGATACTACAGTGTTGATAATGAAAATGTGTTTCAATGTTTATGTTAATTAATTTTAAAAACACTGACTTAATTTATAAAAAAAATTCAAAATGTAACGGACGCTATTCAACTACGAAAATGTTTTCTAATAGTATCACAAAATATTTTTGAAAATTTCCCTTTATGAAACTCTGTGTGAAGTCTCTATGAATCACCAAATGAATTTCACGTGTTCTGGAAGGAACCGTGTATAAAACTATGGGGAATTCTGATTTCTAGATCTGAGGGGGTATGTTCCGAGAACACCGGTCTAAACTAACGACCAATGTATAGATATGCTTGATATCAAATCACACATAAATTAATGACAATATACCGATCTAGACTCTAGAATCGAGATCGTTCGATTCGTGTGTCTAATTTCACTAGAACACGCTATTTTTTTCGTATACATACGTCATACCTATTATTTATAACTTTATTCTACGACCAATGCAATTGGTATTTTGCGTTAATATTTAATAATTTGTTTTAGGAACGATGGCTGGTGTTGTACAACCATGTGGATATATTTCGATGTTGACGATCATTAAAATGTATCCGTTGATGGTATCTATTTTAAGAGTAGAAAACGTTTGGACAATATTCACTTCGTTTACCGATTTAAGTGTGTCTTTTTGTATTTTATACTACAGTAGGTACTTATTATGTACAAAATATAATAGTTTACTAGATGCATTTTATATTTATAAAAGCCTGGCTGGAATCAAATCGGATGCTGAAAATGAATTTACCTTGGTCAACAAACTAACGGAAAAATTGCGACATATTAAGACCATAGCAGCGAAACATTGTTGTTTTATCTCAAAACAATTACCTAGTGAAGAATTTTATTTCGTGACGTACACTAGTGCGGGAGAAGATTGCATTACGAAACACGACCGCGTCATGAAGAAACAAAACATCAAAGCAGTCGAGGATGTGCCGCCCATAAAACACAAATTCTTGAAAAGGTTAGAAACCATTAGGTATATTCTGTGTTGATTAAAGTGTGTAGCCGGAGTTCATTCGATAAATTTCTTTGAAAAATCGTTTTCAAAAGCGTCGACCTTTTCTTCGACGAAGCGAAGACTGCCGAGAATAATAATATCTACTGAATTCACCGGGATTTTTTTTTTTTTTTTTTTTTTACTTTGATTTCCGTAAAACGCGTTTCCGGAATCGAAAACGGCCCTGGTCGATATTCCGAAAGCGTAACGGTGTTAGAAAAATTCTAAAGAAAATTCCGCTTATTATCATTTTTGTTTATACAATTACTAACGCTCTATCGAAAGTTTCGCGTTCTCTCACGTCCGAGGCTCCGATACACCGTCATAACGTTCACCGCCGGTACAACACAGCTATAATATAACATCACGTCATGCAGTTCGAGCGACAAACAACACAAAACTTGTGTCACAAGCTCACCGGCATTTTCGTTTGGTTTTTGTTTTTCATCTTTCGTCTCGCGGACTCCGTCAGACGTATTTACCCTACTGGCGTGGTGCAGTCGCAAAAAGAAGCGGGCGACAAACAGTCCGGAGCCACCGACGTGGCCACCGACGTGGCCACCACGAGCCAACAAGACCGTCCGCCTGTTGCCTCCGTGCCGACTGCCATCGCCGCAGCCACCGCCTCCGTGCCGCCGACGGACCAAATACCGCGATATCCCCGTCCGTCCCGGATACCGATCCGCTGCGGGGCACCTCCTCCCGGGATCCGGTACCAGAAGCTTGGGTTGCTGCCGCCGGGTCCGTGTCGGCCGATGCAGCGACCCCGCACCGACGTGGGTGACGAAAACGCTTGCGGCCCGCAGCCACAGGTACGTCCGAATCGTAAAATTTCCATGGGTTTTTTTCTAGTGATTTTTCTTGACGACACATCGCCGTAGTGGCGCCAAAGTTCGCTTTAAGCTGCGTAGCGAGATTATCATTTTTATAGACATCCGCCCCAAGTGGTTTTTTTTTTGCAGACCCGAGGGAGGCTATTGACACCCGAATTTCCTATTCATATGATAAATCTTCATATAATCTTATTTCAATAGTATTCAATAGGTGTATTTAAGGGTTAACTATAACATTTAAAAAATATAATGTGTGATATTAAATTTAAATGATTTATTATCAATGCGTTTCGACGGACACAATTTGAGTACACGATAATCCCCAAGTACTCTTTGAGAAGCCGATCAAACCGAGTGAATTCAAAATTAACAATCGAACTAAACCCATAGTTCTAATTGTGTAATTCGCTTTTTAATCTTAATAACTGTTTTTGTAGTATTTATATCGTGTACCAAAAATAACTATTATACTGTTCATCAGTTTAAAATACCACCACAGGCCTAGGCGCCACTTATCCAAATAAGACATTATGTCGCGGCCACAGCACTCGGAAGTAGGGTTCACCGCACTGGATCCTCGCGTTCTTGAACTGTAGTAGGGAATTTAAATAGGAAATACAATTTACAAATATAGATGATGGCCACTGTTGAACATGATAAGATAAATTTAATTAGATGAATGATTATTATTTGTACCTTATATCTAAATGGATAGAAAAAATGTTCATTTTATGTAAAATCTTATATACCAGTTATGGTCTCATCTTGATTATTGACTAAATTGTCTAAGCAAATACATTTTGAATACAACATATTGTCAAGTTTAACTGATAGACATTCAAGTTCAGTGAATAGATTTAATTAAAACATTGTTATGGCCGGGTCGTTGACCAATGTCGGTGCATTGCGACGTTAGTTAAAACTCAGACACTGATAATCGTTTGTATAAGTTAATACACAGAAATAATACTAAAACGATTTTCAAATTGTTTATTAAGCTCAATAGCTTTTTTTATTTTATTCGGCGTTTATGCTATTATAATTTAATGGAGTAATTGGAATAACGAAACATTGGTTTTATGCTCCACCCGAATTAATAACTTTCAATGCACAACTGCTTTTTTCATTGCACAAAAATTAATCTCACTGTACGTAAAAAAACCTCGCTTCCCGTGTTACGTTTCAAAAGCGATTTTAATATTCCTTCCCGTCCTTTATAAAATTTAAAGTGCCTATTCTCTGTTCACCGAGAGATCGTCGTGGCAATTCCGTGTCTACGACTGCAGTTGTCAACAATGAGATTCGACGCGTTTAATTTTGTGCTACATCACTTTCTTTCGGCGAAAAGAGTATAGCGTCTTAATCTTCACTTTATACGTATTTACAGTTTGATAATATATTTTTTTTCAGTTTTAAAATGTTTTATTCGCCTGATATGAATAACACAATTAAGGATACTTTATTATCATTCATAATCATATTGATTAATATTAATATTACATTTTAATATAATATTATTATAGAGCAACATTTTCATAAACCCTTTAACTTAGACTATTTTTTATTTAATTTGGCCTTATTTTATTAATGTTTTCTTGAAACCGTGTTGATTTTGTATTAGTTTGAGTATGTCGTTATCATTTATGCGGTAATTTTTATCACAATAATAATATAATATGTAAGTAATGAATTATTTTGCATGCTCCGTGACAACAGGCTACGGGTAGTGACGGTCAAGACACGCAGGTGTCGCGCGACGCCACGCCAAGTTTACTGCGAGGAGAGACTTACATCCTGATGCCGCAAGAGGAACTCACCGACATTGCTGACGTCATACTGTCACCACATGTCACGTGACCTCATGGGTGGGTAACGTTATTTACGTTTTGTTGTACAGTAAAGTGTTTTTGAAAAATTCAGTGTATCAAAAATCTTTATAACATGATTGCACGATTGCACCACACGTAACTGTATTTAATGTCATAACACTCAAGTTGATTTTGTCGGATTTTGTAGTGCACATTTTACACCGAGAAAGGATATTGATTTTTGTAAAAAACAAAAAAAAAAAATGTGTTCGCTCATCAATTTACATCATTACTACTACTACTACTACTACTACTACTAATACTACTACTTGTACTCGTGTATATTTGCATATTATATTGATATATTTATAAAGTCATGCGTATATTTTCTCAGTTTAACATTGAATGAAGCAACTGATATTTTAATTCAATTGATTTCAGTAATTATCATGATGAAGGCATCGAAACGATTGTGCATTACAATTCGAATACAAAACGTAGATTAAATGAAAATCCACAAATGTTCACAAGACTTTTTTATGGATAACTAATTTTGAAAAATTGGTTCATAGTGATGTTTATCACGTAACTTACACGTAATGTTGTTTAATTGATAATAAACTCTGAATATTGCATAATACTTCACTATTGTTCAAATGTAATTATTTGTGGTGTTTTATAATAGTGAAAATATATTGACATTGAAAAAAGTTTTTAAATTTTGAAGTACGTATTATTTTTTTTTTAGTCAAAATTATTTGATGGTTCAATATTTTGAAAATTAATTTTTATAGTATGAGAGTGAAATACTCAGGTAGGTTAATGTACCTACGTTACATTTACGTTTTAATATTATACGTGAACAGTAAAATTAAAATTACTTAAATCATTTAGATTTATGGTTATTGGTTGTAATACATATTTTGTTATTCATCATGGGGCAAATAATAAAAATAATTTTTACCACCGCCGTTTAAAATTAAAACTGTGTAATCGTTCGAAAAACATCGTTTTTAATGTTCAAAAATTTTCATTCACAGTTGGTTGGAGGTATAGAAAAAATAAGGTGTGAACTCACTGCCTTATTTGAATATAAAACGATGAACAAATGAACGTTTTGACGATTCTACGCGGTACTATATCACACGAAATAAAAACTTAAAAACACTTGTTTTCGTGTTTTTATAAAATTCGAAATACTTATTTTGGTCTGATTACCCTATAACAAATACTTGACTTATTTACAACTGTAAAAACGTCTAAACAAAATAAAAGACATCACTGATCTCACTGAATTCGCCAGACGAAAAGACTTTATGTTTTCACCGAAAATCTATTGTGACTTATATTCGCATTGTTTGGTTCGGCTTAATATATAGTACAGTGCATTGGCTTTCCTATCATCACTTTAATTATTATACGTATTGTGTATTATTTTGTGTGTTGTGTTTTCATTGTTTTTATGTCACATTTGTCATTTACTACTTCTGCATTAGAAGTGTAACGCAGTGTGAGTAGCTTTTTAATGACGTTACTGGTTTTCTCGATCCGTGTTAATATTACTTCAACATTTGTCCATTAGCTGTACAGTGTTATTCTGCGTTTATTACATTTTAATTTCTATCCGGGTTTAAAGCCCGTTTACTTTGATCTGTGACACAATGTTCGCGTTTTTTTTAATCGAGAAGTTTACCATAGTTATTCGAATATCTTTCAATGGCATTAAAATTTGTTTGACGCGAATAGTTATTATCGTCGCATCATATTTTATCGTAATTTTTCGAATCTCTTTTTAGATTCTGAGTGAAGCGAACATACGGTATATATGACGGTATAAGCGAACAAGCGGTATATATGACCTTACTTATATACCTACCTAATTATCCTAACAAAACTTCAAAAATCGTGAGTCAGGATTTTTTTTTATACACATTTTAATAAATTATTATAACTCACCAAAAATTATACAAATAACCGTAAAATAGGTAAACAGTATTTAAATAATAATATATTATATTACACTGAAGCTTTGCTCAGAATCGTTTTATACTAAAGAAATGAGTCATCATTTCTTTAAAATTTAATACATTCATCACCAATATCTTGTCCGAGGACCGAAGGGACGAAGGACGAACTTGTACCACCATCATCTCACTTACCAGCTTTTTTTTTTTAATCTATTCGTTATGGAGACTTGCGGCATTGTCGGGTGTTGTGAATTGGTTTTTATAATAATTTATTATAATAGTTATTGGATTTTTACTGATAACGAATTTATTTTTTTAAATTATCATCGTACGATATTGTGGAATGGCATTTTTTTTATGGGCTTTTGATAGTAAACTATGATGATTTCATTGGTAATTTGAATATTTCTTATAGTTACTGTCAGACTTCAAATTAACGCTGTTTATGGTATTTTCTAAATTGAACATCTTTCAAATTAGTTGACCTATTTGTTTTAGATTCTGAACGAAGTGAAGAATGTATTGATTTTACTATGATGTGTGTTTTTTTTTTTTTTTTTTTTTTTTTTTTGTTTTTTGTTTTTGTGTCTGTGTACACCATAACTACTCGAAATAATGCTTCAATTTTGAACTTCAGGGTATGTTTTCGGTGGCAAAACGAATATCGGAGGTACCTTAGAGAGGTCACAAGTGAAAATTCCCAAAAGTTTTCAAATGCCACGGGAAAAACAAACAAAAAATGAGGAAAAAACGGTACTTTTTGTGCAAAACCCGTTTTCGACGAAATCGATTTTTTTATTTAGCCGTTACTCAAAAATCAAAAATTGTAGATACTTGAAATTTTCACCAAATGTTTATATTGAAATCATCTATACGTGGTAAAATTTTTGAACACTTTTGACTTTTTTTGAGCTTTTTATAGACAATTTAAATTTTTGACTTTTCTTAGTTTTTTTTCTGAAAAGTGGATAAAAAAAATTTGGCTGGACAAAAAATCTTGAAAATTTAATATAAAGTTCCTCATAAGAAGTACTTATCGGTATAAAAAAAAAATTCAAAGCGAAATTCACACCTTTTTTTTTATAAGCATAAAAAGTTTAAATTTTTATGAAATATTGAAAAATCGCGAAAATTTGAACTTATTTTTTTCTGAAATGTGGATAAAAAAAATTTGGTTGGCCATAAAACTTTGAAAATTTAGTACAAGGTTCCTCATTAGAAGTACTTATTGCTATTAAAAAAAATCAAAAATCGTGAGTCACAATTTTTTTTTATAAGCATCTAAAGTTCAAACGTTTACGAAATAATTACACGATTGCGTAAAATAATAATTTAGCCTTAAACGATTTTTGATATTTGTTCTTATTCAAAAAGTATAAGTCGAAAAAACTTGAAACTTTCACCAAATGTTTATATTGGAATCATCTATACGTAGTACAATTTTTGTAAACTTTAGACTTTTTTTGAGCTTTTAATAGACAATTGAAATTTTCAACTTTTCTTTGTTTTTTTTTCTAAAATGTGGATAAAAAAAATTTGACTGGACAAAAATTCTTGAAAATTTAATACAAGGTACCTAATATGTCGAACTTATCGGTATAAAAAAAAAATTCAAAGCGTAATGCACAATTTTTTTTTTATAAGCATAAAAAGTTCATATTTTTACGAAATGTGTAGAAAATCGCGAAAATTTGAAGTTATTTTGCAGTTGAAAATTCATAAAATTTTAAGTATTCAAAACTAAGAATTGTAAATTCGGTACAAAGTTTGACATACGTTTTCCTTCAATTATCTGTAAAAAAATTTGCACTGGAATAAAATCAAAAGTTTTTATGAGTGTTTGAAATTACAATTTTTTCACATAATCGCGTAAAATAACAATTTAGGCATCATTGATTTTTGATATTTGTTCTTATTCAAAAAGTATAGGTCGTAGAAACTTAAAACTTTTACAAAATGTTTAAATAGGCATTTTCTTTACATAGTTGTATTTTCAAAATATTTCGTTTATTTTTTAGCTATTTATAGGCATTTGAATAATTCGATTTTTCTTAGATTTTTTTTTATAAAAGTCGATAACAATTTTTTGGCCCTACCAAATCGCTTGAAAATTTAATAGAAGGTTTTGAATAAGTTGATCTAAGAGTGATTCAAAAATTATTCAAATACATAGGCACAATTTTTTTTTATAAGCAGTTGAAGTTCAAAAATCGACAAAATTTGTCAAAATCACGAATATTTGCAAATTATTTTGTAGTTGAAAATGTATAAAAATTTTTGTATTCAAAGATAAGAAATGAAAATATTATGTAATATCACAGCTGATAAAGATAATTAAATAGATTAAGTTTATTATAATATAATCAGTAGCTGACAGCTGTTCTATACAAAATATTGGTAGATTGTAAACACAAGGTGTATAACGTACCTTTACATGGTTGAATAGAACGTTACTAACTTCCAATTTCCAGTTATTTTAATGTGTGTATCAGTTCCATAAACATGCGGATTTTATATATTATTATTAATTATTAATATTTAAATAGACGTAGCCACGGAGCATTCAGCATATATGGACGGCGGGGTCGGGTGGTACCGTCACGATAGTGCATTTAGGCAAATAATATGGTATTATTATTATCTATGCACATCCTGGTTTGTCCAATGCTCACGAGCAGAAGTCACATGAATAGACAAATGTAAATTTAACCCAATCTAGGATATTAAAATAAAATATATATTACAATTTAAGGCTGACATCTTCATCTTCGTTCAGAATCGTTTTTTTTTTTTTTTATAATATAAAATAATTCCAAAATCTATCCAATAATGCCTAATCTAGCAATGCATCTCGTGTATCCCACCCAACTACTGTATCCTGTACTTAACTTACAATGATTTATCATTGCATTCAAATGTAAAGTACCATACAACTAAACTATCGTAAACCAGGTGATCCCATGATAGAAAGTGCTATACACTCCTCACCATTATCTTGTCCGAGGAGCGAAGCGACGAAGGACGAACTTCCACCACCATTATCTTATCGGCTTTTTTTAGATTTATCATCATTTATGGCGGTCTGGGCTGTAGTACAATATTTTGCTGCAAATCAATACTCATTTGATGAAAATGATTCTCAAAAGTTTTTCTTAGTGTAAAGAAAACTACCGAAATATAATGTGAAAGTGGTTAAATTTGTCGCAAACGAGATTTTTATCTTATCTATTTTAGTTTGTTTGCCATAAATCCATAAATAAAACGGAACTAAAAATTTGAAATGTTTGACAAATATCAACAATACTTTTATACAGACTTGACAAAAGTCTTAATAAAAAAAATAACCGCTTTTTATATACAGAACTTTAAAAATATCTCGTTTTTTAAACTTTTTATGTATTAACACTTTCTTTACTCTTGATATTTGTATGTTAAAATGTAATGTGATCCCACTCATATACTTCAATAATAATACCGAACAAATCTCAAATATCGTTTGACTTTTTTCTTATAAGCGTTTTAAGCCAAAAAGTTCTTGTATTATATCAAATTGAAGCTCTACTTATAATGGTTTTAGTAAAGGAAAAATGTATTGTTTCTACACAATCATGACGAAAAAATAATGGCGTATTGTTACATATTTGACAAAAGATTCTAAAAAAATTGATAACATTTGGGCTAAAAATAGAACTTTGAAAATACCTCGTTTTTTCAAGTTTATTTCTAATAACATTTTTAGCATTTAATAAATAGTCCTGATGTATTTAACTAATGATTATGTACTTAATTATTAATTTTTATAACCAATTTTAATTTTAATTATTTTTTATGTTGCGTGTATAACAGAAAGTATGGAAATTAGATTACAAATGCGGGTTTGGGTGTTAGAGCGCCTCATTTTCTTAAGATTCATTTAATCATTAATTTTTTAACACAGCGAAATATTTGATGAATGATACGTTGTGCTGTTTACAAATTTAAAAATATCTAAGTCAATTTTGAGACATATTGTCTTATAGTAGAATCATTATTTATTATTGAGTGTGTGTAATCTCTTGTTATATCTATGATTAATGTGTCAAGTTTCGTTATAGCATTTTTAAGCTTTATAAAAAGTGCAGCTTTTGGTCGAGCAGTATTTTTATAATATGTTTATGGTGTCGACATATGGTAGATCAATAAATCATTGTATTGTAAGTGAAGTCGTTTATCGAAAAGGTACCGTTTGTAAAGCAGAAGCAGAGGAAAATTGGTGGAGAGTGTATGAATTGTGTAAGTACTATTAAAAAACTTCATCGGGAAAAGTAGTATGAAATAAAATGATCACATACTTTTAGTGATTAGTCTCAATTAACTGTGTCACCCGTAGAATGGTTCTTTACAATAATTATAATAATTACACTAATTTATTCACGATGCGTAATAAGTTCACCAACGCTGTTTTATATGAATAATTAATAATTTTTGTCACGATAGATTGTTGTCCGTATAATTTATTGAGTAGTAAAAATAGCTTTTTCCTAGGGAGATTTATAAGTCCATCTGTCCGTGATAAAAATATTTTCTACCGGAGGCAAGTTGTTAAATTTATTTTATGATTCGATGCAAATAACTTGATTGAGTACCTATGTTTAAAGTTCGGTTCCGTAAATCACCGGTGCCGGTAACTAAGAGGTCACTCAAATATTGATTTACTAAATGTGTGTGTGAATTTACGTAATTTATAATTTACTAGATTCATAATGATTTTAATCAAGGGTATATTATGATAAAAATCATATTATATTGACACATTGATTATAATATTTTACAAGACAATTTAGTGAATGTTTGAACTTTTTTAAATGGATAGCATAACATAGGGCTTATAACCATCGAAAAAACAATTTTCAAAAATAAACAATATTCCATAAAAAATTATTATTTAATACATAATATTTTGAACTTATGTTTGAAAAATATTTTTCGAAATTCATGTTTTGTATTCCAAAACATTTGTTATGTGATCTTGTTATTATTAAAAAAATAAAAACTGAATAAACCTGTGAAATCGTTAATTAAAAGCTAGTAATTAAAAATCTGTACCTTAAGATCATGTATGCATATCACAGAGTACGTCACTATTCCACCTAGTAACTGTATAATAACTAATAATTGCACATAACCAAATGACTATACAGATTATAGTTATAATTTATAACAAATACCTAATAAGCTATTTATGCATTTAGTGGCCACCCATCAGCATATTTAACTTATCCGGAACCCCGTGAGTTAGTCATTTAATGTTAATACAATAACGTTTCAAGGATTTTCTCAAAAGAGTTGGTTCAAAAATAAATAATGTTTTTTTCCAATTTTTTATTATACTAAGTAGCACTTTTCAATCCAAGGGTAGCAACTGAATTTTGAAGATGGTATTTTATTCTTGCTTTTGGTTACGTCAAAGTGACCGGAGTTGCCAATAACACCTGTTGATTCTGACGCAATCGTCTCGTCTTGTTACCCATTAGAATTCACCGTATTCGTCTACCTTTTTAGAATATCGCGTTTAGTAAATAAAGAATAGGTAATACAATATAATTAGTTACTGCCATCACGCCCGAGAGACAATGAAGCAAAAGTACGAGTCAGTATATTCGAAATTACATTCAAAACAATATAACCTACATTAAACAAATCGATTCAAGGTTTAAGATGTATCAGTAAAATGAAACACATTTTATTAAACACAATATTTCAGGATTAAAATCATATGATTAAATTGATGTACAGAGTGTCCCAAGATGATTAGACAAATGCTCTAACTTTTTTTTTTATTTGATATTTTCCATATTTTTTTTTTTTAATGAATACTTTAGTATTTACTAAATACGATTAAATCTATTAAAACATACTAAATTGGAGCAAAAACGGTGAAATTCCCCGTAAATGACATTTTCATTAAATCAAATTTAGTAATTTCGTCATTATAAGTTATAGATAAAATAATATTGATGTTTAATGTTTCAAATTCCATAAATCCGGATTTTCAAACAACGGTAAATCCGGATTTTTCCCATCATTATTGTATAGATCACTTATATGAACAGACACGACTGGCTGGGTGAAAAAAAGAGTACCTATCGTAATACGTGAATTCACGTACAAGTCCTAAACTGCAGGTTTGACCCCTCCCGGCCACCCTTCGGAACCGCTATCGTAATCATGTGCCATTTTAAAACTGCACCAATAACACATCGACTTTCGCTGAGATTTTCTAAAAAACCGAATTTTATTTATCGACGCAAACGTAAGCCACGCAAACATTCTAACAGAATCATTTATACGTTTCGTGGCTTATTGTTTAATCGTCGTCAAAACGCCGGGGACACAATGGATCTAAATAGATATTTATTCGAGTATTCAGTAAGTGTACTTGGCACGCGTCGTGCCGACCTCTCGGGGTACGAAATAATATGTATTACTATTATTATTATTATTTGTATTGTTATTATTACTGGTGCAGGACGGACGTGAACGCGGATCGCACGGCTTGACCGGGCATCGCTGCAATGCGATTTTAATGCGTTGCACTCGAAACGGTGAACGGCGTTGAAGTAGGTAGGCATACGTTCGTTTGTTGTCCGTAAATCACATTTCTGCCCGTAATCACAGTCTAGACACGACCCGCGATCACGCGGCTGCGTGGCGCACTCGCGATTTTTTTCCACCGACAACGCCGCGTATCGCCCAGTGGAGTGTACTTCACGTCCCTGCAGCGTTCTCCTTTGAAAAATATCCGGGATCCCCTTTGAACCGGCACTATTACCCGTTTATGAATAATCATCATGATTTGCCAGAGCAAGCCGATCTCTGTGGACCAGTGATCTTCAAACTTTTTGACTCACGACCCACTTTTCTTACCATACGTTTTTCGCGACCCACGAGCGCTTTGTTAGCCAGAAAAAAAAGTTAGAATTGTTTGATGTCTTAGAAAAACCATCGTAGGATTGATTTTCTAACCGAATAAACACAAAAATGTTGTAGATAATATTCAATTTTTTATTATATGTAGTGATACGAAAACAATACATGTCAAGATACAGAAAAAAATTACACTTGCATGTAATAATACAAACCAAAATTAATGCGGTATATGACCCTGACTGTTTTCACATGAAATACGGACAATCGAAAAATGTATCCAAAAAATACATATTACGTCAAAAAACTTAGATGACACTTACATTAATACGGCTAGACTGCATGACTAAACGCAATTTACATTTTTATTTTATAAAACAACTATATCAACTCTGAACACAACGAAAACAGCAGTAATTTATAAAATGTATAGATTAATAAGAGAAACTATTACCGATTAAGTCGGGCTGTTGCTGTACCATTACTTAAATTGATTGTTCATTCTTATTTCCTACAAATATAAGTACTCGTACTTTATATATAACCGTACTAGTTCACTCGAAAATTATTTTATCCGATGTCATATGAAATAATTGTTGTTGTCATGTCATAAATAATATATTACAATATTATATAACTAATATATATATAAATATGAATTTTTTAAATTTCGAACCGAAGACTTATCGCAGACCAGTTTTAAAGTTTACGCGATCCAAAATTTGGTCGTGACCCACCGTTTGAAGACCACTGCTGTAAACCATTTAAGTGGAGACAAACAATCAGTATCGTAGTTATAGTTCATAGAGTCTTAACGATTTTAGTCCTTGAAAAGAAGAGTGAACCTTTTCATTATTTCACTACATTTACTTGTCATAATCATTAATGTTACTCTAACTCTAATGTTAATACTTTTCGGTATACAAATAAAATATATGTTTCGAGCTGAGTAGGAACTCCGGACGTTGTACTATATTTCTCGAGTACGGTGCACAATGCCCGAACACTTTGTGAGACGTACATCGACCGAGTGAAGTGCATGAAGTCTGAATGGACTCGATTGGATAAAATGAATTGAACATAGCACACACTTATAATTATAATCATAGTCAACAGTTAATAATTTATGAGTGATGGAACAACATGCGACTAGTAACAAGTGCCTAAACTTATTTTACTTGTTTTATACCACGAAAAATATGATACCTATATCGCGTTTAGGAACAAATACACGTGCATTAGGACGCACGCGAATAATTAAAATTAACACGATCGTAGACACTCAGAGCGAGGGAGGCCAGGCGGGGAACTTGTCTACCGTCGAATTTAAAAAAATAATTTTGAAAATTTTAACTATTTCATTGCAAATTCATGAACTAATAGGATTACGTATGGACGGAGACCAGATTCCTAATCTCATTTTCTGACCGAAACCGAATAAAAATATTATTTCGACCCAAATCAAATTGGATTTTGACTGTTATTTGTTAGCACACACGGCCTACGGTGAAACATGGTAAATTACGTACGTATTGTATTATATCGTATAGCATTTGTGTTGTAAGTACCTACTTAAAGTAAGATATTGATATTTTTTTTCATTTTAATTATAGTTTTATTTACTTAAAACGATTTCATCACCATTTACTATTACGGATATAAGAAATTATTTGAAAAAACTTAAACTCCGTGAATCTATTAATAACGCCTCTGGTTTAATTTAAATAAATAATAGAATCATCGGGATCGCACACAACTGAAAATGCTGAGGTTACTATGTATACGAAAAATATTGAAGATTCTTTCAAAATGGTCCAGTTTGATATGGTCACTGCATATCATAACGCCCGAAATCCTAAATTGCCCGTAACATAACGTGTATAATATAATAATAAAATGTAGGTAAATAACCTAATATTATAGTTTTACTTGATACAATTTTAATATGAACGTACGTTGATGAGTTTTAAAACAGATCGGGAAAAGAAGATTCAAAGGGGGAGGTAGATTAACATATTACCTCCTGAAATCCGCTACTGATGTTGTGCCTGGGCGTATAATAGTTGGATCATCAATATTTCATATATCGCACATTTTAGAAGACTGATTACTGTCGGTTCACATCACGTGTACCTACACTGTACAGTATAAGAATGATTCCGGGTTCACATGATACGTGTAGGCAACTTACGAGCTGTATCTAGTGAAATATTATTTAGAAAAATGTACGCGGCGAAGATCCGTGTACTGTTTGCTTACTATAGCCTACATGGCGTATCAAAATATTCTAGTGGGTACTTAAAAAATTATGATTATTATGATTTATATTCGATAATCCATTTATATCCATGAGCTCGTGACGTCATATTATCGTGATTTATCGGTCAAGTCGATAATTCGACCTCGGCGCGTGTAGTCACGTAGACAATTTTACATAAGAATAAATAATAATGTAAAAAAAAAAACAGGGGCTTTATAGCTTTGAAAAGAGGCCTGCATTATTTTTTCTACCGCTGTGTGTAATGTCGCGTGTGTGTACGACGTAAATTATCATATATATTCGTAAAATATGGCACTCGTTCAATTTTAATTTTTAAGAGCACACCTACATGGCTGCCATGCGATACGTTGATCTATTATCTCTGGCTGTCAATCCGCGGTATTGAACATTTTACCGTGACCTGTACTCTACAAGATAATTATTTTATTAATATGTAAGGATTAATCACTGGGACAGTTATTAACTGACGTAGGTATATTAAGTATTCCGGATGGTTTTGATATTATCACGTGAAAATGTACAATAGTATATATTTAAATGATATAATTGTATGATATAATAGTCCACATATTCAAAATATTATACGTCATAGAATAAACGAAAATGAGTCTAAATTTTATAAATTGCATAAATAAATAAATAAAACTATAAAAAAATTCCACGTTATACTACACGCGTAATACTGTCGTTCGGCATAACAAATAGTAAATATATTTTAAGTTTTTATGCCGAAAATTTTAAACTTAAAAACAATTATTAAATGACTCTAAATTCTTAAAATCAATCGTTCAGCTTATGTACTAAGATTATACATTTTGTGAGATTTAGAAAAATATTTATTGTGTTGGAAATTACATAAAAAGTTTTAAAAAGCTGTAAGCACTGTTTCTGACACTTGATTAAACAATACGGGATTGATGTATTAATATTTATACTCTCTTTGTATAATTTTCAAAGTCCACCTGTTAATTAAATATTTTCTCTTCAGATAGTAAAATTGTCTTTGTAACATATTTTTAAAATATTACTCATTATACATCGTATCAATGAATACATATGGTGCATTGAAGGAGATGGAAACCTGGTCGAAATCTCTCTTCTCTTGTAACATAGCACTTAGCGCAATAGTGAAAAAGTGTTTATTTCCATAATTTTCAAGTATCTCATAAATAAAATCATCACTAAAATAGCATAAAAACAAAATAGATAAACGTCGATGTTCGCTTCGTTCAAAAACTAAAACTCAATGGCAATATATTTTTTAATTAAATAGTATTCCACAATTATATCGAAAATATTGTAGTTGATCCATTGTTACATGCATTTATTTGACTATAATGTTGAAGAACTGTTTAAAATAATAGATAATTACATACGGTATAGTGTATATTATAACTTTTTTCTTTAATATGAATGGATGTTCACAGATAAGTACATTCTCATAATTGTGTAAAAATCGTAGTCAGTGAAATAACGTAATATTTATCGTTCGTTCGGTGTGTTATGATCGAAGTGATCGAGGATGGAGAGATAATAATTAATAATCAAGTCAGTGAGATGGTCAGTGAATGGTGATGGAATCATCATTCGAGTCCTTGAATAAAATACTGCCATAATGGAGCTATAACTGAAAAACTCAAAAATTTCTGTAATTTTGATTGGACGGTGTAAAACGTATAAATACTTTATTTGAATCAAGTAAATAATTATATGTACAAAAATACGCAATGTATATAAGAATAAGAATTCATGAAAATACGCAGCAATTTTGAACGGGCTGAAGGACCTTAGGGTAAGAACAGAAGGAATTTGTTTTGTAAAGTGGTTTTAGGTACAAAATATCAACTATACGAAACATATTTTCCAGTCTATACACATCGAATACATTATTATTTCATGAATATTTTTACAACATTTTCATGTTATGCAGTTAATATTAGTTAGTTTACAAAGTCCAACAGATGACAATCCGATTATTAGATTATTCTTATGAGGTGGTTTAATCGACATAAGTCGACAAACAATGAAATAAAATATCCGTTTCTTCAGAGTTAACTACGAAAACTTTCAAATTAAGTTAGATTTGTACTTGCTTCGGCAGTACATATACTAAGTTAGATCAATTACAGATTTGAGTACAGTTTTACAATTCAAGAAAGTTTCATATCACATCTATAAACAAGTTTTTGTGTATCTATTTAATTAAATGTGATGTACACAAAATAACATTCAATAGTAGGTACACACTTTTTTACCTAAGTTAGTGAAAATACACATCTAAATATTATTTTAAATGATAAATAATGCTAAATAATAATGATTTAAATTTATGGTTGTGCACTGTGTTGGAATAGAATGTAAAACAATAATTATTTAAATTATAATTAAATTTAAATATTATTAGACGTGAATAAAACGTCATGTTCTATTAAAAAAAAAAAAATTGTCTACAAAACAAATTATTATTGACAACGTTTTGGAAACACCAGTATGTGTTACTCCATTTAAATATATGTGCTTTTAATTAACAAAAGACATTTCCTGCTTTACAAAAAAAATATGCGTTCTGGGTGTGTGTAAAAGTAAGTGACGTAACATAACATATTATTAAGTATGTATATTAAAAAATGCGATACAAAATAAAATAATCTCACTAGAATGATAATTAAATATACATTTTCCAAGTTCAGATAAAATGGGTATTTAGATACTAAACGACGAGGTACGTCTCTTCCGTTTACGTAAATGCAATATGTTAATCCGACACTCGAATACCCGACAACACGTTTTCCTACATTTTTAATGTATAATTTTACATACATTATATATTTACCGAATTCCTAGTGGCCAACAAAATAACACGAATTTATATTTTTAATGTATCTGTTTTACAATAATTTAATTTAGATAGCTTTTAAACGTATAAATGTGTGTATAATTATTATAGAAAAAATAATGTTTAAGTGTTCATGTAAAGAGACAAAACCAAAAATGTATACATAAAGTAGACAAAATATGAAATCGTATTGCGATTACGGCCATGAGCTAAAACTGCTTTTTTCGATACGATTTGCGATAGAAAAATGTATTACATTTAAGGGTGATGAATTTTAAATTTGATAACTATCTATTCTTTATAAATTTATATGAATTTTCAGTATAACACTAAAATATTAAACTATAGATAATGTAATATTTTATTTTATTTTATTTTAAAACTATTTTCGAAACGAATTTATACATTAAATAATTTGAAATTGTCTGGACAAACTTAGGTTCTGACCAGATATTTAGGGCAATAGAAATGTCGGACAGTTAAATATTGGAAAAGTGGACCTATGATCTCGTTTACGCGCTCGTGTAATCGTGTGTCAGTGGGGTAGCCAGCGAAAAGAAGCTCAGACCTACCCACTTTTCTGCGGAAATACAATCAATGAAGTTATAAATTACAAAAATGAATAGTTAAAGAACGTATCATTGAAATTGATACAAATTTTATTCGCATGTATCAAATGCAGCCGTTATAAAGCATAGAAACTATATACTATTATTGTGAATGTTTCAATTTTAATAAGACGATTAGTCGTTAAACCCGTAATAAGTAACGTTTGCAGAAGTGGGCATTTTCAGAGAGTAGAACTTAGGCTGACAAATCTGACTCGTATATTGATTTAAATCGTAAATCATTTCAATTGTGTGTGATACGTATTTTAATAAATATTATTTTATATCTTTTATCCAATAGTTTTGGGAGATTTAACCAAATGTATAATAGATTCTACAAACGAAAATTCTAGTTTCGATAAATTAAAAATACAAAAATTAGTAGAAAAAATACCCAAAAACGTTTGTTGATTACGTATTTTATCGTTAGATAAACTCTTTTATCACTGAAGCACTAAAGAATAAAATAAAAACGCATTCACTTCTGGCGTGCCTCAAAATCCGAACCCTAGTCGTCAAAGTAAAAACAAAATACATAACATAATTGATATATTATTTATTATTTTCATAATATTTCCATGCATATTTTACAAAAATATAACTTTTTTTTTTCTGTAGCGTACCAATAATAAGATAACGTGGGCCACGCAAGATTTCCGAATTCCCGATCGGCCTCAGTGCGTGCGTGAGTCGTCGTCCGTCCTGACCCCGGCGGGCTTCTGACGGGGGAGTGCGTCGACAATGGTTGATCCGACGTCACCAGGAACACAGGCGGACGATTCGCGTTCGCGCAGGCCGCGGACCGTCGCCGCCTGCGAGCGGAGCGTCCGTGCCGCGACGACGGCGGGCCGGCCGATCGTCAACGCGGGCCGCGCGACGCGATCATGGGTCCCTGGTACGAAACGCCGGCGGTTTTCGCTTACGCAGATGTTTGTTTGGAATGCGTTCGAATAGTAATGATAAATCATTGTTATTATCATCATTATCAGCAGCCGTTGTAACGAAATCAGCTGTTGCCCGACCGAGAGAGAGAGCGAGAGAGTGAGTGAGAGAGAATAATAGTGAGAGAGTAATAAAAACGTTTCTCGTTTTCACGTCGGAGCGAACGTCGATGACGACGACGCCGGGAAAACGTACGCGCACGCAACGCGGTCGTGAATTTTTTGTTGCCGTGTGCGCCGTGTTTTGATTCGAAAACAATCCTGCTTCGATTCATCGGACAATAAGCGCGTAGTTTCTCGATAAAATAAACATAACATTTAAATGTCTCTGATTGTTTTTTTTTCTTTTAATCGAAATGTAACATGAACGGTACGAGCATTGATAACATCGCATGATAACATCAAATTGCCAGATTAACGCGCTAATAATCCGAAACGATTGAAAAATAATTAGTTAGACTTCCGTCGAATTTTCTTTTTTTTTTTGTTTTCAAAACGTTTCCATTTCGAGACCGCGACGGACGTTTTATCGATTATTGATTAGAATAACTTAGGTTTGTTTATCATGACGTGTCCAATTCGAAAATTGAACAAATAACAAATTACACGACGTCAGCGAAAATTTAAATACGCGTATCTATAACATATTATGTTCACTCAGAATTGTATTCATAACAATAATTATACCACACGTTTTATAACCGAGTCAACATCCATTGAATTTTGAAATAGTTCGCTTGAACAAAATACTTTTTTGAGTGGTCGCAGGTTTTAAACTGGATGGTCGATATAATGTTATGGTAATGATGTTGTCCATTCGTGGTCAATCTCTGACCGACATCCGGACTAAAAGAGCTTGCACGAGCAGTGTCGATTTCAGTATTCAGATTTTTATGACCTTTGATCGAGTTTGCGGCTTGAGCGCAGCGAACGAAACGTACGACCAGAACCGAATGATTACCACTGCAAAACACTCGGTTTTCGGAAACTTTTTTTCCCGTGTGTTATACTATATTAGTTAAAGACAGACGAATAGTATCGCGGAATAATCACAAAAACAAAGAGCTCTAGTTATATAACACTTAAATGTTTCCTGACATATATTTCGACGTATATTAATCGATTATTCGTCACAAATACGAAATCGGTCTAAAAAAAATAAATGATATAACGGCTGAAACGCCTCGAACGGAATAATAAATTTTGTTTTTTTCTTTTTTTTTTTATAAGTGATTTATTTATAATTATTATATATTATATATCATTATTTTATTTCGACCGATTTTTTTAAGCGTCGTTCTGACAACACTGTGACTCTCAAAAAGTTTAACGCGACCGTCGAGCAGTAGCGTGACATAGTAAACGAGATACCTGGATCAGGAATGAAGCTCGAGCGTAGGTAGGTAATATTCGACTCGCTTTGTAAAATAACAACTGCCTCGATACGCAGCTGTAGTGGTACACGGCAGTGTATAAGAATATTGTAAACGATTTCAAGGTCGGAAATAGAAAAACGTACCGTCCTGAATTTGTTTACGAACCAGTACACGTCGTGAACGGATAACGTGCGGCGTAACTCCGTGGCAAACACGATTCAAACGTTAGTTTTTGTCCAATAAGTATCCGACATTTTTTGTTTTCAAATATAATTAGCTCCGTAGTAGAGAAACCTGTTTACTTATAGTACCTACCTACATCGTCGCCGGTATAATAATATGTGTTTATATCAGCTATCAGACGTTTGATATTTCGTTTTTTTTTCTCCGAAACAACACACACACACACACACACACACACACACACACACACACACACACACACACACACACACACACACACACACACACACACACACACACACACATAATTTGTCACTGAGGATAAACATTTGTATTTTTTATGTTGGACATTGTATACTTCTCAAATATTTAGCAACCTTTAACGTGTAGGAAAATTAACTGCCGTTGAAAATAAGTACGAGTATACTTGGGATACAACAATCAACATATATTTTTTTAATTATTCGAAAATCAAAACTTTTGTTTAGTATGCTTTAGATAGTATGAAGATTATTCCGTATTTAAACTTAATTAGAGATATGGGAAATTGAATCTGAAGTAAGTAGGTATTAAAGATAGTGGTAATTCGTCAAATTTACTGTTTTACTGACATTAAAATAATTAAAAAGTAGAACTATTTTAATATGATCGGGAAGTCACTAGTCTGACATCTCATTCCCACTTCTTGAAATTAAATCACTATCGTCTGTCTAAATTTGAAGAGACGATGAAAATAAGATTTTCTAATAAGTATCTTGTTTACTAGGGACTTTATTTTAGTCATTATAAAACCAATATTTCACTTGATTTATCATTATTCGATTAAAATATGAAACGACTGATAATTTTCAATTACAAATATTCATTTAGAGGTAATTCAAATTTAAAATAAAGGTAAATGTTAGATGATATGAATTGGTCGAGCAAAATCATCAACGATAGTTTAATGAATACGGATAGTAACTAATTGTGACTACATACATTAATTAACAGTATAATTCAATTAAATGAATTTAAATCACATTTTTTTTATTTTTCTTAAACTCATAATTTATAAGTTGACTTATAGATTAAAATATTCATGTTTGTTTTGTTGATTTAATTTTAAATCATTAAACTTTATTCAACTACTCATTAAATATCTTTAATTAAAACAGTATATCATATTTACTATGGAAAATTTGGAATTAAGAAAAAAAACATACCTAAGAATTTTTAGTAGACAAATTGTTGTTAATTAGTAGTTGTATAGCAAATATTATATGTATAAATAAATTTAAAAACTATTTCAATAAGTTAAAATAGATTGCAAAGACCAATTAGCGAAGTTTGTGGTTCAAATATTTATTTTAAAACCTCTAGAAGCTAAACAAACCGAGGAAACTGAATTAAATTTGGTAAATTATTATGGTAATTTATATGATATAAGGTGTGATTCATTTGTCTATTATTCAGGTAATAGTCCTAAATGTTCATAAAATATATAGTTAAAAGTACATATTATATGAAGTGGAATGGAGTGAAAATAACTGGTTTTTCCTTGTTGAATTCAAGGGGTTTAAATCGTCAGACGAGAGGATCGACTAAAAAGGAAACGAGGACGTTATTTCAGGATTTTATTATATAAAATGAAAGATAATCTTTCAAATGATGGGTCAAAAGCATTACGGTTCGTATGGTAAAAACATAAAATCAATACGTTTGTAATGAACTAACAACAGTCTATTTATAATATAAAATATTGTTTTTAATTAAAACTTTCTATAAAGTCTGCATGTCAAACATTTTTATTTAAAATTCAATCCCAATCTGGAGAGAAAATCTATCAACGAATTAATATATTTGGAGTAAAAATCGTTGATTTCTATATCTGATTTAAAATTAAATACAATTATATATTATTAGTATATTTGACCGATATCTATTATACATAGGAATGAAAAGTAAAACTAATAAATAAAATAAAACATAAAAAGAAAAGAATAAATTTAAAAGAAAATGAGAGCATTGAATATATAATTAATAATATATATATTTTTATATAATATTTTTTTACTGATACACATAATATTCATATACTGTTTTCACACATAATATATATATATATATATATATATATATATATATATATATATATATATATATATATATTTATATATATTCACACATATAATATTATAGTCTCTCTCCGGATGATCGTAACATCTAACTACGTAATTACAATTAACGCCAATGAAGAGAGTCCGCGATGCCTTCCGACTCCTACGAATAACGTGAATGTACTTATATAGTTACCTATTATTAATGATTTGGACGTTTCTTTTATTTACTTGATTTAATTTTGTGGTGATTATTGTATAGATAATGTGAATTCGTGTTGCTACAATTTGTTTAATTTGTTGTTGATCATTATGAAATGCATGTGGAAAAAATACGTTATTAACTTTTTATTTATTGTATAATATTATAATGTATTATAATGCCCGATGGCGTATATTAATAGAATAAAAAAAATAAAATAAAATAAAATAAATAAAAAATTTATTTATTTGAAAATGTCGTGATTATTTTTTTACAACCTTGTACGTACTACGTCGTACACCGGGAGTTATATTGAAAGCATTCAAACGACGCGATGGATTTCTAGATTGAGTCGTACATACTCGTAGATAGGTACATTGTGTTTTCTATGATTTATAAAATAAATCATGAGTTTAAGCACTGTATTCATTTAAATTCAGTCAGATTTCATTGATAAAATATTTTTGTTTTTTAAACACAGCGTACTAGTGTACTACACAACATAGTTTGAAGGAGAAATGAGTGTATTTATGACTATTCAAACACGTGTACAAGTGTTTGAAAAAAAGGGACAAAAATATCGTATTATTTTACCAATTATTTTATTTGGATGAAATCTCTACCGTTTCAAAATAAAATAACATTCAAGAACGAGTACATAAATTATAAATGTATAATTAGATTATATTATACAAATTTATATAATTATATAATACAAACGATCTTTAAATTTAATTAACGAATAAAATGATTAAATATTGTTTTATTAGTGTATTTATCAAATAACTCCTGTTTTAATAAAAATACGTAATGTATAATGCCTTATTGTTTTATCAAACGCCACATTGATTTGAAATCATACTGTATGAAAAAAACAATATATTGATAATCATCGAATTTTTTAGCTGTAGATAATTTTGTGATAAGCCCCGTCAAGAAACTGTGACTCCATACGATAGTCGAAATGTACAAAAAAATAGTTTAAAACACTAGTAAGTAGGTACTCGTAACAATAATAAATACACCGAGAAATATCGAAATCAAGCGGATTTCACTGAATATCCGATAAGGCAGGATACGCCTGTTGTGTTCACCGAAAACGCTTTTTATGTATTCCGTGTTTGATTCAAGTCAAATATTGTTGATTAGGGTAAGGACGGAAATAGAAAGTCGTCGAAAAGTTATGCTTTGCCTCGGTTTCATTTCGATATTGCACAGCACACACACTAGAACCGGCGATATTGCCTATATTGAACTCCTGAAAAAAAAAACCGTATTCCATTGATCTATAATCACTGTCGAAGTAATGATTCGTAACCACGGTCCGTTGGACGGGTAGTCATAAAAGAACGGATAAGACCGTATGAAAAGGAATCCTGGTCTTTTTTTTCTTTGTGAATAGAAAAAGGTATGAGTACTGCGATATCCGAGAGGCGGCCGGTGTAGAGTTTTAAAATTAGATGGTAAAAAAATAAAAATAAGGAAAAAATACAACGACGTCGCGTAAAGCGAAACGCCGTATAGATAATCATCGTCGGGACGGGTTATAGCCGTAGAAGAAAAACTGTGCGCAATAGTAGCGTGAATCCGTGATTGGAGTCCTTTTTTGATAGGGTCCCAGAAGTCGAGTGTCCGTCCCGCGTGTAGACTTTGAGAATCGCGGCGGCGGCGACGGTGGCGACGACTTCGAAATTACAGATTCAAAACACGCCCGTCGTTCGACCGCCGCTCATGCGTTCCTGGTACGCATTTCCATCGGTTTACGTAAAACAATTCGTTTCCACCGATCGTTTCGGTTTCCGTTCCGATGTTCAACAACGTTGTTGTACACGCACCATACGTTCTGCGATAATGATGGCGGCGTGCCTCCACGCAATCAGTGCAATAGGCGTCATGTCGGTTAGCGAAGACGCCGCCTTGCCGTAAAGCCGACCATCCGAGGTCCGTGGATTTCTGGAAAAATTAGGCTTTTGTAAAAACATACCACGAAAAAGCCCATTTAAAATCGTCGATTTTATACGTTTACCGCGTATAAACGATACGTTTTTTCCAAACGTGTCGATTAGCCAAATACAAATTTTTGATGTCGTGTACATTTCAAAAAGTTGTCGTTTCACGACGAACTATTGTTGGACGTGTTCAGATCAATCAAGTAATTACGAGCAGTAACGGGGGAGGGGGGAATGAAAAGCCGTAATCCGTCGATTGCTCTACTAAAAGTGTTCAAAACATAAATCGCAAAGTAAATCGATTGTTTTGTTCGCAAAAAGAATAACAATCGGAAATTTGCGAAACCGTTTACAGTCTAGGTTCACGTCCGTCGGTTAGGTGGTCAGTATATAATTACAGTAGTATTTATAACTCAATACCGTTTATAATGGTTTTTAAAGAAAAATAAAACGCAAACGAGGACACCGATAATCGTAGGAGGCTACGTGATAATTCTGTATAGGACGAAGAAACGTACCGTGTGCCAGTGAACACGTATACAGTACAGTCTGTAAAATACGTCATGACATGAGACCTGTTGCTCGACACGGGCGAGTTACTGCGAGTAATGCAACCGACAATACACGTCGTTTTTTAAACGTATTATGGAGGTAATGTTCCCTTTTACACACACACACACACACACACACACACCAGTTTGTATTCTGACTGGAATTCCTTACCGCAACCACGGTGCGAAGCGTATTCGTCTGTCGTCATCGCGACAGCCGTATATAAACAATAAAATTGTTCGTCTAAAGTTTTTTTAGCAAAAAAAAAAAATATATGTGTACGTTGTGAATACTGTAATTAATATAGTAAAAATTTAATTATCGTCGATACGCTAGGTGGTCACTAATTTGTTAGTGAGCCATCGACTCTATCGATAATTTGTGTGCGAAAAATTCCGATCCGGTCGCTCACAACACAAAGGTTACGAAAAAACCTATACGGAGTAAACGGGAATTCGACGACGCGGACGTATTACTGCGATTTAACGCGATTAACGTTTAGTTTCAGTAATAGGACGTATTTTTATTGATTTTAAAATACCAATACGTTATTGTTATAGTGTTTTTTTCGAATAATTTTAAAGTATACATTTTTATTTTCATAAAATTATCATTTATCAACATGATTAACTGTTAGTCCTAACAAGTATTACGTTTCTAACAGTATTCAAGAAGAAAAATAACATTTATTTCATTCGTATTTAAAATTTATTTTCGATAATTTACCCTAAAATATTGTTATCCCTCTATAATTTAGACTACAAATTTTCGCAAATCAAATTTTAAATTACAGTGAATAATACTGGACATTTTTAAAATAAAATAATTGCTTCATTACAGTTAGGAAATAAATATATTAACTGATTTGAAATTAATTTTCACATTCAATAAGTTTGTACACAATTACACAAACCATTTTTTTTTTCAAAATCATTTGAAATTAGTTTAAAAATATAATTAAAAAAAATAATGGAAGAAAATTTTAATTTCAATGATGGTTATTATTTTTAGTGGTTGAAATAAAAACCAAATTAATCGAAATCGGTCATTATCATTCGTAGTTCGCACCTAAAGAAGGGCCTCAAGTGCTATTATACGATATAAATGTGTATTATATTGCTTCGACTTATATTGTTAAGTCAGCCCACTCACTTTTGATAAATTAATTTTGCGAGGACCTTACTGACTTCGTTTACTATTGACGCGGAGGCCACATTGTGGACTCACGTACAGTCACTTTTCTAAATATAAACTATACAGCTGCAAGCGTCTATTGGATTTAAGTTTGAAATTGACTATGATAATATGTTTTTAACGTTCAAGTTTTGTGCGATTGAATACACACAAAGCGATGACTCAGCGTTTAGTTATAGTGAATATAAAAAACGATTTTTATTCGATTTAAAAATGTAACTATGACACTGTCATACTGTAGCGAGTTTTTTTTAAATAAATAAATATTTAAATGATTCTTGTACGTTAGTAAAATATTATAACAGAGGTTCTCAAACTGTGGTACGAGAACGGCTATATTTATGACTGCAGATTTAAAAACGAAACTCTCCGAGTTAAATTCGGTCGAGTTTTAGACGGATGTTACAAACGAACGTCCTGTCGCGTTTGATATCGCAAAGGTCGAACCGGACGTTACCACGTTATATCGCGACAATACAATATTTGTCCTTTTCGTGAACGTATTCGTTAAATTAATAACAGACGTAGCAAGTGTAAAAACCATAGCAGCGATTTTCTACCGCTCTACATCGTTAATATAATTATTGTACAGACATGTTTGACGGTTTTAATTTCGATAATACTATTAGTGACGGATCCGTAATGAATACGAGTAGTACGTGAAAAAAAAAAGTTTGAGAACCTCTGCGGTTCGTAACGAATAAATCGTGCAAACGGTGTCGGTCGACCGTCGCACGGACCGAGCGTACGAATATTGAACTCGGTCGTCGTAAGAGGTTACTAACAACGAGAGAAGGTGGCCGAGGGATGACGAAATGTGTATTGGAGCTCTCGAAAACTACGAATAATACGCTCGTGTGTATGTGTGTGTGTGTGTGTGTGTGTGGTACGTGTATATTTTATATCGGCTCGTCCTTGTAAGGCGCGATATAATAACGTTTTCGGGTTTACGCGCGCGGGCAAAGAGTCGTCAGAATAATATTGTGTTGTCGGCGAGAAGAAAAAACGAAGAAATAACGAAAAATAAGTAGGTAGGTACGACGAAACCGCGTGTTTTTCAACAGTTCGGAAAAGCGAAGAAATTCGACCGAGGTGACGATACGAAAAGAAAGAAGAACGAAAAAAAAAAATAAATAATAGTAACAATATCATTCCGGTCGCGCCGCTCGACGTCGCCCGAGCCCGCCACGTCAGCCCCGCCGGTCCGTCGTGGTCGTCATGGTCGTGGTCGTGGTCGTCGTGGCAGTCCCGTCTGTAGTAGCCGTAACCGTCCGTAGCCTCTGCGAAACTCGGTGGTTCCATTACGCGTCCGCCGGTACCAGGAACCCATGCGAAGGTCCCGACGCGGTAGTGTGCACGCGCGCGTGTCCGTGCCTCCGTGGCGCGTCGTGTGGCGGTCGCGATCGCGGCGGCACGGCTGTTTCGTCGATTTTTTTTTTATATTCGCCGCGTTTTCGCTCGAATTCACATTTTTTCATCACGCCGACTACGATCGCGGCGAGAATTTTTCAATTTTTTTTTTCGTTTTTGTTTTAAGTGTTTCCGACCGACGTACACGCCGTGCACATGCGCGAAGAGCGTACACGGGTCGTGAGTGTCTTGGAAGAAAATTTTATTTATTTATTTTTTTTTTATACTTTTAATCATTGTGGTATTTTAATATAGTATCACGGCACGTATTGTTTCGACGTGCGGAGAGACCGGTAGTTATGTGACAACGAGTGTTTTAAACGTCTGAACACGAATTTACAACGCTTTATATTAAACGTCCCCGTCGTGTCCGCCCGTTAGTTATATTGGTTCGCCCATACTATTGTATCGATATTTATTATTCAATAATACTAGTCGATAGTGAAAAATAGATAAACAGAAATGTTTAAGCACTTAATCGTTTTTCCAATTGAATACGGAATTATACGTTATTATTCTAGCGTTGTATTAAAATACGTTTGTGTACCGCGGAAATCGGACACGCTGCCACGCTCGTTTCTCAACTTGTTTTAATCATGTTTAATAATTAAAAATAATTAAATATGATATAATATAATATTATGCGTAATATACGTCACCGACAATTCCAGACGTTGTATAAAATACTTGCTGAAGTATTAAAACAATTAGTTTTAGCATTAATTACTTCAGCATATGATATATTATATTTCCTTGACATAAAAAGTAACCATTATGGTTGAAAATATTTTATTTTATACTATTGAAATTTAAAATAACCACTATTATGTCATGGTGACATCTTAACTTGGTAATTGTTAATAATTACTGAATACGAATTGAACATATTTAAAATACAATTATTTCAATAAGAAATAATATGAAAATTATTTTAATGATTTCCCTATGTAAAATCGTTTGGATATTCTACAAAATGTCTTGGAAACATCTATAACGCATAGGTAATTAATGCTAAAATTAGTTTTTCTAATACTTTGTCAAAAATTAACTGAATCTTTCTTAACATTCTAGGCATTTTATAGTGTATAATGATAAAATCATATTGTCTGTAATACAATACATATGTAATGTGAATAATTTTTTTCATAATTATCTACTGTAACTGTATAGTTTTCAATTACATTGCACGTACATCGCACAGCAACAGAAATTCAATGATTCATTATGTTATAACTTATCAGGAATCTAGAGAGAAAAAAATGGTTTTTTCGCATATCGATGCATATTTTTATGTTAAGGGATTAAATTTAAAAAAAAAACATTTTTTGTACATTTCAGTAATTACAAATTTTAGGTTGGAGATTGAAAATCTATGCCCATATATATTTTTCAATCGTTTATGAAATGTTTTATTTCCATAAAATTATGAAATGTTTTAAAAAGTTTTTACGTAGGTACTCACACTGTAGATTTCAATGTTGGGCGACTTAATAAGGTACTTTGTTCAATGAAATGTAAAATATTTATCAATATTTTAAAATTCGTAATTCATAATAAGAAATGCCCTGATTTGTTTGTAATAATATACTTTTATTGGTCACATGCAAAAAATACATTATATCATGCATCTAAGAAAATTTATTTCATTCATAAATGAATACTCTATGAAGAGAATTCCTAATTGAATTTTGAAAATCATGCTTTTGCACATTTTATTTATACTCACAAACATATTTTTAAATTTTTTAGAGAATATGAATCCTTGGCCTAAATATGTAATGTTATTTTTTGCTTAATATTCAATAATAATCACTGTCATTATTTTTGCTATGAGATCAGTGGTGTAGCCTGACTCTCGTAACCTTCCGTGACGTCGATGGGATAGGGAGGAACGCCGATATTTAGGTGATTCGAAACAATTAAAAAAGCCTTATTTACTTAACTTATAATAATTAGTATGAATTGTTCAACTAACATGTTCAATAATTGTTCGAAAATACAAAAATATATTATATTTGTATTAAACTAATAGGTGAAAAAATCGATTTTTTAAAAATTATTTTTTTTATTTATCGAAACATCATTGAAATTTGAGTCATTTATAATGTGTTTATATTATAATTTAATAGATTATAGTTAGGGTTGTTAATTTTTTTTGTCAGGGTAACTGAAATTCGGCATATTTTGCGGTTTTGTCATTGAATGCAATGCACTTTTCCACGTGTTAACAATGCCGGCAGAAACGTAAAAGCTACGGATCACTGGATGACGTTGAATTTATTTTATCAGTTGACATAGTTAACATAATATAGAAACATTGATGAATATAAAATTAGATGCACTTCTAAAGAGAAACGATAACATAATGTTGTCCCACACTATCATTGCTGAAATGTTCTCAACGTGTAATTTAGATAATAATACTCCTATAATTTATTATTTCGAGTGATCCGACATGGCAATAAACAGAAAAATTGTACCTACCTCTGTATACTATTCAGAGTATACGGTATTTTGTTGTATGCTCGTTTCCGCTTAATTTATTGTTAAAAAAAAGAGAACAAAAAAGAAAAAAAGAAAAAGCCTATATGTAATTATCTGAATTGAATATTTATAATATATATTATATTTTATTTCTATTGAAATAACAGTTTTTTTTTTTTTTTTTTTTTTAATTCAAACGTGTTTGTGAATTCATTCGTCAGCTTTTTGTTCAATACAACACAATATTTATAGTTATAATTCTCGTAACTACGCAGTAATGTATAATAATATATTAGTCATTCATGTATTTATTCAATGTTAAACGTCGAGCTCAATATGAGGATTAAAATAAATACATATAATTTTATTTCATATTTTTTTACTCATTTTGGGCTTTATAAATTTTACGTTATTTTGAATAGCATCAAACCGAGTTTATTGAACGCACATATAGCTTTAGTTTATTTTATAGTAGCATGTAATAACATTTTTTTAATTGAAATTCCGAAAAACAAATTAGATAATTTTGGTTTTCCATTTTCCATTGTTATGTTTTGATTTGTTAACGAATTAATGAGAAATATATTTCGGGAAAATAATAATTTGGTTATAAATTAACAAAATGAAAGGAAAAAATAATTCACATAGAAAAAAAGTATCATGTCATGGACAAGTTTTAGGTATTTTATTTTTTTAATGAAATTCTAACATGAATTATTATAAATTAAATTAAAGGATATATATAAATACAGCATTATTTATAGGAATACTAGAATTTTAGATTCTGTGTGATGAGAAAGATTAATTGGTTTTACAAGGATGTCTATTTTTGATTATTATTTTTTTTTCGACACGCTTTTTTTGTGTTGTAAACTTCATCCAAAAGTTACATTTAGCCTTTCTATAGATTATAAATCGTATCTAGTTGGTAGATTAAATAGGTCATTTTTTTCTATTATCAAATGATTTTCCAAGATTATGGAAAAATTACCAAAAAATTCAGTGAAATGGTAAAATGTGCCGTAAACAAGATTTTGACTAAATTAATTAAGTTATTGAGTAATTATTCTTAAAGAGACATCATTAGAAACTTGAAATTTGTATCATATATTTACAATATTTATTTAAAAGATTGTCAAAAGTTTCAAAAATATTAAACTATTTTTGGGCTAAATATAGAATATTTTAAAATGCATTGTTTTTTTTGAATTAGTATCTAATTCTAATTTTTATTTCTCAATATTAAAACCTTCAAATCTAATACAACATTTTTTAAAATAATATTATACTTAACTAACAATTCTAAAAAATCTTAAAAATCATTAGTCAAGATTTTTTTAAAAGCGTTTAGTTAAAACTACTGAATCGACTGATTTTATAAAAAATTCCTTCTTTGAATGTGTCTACAAAATCATTTCAAACAGTTATAGCATAAAACCATTATTTATGAAACTTGGGATGTAGATAGAAGAATGTGTTTTGGTTTTATATTTGTGATGAAAATTTCTACTGGATTTAAAATTCACAATTTTATAAATTTTTGATTCAAAAAATAAAACCCAACAGTAAATGTGTGAAACTGTGAACAGTATATATAATACGGCACGTATTATAGACATAGTATACTGCAGCTTTGATCAGAATCGTTTTATAAGACAGATGTTTTATAATTATTTTTCAAATTAACTCTCTCATAGGCATAACATTTTCTGAGGACTATAATAGGGATCGACGAAAGGAGAACTTTTATTATTATCCAACCGGTTTTAAAAAAATAACTGACGCAGATATAAGATCCGTGATTTGAATTTTAACTATTCTAAATTTATGATTTCCCCGGATTATTTGATCAAAATTCAGAATTTGTTCGATTTTGAGCGATTCGTTATAGAATTGTACGTATGTAAGATTGTTATACATTCATAAGTTTTAATTCAAATCAATCATTACACTTCATCGTGGTTTGAATTCTCTTCGAATAACAGTGTTTTTTTTATTTATGTAAATATTGAGTATTTCGTTTTTATTTACCAAGTTTCAGTAGTTACATGATCATTGTTACTTAACCGATTACATGACTAAAAATTTGTATTTGACTATATGTATATCAGTTGCCGGTTTTCGGTAGTAATTGTCTTTTGTAATTTGCAGTAAAACAGCTTACTGTGTATTAATATTCTATTTGCAGTACGACGGCAATTACATTGTCGTGGTGTAATAATTCAGTAGTACAAGTTTAAAATAAATGAACACTATATGAATGGTAAACAAATTATAACGTTGCTCATAAATCTATTTCAGACGAACACGGCTAATATTACAAAAATTTAGAATAAATAATAACAGCGAGAACCCATTAATTAGTCAAGAGTACTCAATTAAAATTATCATACTACTCATATGTAAGTTATTCTCAACTTGATTAGGAAAATAATTTCGGTTCGGAGTGTATGTTACAGTGACACGGATATTTTATCTGATAAAAGTAGGCATATGATTAATTACACGGTAAAATGTATGCATTTTATGAACGCATACGACTAAGTTTAACGCATACACTTGCATTGCATAGTGGCAAAATCGATTCTATTTAGTACCTCTATAGTAGAAAATTAGTATATAGTAATATAACACTGTTGCCATTAATATTCTTTCATATCAGCAGTAGTCGGTTGACATTTATTATAAATCATCAATGGTCAATATTTTCTGTTTCAAACGAACATCTGAGATGAGTAAAAACCAAAAAGTTTCTCAATCAAAAGTTTTGAAGCCACGTGGGCTTTTTTTTAAATTTTAGGTTGAGAAAAGGACATACTGTTTTCATTTGTGTAATATAGGGTACGACTACGAGAGTAGTTATTAAGGTTCACGAGAAGTAATAATTCACAACGTTAAATATAATAATAATAATAATGATATTTATTTCCTGACAACAAATAGTCAGCATGGACATACGAAAAATCTATTTTTAATAGCCGCAACACAAAATAAAGAATAAAACATAATAAGTTATAATATATTAATAGCATTTAAATTTCACCACAGGGCAATAAAAATATATCAAACAGTATGAAATAATAATTATGATGACGATTCGTTAGTTGGTATATATATATATACACGATAGATGTTGATGTGAGTTCAAAGTTCATTCAAACGAAATACATTATCATTTAAAAAAACAACTCCCACGTATTTATTTGTCAAATGCCCTAATCTTGAAAAAACCATCAGTAGCGTAATTAGCACACAACATAATACAGTATTATTTTTATTCGAGCATAGTTTTTACGTGGTAAAAGTTTATTAAATATGATTTATTCTTCTCGTTCATTAATTTATTTGCTATTACTTTTAAATTTTATGAGGCATTTTAATCGTTCGCTTCAAGGTAAATATAGGTATATATTCATAGCTACTGTATTCATTTAGATGCAAATATATTTTAAGTGTTCACCATTACTACAGAAATTCAAATTAAGTTTTTTTTTTTTATGTTTTTCGACCATTTATAACTAAAATGTAGGTGGTAGTTATTTTATTTAAATACAAAACCAAAAGAATTTGAGTATTTATAGTTCTTAGTTTAATGTAATAACTCTTTAAGAGTATTGCTCTTATTTATAAAACATACACAACGTATACAATGTATTATAACCTGTATAGTAAAAAAAAATATGTATATTATATGTACAACATTCTCATTTAAAGGTCAGTATACAAATTTTGTTCCTCGCTCATAGTCAGTTTACTAATTGCGTATTCAGTTCGTACTCAGTCATTGTACAATTTGCGTCCAAATTATCTTTTATAGTTTTATCTTCACATTTTGAAATTGTGTATTTTTTAAAACTTCGTGTAATTAATTTAAATTTATTTGGTATAGATTCCATATAATATAATCTTATACACATATTTTCTTTTAATATAGTTACATTTTAGACTCTGGGAAAAATCGAAGGATCTATTCATTTTACAATGATGTTCATTTTTTTTTTTAATTTTCTGGAGACACTTTTTGGTACACTTATTTTTGTCCAAAAGTTTCATCCAGAAACTCTATCGGAGAACGCATATAAATGGTACTTTAAGAATTTTCTCTTCTTGAAACAGTTTTTCCGTGCGTGAGGAAAATCTGCCGAAAAACCAAGTAAAAACGGTATAATTTTCCGTAAAAGATATTTTTACTACATTTATTTTAGTGATTTAATCATAGCGCGCAATAATATTGCTAAAAACTTGAAATTTTCACTATAAATTAATTAATGTTATATTGCTACTTACTTAACAATAATCATTTTCTCAATGAACAAATTAAGGCGTATATTCTTCAATCAGTCATTAAAATCCCAATTTTATTTCATCTCATATTGAATAAATAATTTATGACACGTTTTATGAAAAATTAATAAGTATATTTCAAAATATCCTTATTAATATTTTGGTTTCAAAGACATTGTAATAAACTTTCTTTTTTTTTACTTAACCATCAATTTGTACATTGATTGTGGAATTTTAACACCTCAATGAGATTTCATCTGTTCACCACCGAGTAAAAGTACAGGATTGAAAATCAGTAGAAGATTTATTGAAATCTGGTTATTTGAAACTTACAAAAAAAAACTAAATACATATTTTGAGTGATAGTCACCATTTTTCTAGCAAATTGGTTGTTATATTGAGTTTATGATCGATATTTACATACATTATACAATATAATATTATATGGTATATAAAACATGAAAAACAATATTATATCATATCCCAAGCATGTCAGGTAACAAATTGAGTAAAGCATTATTATATCTGCGATAGTTATACCAGTTATCACGGTGAATCGGCACACGATATTATAATGATTAATTTTCATCGATAACTTATATTTTTTACGACACTACACAATATACACGTTCGACACTACTTTCAAGTAATCATTTCATGAAATTGATTTTAATGCAATCACATACATATTTTGTCTAACGATATATTTTTACTGCAGTGAATCTTTTCAAACATGTGTATTAACTTGTACTACTAAGCACATATTATTAATATTATAATGCATCACACCACACTGCTTATAACTTAGTTTGTTTTTTTTTTATCCTTCAGACTAACAGTGAAATAATCGAGCATACATTTTTAATAAATGCACATATATATATATATATATATATATATATATATATATTTACAATATATACATCATGTACAATAAGTACATTTGATTAGGGAACAATGTCTGTAAATGACTTAAAGAAATACTCGTTGTATAGTTAGGTTATAAATTATTAATAAATATTTTTATATATATAACCTAACCTAAATATTTTTTTTCAATTTGTTTCCTGTTTAACTCCTATATTTTGAATTTAAACTTGATGAATACATTTTTGGATACTTTGTCTCGATAGGATTATAATATCATTCAAATAATTGAGCGTTCAAATTTCAATACTTAAAAATAGTCAATAAAGAACATTTAAAATTTTATGATATTAGTTGTTATTGCTGCATCAACTCAGTTTTATAATGGGAATGATTATATTTTAGTAGGTACCTCCAACATTTATCATCACTAACTCAACTCTTAAATCTTGTAAATACAATTTTTATTTTCAACATTTTAACTTAAAATATCACGCTTCTTTGAAAAATGTAATTCGCGAAACGTATTACCTAGTAATTTTATATTTATTCATAATTATGGTTGATTTCAGTAAGTTATACTATGTAAACGCTTGCGAAATGAATCTGAAAAACAGCTGTTTAAAACACGACAATTATAATAATATGAAACGTTTTTGGTTAGACATTGACGTGTTCCGGTTTTGATTCTAACTTTACGTACGTTTTGATTTTTTTTTTAATAAAGAAACCGACTGCAGGCCTCAGTTAGCTGACAGGTGTTTCAACGCTCTGGCCGAGGAATTCAGATGTCAAGGCACTAATTTATGCGGTGACTCCCAAGAGATATGCTTTTGAGTTTTGCTGAAATATCAATACGAAATCGTGAACGTTTATCAGTACTCCGTTTTTAAGTTAATTTCGTTTGACGAACAGATTGCTGAACGATGCGTCGACGTGGGCAGCCGACATCATCGACGGCGACTGTTCAAAAATGAGCGGCTTGGTCAACTTTCATTCTTGGCTCAAAGGACTCCGAGCTGTGCGCTCGTATGTATGCGATATCATGAAACAAAAGTCGTAATGCTATGTACCCAGGTGAGTGTTCGGGTTGAGTGTATAGGGAAAACGGTGCGTAATAAATGGCAAACAGAACAATATAATGTCTCGAGGTAAATTCTTAAGGCGTGTCGGCTATATTCGCCTATTGGAGAAACAAGTCTTATTGCGTGATAAATAGTCACACGTACTGGGCGGTTTTTATTAAACGTATTGATTTTTATAAGATTCTCTATAGTTTTGAGTTTTGAACGCACGTATTTTTATAGTATACACGTGCGTTTATGTCGGTGATAAACGGAATTACTAGTTTTAAATCAAAAATGTTCTGAATAAAAAACGGAATGAAAAACAAATTTCCGATAATGTTTACTCGGCATTTAAGACATATTTTTAATAGAATCGATGTTGTTTTACAATGTTCAATAAATACTAATAATAATTACGGATATTTTATGTTTAAATAATTACCAAGCTTAGTATGCTGTATGCACGATAATCGCCATTATAGGGACATCGAATAATACATATTTCCGACCGTCTAATGAATGAAAAATATTTCTATGTGACCATGATTTTTTTTTTTTTTTTTTTTAATAGAACTTTTTTCTCTCTACTTCATTTTCTAATTATTATTATTATTATGATTTTATTATTATTTTTTTTTTTTGTTTGTTTACTACATTTTTCTGAACATCATAATCTATGATAACGAAATTGTTAATAATTATTATTACTCAAAGAGATTATTGGGTAACATAGAAATTACATTATATTTCACATAACATTTACTTTTTAATCCATCCTACAGTGTTGTAACGACCTGATAATCTGTCAAGTAAATAATCAAGAGTGCTTATGTGGATTTTTTATATCAAATTTCTTCTGTATATTGTAATTTTTTTTTTAGTTTGTATTTTTAAAAAATAATTGAAACTTTTTTGTTTTTTTCTTTCTTAATTCATCGTCAAAATTGAAGAGTAAACTTTATGTAATATATTGTATACCCATATGAATCCTATTCATAAAAGTTTCTTGATTTTTTAAAATTGATTTATTACGTCTTAGTTACTTTTAAAACACTACATTTTTAATCTAATTGTGACTAAATTTTAAATGAAAATTAACTAGAATTAAATAAACATTGATCAGATATAGGCACTATTCGTGATATTTTTTAATTTACTAATAGTCTGTAAATATATATTTTTGAAATTAGGTACTACGTGAAAGTGCTTTCATAAACATATTCGATTAAATGATTTACTTTACTGGTGATCATATAATTTTTAAACATTTCTCTGATATACTTTTTTTTGAAAAAATTTAGATATAACATCAAAATCTTGTTGGATTCTTTCTACTCACTCAAATAGTTAATAAATAAAACGAAAATTAGACATATTTTTCTGGTTTGATTCATTTTGGTCAGAAACTATGTATGTATTTTATATACTATACTTGTAAACATTTTTTTGATATATTTTCAATATTGATATTATGAGTATTTTTACCGAGTACATATTGTTTTTAGATTTAAACGATGCAAACTGTTGGATAGAAGAATATTCGTGTCATGTGTCGGCCAAATGTTGAATATCCATCACGTGGTGGACTTATTGAACATCACTTATGGACAGTGGCGTCGTGAACATTTAACCTATAGGGGCAAATATCAAAGCTACCCGCCCACCCACACATACATAAAATTTTAAAACACGCCTTTAACGTATTGTTTCTCACTAGAACGTAAATATTGATGCAATTTTACCATATAAATTTTGTCAAAATAATTCAACGGGGTTAAATAGGTACTTACATGTTTTTTCATAAAATAATTTAACAACCAGACAAAATATTACCACCCACCGAAAATATTTTGGGGCAACTGCCCCGAAAAAATATGTTCGTAACGCTACTGCTTATGGATATGATGAGTGTGTAAGTAATCACAATAAAATATTCATGCGTGGTAGTATATATCATCGGAACAATAAAGAGCCAGTTTTTACAGAATTATAGTACACAATACATTCGGGAATATAAAAAGCCTGTGAAATGTAATGTATTTAGTCGATTACGAAATAAATATCCGATGACCTATATTATGGTCGTGAAAATTAAATAAGTGTACATTACAAATAAATATTTTAAGTTTCAAACGGTATACCTTCGTTCTATATAAATATCATAATATCTTAGCTATACATTAACGGATCGAATGAAATCGTAAGTTCACCAATTTATTTTTTATTTTGTTCAATACCGAAGGGAAAATTGCTAAAAAAAAAAAATCACCCGGATTCATTTTTAGTATTTAGTAATTAATAATAATAGTTAAAAAAAAATTAAAACGGTATAATTTGTGTACTTTCGAAGTATCCATATATTTAATGAATAAGAAACTTCTGTTTTTTTTCTAAACATTCTGTTTGTGATGATCAGGGCCCGGAATTGTATGCATTTGCATATTTCTATCTATTTATCTAAAAAGTAGCTAGGTAAGATACAAATTTTAATCTTAACCTAATGTGTTGATATGCAAAATTAAATTTGGCATATTTTTGCATATTTGGACCATTTTAAATTATTGTGCATATTTCAGCAATTTTCTGAAATATAATGCATATACCTATAGAAAAAATCAAGAAAACGTCAATTCAGTGTATCATGAAGTATAATTTGATATGGGCTATAATAAGATTTATAATAACAAGTGAAATAAGAAATAAGATAAGATAAAGTTTATTACTACGATAAAACTTGGTAACAAAAAACTAGTACCTACCTAATGGACTAATGGTTTAGTTTTTACATGACAGTGCTTCGCGATATTGTGTATTTGTTCAAGTGTTCGACTATTCGTGTTTCTTAAATTAAAATGTCAAAAGTACAATCGTCTGTTCGTAAATATGTTCCTGAATTTGGAGAAAATATTTTTGCATGTGACGGGGAAATTCTTTTTTGTAAAGTATGTGACATTAAAGTCAATAGTGTAAAGCGCTTTACTGTTACACAGCATTTGAAAACGGATAAACACATCCATTCATAGGAAAAATGAGAATAAATCAAAATTTCAACAATTATTGCCCAATATACCGGACAAATCTATGTTCGCCAAAGATTTATGCAACATATTACTACTAGCAAATATTCCTTTGGAAAAATTGGGAAATAGACATGTTCGTTTGTTTCTTGAAAAATATACAGGTAAAGATATACCTTCGGTTTCATTATTAAGAAAAACATACGTTGATGAATGTTATGAAGACACAATGAATAAAATACGAAATGAAGTAATGGGAAAGAAGATTTAGGTGTCCATAGATGAAACAACTGATGCTACTGGCCGATACATTGCAAATGTTGTGATTGGTACTTTAGAAGTCGATAAACCCGGAAAAATATTTTTACTTTCGTGTAACGTTTTAGAAAAAGCTAACCATTCCACAATTAGTAAATTGTTCGACAAAGCAATGTTTTCTTTATGGCCGAGTGGTATACAACACGATAACGTATTACTATTCGTTACAGACGCTGCGCCATACATGGTGAAAGCAGCAAATGCTATAAAAGCATTTTACTCCAAAATGATCCACATCACTTGTCTTGCTCATGGACTACATCAGACATCAGAAAAAATCCGTTCTCTTTTTCCAAAAGTTGATGAACTAATCGCAAATATGAAAAAAGTTTTTTTAAAAGCCCCTTCACGTGTTGAACTGTTTAAAAAAGAAGCTCCCGATGTCCCTTTACCTCCTTCACCTATTATCACACGATGGGGAACATGGTTGGAGGCAGCAATGTATTACTGTGAATATTTTAAACCAATATTAAATGTAGTTCAGCAATTGAATGCCGAGGACGCAATATGCATCGAAAAAGTAAAAAAAATAATGTTGGAACAAAATATATTGGAAGCCGATTTAGTATTTATTTCTGATCAGTGATATTTCATCACTGATGATTAATTGTTGAAATTATATGTTTAAATAATCGAAACTATTATCAATGTTTTTATTTTTTTTTATTTTCAGCCACATAGTAATATCAACGACTACTTGCAATGGACTTGCTGCATCTGATACATGCGATGGCCAATATACAAAATTCATACATGATATACTGTACCAATTTTTTTCCCAACACTAGTGTAACGATTTTTTATGGAAAAAAATTATGCGGTATTTTTGACGTCACCAAAATATGTTTTGATGTTAATCGTGACGATATCGATGATTTCGAACTTATTTTCAATGATAGAATAAAATAATTAAATACCACATTCACTAGTTAATTGAAATATTTCAAAGATAAAATGTCTCAAATATAAAAAAATTAAAAAAAAAAAAAAAGAATCAATCGAATAAAGTATATCTTACGTAAATTGAGTGTTATTTAATGTATACAAACATGAATAGTCATTCAGTGGTTGCGATTTGGGAGTAAAATTAGTTGGACCATACGCATCGTATTGAATCATTCACGTGAAATTAATTTTAATCACATGCAATAGTGAAGAAGGTAAAATTATAGCTATAATGCTTAAATGTGATATACAGAAGAAGAACTCATCGTAGGCAATATAAGATTAGTAATGTTCTAGTTGTGGACCGAAGTTCACATTAGATCCACAACATTTTTTTTTAAAATTAAGACAATTTACATAAAAAAAAAAGTCAAATTATTTTTCGTATTACACAATTCGTATCTTATTATAATCGATATGATATATTCTTAATTGTAAAAATTATTTATTTCATGAAATATTAATAACATCAATAAATTAGGTATTTATACTAATTTTTTATAGCAAACTACATTACATAGAAACATATTTTTGTAAAATTTAGATTACACGTGTATATTTTTGTTTTGTACTCGTTTCGCTAATTTTGTTTTTTGTTTTTTGGTCCATTAAACTTCTGAAATTTTGTAAAGTAAGTAAATATCGAGTAGTGGAAATGTCCGCAATACATTTCATCCGCGACCAATGAATTCAGGACTAAAATATTATGCGGGCACCCGTTTATAGTATTTAAGGATAACGTGTAGGCACAAATGTATGTTTTATGTGTGTTACGCAGTATGTTTGTATCTCTGTCGGCGGTCGCTCTGTCGTTCGCTAAAGAAATTATTTCCCATACAACTGTTTTGCGTGTTCGGTGTGAGTTACAATTTGATTAGCTTTAAGTACGTTTCGAAAAATAAAAATCAATAATCAAAAATGTTACGATTTACGCACATATTTTTTAGCGAATTCTACTTGCTTTTTCAACTTGCTGTACAATGTGTGTATTCTATACGATAATTAACTTGTGCGATTTTTTTCGTTAGCCAATAGATAACGTACTCGATCATCGAACTTTCGTTTTCAATAAATCGCAGTCCCATTAGTCACGACTAGTTAATTAGTCACTTCAGTTACAAATAAAACAAAAAATACTTACGTTTTGAAATAAACAATTATGATAATTATTGTTCGCCAATCGAATCGAAATTTAAATTTTATGTTAAACTAAAAACCTCATAAATTAATCTCATTTTCAAGGTTTTAGATTCCGATTGAAACGAAGATTGTATTGATTTTACAGTGATGTGCTTTTTTTTGTTTTGTTTTCTGTGTACGTTATCACGTTTTCAGGTAGTGATAATAGTTCAAAAGTTCACCCGCCATCTCTATGAATTGAAAATTTCATCCAATTAATACTTTAAAGAGGTTATTTTTCTCTATTATTGATAGCTTTTCCAAGTGTGAAGAAAAAGTACCTAACAATTGAGTAAAAACGCCAAAATTTGATGTACACGAGATTTTCATAAATTACATTTTTTAAATTTGGTCATAAATCCAAAAATAATGGCGCTAGGCCCTTGAAATATACACCAAATATCAAAATAACTCCTATACAGACATGATAAAAGTTTCAATAAAATTCGACCACTATCAAACTAACAAGGATTTGTCATTGATTTCAAATTAAAAATAATACCATACTACACGTAACGTTCGACGACCTAAAAAGTGGCTTATCTACGATTTTCTAAACCCAACACCATTATTTTGTCCGAGTACTAAAGAATGTCCACGGTGCGACATATGTCTGACTTTTTTAAAATTTATTATTACTATTTTTAACTATAGAAAAAAAATTTTTTTCGTTTATTATCAAAAAACGTTCATCTATGATTTTAATTAAAATTAAATAAGAAATAAATGTATTTATGATTATAGTATTTATCTAATTATTTTCCTTTACAATGTAAAAGTAAACATAGTGCTTACAATATACGAACATTTACATCAAAATTATGTATGAATTCACTGCTCACAGCTCAAACGAGGTTTACTACTTATTTAAAAAAACGAGATTCATTTTAACATTCATAAATTATAATTAATAAGTTAAAATTGTATTTATCAAAAAAATTAGATTAGGACAAAAAAAGTTATGAAAGTGAGTTTTTACGTTTTAGTTTTTGTTTTTGATTTTGTTATCTAATTTTTTTCGAAATTTTCATCAAATTAGTTTTAACTATATAGTCAAAGCACCAAAACTAATGTTGCTAACTTGAAATTTTCAACATATGGTATACATTTTTGCAAAATTAAAAAAGAATAACTCACTCTTGGGCTATAGTTTAAAGAACTTTGAAAATACTTCATTTTTTGAAAATGTCTATCTAATTTAGTTTATAATTTTTGATCTTATACTCAAAAATGTAATTTAATCTTACACTCATACATAATCAATGAAAAAATATGAAAAATTGTAAAAATTCTTTCTTTTATAAGTACATATTTCGTAAGAATTTGAATGTCATCGGCTGCTGTTACATCAAAATCCTTATTTAAATGCGTATAAAAAATAAATTGGCTATACAATATTTACGAGATTTGAAATATGAATAGAAGCGTACATTTAAAATATTTGAGCATAAGGAAATTTCTGCCAAACCAATAAAAATTGTATAAGGATTTGGTTACAAAACAATTTTCCAATCATTAGTCTAAAACCGGTATAATGTGTAAAAATTAAGAATAGGCATATATTTTACACTGATGCTTTATTCCGAATCGTCAAACTAAAGAAATGGTTAATTTTTTCTTTAAAGTTATAAATACCCACCACCATTATTTTGTTCGAAGACCAAAGGGACGAAGGACGAACTTCCACCACGTGGAACGTTATCTTTCCGGTTTCGTAGACATTACGTACAAATTAGTAAAATCTTAATTATTAAATTCGTTGTTTATCATAAGTTATAGTCATTTAAAGATAAATCTTAAATAAATAAACATATATGTAAATTTAATTCAAATAAATGATATAAGTGATTGAAAATCGACAGGTATCTGAGGTATTTTCAAAATTAATACAAATTGTATTAAATTGTTAATACGTGATATGAATTTTATGGTATAAAATGATATCGTTTAAAATATTTGAAAAATTATCAATTTTGAAATTCTACTATTACGTGGGTATTACAAGAAAAAAATAGCCCTTTCTATTACTGAGCCCTAGGCTCGTGTCTACATCGCTAAACGTTAATCCACCTCTGCGTTTAAAATCCCTGATAAAAATCTAAGAAAGGATGAGGATAAAATCAATATCGTCAGATTCACAAAATTTAATTACAGTGCCGTGAGTTTTTGTGTGGGATTCAATGGAAAACAATGAAGAATTCATTGTCGAAAAAAATAAAACGTTATTAAAACGTATACACATTGTACCTACGACAATAGTTTTAGGAGGTGTTCGAGTGATTTGTAAATGGGATGTGTACGTTTTTCTTGTTTTTATTTCAAACGTGGAACAGCTAATTAATATACTTAATATCACCGTGTGCGCCGTAGGAGGCTTTGTCGCATTATATTTTTATAAATCTATAAGCATATTTGGACATTTACCAAAAATAAATTTCAACTACGTTAAAGACTGATTTATTAGCGTCATAAATAATGAATATTGTGAAATATTAAATTAACGTAGTATATTTAAAAATATCTACTTTTTCCAATTTCATTTCGTTTTCTTTCTATCTTTATTTTTTTTAAATTGTATAATATATAATGCGTCATGTTATACGAGTAGTTATAATTTATAGAATTTTAATGTAAAACCGAATACAAATGCGAAATTAAAATTGAATCTTTTTCGGTCAAAACTTTTTAATGAACTAAATTCGTTCTTCACCTCAATAATACATTTTAATTTTTATCAATCGTTGACTCAAATATATCATATTGTTTATTTAAGTGATTAAAATCCTATGCAGTGCTTTAATTAAAAATGTTTAAAACTTGAATATTTAATTTAACAATTTTTAATCAGTCGATACGTTGGAAAAATAATTTAATTACTGTTTAGTAAATGGCTTTAGGTATATTACCTAATTTTGATCATAATAATGATACTTGGAACATTGTTACGGTCCATAGAAATTATTAATAAAATAAATTAAAAGCGAGGAGTTTTACAATGATGATCACTCAATTTTCAATGGTCCTAAAATACGTACAGTGTTTATACATTATAATTTTAAATATAATGCCGACTAGTGAAATTTGAATATGTTGAAAATTAATAAATAAAAACATAGCGATCAAAATTATCACAAAATATAAATACATAGAAAGTAGCGAGTGTGTATACAATGTACAATCGATTTGAATAATTTATGAATAATAATAATTCATAAATATCCTTTACATTTGCTTTATTATTTAAAAGCTGGCCTCTTGTGATTTCATCATCTAGGTATCTTTCATATTCGTTGTGTAGTCTTGTATAGCCACCGATAGTCTTTGTATCGAAAATATTCTAATTATAATCAAAATTACTCTCGTACATACGAGAGTGTTTTGTTTTTATACTTCGTGAAACCTTAATATTTTTTTGGATCGTTCGTTTTAATGATTGTACCAGTTTTTTGTTGAGCAACATCATTATCACTATTGACACTAAGTAGAGATATTCTGATAGATAGGTCAGATAGATATTATTAGGGTTTTAAATTTGAAATATTTCAATTGAAATTTTTCATTTTAAATATTTCATAATTGAAATTTCACTCTTCTGGAAATATTTCAACGAAATTATGAAAAATATTAATTTTTTTCATTCTCTGTATATATAAGTAATTTTAGATAACACTTAGAAAATATTGATGGTAAATGATTATCAACATTGGTTATGGTGTTTCCACTAAAAGTAAAAATGTAAAAAAATAAAATATTAAACATTTTAATATATTTATTAACTCTGAAGAATTAATCAAAATATGAAATTATTAATCATCAAACCTTTTATTTTAGTTCTAAAAAGATAACTGAGTTATGCTTATGAACTATGATTGAGAGTTCTAAAATAGTTTAAATTATTTAATCTTCCAGTTACATCTAACATGAAATAGCAACCTATATTGTTTCCTGTCACAGCTGTTACCTGTTGTGGATTATTATTTTTTCATAAAATTAACATAATTTGCATAACACCTCACTTTAAGAAGTTATACAATTGTTTAAATAGGTATTCATTTATTTTATAAATTTCACCCAAATGAAATATTTTAAGAAATTTGAAACCCCTTGGTATTATACGTGTATTTTTTTCAAAGCAGTCGCATAAGCAGAGTCCAGTGTGTTCATTTCACTTCGAAAATTGAGTTTTTAGTAGATATTTGGTTTTTAAAAATGTATTTTTTTCGCATGGTTTTACGGTTAAATGTAAAGTAATTTTATTGTTCACGTTCCGGCTCATAATTAATTCTTATTTTTAAAATTAGTCGAATCTTATTTTACACGTTGTATCTTACTATTTCAAAACGTATTAACAGAAAAATATATTGAAAAACTGAAATATAATGTAACCCTGATGTATGCGCATCTAATATTATTATCATAATTCTTCACCTAAGGAAGTTAAATTCTACGGATGCTCCTCACGAAATTTGTCATCATCGGATACGTGTGAAATATTGAGTGTTATGTTTTTTGACAAAATCTTTGCATTAATTCATGTGATATATTAGAGCGTTCACTAATGAATCCAAAATTATTTATGTATGTGTGTATCTTTGTATTTCATTAGCTTTCAAATGTAAACTAAATAATGATTTATGTAAATAAAAATGAAATCGTAATGAGCGTAGTGGAGAACAAAAATTTACATCTCATTTAACGTGGCGTATTATCTTTTTTTGTAAATTTTTCGATTTAAAACGTTCAATCAAATTATGAATATGTTTGGAAGAACTTTTTTTCGGGGGTATCGAACTAGTAATTCTACTAGTATTTGTACACAAGTCGGTATGCAAAATATAATTTTGACTAATAATAATTATTTAAATTCTATTGTTGCTTATAATTTTTGATCTTTATCAATTAATAATTATTTGAATTTTTAAATATGTTCATCGAGTCACTAGGATATTTAAATAAATGGGTGTTTCGGTGAAAACGTATTTTGGCAAGGTGTAATGTAATTATGGGAATGACTTGGTGCAGAGCTCGTTAAAAACGTCTGAAATAATTGAGCGATACACACGCAATGCTTTTAAAGAATCCAAAAGTACAGTTGGAAATCATTGAAATTGATTTGATATAACTCTACAGCTATTTTAAGTTCGGTGTGAAGACGGTTTGGTGAAAACATACGTATTGATCACAAAAACTTAATTAATTTACAGATTCAACGCTAATTAATGGTTGTTTGCCAATAAAACGCACGTCGAAACGGAATATAGACTGTCAACTCATGATAATATGATATAATATTACAATAATTACCGTCACTGTTAAATAATTTTCCGAGTTTCTTTTAATGGCGCCTGTGGGCTTCATCCGTTTTAATTTTTGTTTGTTTCTTTTGTCGAGTACGTTCGATGTCTGATCGAATCGTTTCGCACTCTCTCGGTATACAAATTAACGAGGCACCTTTCAAGAGTACGGCAATGAAAATTGTAACCATGAACTCACCCGAAATCGACTGGTGACGTAAACATTTTATAAAAGGTGGCTTCTTATTGATTATTATTAGTTGTTAGTGTATCAACGGCTAAACTGTTCGTTATTATAGAAAAAAAAAAAAAAAAAAAAACGCGGCGCAACGAAAGTTTCATAACCGATTTGCAAATGCTCACACGAGACCGTCGATGGCAAAAAAATAATATTATATAATAATATCTCGTGTTCACGGAATACCGTTTCGAAGAAGCGGTGACGTTTGTGTTTTTTTCGCGTATTCGATAATTCATATTTCGTGTAAAAAAAGAACACTTTGTTTTCGTGCACGTACAAACGAATCACCGTCCGAGTGGTGTACGTTCACCGTAAAGCCCCCGCGGGGTTCGAACGTCGTCGGTTCCGACGAATCCGATTTTGTCCAAACGTTTTTTCTTCCATAGAAACGCCTCTCAAACGAAACGACTGCAAAACACCGTCACGCTCGAACGTCGGGGCTACATAATATTGTATCAGATCTAATTCTCAGAAATCTCGTACTCGCCAAATCGCTCTGCGTTACATCGTTTCGTGTTACTCGCCGAACGACGATGTTTCGATAACTAATAATATTATAATACACATTTTATATATATTATTTATTCACTCGATCGTTTACACGCTCACGACACGCGTTCGAAATCGGTTCGGTCGCTTTTGTTTTTTTCAGCACTTCGCTTTCGTTTCTTCATAATGTCTACGGGCGATGAACGGTTTCGCACAATCGATAAAAATACACGATACCCGTGGTAGTACGGGGACGTGTCGATTCTCATTCAACGAACGAGGCGCCTACCTACGCCGAGGCTGCGGAGGCGTGCGCTCTAAGCTCTTTTCGCAGCTTTCCGTTTACGACCAAGGGGTCTATTCTTGAAATCATTCGGATCGGATCCGTATACGAACAATCCACACGATACATTTCCGTGTACGGACGAAAAATAGTATTCTTGGAATAAAACTATCCGTATACGAAAAACTTTCCACATACATGGAAATTTGTCCGAATGGTTTATTATATCGTATGAATTAGGTTGGTAACACTACTAAAATATACAATCTCATTAAGTCTTAAGGCGGGTTCACACTACACCGTGCCGTGTCGTGTCGTGTATTCATGTACTGATAACAAAATTATGATGTGGTGCTACAATTTAAAACCACCGTTCTACCACTGCGGTATTTGATGTTGCCGCGTTTTTATTAATTAAAATTTGATAAGGTACCTATATCATAATTCATACCTATATCATAATTGAACTTTGAAGTAAATAATAAATAAATAATCAATTTAATATAATCGTTCTAATTGCACTGATTGTTATCCAAAACAATGAAAAACATATAATTATTTTTATTTATAGCAATGGGAGATCTCAAATAGGTAACCACACGGCCAAAAGTTGAATATATTCAACTACGCGGTATCGTTTGGTTAATCTGGTAACGTGTAAAAAAATCACAGGATACCGCTTGGTCTACCATTACATAACCAGATGGTTCAGCCTATCAGAGCAAACGATTTTACACGACACGACACGGCACGGTGTAGTGTGAACCCGCCTTTAGTATATATTTAATTTTTAACTTTACACTCGACAACCTCTCTATGTAGAGTTCGGTGATTTTAATCAATGACGGTATATTTATCGCAAGTCTTTTATTACTTACGTACTTTCCCTCGGTAATTTTTGGTTTAGCAACAATATTTTTAACTATGATACAATTAATTATCCGATTTAACTTGTGTTAATATATTAAATATCTGTCTCAATGTTTAATGTTGAAATTTTAAACTTTATAAACATTACAAGATAGGTAAGTATGTACAATATTATTCGGATAAAAAATGTGTTATTTATTAACATCAGCTAAAATATTGTCAAAAACCACGGTTATTGATTTGTTTTATCAATTATTTTGTTACTTTCCTATATTTTAATTTGCTGTGCATAATTAATGAAAAAAAAAATCAATTATTTTTATAGTTAATACGCAGTTATAGTAATCATATATTAATTAATGTGATTTAATTAACGACAACAATAGGATAGTAACATGATAATGTGTTTATTTGTATACGGAAATACGTTTCCGAATGCCATACCCCCATTCGGATGAATCGATCGAAACTTTTCCACATAACCGAACCCATCCGTACACGGAAAAATTTCAAGAATAAGTATGTTTTGGATCATATGGAAATCCGTGTGGAAACTACGGTTTTCGTATACGGATCCGATCCGAATGATTTCAAGAATAGACCCCCAAACGCGATATCTCGATCGTGGAAATATTTTTGAACACGAGTATACGATTACGGTAGGCAGTCGTTTTGAAACGAAACGCGAATATGAATGGCAACGCAAGAGGAATAGTCGAGTTGTATTCTACGACTGCGCGCTAATGTGTTTTGAGCCGATTTCACGTCAAAAGTCAAAAGCCAGTTAAGTAAATCACAAATTAAACTTCCGAACGTTTCAAATCGTAGTTATATTCCAGCACTTAGTAATAATCGATTTGAATTATGATTTTTTTTTTTTTTTTTTTTTTTTTTTTCATAAAAACATATCTCTGTGACTAATGTTTCTACGTATTGATATTACCATATGAATGTACACACAATGATTTCGTTCAAATTTATATGGGATAGAGATTAAAAAAAAAAACCATTTATTTTGCTTACATTATTAAAATTAAAATTGTTTTGATGCGTCACGTATTTCACAATGCTATTAATTTAAAACTGAATCACATTAAATTAAAACGCATAAATAGCATTGTTGTAAAGTAAAAAAAAAATGTATATATATATATATATATATATATATATATATATATATTTGTAAAAACAAACGAAATTTGATGTAGAAAAAAATATTTATATCACAGTCATGTGCTTTTTTACCGAGTAACTATATTTTGAAAATGAGTAAGTATTAATTATAATTAATACTTAATTATAATAATAATATTAAATAATAGCGGGAACATCAAAATAAAGACCAATTTCTAAAAATGTTTTAGTTTTTTTAATGATCTTTATACTATCGACGTTATAGATTTAACAACTTGTTGGCTGTGTGTAAACTGCATCAAAATGACCCTTTTTCTAAATGTTGATGGGTACTAGTCTGGAAAAAAATTCACTGTACCGACTGCGATGAAAATGATAAGATACAATCCACAAACTGTGGCAGTTTATATAATATACTTACAATATGCTATTTATACTTACTGGCGTAAGCCAAAATGATACATACATCGACATTAGAAGTGCATAGCATGGTGTAATACAATAAAAATGTATCTGATAACGCAAAATTTCAAATTTATAAACGAACAGTGACAAAAACAAAGAAGATAATGATTTTTAGTAATAGCCTTTTTTATGAATTAACACCAAAATATAAAATTGATTGATGTAAATGTTAATAGTTATAATATTAGCAAGGTTGGGAGAGTTAACTAATCTTTTTAATTCGGTAAGTCGAGTAATTCAAAAAATAAAAAATTATAAGTTATTTTAAAGTTAAAAATTACTTTAATTTTTTTTTCTATTGGAGTTACGAGTTAAATAGGAAAAAAGTAATTTATCTTAGTTGCGTAAATATGAATTCATTTTTTGTTTTTTACTTATTATATGAATCTTTACCTAAACAAAACAAACAAGTTTCATTAAAATATATACATAGGTACATAAAATTACACGTATTAATCGCTGTACAAAAATAATCCTATGTAATGTGTATTATAATTTTTTAAGTAATAATATTTCCATATTTGTTTTTTGTTTTTTTAGTATAAAAATAATAATTTGTAAAAAAATCATCATATATCAACTTCATTTGGCTATAAAATATTTTAACTGAAAAATAACTGCATATAATGGGTAAAAATTGAAATCATTATGTTAGAAGTTACTAAAAAAAAAAAAAAAAAAGTGACTCGTTAAATAACGTAATTAAATGTAACTTACTTTTTATCTAAATTTTAATTTTTTGAGCGAACTATTAAAATTTGCCATGTTACTTAGATAGTACGACCTATGCCATGTAGACTGATGTATAATATTAGTAAAAATAATAACATTTTTTATTTTCAAATGGTTTTTTTTTACTTATTTAGAGAGAATCTTTTTGACGATGTGCTCATCATATTAGAGCATAATATGTACTTGTTACAAGATAGCGTACTTATGGCGCTGGGTTGAGTTTATCGACGATAAGGTAAACTACCCATTAAAATCAAACGCGTAAAAAATAATTTATTACAGTTTGTATGATGTACCTTACTTATGTCACAGTTTGAATAATGTTCAACTTTTTTTTCTGCAATTTAAATATTTTCGTTTAGAAAAAAAGATTATTTTGGCAGAGGGTACCTTCCCCTAAAATGTTACAAAAAAAAAAAAAAATTAACATACATTATTGAAAACTTCACTTACTTATTACATTTACATATTCAAAACAAAACGTTCGTCCCAATGGTTTTCTTTCTTAAGTAGAAATTAAGTGAAAACTAATGACTGCACGACACGGGTTTCATATCATTCAACTCTCATTATTTATCGGAAGCAGTGTCGTTCAATATATTAAAATTGAAATTTATGACTAATGGTATGTTAATGCATCCAGCGAGCGATACGGTACAAAGCATATTTTTTAAAAGTAGTTGTCACTTTTCATAATTTAAACGCATGAAAAATAATGTTTGTTAATTTAATAGATTTCGTATTGAATTACAATTTTTTTATTGACGTTTTCAATAGTTGATGGTGTATTCAAATCTATTCTTTCACTGATTTTATCTATTAGCGTTTTAGTAAATTATATAACAATTTTTACGTAATAATCTATTTTAGGTAAATTTTCAACTTTGAATATTTATGTAACGATATTGTTCCATCTTTACGGTATATTTGAATTTTGAAACTTTGCTTAGAATCGTTTAACTAAAGAAATGATCTATCATTTATTTAAAATTCAATACATCCAACTCGTTCGAGGAGCGATACCCTATGAGTACGAACTTTTTTTTAAATGCAGTTTGTATATCGTGTAATTTATTGATTGATAAATAAAATTATTCAACTATTTGTTCAGATATTATATTATTTTACACTCTAATTAGGAGTGGATAGCCAAATAATTTTTCCTACGAAAAAAAATATTTAAGTGGTAAATTAGTCTACAAATTTCAAACATCTTTTCAATATGGTTGACATTATTAACCTAACTCATTTGTATATTATGCATTAGACTTATCCAATTAATTATATTTTAAGTAAATACATTATAAATATTAATTTAACTCAACATTTTAAAATTTTTTTAAAAAGAAAATAATAATAGGTTTGATTAATAATTTTTCGAGTTGCTAAAAGTGATAAAAGCAAACATTCCTGAAGTAATATCATTCATATTTTCATTATCTGATCGTTGTCAATGTTATTTTTTTAAATCACACGCATGCGACTTTTAGATGCTGTTATGTCAGATTGTTAGACAGTAGTAAGATGTAAATCATTTTTAATTTTTTTACTTTTTAGTGATGAAAATGATCGTTCACTACTCAGAAAAAAAACCAGTGTCACTGAGAAAGTTAATATTAATTTCTAACAAAAAAGTAATCTAGGATAATCTCTACAATACAAATTGTTATGAGCTAATAGCTTACTGGCTATGGAAAAAATTAGTAAGTACAACTGTTTTCATAATGACAGTAATGTAATTACTTTATTCATATTATTCTATATTCATACTTTGTAATTTTCACCTTCGTCAATGCTATTAGAGTTATATTTTAGCTTTCTCGCCAATCCGGAGTACTGTGTCTTAACTCCCAAGTTTAAACTCTAGAATTTAAAAGAAAAATATTTAAATCCTACTTGAGAAGTATCTTACGTTAATGAACAAACAGTGAAACTATTTCAAATAATCGTTTAAAAGCAGTAGGAGGCATATTATCTGAATAACGTTGGAAAATTTGAGAGCCTACTTCAGGAAGGAAACATCTGCTAACAATGTTCCATATTTTGCATATTTATTTTCCAAAAAACATTTGACAATCCTATCCATTATACTACGGGTATATTAAACGAATATATTTTAGGAGGCAATATTAACCGAAAGGGTAACTTAGAATTATCTACTTACTTATTTCACAATATAATAATATCTTCTTTTGAATTGAAAAAAATCAACAAATTATTTTATTATAATATTGCAAAATCATTTTTTATAAATACATGTCACAAAATTTTTTGCTTCCATTAAAATCTTGTAAAAATGTTTGGAATATGTTTCCAAGGAATCGTAATTTTTTTGCATCGTTGTATAATGCATAAGTATATTTTAAGAAAATCAATTCCTTTGGTTTGTAGGTCGGATATATTATTACGCTTTTTTTTTTTTGTGTCGGACTAGTAGGAACTCTGAAACTGAATGGGAATGGCTTTCATTTAACTTTTTTCCCCGAAATGTTTTACATGTACATGGAAATACCACAGAGATTTACACAACGCGAGTTCACCACCCTGGATAATGCGTTAATTTGAATATTTTTCACATTAAATTTAAAACAAATAACGCAAATAGAACTAGATTTTCATGTAAACAAATACAAAAATAAAAAAAAACCTTTTTTATCTAGATGATTTCTTAAGTTGTTTTGTTTTTATTTCCTTAAACGCTAACACCACTATTTATCGCTTACTGTTATGAAAGACAATGCGTTTCAGAAATTTCGATATTTCAATTCGAACTATTGAACCAAAGACTTAAAAATGTATACTTTTTTATGTTTAGAGTTGAGGAATAATGGTATTACATTTTTGCGAGATTCCTCTACTTTTCCATTCCGCTATACACTAAATTTTAGATGTTAATATTTTTCAAACTATCGGTCCAGTAGTATAAATATAAGTGTTCTCATTTTCAAAAAAAAAAAAAAAAAAAAAAAAGAGTTTAATTTCTTATTAGTATGTTATGATTAATGATCACCAATTCATGAGCAATAAAACACCTAAAAATCACAAAAATGAAAAATAGAAAAAAATAATTTTTTGGTCAAAATGTGGTAATTAGCATTTTAAATTGTACACGGGGAAAAAATGCAAATTGATGTATTATTCAGCATTAAATCGTTCTATGTAAATTAAATATATATGTAAATTTGACCAATACTTAACATAATGACGTCTAAACTACTATCAGTATTTATTTGCTTGGCGTTAATTAAAAAACAAAATACCATTACCTACTAGTTATTTCAAAATGGTATTTTTTATTTTTATTCCATCAACGTGAAATGAATTACGCTTTACATTAATTCAATAGTAATTTGAGTAATGAATAGTAAATATGTAATTAACCTGGTTTTATGGTGTGCTTGTTGCGAGTGACGACGATACCTACACACGATAATTAATTTGTTTATCCTTCCGATTCCTTATTAGGTATTAGCTTTATTCGCTTATATTTAAGTTAATAGAAGTTCCCTTCGAGTTTCCAAATAAAAAATTGTGTGACCTCCACACAAAAACAATCTTGACGACACCATTACATGGTATTAAAATATTGAGAAAATACCGATACCCCTGACGGGCCTATCCGCCTTTGACTTTGACCATACATCGGGCATTGTCTATCTTAACTACTTATGTCACACCACGTAAAATGTTGGCGTGATATACTCACAGTGTTGAATTTAGGTATACTTCAGGGGGGTAGCCCCTTGGAATTTCGTTGTCCCACCATGTTTAATGTGGATAAAATAATAATTCACATGAAATAATATGTCATATTATTATATCATAAAAAATAAGATTACATAGTTATTTTTTTTAATAGATACTTTAATGAAGTACTGTATTAAAATTGATACTGTATAAAAATAAATATAGAAGGTGATGAAGATCTAACTATTGAGTACATCGAAGAGATGATATACCAATAGACTTGTATTTAATGAAAAAAAAAGCCGAATACGATTTACATAATCAATATATTTTTTAAACAACATATTACACTATTTACGCTATTTCACTTATTATTTTATTAAGTATATACACTATCTTTTTACACTCATATAATTTGGAAGTCGTTCACTTAGTTTTATAATACAATTTCTTAATTGTTTTTATTATTTCTAAAAATAACATTTTGAATATTAATAAAAATGCTATAAAAACTTTAGCCATTAAATATATAAATTTTAAATTAATTTTTTAAACGAAAAAAAAAATTTAAATGCGATATTATTGTAAATTTAAATTTGATATATAATCAGAATATTTAAAGATAATTTATTCTTTTATAATTTAATGTTATTATGTAATTTTTATTAGTATTGCTATTAAAATTTATCAAATATACCTATAACTTTTTGTAATACGAAGAAATTATATTATGTAATATAAAGTTGTTGAAGTTGTATTATATTTATTCCATCTCTTATAGTACCGGAGTGCCTCCCTTCTAGAAAAACGTCTGAATTCAACACAGTATACTCAACAAAATAATCAGCGTAGCAGTCGATTTATAACACACAGCTTTTTAGACCTGTGAAACGTTTGATAATTTCTTAACTGAATCAATTTTCTAAGAAATTTTCGAAATCAAATAGTACACGATCTATAGAACCAATTTTTTTTCCTTTTAAATGTAGTGGGTATTAATTGTAATTGAGAAAATTAAAGAATTCACATAAGCCAATCAGGTTCTTCCAAACCTTATAAATTATTATTATTATTATTTTTATAATTAGTTATGTTTTCAGTCGTCGACATTCATTTAGTTTTAGAAAATGGAAATTAAACATTAAAAATTGGTCTTTTTGAAGTCTAAGCTTCACTGATGCTACCGAGAAAGTGCATCAAAAGCTGCATCTAGGTCAGAATCATTTTGTAGGTAGCCAAAATCAGTGTATAAATAACACTAAAAATATTTACTTTTTTTTATTATACATATAATTTGTTCGAGTAGTTGTTATAGTTATTGTTATTACATTCTTGTTAAATATATGATTCATATATTAATCTACAACGAATTAACGGTGTCATAAATTTTCAAATAGAATTATAAACTACCTGGGTTAGAAAATCACCGAAAGATTTGACCTCAAAGTTACGTTGGATTTTACTCGTAAAAATATGTTAGCTACTATAATGATTTGAGTTGTTGTTCAAATTAATAATCACTCAAATAATAAATTTTACACACCCATAAATAAATATAAATTATTTAAAATTATTTATAGGTATGATTTTAAGCAAAAACTATATTGAGAATAAAATGTTTTATAAACAGTTTTTTTCACACTTAATCCCTTTTTTTATTGATTGCCAGATCTACGTCTCTGATATATCTCGGTCTGTTTAATCTCTCATATAAGTTCTTTAAAGTGTCGTATTTTACGTATAATTTAAAATAATTTACCACAGTCAAAATACGTGAAGTTTATAATGCAAACATTTAAACGTAATGTTAAAATAATGTATTTTTAATAATTTTATCTTAGTACATGATTTTTGAACTTCTTGCAAAAGCAGCTTGTAGCTAATCTAACTTTCACTCTAACCTTTTGTTATTCAATGTTGTCAAAGTACATTCAAAAGCACAATAACACGATGGCAGAGAAAAACGAAAGAATTTATTATTTTTTTATTGATATTTTATGACTCATAAATACTGATGTTTAGATGTAATATTATGGTATCCACGTTCGCGTTACGTACTTAAATGAGGTAATTATAAATTATTATCTCTTTCTGATTCTGATAAATTTCGTTCCATTCATATCAAATTATCATTTTAATGTTCATTTAGTAACTATAAAATACTTACTTGCGTTATAAATCTATTTACATAATTCAGTTTGTTACATAACATGAAACATAATTATATTAGTAGATTAAAATATTTTGGTAAATAATTAAATATAATATATTGGTTATGCGTGTATATATGTACCGGCTACGAATAGTCATAAAATTAAAAAAACCATTGTGGGAAAAAAGAACTGAGTAGGAAAAAATATAATTGTAATATAGTTGAAAGCATAAAAAAAAATAAAAAAAATATGATTATTTAAATATTTTGTACGAACAATGCAGTTTAACACAATAAAACTGATGAATATTAACATTATTACTTTTACACGATGCGTATATTGATGTTTTTTTGTTTTTTTTTGAAGTTTAATTATCTTTGTGTACAACAATTTTATATAGAACGACTTTATTACACTCTGTACAATTAATATAGTTATTATGGACGAATCGTCTGACGTGGTTCAGGCAGTTAGATAGTAGGCCAGCTTTTATTAATATTATTATTATTATTATTATTATTATTTTTTTTTTTTTTTGTAGGATATAGCTGCGAGTACTGAAACCTAGGTCAAAGCTAAATTTAGTGAGTTTTTTTTAATTTGAATGAACTTTTTCGAAAACTCGAGATTTTTTTTCTTTGAAGAATATTCTTCGGATAAGTTTTTTTTAAGCTCTACAGACACATCGGTCCTTTTGACGTTTTATTCATTTTTTAGTAACAGTTCAAAAGACATTATTTGATAGTTATTCACTGTAAGCTCTGTAGAATCTGCACTGTGTTTTCTGAAAATATTGAAAATCCAAACAAACAATAACATGTGTATACTAAACGTCAATTACAAATCAAACGTTTAACAGGTATCTGAAGTGTACGTAATAAAATAAATGATAAATTTAATATTATATTAACGTGTTTTAAAATTATATTACGACCGGTTTTAGAAAACAGATATCATCGAGTATCATATTGCAAATATAAAATGCTGCACGATCATCGCTTTTTGATGACGCCGGTCGTAGCAGAAATACTTTAATGATACTCAGCGTAGAGGGCTTTGTTAATTTCTTGTGTACCAACATCTTTGTTTATTTTATTACGAGTATCAAATACATGTATTTTGAAATTCCGGGGGAAGCTTCAATGAAAGTAATGGTATTTTAATTTATTTACTCACATGTTTTGTTGATTACGTTTTTGGTTTGTAAAAGTCTCTGCGTATTAAATACACAATCAATTTTATTCAAGCGGCACTATGACTAACTGATCGAACTAATAATTTACCGAATTTTTTTTACTTAAAAAATATAGAAAAAATGGTAAATTTTTTCATATTTCAGTTAAACTTTAAGTCAGATTTGTAAAAATATGTTTTTTATAAAAACCAGCTCGAAAAATTATTTCCATGGACTTAAATGCCCCTCCCCATTAAGCCCTACGGCTTAATTGGACGTTAACTCATCTGGGACATTTTGAGTCCTACATGAAATATTTGAATTTTTTTCTTATAAAACAGTAACAAAACTATTAATTTTTAATATTTGTTTGAATTAATTAAGTTATTATTAATTTGTTGCATTGATCGTGCCTACATATTTTGTACATTCAATTTAATACCAGAAAATTTTTTTTATCAATCTATACCAAATTATGAGAATCGTCAAAAATTTTCAATCACAACCATTCGTGTTTAAAATGAGTGATGTAAATTGCCGAGTGAAAAAATGTTTTACATACTGTATCGCTGAGTCCCCGGCCTTTTTTTCCAACTCTTAAATCTTTTAGGCTCAATCCCTATTTAGAGGTATTTTAGACATAGATTTACGTCCATCATTATTTCTAATACGCTTTTCAGCTTAAATGGCAGCCCAAGTAACAGTCATTATCAGAAACGATAGAATATGTTCTTGAAATATTCCTATAAAATTTGTAAAATTATACAATGTTGTTTTGTTGTAAAATCTCAAACTGCACACGAATTCACTTGCATAAATTTGTTTTATAGTTATTTTATTTTGATTTAAAAAACAGTTTGTAATATTTAAATAAAGCATTTATCTTCAGATTTTATGATATGTTTAAAACACCATACTGGTGTTTTTAAACCAATAGTTGGTTTGAGGAGTAAAGTAAAAATTAATAATCTTCCATCATCAGTATTCAACCGGTTTCTAAAAAAAAAAAAATGTCGTGTAAATTATTTTTTTGAATAATAAACATAAATTGATAGACTATGATAAAAAAAACTGCATGCAAATGACCAGTTTAAACAATTATGTAACGATTAATTTTCAAAAAAAAAACAGTTTTGAATATATTATTCATAAATGTATTATTATTTAAATTTAAGTCATACATACTTAACTGATTAATGTATTACATAATTAACATGTACAAGAAGTAACCAATGTTTACCCCTCTTAGACTTAAATTTATTCGTATTTCATAGAACAATTTTTTTCTCTTGTAAAATGTTGCAATTAGGTTTTATTTAATATTTGTGTATGTAAAATATAAAATATTACGCAGTAAAATTATGTGACAAAAATTCTGAGTGAAAATGAACACAATCTAAACACAACATAGTACACTCAGCACAAAGATTTTTTAAATTTTTATTCAACGACACGTTGGCTTCGAGGAAGAACCATTCCGTGATGGCACTTCAGTGAAATTAATGGGATATTTAGGTCATTTGTTTGATTTAATTTCAAGATCTCTTGGCCATTTCCACTTGAGCCTTCTGCGGAGATTTTCAAATGTGGACGTACATGGTAGATTTTGAACATGGGAATGCGTATGGTTTTTAATGTGATTTATACATTTTGAATGGTGTAGTTTAGTTGTTTCAGTTCAAGGAATGTGGAGATCTGCGTGAAGGGTATAATTCAAATCATAGACCTTTTACTCGTATAGACCGGCTCTTACTATACGAAATACTACATAACTGAGTTGAACTATACAGAAATTATACAGTATACAGCTATACTGAGTTACTCGATGACCGAAAAGCGCTAAATGTCGCGGCACGGTGGACACGTGAAGAGTCTATAAGTAAAGGGTTTCATAAAGTATGGGGTTAAATTAGTTATGACATGATGAGTCTGGAAATTTTTGGTGGGAAAACTTTAATTTTTTGAAATTTTTTTGGCGGTGACTCAGAGTTCCGTACAGCCATGCGAGGATGAGTAGGAGATTAAAGATGTGTATTTTGGTTTTGAGCGAAATTCAAGAGGATTTATCTGGGATTGGTATAGGGAGGTCATTTTGTTAATTTTAAATTATTAAGTCAAATTCGAGAATTATTTAATTTACACAAAAAATGGAATCAATCGTTTAAAACTGTTGTATGGTTTTTATTAATTCAGTAAAAAAAAAAAAAAAACAAACCAAAATCTCCAAAATTTTTCTCAATATGAATTATCAAATAAATAAACATTTTTGAAACCAGTAAAGTCCATCAAACATTATTTGGGCAAATTTATATTTTCTTACCCATTATTTCTTAAATAAACAATTCGTTTGATCGAATGTTTAAAGTTTAACGTATTATAACAAAGTGAGTATTATTATTATTATTATTTTTTTTTTAATACATTTTTGACTTAATTCATATACATTTAATTACTCACGAATATTTTTTTAACGCACATGACATATTTTTTTTTATTGAATGAGTACCCATAAAAAATATCTTAATTTAATGAACGTTGAATTACAGTATCATTTTCGTGAACTCATCTTTCATTATCGTTACTGTTGTAACAACATTTTTTTAGAGATCATAATATTATGAATACGACCTCGAGCGTAATAGCCGATCCAGAATAATTACCAAACGAGTATGTCAATTTATGACTCGAAATCGGTTTTAAGAGCTTACGGAAAATTCGTATGATCGTTATACAGTATATTAAGATTTATAGACCGAACGTATAAAATCATTACGTACGTAGTAGAGTATGTCTTTATGATGGCCGAGTAGTAAATACTGATTTTCGTTTCATTTTTTAATGTTAAAGCATCCATAAAACATATTCTAAATAATTAAAGTCTTGAAGAAAAGTGCCAAACATAGGCTTTTCAATGTAAAATTTGGTTGCGAATATTTATTTTTTACATATTTTAATATCGCATATTTCACAATGTTTTCCACAAGCCTTTATCACAAGCGTGACATGAAACAAAAAGATAACGTGTGCTTACTTTTTACGTTTTGAATTTTGTACTGACATAATCACAATACTGCTTCGTTTGTATTTTTTTCGATGACGGAAATAAACATCGCGACCAATATTCCTTATGTGATCCTATACGATATAGTGTCATCAAGGTGGTATAAAAGGTGAGTTTCGGGGCTTCGAATCTCTATTGAAATCGTAATTTTTTAGAGATCAGAATGCTGATGTATCGGCTTTTTTTTTTTTGAATTCACTTAAAACAATTTTTCGCTTTAATTCTAAGCCCCCACCAAAAAAAATTCTGAATACCTTCTTAAATACCATATATATATTTTTCAAAACTACAATTCTTCACAATTAATTAAATTGATTTATAGGTTGTAAAATGCTTCTCTTCTACGGCTACAATAATCGTATTATAGTTAGATTCTCTGGTCAATGTTATAAAAATGTTGTCAAACCCACTAAGTCTTAACCAATTTCATAAAATCGAGTTATTTAAACGTTGAAATAAATATGATAGTTGCAAAGTTGTAGAAGAGATAATTGCGTCAAAGAGACGATTTCGATTTTTTATTAGGTAGGTACTCTCAACAGGTTTTTTCACGGAATAAAAATGTGTATTTTAATGAAATTCATGTTTTACGGTGCATAAAATACAAATATATGACGTGAACATTTCAATTCATTCAAGTAATTAATATTAATTAAAAATAAACACCAATCTGGTTGGTAAAAAAGGGTATTTAACCTTAAACATATTTATCGTTTAAAATTAGATATTCAATCATTTAAAAGATTAATGTTACCACGATATTATGATAACATTATTGTGATACGTTAACAGTTGCTTTGAATTTCAGGTAACTATTATAGTACTTTAAAGCATCGTATCGAAACCGGGAATGAAGTTTTGATTTTGTATTTATTTTGATTCGTACTGGATAAAGAAGTGAAAAACAACGGATTTTTCCACTCAAACAAATTAACCAAATGGTCGTACGATCGTACGAGTGGAATTTAAATGTAACAACGTTTATTGGTGTAAATCATACGGGTCAACGCTATTCACGAGTGAAGTGTACTCAAAAATCGTTTGTTTTTTCGATCGATTATTTCGGCGTTTGGTTTAAAAACTATGCGACACTCTACATATCCGAGGGACTAGATTTTCTGTTAAATGTATAACACCTGAACAATGCGTGTGCAAGTATCGAGCAATACAGTAATACGTTCCCGTATAAGCATTCTCGTCGGACGGGATGAAAAAACGTATTTAACAATTTTCGAAATTTATTTTTGGCCTTTGTTTCGTCGTTGTATAGCTTGAAAAACTGGACGCGATGGACAGATTATTATTATTATTATTATTATTATTACTATCGAAATTTTTTATATCATTTACGGTCGACGGTGCTGTAATATTATTTTGTAACAAATCTAAACACAAGGCAATGCGTACATACTGATCCGGTCTCAGCTGAACACATTGTGTGTCGACTCCGATCCGATAATGGTTATTACGGCAAAACGCAGATTATTTTATTCGTATGTAGAACATCCGTATCGCTAACAAACATAACCTTTGAACGTGATAATAACGTTACATGCCTACCTTATTTTCTTGAAATATTCGACGTGTGTGCGTGTGTTTCCCGTGCTCGTCGCCCGGTGTTCAGTAACTAAACCGTAGCGCCACGTTTTATCGTCACATTTTCTGCCGCATTCTCGAGGGCCGAATTGTTTTTTTCTTCTTTTTTTGTTTTTGTTTTTTTTGTTTTTTACTTTTGGTAATTACCCCGCGGAAACTTCAAATGATTCACGAGCGTGGCGTATTCACGAGTGCACTCGCGTCGTAATCAGAATGTGATTTCTCTTTTTCATTCTCCAGAAATACCGCCAAGAGTTCTTCGCCCGGCCAACATGGGGAGAATAAAACTCAAATTAATTTTTTGGCTCGTACCGCTGTCGTTGTGCTTTATTTTGAACGCGCCCACATCTCGTGAGTATTGATATTGATAAAAAATAAAAAATAGAAAAGTTCACATTTTTCTCTCGCACGATGATACTTATCGAAGTCAATTTAAATAGTTATATATTTATTAGTAATTACGAAAGCTTCTAAATACATCACGAAGTACGTGTTTTTTTTTATAATTCGATTGTTAACCTTACTTATTAGTTATTGAATCGTTTTGAATAAACCGATCTTTATTGCGCATTTTTATATATTTTCTATGAACTTATAAAATATATTATACTTAACGATATTCTTTGAAGTAAAACATCGAATTCCCCCCCCTCGAATAATTCATTTTATTTTACATTATGGTGTCATTTGAAGTCGTTTAATGTGTAAATAGCCATAAATAATAAAGTATAAGTGTACTTAAGTTGGTATTTTGAAGTGATGCTATATTGTAAATTACTAAGAGAGATTGAGAATTTATAACTATACAAATGACGAGCTATAATTTGTTTACATCAATTTACCTGTACCGATTTATAGTTTGGAATTTTAGTTATATTTAAATCGCACTTTTTGTGCATAAGGAAAGGTAGATTAGGGTTAGGGTTAGTTAAACTTACCAAATGATCGACTAGAAAATGAAGTGAAAAATTGAAAAAACTTAATGACTAAATATCAATTAAATGAAGAAACTCATATAAATAATATTTTTGTTATTGAAATTAAAATAATAATGAGGTCTATATAGCAAATAATGTTTAAATTATTCGGTGGACGTAATATTACTTTCCTAAGTGTAAATTGTTATGGATGTTGTATTATTATATATGTATAATAAATTCAAGTAGCAAAACAAATTGTGTTTCATAACTAACCGATAACAAGCAAAATAATATTTAATATAGCATAAAAGTACGAAATTAATCGTCAAGTATAACTAAGTAATAATTTACCTTAGCAATAGTTTTACCTTGATTTTTTTGTTTTAATAATTGGACAATATAGGTTATTTACCAACGTTATCGTTATGAAATTGACATCACATCATGATACTACCAATTAATGAAATTCACCGAGGTGAATAATTTAAATAATGATACGAAAATTTAGTTATAAAAGGTTATAAAATGTATGTTTAATCATAATTTGGTACAATTAATATTCCGTACATCAATTTAGTTATTAATTTGGTAAGTTTAATAATTTCAACATTTCTCTTCGACTTACAAGACCTTCAAATTTACTCGAATTGCAATAGGTTAATTGTATTCATTGATATTTTATATTTTTTAATCACAATTTAAAATTATCTTCAAAATAATGATATATAGTTATATTGAAATTTAATAGTGTATTATTTACAGCAGATACTCATCTAAATTTTAACATTATATAAATAAAGTAACTCTTACAAAGTTAAGATAAAAAATTCAAATTTTTCTATATATCAATCGTACTGTTTTTTTTTATGGTGTTACAAGCCCATCGATTTTTACTCAATTTAAATTTAGTTTTACAGTGATTTATATTAAGAAAGTGACATATTAATTGTATGAGTTGTCAATAGCCATTCTTTCAATGAAATTAGATTTTTATCGATATCAAACAAAATGCAAAACATTGATTCTATGTAACATTGTTTTTCTGAATAGTTAACTACTATCGTTATCAGTGTTTTTTGAATTTACTAATATTTCCTCGATAACACCGTAAACACTCATATGTCACTACGGATAACTAATTTACGAATGATTCGAACATAAGCTTCACTTGATCTGAATTTAAGGGAGTGCTAAAATTGTAAATATTTCACAGGAACCGTGAAGTTTCTCCCCTCCCTATAGTTCCCATCTCAAGCTACTTTAAAACAATTTTATTATAGACAAAATAATCCAATACATTTTCCTCCTGTTATTTTTTTTTTTTTACAAATATTTACTGTATTCAAAGTATTTCAATTCGAAATATTTTATTAAAGTAAACACCTTATATAATATTATACAAATAATAATAACAACGTCAAATCAAATCACATTATAAGCTTTGGCCACTGATATTAAGTATAATTTCAAAATAATCCGTCTTAGTTATAAACCACGCTTGTCTAAAACCAACTGTTTTTAAATTATTTATAATATCGTGTTCAATATTTTTAAAAGCTACGTAAATCAGAAAACCATTTTGTGGTATACTTGCCTTCAGACAATTAATAATTACACATTCGTATACTCGAAAAACTGCGAATGCACATTGCTGAAAGTTCTAGAGTTAAATAAGTGATTTCAACATCAATAATATACTACATTTTCTAATCATAGTATCATTGAAAATATTTGCCATGGTAATTGTTATTATTATTGTTATTGTTTTTATCATCCTTTTTAACTTATATTTATATACAAATCTAAAATTAAATATTTCAAAATAACACTGTTAAAATAATAATTTTGAACATAAATGACATCAATTGAAAAAGAAAATATTACAATTGAATACTTTAAGTATAAGCTTGAGTTATTAGAAGTGCTAATTTTGAGTCTTAATTGCTTAAGTTCCTTTGACTCTCCTTTAATTGCGCCTATAAATTCAAGGTAAAATATATACCTTCTCAACCATAAAAAGAAAATATTTTGACTTTATTTGACTAATGTAATCGATAATTTTGAAAATAATTATGGAATTTCAATTTAAAATTAAAATTCATGTATTATATATACAGGTATTCGTCATTAAAATAACTTTTTTGAAAGTAACTAATTATCAACATTTTCAAGAATTGCGCACATCTATTCGAAATCGAATGATCTACACACACATAGTCTGTAGCTCATGAGGCTTAAGTTTATTCCGGCCAAAGTTCTCAATAACAACTCATGAATTAAGCATTGACAACAATTGTATAAACATTTGTATTTGTATACGGAGGCCATTCAATTATACTTTAAGCTGTTTCAATTATCCATTTAACATATTATACATTTATTTTGTTTATTTTTTTAAATCTTGACAAAGTCGTTTTTTTTTTGTATTTTCAAACACGTTTGCTACATTCCCTTTTTAACGAAATGCGATGAGTAACTTAACTAATTAACTTATGTTTTATTCGCTAAAAATAGTGGTACGCTATAATCTGAAGAGTTGTTTACATTAAACTAACTCTGTTTATTCTGAAAATTTCAATTTTTGATATTAGATTTACTTGTATATTAACTACTATTTATTTTTTTGTTCTGATTTACTATCTAATGCTGATTCTTACTTTGGGAAATTGTGTTGTATATTTTTCCATTTATTATCATTATTATTTTGGCTCATTTATTTATTTATTGGTATTTTATTTTGAACATATTTAATGACATATCACACTTTTGACTATTTTTTCAGTATAAATCAATTAATAAATTTCTAATTATGTTTGGGAGAATTAATAAAACGTAATAATCAGATTTGTTGATCAATAATAATTTTCTGTCTGTGATATAACATGTACAGAATGAGTCAGATCTATATTTTGATAAAAGCAATAACTTTTTTCCCCATTTTTTTTTACAACGAATCGTATTAAAATATATATTTTTTAATTTTTGGAACACGGATTTTTAATTTTACAATTTTAGAAAATGCAATATAACCATTTTGTGAATCAGATTTTAAGAAAAAATATGGCATTAAAATATCTTGTTAAAGTTTGGCCATTCATTAATCATGATTATTTTAAATGTTTGAAAATGTGAATTTTTTAATTTGAATTATTTTACATCCTATCAAGATTTAATCAGTGATTTCATTTAATCTTTTCGTGATTTAAAATTTTTATTAAGAACATAATGATGATAATAATAAATGATTTAGTCTTTATGCATTTATTGCTACGGTTGATTACATAAATCTAGAAATTATAAAATATATGATATATGTATTAATAGTGCTTACTTTAAAATGTTGAATAATATTTGTTTTCAATATTTTTCTAAAACTATTGGAAACATTAGTATGTTATTTACCTATATATTATCTCTTAACTAATATGTTAACAAATATTAAGCTATAGTTACAACAAAGAGTGTAGAATATGCGATACCCAATGAGTATTTAAATAGGTAACAAATAAGTCTATTTAATGATATAATAATTTATAAATAGTACACTTACTGTACATAATTATAGCTTAAAATCGTCTATTTGTTCAATTCCTTCATGATGAGATAAATAACGCCTATATTAAATAAAATAATGATAGGCACGACTCGCGATTCAATCTTAGGAGTTGATTATATTAATATTGCTAGGAATTTGACATGTATAATTTCATTAACAAATACCCTGTCCAAAGTCTAATCACGTGACCGCGTCGAAAAGTTGCGATACCGCGACTGTTTTACGATAAATTCCAAAAGCGTTTTCAAAGTGAAGAACGTTTTAATATAAACTCAAAAGCGTGTATTGTTGTAAAATATTGTTTCTCATAAAAGTATACAAAAGTATAGTTTAACACGTTGAATCGAGTAACGTAATAATGTCAGAGTGTAGATGATAATTATAATAATAACAAAAATAATAATAATAATAATAATAAAATATAAGCATATATTTTTTTTGATATGCGTATTGTCCGCGAAAAAATAATATCGAGTGCAAAAAATATAGCGTACACGTACACGCGCGTGTACGTTATATTAGTTTATAAGAGGCTAAAATTCCGTACCTACGTCGGCTACGCGCGTAATATACGAATAGTCTCAAGTCGTGATGGGTAAATACCCGGTAAATATATTTTTGGTAAATTCCCTAGTTATTTACCCGGTATTTAAAATAAATACCCGGTAATTTGGGTAATTACTTCAAACAAAAAATATTCAATAAAATTTTGTTCATCAACGAACAAAATATTATGTTAAAATGTGGTGATCCAAGCCAAAATACCCATATTTAACTAAAAACATTTTAAGTGGAAAGTTGACTACATATTTTTTTCAAAATATCATATTATTAATAAAAACAAAAAAAATATTTTTAAAACTAGCTGCCCTAACCGTTTGATCACCTTCTTCACTAAGTAAACTAAGTACTTTAATTATTTCTGTATATCTTGAATTAATTTTACTTAATGAACTATACCAATAACCCCACTATGAGTGGTGACGAAATGTAGCAATTCCATGGGCTCTTTGCCCCATGATACCGAAAATTTGACCCGCCCATAAGAAATCAAGGGTGGGGCAATGCCCTCGCGTTTCAAAAAACGCGTCGCGTACGTTACGCGTACATGTGAAACGGCCAATTTAAATAATGTAATCTAAAACGTGACGTATGAAACGCGCGCGTATGATACGCGTCCATGTGAAACGGGCCTAAGCGTCACAGTAATATCTATATTCTACATTTCTACCATGTGTGTATTGTAGTCATGTGATATTTTAATATACTTTAATATTTATGTTACAACCAAAGTGGAGATATATCCTCCTTGGTTACAACCACGATTTAAGATAAAACAGTATAGCCATACTAAAAAAAAAAAATACCCAATTTTTCAAAGGAAAAAATAACGTGGGTAAATACTCTGGTATTATATATTACCCTGGTATTTACCCAAAATATATTTCTTACCCGTTGGGTATTTACCCAGAGCCTATCACTAGTTTCAAGTCGTGGGAAAGAAACGAAAAAAATCCGTCGACATTCACCGGACGAGAATATTCGATTCCGTCGAAAAAACGTACGTTCTCGTCACGTTCTCGTCAACAAATGCCATTTTTGACCCGGTACAGATTTCACACTAATAGAATGGTGTTTTTTTTTCCAGATGCCGTCCCGAAGCGCGAGACGTGTTCGAGATCTACGTGTTACGGTGAGTAAACTACACGCACATAGGCGGAATTCGAAGGGGACTCGAAGGGCTAGAGCTCCCTCCCCCAAAACGTTATCAAGCTCTCTCGGAACGTTTTTTTATCCATTTACTTTACTTTATACTGATTGTTGCACCGTTACTAGCGGTGTTACTACTCTAAATTTAAAGCTACTGAAGCTAGTCACCTTGAAATGTTTTTTATGTCAATCGGTAAGGTAAAAACGTCAAGACCCCTCCCCCCCCAAATCACAGACGTGATCAAATATTCGCCTGTGTCATATCCGCCGTAATAATACTTTTGACATCGTATCGACGTTAACTGTCCGCCGTGTTGCAGGCAACGGAAAGTTCAAATTCTCATCCGACAAGGTGTACGTGTACAGGCACTCGATCAGCACGCAGACGACGTTCGACAAGTCCAAGAACAAAGCTTCGATCGCCGCGTACGATTTCAAAGTTTACGTGCACATCAAGGACTGCGAGGGGTTCATGTTCGTGAGTGTTGAAAATGTTTTTTTTTTTTTTTTTTTTTTTTTGGAAAACGCGTATATACATTTTTTTTCACCCCTGAACGCCGCGCGTTTTCCAGATCACCGACACCGAGATCCGCAAAGGGGTCAAGACCAGAAACTCCAACACGTCCGCGGTACACGAGGAAGACTACGCGAACCCGGACCGCCAGGCGTCGTCGTACGAAGAGTTGCAAAAAAACATGTTGAGGTTTGTGAAATATTTATATATGTTATATGCACACACGTTTTCTCCGACGCGGAAACCCCCGGCGACGGGCAATTATCATACCGCCTCGAAAAACGACGGCGCTATTTCTTCGGCCGCCGTGCGATGTTCAAGTGGTTATGATTTGGTACGCGCGAAACGAATTACGACGGGCACGCGTTGATACGCAGAGTTGTAATTGGAAAATTTCCCCGGTCGACGGTTCGCACAAAAGTGAATTTGTTTTACGGCAAATCAATTAGTGGCCGGGAAGCGAAGACGATAATTAATAAAGCGACATCGACGGTGTTTTGGACGTATTGATTTTCCACGGATCTCGATGGTTTTTTATTTTAATTTTTTTTTTTTTTAAACGACGTGAAGATAAAATATTTTACGTCATTATCGTGTTTTTTCTTTCGACAAATTAATATCATTAAATATTAATATTGATCACTTTAAAAGTTTCAAGTTGTTAAGTATTTTGATTTTTATAAATATTTTTATTCTTAAATTTTCTAATAACATTATTATATATCTATTATTTAAACTGTAAATGTTGTTTACCTATTTTTAAATAATTGTTCTCTTATGTATTCAAAATTAATAATAAGACTATTTCTCTCAGCACAAGCTTAGCTTTTAGTGGGTGCTGCAATATTTTAAGACACTAAAAATATCATATATGTACGTATATATTATTATCGTTTCAAAAATATATTAATATTATTATTATTAGGGCTGGGATTTATATGTAATAAAAAATCAAAAATATGTACATATATATGTAATTAAAATTGACAAAATATGTTGTATAAAAAAAAAATTAAAAAAATAGTTCAAGTTTTAAATAAAAATACAATTCTAAATAATTTTTGATCATAATTGAAATACAATAAATTGATGTTTAATCAATTGTAAGGGAAACAATAACAAACCATATATTGTTTTAAATTTTCGAAATTAAATGTACAGCGATTTGGTCTCAACACTGACTCATACCTTCTGAAAGAGCGTTCCACATCACAAGATGTTATCGGTGCATACTTCATGGCTGTTATTTCACTAGGCACATTATATTTACTAATTTATTATTAAGTCTTTAGTTTATAAAGTATAACTCGAAATGTAAAGATTTTTTCGCAACCACGCGAACACAAGAACTGATAGTCTGATATGTACTGTTGTAAATTCATAAATATATTTTATATTAAGGTATGGTTATCGAACAGAAACAGATAAGCAAAACTAAAATCAAGTTATTAATTTTTATTTTGACCTACTTATTTCCTATATGCATTATACACTTACAATTTGCCGAATACCGTTATCTAAATATAAATGTAAAATATTACTAAACCACCGAAATTGTCAATATGTACGAAGTATGTAAAAAAAATCGAAAATTTTACAAAGTAAGTAAAAATATGTGTTAATGACGAAATATGTAAAAATATGTAAAATAAAATATGTCTCATTTTATTGCAAATCACGTGAAACGAATTTATCATTTGCAATAATTAATTTATCGTGTTTCATTAAAAATATGTATTACATACAAATCCCAGCCCTAATTATTATTATATGATATCGCGGGTCAACTGAATATCATCGTCTTCAACGTTATAAAAATAACTTTCGCCTTTTCGAACGTTCAAAAATAATTACTATTGTGTACAAACGACGTTTTATTTTCAGATTTTCATTCCATGACGGCCACATAAGCACGGTCTGTCCCGAAGAAAACGAACCCGTGTGGGCGTTAAACATTAAAAAAGCCGTACTCTCTACGTTCCAGAACCGTATGGAGAGATTCGATATTCATCACACCGTCGCGGAGGTTGGTTTTATCACACGCGATCACGTACGATTGACAATGGCGTGAATCGTAATCCACAGGTTGTCCAGAGTAGTAGAGATAAAAGCGTTAACAGTGTATAAACGGCCTCTGAGACAACAAAAAAAAGCATTACCTGGTTATCTGCGAATGAGAAATGAGAAATTACATTTTTTTTCGCTTTTGAAAGTTTTGAAGAATCTTCGATCAATAATACTATATTCCCACGTCGCATCAGTTACTTTTATGCGGCACCATAATAAAACCCTTAATAATGAATAATCGTACCTCCCCAAAGGATATTATTCACGACGTTTTAATTCGTTTTGTTCGGTTGATTGTATTTGTTTTTATTTTTTTATTTTTAGAGAGATGTCAATGGATTTTGCCCCACTTCCTACACGTTTTTGAAGTCGAATGGCACGCAAATGATAGTTGATAAGGTCAAAGACATTTCAGAGTGTACAGAGAGATATCACATGCATTCTATAATTCCGACTTCGTCGTATGTTTTTCAAAGTGTGAGTAGCAGTAGTTTTGTTTTTGTTGTGTAAGCACGCTTTTTGTGCTTTGATGTCGTAATTGGTTAACGGTCGAATAAACTAATTTATAGCTCGACCAAATCAACATGATATATAATCGAATCGTTAATATTGTCTATAGCTATGTGTAACACACAGAATATAAATGTATCATACTTACTAATACAAATTTCAAATTAACTTATTGTTTTTGTGAATATAATTTTGGATTATATCATTTTAATAAACAGCAAGTTGAAAGTTTCAATTAGATTAGATGGTATTTTTTCAAATAATAGTGATGGTATAGTTTAATTTTTTTTTTTAATTGAAAATTATATTATACTCGTTTGAGGTCATTCAAAATCAAAATAACGTAGTACTTCTTGAAAATTTAACGTTTTATATATGTGAATATTTTAGGAACAAGTCTTTCAATTTTTAAATAAATTGATATTTTCTTACTAAACTCATTTGAAGTAATTTACAGGTAGTACAAATTATAAGTATACAGTAAATAGGTATTGGCACTGTTTAAATGTTGATATAAGTATGTGCAATACTAACTACCTACTACTATTGATAAAATACATTCATTCAATCGATTGATTTTTTTTGAAGTACTCATTCTTACGTTTCACGGTTTAGAAATATCACAAATGGTCACCGATGAAATCTTTATTCGTGTGTTTTTACCACATCGACCATCACGTTATTGTCAAAATCAACTGCCAAGAAAAACACTCGTTCCGGCCGTTTGCCAGTAACGAAACGAACAGTGCGAGGACGAAGATATTTCAAACCATGGAACTGATCGAAGAAAAGTCCGCGACGTACACGCCTCATCCCAAAAGTAAGACGATGCAACGATTATCGATATATTATCAGTCATTTTCCTTGCCGTTTAATCTTAACTCCGTATGCACTGCTATCGTACAGGTTTCAAATGACTTTTAAATCGATTCGATGTAATACAATTATTACGGATAAAAAACTTTACTTTTAAATCTGTTGACAAACACTATACAACTTCTTGATAAAAAATTCAAAATGTCTAAAAAAAAAAAAAAAAAAAATTAAAAACCGTTTTCGGCTTTCTTATGAAATAACGCGATGAAAATGTACAGGTACGTCTGTTTTTCAATATTTCCGACGGGTAATGCGTATTGATTTGATGACGAGCTATGAAAATAATATAAAAATGACAGTAGAAATCAGTTTCGACGACTTTGTCGGGACCATTCAAAGTTGTTTCTTTAGCCAACATTCGTTCATAAACCGATGATTCAAAAAATAAATAAATAAATAATAATAATACCTAATAATAATGTGCAAGACCGTAATATTTAAATCGTACCAAAGGAAATATCGTGTAACCGATATCGTCACGATCGATTTCTTCGGTATTTATCCATACGCGTCGATTCGTTTCATTGACCCTTATTAGGCAAGGCCGGACACCCGTGACCGGAACGAGTTTTAAAGTACTCCAAATCAGAAAAAAAAAGCATCAATAATAGGTAACTTCCCTATCTAAACCTTAGTGTCGAGCATCCAACCACCGGTCTAAATGATTAAAAGAAAATTTTTTTTTAAAACATCGAACATTTATGAATACATCAAAAAACTTTTTTTTTAGTGTTTTACCTTAAACATTTATTTGAGTAGGTACATATTCATAAAACAGTCAATATTAATCTATAAAAAGTGCACTGAATCATTTTAAAAATGAATAAAAAGCACTTGCGTCACCAGTATATTTCGTTAAGATTATAGCCTCGCCTGTCGAGGGTTAATATTCGTGTGGCATACGCCGACGGCGACCGAGTATGCCATTCGTATTAATATTAATGTTGTGACTAAACGTATAAGATTAAATGATTTGAGTTATTTATGGATTTGTGTTCAAATGTTTTCGTTCAAACAGTACACGAAATCACGTCCAGACAGTCGTTGTTGTACAATCACAAACTCATTACTAATCCGGATTCGTCAAACGTAACGGAAACGGTGGAGCTGATTAAAAATTTGTGCGCAATGAGTGAAGTGCGTATGAGGACTTCGGGTTGACGAACGATTCGGCATCCCAACTCGTAACCTCGTGTGTTTGTTTACAGGGACAATTCAATCCCGACACTCCGAGCGAATTTCACAAGGTCATTCAGGCGGCTAGAAAATTGACGTACGACGCGCTGAGAGAAATTTACAATATTTCACAAAACGGGTTGTGCTCTTCCGCGACGTAAGTTTAATTTTCAGTCATACACCGGGTTTTGAATTTATTTGACGGACACGATTTTAATATCAAACAATTATCGGGAATATCGTTTCATTTATTTATTTATTTATCGACAATACTTCATATATTTAAACGTCCCTCGTACACATTTTACCTTCCTACCTACAGTTAACATTACAGTCAGTTCGCTCCAATCAACATGATGCTGACAACAGCAAACGAGATAGAAAGTTTTGATTTTTTAGATTCTGAGTAAAGCGAAGGATCTTATGGTTTTGCTGTGATGTTTATTTTTTAATTTTATTATTATTTTTTATTTTTGATCTGGAAACACTTTTTTTTATCAACTTAACAGTTTCATCTAGCAATTCTATAGGTAGATCGGGAATGTCATGTAGATGGTACTTTGAGGGTTTATTTAGCTCTTATCTCAATAGATTCTTCCAGGTGAGAGGAAAAACAGCCTAAAATAGAGCACAAATGGTGAAATTTTCGTTAAATCAACTTTGGTAATTTCGTCAAAACTCCAAAAATGATGTTGTTAGAAACTTGAAATTTTCATCATATACAGGTATTATTGAGTGTGATTACACACTTAAACATTTTCGGAAAAATGCGACAACTTATGGCCTAAAAACAGAGCTTTGATTTTTATGTAATATATTGATCATACGTCAATTTTGATTTTTAAATGTTTATTTGAAGGAATATGTCTATCCATACGGTGTACTTTCAATCTGAAGCTTTGCTCAGAATCGTTAAATTAAAAAAATGATCCATCATTTCTTTGAAATTCCATAATATACATTCAATATATAATATTATCCTCATCAACTTGTCCGGGTAGCCAAGAATACCCAATGGGGCGACATTTTTAAGAAATACATACTTTTTTTAATGATGACTCAACCAGATTAAGAAGTCTAGTCTAATTTAAGCTGTCACAATATAATACACTTTTATTGCAATCTTTGGTTACTTAATCATTATCTTATACTACAAAACGAGCAAGGAACTGTATGTACCTATTTCCAGTCATGCCATCTTGAAAACGGCTCTAACGATTTTTCTTATATTTCATATATAAAGAGTTTTCGACCTCAGGAATCCAATGGACTTAGTCAAAATTTCAAGAAAATTTCGTTTCTATGAGTTTTCATAAAAAATCTTTATACAGTAAAAGTATCTGTGGGTGAGGTTCGCGGTACGGCAACGGACGGCGGCTAGACGTGGCCACCCAAACTTCCCCTTCCATATCACCGTCGCGCGACGTGATAGTTCATATCTTTATACGTTGCTAATGGAAAACCTCTCTTGGGACCGCGATGATGACAACGCGACGTTCTGGGTTCTGGTAATCTACAATTCGATTCTCCCTGCATGTAGCGTTGTCCCTGCATCGGACCCCCAGATTCTCCCTGCATCGGACCCCCAGCGTGTCCGACGGCCAGTCGTCGAGTGATAAAAAAAATAATACACATTTAACTATTTAAATGATATAAATAATACTTTTAAAAATTCAAAAAATTAATTTTTTAAATAATATTCACAAATTGAATGGTAAATATCTTTTAATTTTACATTTTATGAAACATTTTATTAAACAGTACTTCTGAAAAAAGAACAAATTCAAAACTCAAATTCAAACTTCCGTGTATATACTTATCAAGTAAATATTACTATTTTTTATTAAATGCAGTTTACAAATTATTTTATCGAAACAAACTTATTCTAAAATCATAAATTATAAAATTTTCTTCGTTTAATTACACGAAATTTCCCACGTATACCTCATATTCGGAAAGTACCAATAAATTCTTTAAGCTTTGAACTTTCAGTTTATCACTATCTGCATTGGGGAATTCGCGATTTCTTGGTAAAAATAATTAACTTCATGAATTCTCCCTATAAGACTAATGCAATATTTATTTATCTTTGCACCCTTATATCTAAGAATTTTGCACCGATCGGGGATCGGCCTTCCTGGTACTGTTTAATTTATAATCTATACGAATTTAATAGGTATTATTTTATATTTATTTGTACTCGTATGTGCTGTACTGAGCCTGACAGTATATATTATCAATAAATAAATAAATAAATCTTAAAAATAAAACTTCGTTCCGGCTGATGAAACTCGAGGGCGATAAAAATAAATGTGTTTAAGAATGGGGTGTTTTTCACATAACTGATTTATTATATTAATATGTTAAGATATTATGTAGCAAACGATTGCAAAAGGAATAACAAATTATTTAAATTACTGAACTTTTACGCTTATATTAATCGAATTAAAAAAGTTTAATTGTGTTTTATATTCAAATTTATTCGGGGTTAAATAGAATTAATGAAATAAAATTCATTTTAGAGAACGTTTTTGTTATTTTTTTAAGGAAACATTTACAAAGTGCTTTACCTCACGTTCGAACCACGTCAGCAGTTATACTCATGAAAGAGATTCTATGGAATGGAACCATCAGTGATTCGACTAGTATGGAATGGTTAATAGCAATAGCAATGTTTGACAGGTAACTAAGACTTAAAAAAAAAAAAAAATAATAATAATTAAGTTGAGACTTCTACACAGGTAAATGTATCGAAAAGTAAAAGTATCATTTTTTTTTAAGTATACCTAATTATATTGTAATTAATTATCGAATTCGAATGCAAATTCATAAATTTAATATTACAACACAGACCCGATGATCAAGTGATATCTGAAATCACTCGTCTGTTTTACAAAGAAAACGTGTCTACAGACATACTGCTAAGTGTCAGTTCTTTGATTCACACTTACTGCAAATTGAACGCGGACTGCAACGAAAACGTTAAGTTGATTCATGACATCTCATACATAGAGCAGAAAATCAAAGAAAACGTTTTGATACAGGAAAACCGAGACGAGGTAATGTGAATCGAATCTTGGAAACCATTTGATATTACTTTATGTTTTATTTCCACGCAGACGCTACTGTGGTTGAAGTCTTTGGGAAACGCGGGATTGACAACGCCCACGGTTCTCGATACGTTGAATTCGATCATCATGAATGTAGACGTGACCGTGGACATACGAGTGTCGGCCGTTCAAGCTTACAGGTTAGTGAAAATGTGAAATGACGAAACGTAGGAACTTGAATAGTGTGTGGTACCAAATAAAATAGTGTGTCGATAAAACATTGTTGTGAGTTAATTTGGTGTTAAAAAAAATATATTAAAAAATAATCATGAAAATTTATTTTGAAACACCTATAATATAATGAAATGATACAGATCTGATAAATGTTCACGGTTTAAAATTTTTTAAAGTTTTGATTGGTTTTTTATTCTATTCCCCCCTTGTACATTTTCAATAATATCACGCCCCTTTCCTTAAATTATAAATTAGATGACCTTTTTTTAATAAGCCGTACAAATAATTTTGTAAATTAACTGTATATATTATATTATACAACTGATGACATTTTTTTTTTATCATAATTTTAAAAATAAAATATAAATCATTAATCAACTTAATAATTTTATATTTTTTAATACAATTTTATAAATAATAATTAAATATGAAGTTTAAATTAATTCAATGAGAAATTTGAGTTTGTTATTTTCTTACCAAGTCCATAATCTGTGGGGATCATAGCCGTCCCAAGGGAGGGGCAAATGGGACAAGTGCCCTAGGGTGTTCAAAGTACTATGCATTTAGAGGGCGTCAATGCGTCATAAAAGTTAATGAAATAAAATTTAAATTGAAAAAAAGAATTTGTGTTTCATATTATAATTCATTTTTTATACCTACTGTAATATCAAAGACGAATACGTATCAAATTTGTTTGTACGCTATTAAATATAAAATTATATAAACAATGAGTAAGACTAGTGTTACATACCTCCAATAACGTATTATAAACATCAATATTACCAAATTATAGAGGTAGGTACTGTATAGCCATAAAGGTATGATTTATATGTGAACTAAAACTGAAACTACGTACCAATTCGAGAAAATAGTAATTTTTCTATCATGTAGTCATAATAACAAAACCGGTGTCAAATTCAAAAAAGTCATCAAAACAAAATAAATACATGTATATAAATAAGATTACAATAATATTTAATAAGCAGGAGAATCTTTAATTAATGTGTATTTAACATATTTATGGAATGAGGTTTTATATTTTTTAGAGGAGGGGGGCGTCAAATATTGCTGCCTCAGGGCCATAATGATGGTTAGGGCGGAATTCGTGGGGATATATTTGATAATGCACAACGTATATCATTTTTCACATCCAACCGATCGCTTTGCTTACTTTTTATTTGCAAAAGCGAGGAAAAGCCTGAGTCACAGAGATACGAAAATTAATTTGTTTTTGATTTTACTGATTGTAAAATGACATAATTATTTCAACAATAAAATTATGTGTGGGGGAATTCCTCCCCAGTTGGGAACCACTGTTCTAATTGATGTGTATAAAGATAAAGTGTAATAATAGCGAAAAATAATTAATGGCAGTAATAATTAAAGAAGTTGATATTAGTTTAGTAGAGTGTACATTGATTGTAATTCGGATCGTGTAGAGGTTGAGTAATGTAAATGTGATAAAAGCGTGCCGAACAACTATTGTATTATTATGATATTTTTGTCCCTGACCAAAAGAGTCGAGCTGGTTGATCAATTTAGATTTTCGTTCGTTTGTCGACTTTAGACGATTCCCTTGTAACGTGACCAGACCGACCATGTTGGACATCTTCGTCGACCAATCCGTAGACCCGGAGGTTCGTATCGCCGCGTACTTGCAGGTGATGAGGTGTCCTATATACAGCGTGGTGAGACACATAGTGAACGTCTTGGATTCCGAAGGGGTCAATCAGGGTAAGCGGTGGTACACGGAGGGGTAGGTATCATACAATTAATCGTTTCCGGTCTTTAACCTGTTCCAGTTGGATCGTTCGTCTGGACGCATTTGCAAAACCTCAAAAAGACATCTGTGCCGTATTTTTTGGAGTTACAGACCATGCTATCCGGTGACATACACAAGAAATTCAACACCGACGTACGAAAATTTTCTAGAAATTATGAATATTCATTTTTCTTAAGCGAATATGGCGTCGGTAAGAAGCATAAAAAAAAAAATCTTAACGTTTCGAATTTTGATACTGAATGCTTGCGAATACACATTTTTTTTTTTTTTTTATCAAGGTGGATCGATTGACAGTAACGTGATATTTTCGCCAAAATCGTACATACCTCGATCGTTTACATTGAACGTCACGTTGTCATTGTTTGGAGAAAATATCAATATAGTCGAAGTGAGTGCATTTAATTAACAAAAAATATTCATGATCGAAAGACGCGTATAAAATCGTAAATACAAATTAATATTAATAAAAAAACAAATACGAATTGTATGAAAATCTAATGAAAATCAAAAATATATAGCTCAGCTCACTTTATCGTTTTGAAAAAATTCCCAAACTCATATTGCAGATTATCCAAGATCATAAAAAATGAAAGTAACAATATAAGTATATTATTATATTGTGCGTATTGGTCGATATTTCATACCGGTTGGATCTCGAATATTATTCTAGGAAAATATGAAAACTCGCTTTTTACACTCCGCGTTACGTTAATTCGTAATAATTTTTAAATATTTTCCAAGATCGACAAATAAATGAATAAATAGAAAGATTAAATAAATAAATAAAAATAGGTCACCAATAAATTTTCCAATTGATTAGAGATATGTTCTCGTGAGCCCTAGGACATACGTATTATATGTATAAATAATGATAATAATAATGAAAACAACATCATGAATATTTTTTTTTTTTATAACTTCGTGGTACGCCTCTTTCCGTTCCTGTACCCGGCACTGTGTTCCTTATTTATTATGCCATTGAACGATAATAACAATAATAACAACAACAACAACAACGAACAATGATAATAATAACGTCATGATTTTGTTAATTGATAGGTGGAAGTGTACAATGAAGGTTTGGAAAATTATTTAGAAGCATTATTAAAACCCGGAGGCGTGTTTAGTGCCGATCGTGTCAGAAAAGGAATGGAAATGTTGCGTCTCGTGCGCAGCATATTGCCGGAGAGCCTCAAGGAAAGGATAAATCAATTGCCCAACGTTCTTTCCGAAAACGTGCCTCCGCCAAAGGTCGGATATAATATTTATTTGTCGTTGAAAAATAAGTACCTATCGAGTTTTAACGCGATAGCCGTTGATTGTTTTCCATCGATCGATCGATCCTTAACACTCGATGGCTGTCTGCACGTGCCTAAATCCCGATTTTTCGCCACCCCTTTTTAGATAACCGTGGCGGTCAAAGTGTTCGGGAACGAAGTCAAATTTCTGCGCTTGAATGGCGTGGACGAAATCAACGACGCGATACGTTCGCTAGACGTGTACAACATAATGAAAAACTTCATGAACGGACGCGTGAGGATTCGTTTGCAAACGACAATATTGTTAATCTATTTATAATCGTGTTGAGGTTGTAGCGATTTGAAACGTGTGTCTTAGGTGTTCAAATACGACCGGTCCGCAATGTTTATGGACTTAAAGTACGTCGTACCGACCGGCATCGGAATGCCTTTGATATTAGACGCCGTCGGCACTTCAGTAGTAAACTTTAACTTGTCGAGTTACATTAATGCGGACAAGTTCAAAAACTTTGGAGAGTTCAAACTGTTGACCAAATTATATCCCAGGTAAACCATGATTCGTGAACGATTATGTTCGGTGTGCGAACTCAAACTCAAACGCTTGTTTCCACGAAACGTGTGCAGCTTGGCGTTAAATCTCGAGGGTTCGATGACCATGGACCTCCATTACGAGTCGACGCAGGCCAGGGTGAAATCGAAGCTGTACACTTCGTCTGCGTTCGAGGGCACCACCGAGATCAAAGGATACAAATACGTGAACTTGGAGTTCGATTTACCCAAAACTAGATTAGACGTCATAAGTATCGAGTACGTATCAACTGTTGTGATATTGCCACGCCAGGTGGTGTGCTAGTAGCCTAAAACGGTGCGGACGGTCGAACGAGAATTAAACAGACCGAATTCGGGTGGTTTGAAAACGACCGAAAGCCGAAATAATGATTTATTTCTACTGTTGGTTGTTTTTAAATTTCCCGAAATAGGTTCGGTAAAATTTCACAAATTAGATGATATTATGTCACTCTATAATGCTCTATTAAAGTGGTTTTCTAACTTTTTTGACCACGGCACATTGTAGACTTTTATTTTAATAAACTGGCAAACAATATTATCTATACATTTTATCAGTGTTCAATAGTTATCTAACGTTTAACATAAATTATCTTAAATGCTTTCTAACTACAAACTTTCGATTTATTAATATATAAATGTAGCTGATGAATAATGATTGAACGCATATATTTTCGTAAATCATAATTCAATTCAATTGGTCATTTATGAAAGAAAAATTGTAAAATACAACGGCACACCTAGTGAATGATCGTGGCACAATATTGTGCCGCGGCACCCAGTTTGAAAACCACTGATCTATTATAATAATAATCAGATTGAATTCACACCGTCTGTCTATACGATACCACTTACATTGACAAAATAAAAATCCTTGTTTATGAGTAGGTATGTTACACCCCGATCGTGAAATTGCTCATTTCATGTAATGGGCGATTTTTGACTCAATTCTTGAAATAGTCTATTCATGTGGTCATTTCATGAACTGGGCATTTAAAAAAAAATATTTTTCGCATAATTCATGAACTGGGCATACTAAAACCTATCCAGTTCATGAATTGGATAACAAATACATATGTATTATTAAACAGGTCATACGTAGATGATAATTGTCTTGGAAAGGTACTATCATTTAATTTATTTTTACTTTGTTATTTGCACATTTTAATTTTACACAAATATAATTCAATCATAAAGTATTAGAATTTTCAAACTTTAAAAAAAAAAAAAATGTTTCATAAAAATATATGATAACTACAGTAAAAATGATATTTATTTTAATTTCAATTTCAATTGTATATAAAATATATAATATCGTGTACTTATAATAAATATAAAAAAATATTGAATAAAAAAAAAAATTATATAAACGTGTTCAGTTCATGAATTGGGCGAAAAAAGAACAAAAAAAATGCCCAGTTCAAGAAATGACGGTATGGACTGTCCGTATCATGAATTGAGCAAAACATACATTGCTCGTTACATGAAATGAGCGATTTCACGTCCGGGGTGTAACATATATAAATAAATGTAAATAAATCGTTATTAGAGTTTATAGGTATAATTATTTATTTTATTGTGTAAAAAGTACGCACGTCAGAACTCGGTATTCGCGAATTTGGCAGACCTAGTTCCGACGACCAACAATCGAAACTATAGGTCTGATCTAATTTTCGGTTATCGTACCTAGCACATTATGTAATGTCTTTTATCAATACATATTCGCTAATATTTTAAATTCAACAAAATATTTCGTAATTTTTTTAAATCTCATTTGTGTATGAATATTTTTCCGATTCACGGTAGCTAATCCGTCCGTAAGTGTGTTTTACTGATCAACACCAATCGTGATAATAGATCTAATGCGTACACCACGGAAATAATATATTGTATCTGGAATATATTAATGTATTTTTACGTAATGTGTATTACGCCGTCAGATCAGAGTTGTTCTTAGAAGACCAAAAGTTAGAAATCATTCAGAAACCGAACGCCATGGCGTCTTCCTCCGCGTCGTCGTATAGTCTGCCGGTCCTCGAAGAGATGATGGGCCTGAAGTTGTACACCAATTATCGACTGCCGAACATGACCGAGATAATCAAGTCGCCCATGATGATATTCAACGGGCCGTTACGGTTGAACATTTACCTGCTCAAGTCGGACGTGAAAGTCAACAAATACGTCGTGGAATACAAGTGGCTCACCAGTAAAGTATGCGGTGTCTTGACGTGTTTTCGGAATCACGCGTTCAACGTAAAAACTAATTAAAACCGAAATTTCGTCCGCAGAAAAACTCATCCGTCAGCTTCGTGTACGAGACGCCCGGGTCGCAGGTCAAACATTATTTGAAGGCTCTCTTGGAAATGGACGCCCAAACGCAAAACTTCACTCTGTTGGTCCAAGGGAAAACCATTCAACTTCAAGCATTAGGTACTGTACATTGCGGTCAGGTTTTGTGGTTTCACCGACCGACACGAATTCATCCCCGAAACGCCGATTGTTTTAGGTCTGTACCGGAATTCCCCGTTACACAAGCTCGTGACTTTCACGCTAGACATCAACGAAGTAAGACACATCGATCTGTTGATGGAACTGAAGATCGAAAACGAAAAATATGGACGTTTGTACTTGCCGAAATTATACCTGGACATCAATGCGAAAAGAATCGCTGAACTTGAAGGTAATTTTATTCCCTCCCCCCTTCTCTTTGATAAAAAACAAATTACCTTTTAGATTTTTGGTTTTGTTTGTTTGTTTGTTTTTTTTTTATCTAACACGCAAATAGCAAAAATTTAATTTACAACCCTTTGTCGACAATAAAATACAGTATAATATTTCCTATAAAAACGATATTAAACAGCAGTGTATAAATCGTCGAACACTTGAAGTTTCGATTTAATCGAAACCTCGAAAACACGAGTTGTTCATGTACTTTGGCTAACGAAAATAATCCGTAACATTAATATGAAATTTCGACGTTTTATTCGAAATTAACAAGAGGTTGGTGATGATTTTTTTTCAAAATTTGACAATACTTAACGATTCACTGCATGTGCTGCGATCAATTAATTATGTACTGATTCGTACAGGTACAAAAATAATTATAATATTAATAATAATTATTATGATTGAAAAACAGTAAACATAATAAAACAAACTATTTGTCGTATGAATCTTTATAGCTTTTATTTTAAATTGACTAAAGCCATATTTTCTATTAAAAATCAAGTGTGTGTGTGTGTGTGTGTGTGTGTGTGTGTGTGTGTGTGTGTGTGTGTGTGTGTGTGTGTGTGTGTGTGTGCGTGTATGTAGTTATTGATTAATATGACCTTCAAAAAATGTGTGGGTTTATTTTAAATAGGAACTTAAAACAAATTAAAGCGATCAAAATTACTTTTCCACTATAGGTCAATATAAATGGGTTGAAAAAAAAGGAATTTCGCAATGTGACATCAACTTGACGTTCAAAACCACCAAGTTTGATTCTACAATAGTCGGTTATATTAAAATTAACGACGCATCGACGGCATTGAATTTGATATTTGAATACACGTTCGACAAAGCTGTGACTCTGGACATCATAAAATTTGAAATTAATGTCAGTGATCGATCTACCAAAGCTTTGACTTCTCTACAAGGAACTTTGCAGTTAGAGTCGTCTGCCTATCCTCATATTAACCACGTGACCTCGGCTACTTACCAGGTATCATTATTTATTAACTATGAACGAGTAATTTTTAATCTATTAAAATTTGTTATGTGTGTACGAGCGTATGTATATACACGTGATTACGTGAATATATTATGACTTTTGAATTATGAACGTATTTGAATCATAATAATATCATACATAATACATATTTTAATACCTTCGCTTTCGTAAGGTATTATGTTTGGAAATTACCTAAGTAGTTATAGTATATTCCCGTACAATATTTAATATAAATACAAAATATTATGTTTCACTGTACATTTCCAATCGTTAAAAACAAGTAGAACTTATTTTTTTTTTCAAATAAGTTTTTTTTCAAATAACTATTTAATTTGCATACTTAATCGTTGTTTTTAAGCTTCAAAAAATATTAATTCACTCATTGGAATATATTGAATTTAATTTCGAGAGAGAAAGGCAAAAGAATCAGAATAAATTTAATTTAGCTTTATTTTAATTTTGGAGTAGTATAATTCGTTTCAGAGGGGTTGAACCTACGAACCCCCATGAAAAAGTAGCTAATTATTCATGACAATTATTATGAATTATAAAATGAAAAATTTCAATTTATTTTGATTAAAATATTATAATATTCATATTGGTATTTTATTTAAATAAATATGAATATTTGTGATAAGTATTAGATAATTATGAAATACATTTTTCATCAATATTACATTATTAGAAAAATGTATATCAGTTAGATTATTTTCAGAAATATTTAAAACTTTTTTCATAATATTTTGGTAAATTAAAAAAATATTTTTATTTCTATATTAAAATAAAATCGTTTTACTGCGTGTATGTAGTAGTATTCAGAATTCACCACGTTTTATAAATCGAATATGATTAAAGGAGTCGGAGTCTCGATGATTAATAGATAATAATATTATTTAAGCAATATTTTATGTGTTCTGATAAATATTTATTATAATTATCGCATTAGTGAGTTTTGCAATTCAAAGACTCCGTAAAATCGCAAAATTAATGTTCTTGTTTTAGAAAGCACAAGGCCATACCGAGTGCCGCATCGATTTCATTAACTATCCGAACGTAAAGGACAACAGCAAAAAGTTACACATCGAATTCGGATTCGCTCAAATCAAATACTATTCCGGCAGCAAGATAAACATCAACTTTTTCGTCACGAAATTATCGGACAGTATAATGTTCAAGTTCATAACGAATCATCAGGGAACGCAAACCACGTCCAACACCACAGCTCTGATTCAGTATGCTCCAGGTGCGAACGCGTTTTTTTTTCTTCTTTTAATCACCGTTTAAAAAAAATTAGTACTCGATTATTATTTGTTCACCTCTCTCCGACACCGTTTTGTGCGCGCAGATAAAAACATAACGGCCAAATTGGACATTCTCATGCCGCAAAGTCTGTTGGTGGACGTGGACGCGAGATTTAAGTTGACTATTCCGTCTAAAAAAAATCCGCTGGACCTACACATAGTGGTCAAAGAAAAGATCATGAATTCGTACGACGTGAGTATTAATTTTATCGAACGATACCGTCCCGGGTCGTGACGAAACGATTGAACTCTTTCACTCGGAAACGACAAATGCCGACATACTCAGAGGCGGATTCCCTATTAGGCACCGTAGGTAGGTGGCCAAGGACGGAACATTTTGGATAGGAAAAAACATTTAAAGCGATTTTCGCAGTTGAATTTTGTTCACAATTTTTTCAATTCACACACCAAATATCTTTGTGCTTAATTTAATACACGATGGAGGTGATACTCAATAAATTGTGATTGGTGTAAGTTTTTAACTCTTTTTCACGCGAGAGAAAAAGCTTGTTCAAACATACGTTGATCCAAATGTACTAAAATATTTTGCTGCTATACCGAGTCTGAAAAAAAGTTCAGCAAAAAACAGTCAAGGTGAAAATTTGAGTGAATTTTTAAGAATATCTTGTTAAATGTAAATCTATATTATTTTCATTTGAAGATCAACAGGAACATCGTTAACATCGATATGAAATAGATTTGTGAGTAATTGAAATTATCGTGAACATCACCAGGGCCCAAAGCGGCAAATCCTGTAGTTTTTTTTTTTTTTTTTTATTAAAAAAACACTAAACGTGTTGAAAAATTTTGAAAATCAATAACTTAATGTTTACGAAAAATAATTTTATAACACCAAAATGTGCGTATTTTTTATATTATTGTACATAGTATATGGTATATACCAATATATTTTGGTTCACTTTGATTTATGTTCATTATAAAAATGTAGTAAAGGGCTATATAGAAAACCGTTTTTTATAATACTACGTTTAAAACGTTGGTATTAGTCCGCCCAGAACCCACGTCGCCACCTGAAAAATACGTACGGTCGACGATTTTAATTTGTTTTATAAAAAAAAGTTTTTTTTATCATAAAAATATTTTAAATTTTAGTGTTTAACTTAATGTTCCTAACGATGGTTATAGTTTTGTTTTATTATTGATTGTCCGTAATTAATAAAAATAATTATCATTTTAGGTTTTTATTAAAATGAAATGGACGTCCGTTGACGTTTTTTCAAAATAGGCTAAATAATTAAAGGCCAAAAAAAAAAAAAAAACAATAGTCTGAAAATTCAAATGAATGTACGTATATATTTAATATTTAAAGTAGCTGTTTTTTTTTTGGGGAGGGCGTGGTGTCATTGTATAACTTGTTCACATATTTTTGGGGTGGCAAATTTTCGGTGCTTATAGCCGTGAAAAAGATAAATCCGCCTCTGCGCCACGGTGATTTCTCGTTTCGACCGTGTGAAGTCCGCTGTACGCCGATTTCAAAATAACATCGTATTATGTGACGGGTCGACGAGCGATATTGTTCCGATCCGAATCACGGGTTTCCGTCGTGTTTTGACACGGCGAACTTTTCCCTCAGATCGACTTCGCGTGCACGTGGTTCGGCGGCCAAAACGTGACGGCCAGAGGACTGTACCAGGACCAATCGTTGTACTACCTGACGAGTCACACCATCAAACTGCTGATACAATCTCACATGTTCAACGACATCGTGTTTTTTGGCAAGATCTACGTGTCGGACGAGGAATACAGACTGGAATCATGGGTACGATAGTTTAATGGGCGGGTCGGAGGGCGAAAAACCCCGTTAAAAAAAAAAAAAATTGTTATTCGATTTTTAATCGATTTCGCCGTTTCGCACTGTACGCGTTTCGTTCCCTCCAGGTGGACCACAACAACACGAAGCACGCGATCTTGTTAAGGCACATCGCTCACTCGGACATGTTGTACGAGTCGTACGGCGAGCTGAAGTTGAACACGAGCACCTATTCACTGTCCAACGTGATCAATTTGAAGCTCCACGAGATAACGTTGGACATGCATCTGGACCAGTATGAGATAATATTCCATGATTCTTATTATTATTATTATTATTGTTATTACTATTATTGTAATTATTTTATTTATTGTTATTGTTATTATCAGGGTTCGGATTTTATAGCACCAAAAAGTCCTAAAACATGCGCTAAAATATGCCATAAAAATATCAAAAATATCAAAAAAAATTTAAATTTGTATCTTTTGAATGAATACGTATTGCTTGAAGAAAATTGTAAAATCTAAACAATAATGAAATATATATATATATATAAATAAAACAGATTAGAGGGCATAAAATGTATAATATTCGATATTTTCGAGCTTCTTAAAAATAGACAAACATGTTTAATATTTTATACCCTAACTACAACTATAATATTATTTAATTTACAATCTATACAAAATGGTACAATAAGTAAATGTGATGATAATTATAACTTATAAGTGGCAATGAGGAAAGTACAATGAGTAGAAGTTTCACATTAGAAATTTCTACGTGGAAGGTAATTTAGAGGGAAATATTAATATACAAGGTTAAAATTAATGTGCGTTGAGAAGATCTCTGGGCCATTCACGTTTGAGGCGTCTGGCTGGGTTGTCTGGAAGAGCATTGGTGTGAAGTTGAGCGATGAGGGGGTTTGAGTGATGTTCCATATTGAAGTGCAGGCGAAGATAATATTTGATAGCTGTATGTTTAATGGTGGGTATTTTGAGGTCGTTATGAAGAGCATTATTTGTGACGTACCAAGGGGCTTTAGCAATCATGCGGAGGCAGATGGCTTGGAATGATTGTATGGTTCTAGTGTTCGATGGTTTGGCAGTACCCCAGAGAGCTATTCCGTATGACCAGATAGGTTGCAGAAGGGATTTGTAGAGTAGTAAGCGGTTAGAGATTTGCATATTAGATTTCATGAGAGGCCTGAGGATATGTAGGCGGCTGTTTAGTTGTTTGCGTTTAGTTTTGAGGTGGGGGCCCCAGGTGAGCCTTCTGTCAAACAGTAAGCCGAGATATTTGACTTCATTTGTGTGGGGAATGATTGCATTCTCAAATAATATATGAGGACAGTCACCTGGGCGGAGGGAGAAAGTGACATGAGAAGACTTGGAGTCGTTGATCTTGATTTTCCATGTTTTGAACCAGTGAGATAGGGTGTTGAGATGAAAAAAAAAAAAAAAAAAAAAAAAAATTAATTACGAAACAAAAATGCGGTAATTTTTCTTACGAATTCACATAGATGAATAATAATTTTTTCTCGACGTAAACGATATTTATGATAACTACTAAATAAAGCATTTTATAAGAAAAATAGTACCAACTCTTAAAAAATAGCACTAAAAATCTAAAATGCATCAAATATGCGAAAATAGCAAAATAAAATTTCATATTTAGAGTCCCTGGTGTATAAAACAAATTCATAGCCCACCCTGCTATTTTTATCTGTATTCTATAATAATTAGCATATATGCTATAAAATCAGGACCCTTGTTGTTATTACATTTATTGTAATTATTGTCTACGGGACGCGGGGCGCGCGCGAGTCGGTCACGCCGTTACCAGTCCACGAATCGGAAAAATAAAAGTAGAACGACTCTGTTCGCTTATTAAAAATCAGCGTCCCCAATACTTTTTAAAGTTTTTTATAACGCGGGAGCCTATTTCCCCTACAGCCCCTCATATACCTCCTTTAATATATGGAAAAATATGAATGAATTATTTTTAACACAAAACGGTTTTTGAACACAAATAGCCATATTACTTAGAACGATCAATTTAAAAAATGAAAATCAATATAATTACTATACAAACACACAATTTATGTTACAATTTTTTGTGAATAATTTTATTATAATAATTTATCGGATTGTAAAAAATTATAGTCTATTTCCGACAGACTATATAGTTTCGAATCAACAAATACAATTCGGTGTATTCAATCCGCATTGAAATACAAGTTAAAATTTTAAAACCAACAATCATTGATAACAGTGATGACTGATAGTAAACCACATAATTAAAAACCACTGTTACGAACACGGTTAAAAATGTAAAATAAAAATGAAACCACGATATGAAACACATCATTAGGTTTTTCGTAAATTTTGCTAATGAAAAAAAAAAAAGAAAATTTAAATATATTATCGTTGGTACTACCGTCTCATGAGTCATGCTTTGAAAAAATACTAGAGGTACACTACATTTTTAGAACAATTAGTTTGGGTACTCAGTCCCCCACGCCCCCTCCCTAATTCGAGCACAGGCCGCAACGCGTACGATAATAACGAATGCGTTCACGAAATCCAGGTACAGAGACATATCCGTTTACGGGAAAGGATTTGCGAGAGAATGGAATTCCCACGCGGTGTTCGAAGTGAAATGGGACGCTAATCGAGATCCCGACCAGAGATTTTCGTTGACTTTTAAAACGAACACGAGCGATATCTCCGACGGTGAACAATTCCTCGGCCTGCTCGTGATAGAATACCCCGGTCGGATAGTCAACATCGATTTGGATCTGAAATATATTGGTATGTGTCGTGGATATTATACGTTTTTCTTTTTGCTTGTTAGATTTAATTTTTTTTTTTTAATTAATATTTATTATTATTATTATTATCATTTGTTTTTTTTTTTTGTTATTATAAACTGTGGTTTCCACCATCCAGGACAACATTATTTCATCTTGAGTTCGTTCGAATGGAATCCGACGTCGAGAGTTGAATTCTCTTTGACGTTGAAAAACGATTTGCTGTCCAAAGGAAATGGATACATTGGTTGCAAGTTGCTCACGCCGTTTGATAACTGGATAAAAACACTATACGAACAAGGGTATTGTTGTCATACATTATAAATTAAGGGTTCGGATTCAAATGCTCTAAAAAGTCACGTGCTCATGAAAACATGCGTTTGTGTATCAATCATGGTCAAATGTGTAATGGAATATACCCGTATAATTCATATTTTAAAACAATGGGTAGTATTAATTTGATTTTAAAACGGTTTTCCGAGTTCAAACAGTTTAAACGTTTCAGTAAAAACGCGAAAAAAAAAATTAAACATAAGACAGATAATGAATTAGTCGACTTTGATTTTATGGCGGCATTATATTTACTTACAGCGTCCTCAATTGACGACTAACAAATCAATTTATTTCATATTTTAAAATTTAACCAAAAACCGGTAAAAAAAATGTCATTTGATGAAATATAGTAAAGTAAACATTGATAGTAATCCTTTTGTTTTCTTATTTTCGAAAATTTGATGAATATTTTTTCTGAAAATACATTGTATTTTGTTTATAGAATATAGTCTGAGCTCATCTAGCACACAGTGTGACCAATTAGAAATAATAATATACAAACGTGTTAAGTCAGAGCTCTAATGATAATATGATTATATTCGTTTCAGTAAAATCTAGAACAATATGAATTTACAGTAGGGTGATCATATTAAAAAAAATAAAAACCAGAACTGAACTAATTTTTATGATTTTTTTTAAAATAAATATTTACTAAAGTGTTTTTTTATTTGTTATTAATCCTTATAAAAAAATAAAAAACAACTTAATTTTTATATGCCAACCTATAAGTAATATGCACGCATTTTGCTTATTTCCATTTTTATATAACAGTTACAAAATTAATACGTAATTTTAAATTAATGTTAAAAAAAAAAAAACAATAGTAAAATACATAATTATATAATAAAAACTTTTTAATATTTTCTCAAATACTTTCTTCCTGAACTTTGATAATTTATTTTTTTTGTAACCTTTTATTCTAATTGATGATTGTTCTATATATAAATGTATATATGTCACCATTAAACATATTTATTAACAATATTGACTAAAAAACAAGACCAAAAGCGTTCTGAAAGACGCTTGTCGGAACAACAGGACACAAAACTGAAATACAGGACAATCCTGTGTAAATCAGGACGTATGTTCATCCCACTCAAGAGTATAAAAGAGCATAGACATTGTAAAAAAATCAACTAATATTCGAGATCGTAATTAATAATATTGTACAACTTAACGAATACTTGTGTAGTAATATTTGAAGTGCCTAACTATGTGTTTTCAAAAAATATTGAATTCACAGAATACTCAACAAAGTAGTCTTTTCACCATTTTTTATCATATATACTGATGCTTATTTACTTATCTACTATTACTCAGAAGTTTTCAAACTGTGTTCCGTGGAATCCAAGGGTTCTGTGAGGGTAATTTAGGGGCTCAGCACACACACTTGAATCAGATCAAAATCAAATGTTATTTTTAGCCGAATCGATACACGTGACTGTGTACACACACACGCGCGCCCACACACACACACACACACACACACACACACACACACACACACACACACACACACACACACACACACACACACACACACACACACACACACACACACACACACACACACACACAATATTATTTAGACCGAATCATTTGAAAAAGATTTAGAGTTCGTAATAAACCTGTGCTTCGGTCTCGAAATCGAAAACGATATTTGATACTATACTGACTTTTAAAGTCTCGTAATATATATATATATATATATTTTTTACCATATATAATGAGTTTCGCGAACGAACAAGTTTGAGAATCGAGTAGGAAAATAAGTACTGCCCCAAAAATGAAGTCCTATGCGCACCCTGTACTCGCTTTCCGAAGGGTTTTTCTGGATGGGTTTAAAATGTCGACGATTTGTCGCACAGCGTTTCGATCGGACCGCAGAGCATGCACACGAACGGCAGCATTATGTGGCAGGGAAACCAGTACATGAACTTCGACGTACAGTCTGGGTACCATACGCTGGAGGAGGACTTTGGGTTTTCGTTCAACACGGCCGTGAACAGTTCGCTGCAGGACCTGAACGCCATCCGCATATACGTCAACCACAACTACGGCACAAACAGCTTCAACACCAGCGTCTTGCTACAGGTGAGGACCGCGTCCCGCGACGATTTCGCGAGCTACACGATCCACGGCTCCGGTCGTTCGGGCGCCCCGTGCAAACGTCGTTTTAGCCCCTCACTTTCTCGTTCGGTGTAATCGATTTCGTTTCTAAATAATAATAATAACAAAGGTTAACATTTTTGATTTTTATTGGCAAACAGTTCCGTCACCGGTGTAATCCAGAGGCGTGCTCAGCGTTTTCAAATAGGGGGGGATATTTTCAAAAAAATTTAAAAATTGTTACTAAAAAAAAAAAGACCAAATTCGTGTGAATAAAATATAATAATTGTTTATTTGCAGTAAATTTACTCGTTCACAGTTGAATTAACTAAACGTATATAAGTAGGTGTAGTAATATATATATTATATACATAAGTAGTATATAAATTAATCTACACCTGGGTAATTAAAAAATTACATCGTACAAAGTATATGAAAAAAAAAAATTATATGTATTACTATAGAACGATATCAATTTTTCTTGGTTTTTTAGCAATTCATCTATTTCTTCTATTGGGGTCTCTGTAAATATCTAATAACATCAAACCATTTGGACTTTTCTATAACAAATAAAATTAAACATATTTATATGGAATTTGATGAAAAATCAAAGTTGACATATAAATACTTCTGTCATTGAATTTTTAAGATGTGTTTTCACTCTTTTTAATGTCAAAAATGAACTTTCTGGTGTAGCAATAGAAACTGGTAATATGCATAATATTTGTAATGATTTAGACATATGTGGGTAATGATTGGAAGAACATGACTGTAAGGGATCTAATGCAGTGTTTAAAACTTCTTTTTTACATACGATGTTAGTTCACCAGATTCTGAATTCAGCCATTCTGTTTTCTCTATATTGTTTTCTATATCGGTGGCTAAAATACGTATAAAATAATTAAAGTTTGATTACCTACACTCTACAGACAAAAATTTGCTGTTTTTATATTATTTTAAAAATATATTGGATTTAAAATTTAAAATGTTTTTAATTTGTTAGGTTTTGACGTGAGGTTTTTTATTCTAAAGTTTTGATCAAAAAATCATATATATGATTTATATATGTATATATATTTAAATAAGCTGGGGGTATATGACACCTTCATCCCCTCCGTGAGCAGGCCCCTGGTTTAATTCAAATGAAAAGTCCGATGGTACTAAAACAGTAAAATTCAAGTTTTCAATTCTTAGCAGGGCTTGCATTTGAAAAAAAAATTCCGTTTTATGTTATTTACAATTAAAACGTTACACAGTTTTTTCGTTTATCGTTATTTAGAATAAAAACGTTACCCAAGTTTTGCGTTTATCGTTATTCAAAATTAAAACGTTACCCAAGTTTTGCGTTTATCGTTATTCAGAATTAAAACGTTATCCAAGTTTTGCATTTATCGTTATTTTGAATTAAAACGTTATGTCACCTAAAATAGTAAAATGGTCTAATAATCAATTAATAGTTGATAACTTTATTTTTATACCATCATTTAACAATAATTATTTGTGTATTTTACCGAAAGTGTTAAGTGTATAATACATTTTCATAGGGGATTCTATATATCGACTAGGATGCCTAGACGTTACACTCATTCAGTTATTTGTTACATATTAGAATGGGTGCATTTTATGTATACATTACTACAATATTTACAATGTAATCAGCAGGGTTCGGATTTAATAGCACGAAAAAGTACTAAAATATGCGCTATAATATGACCAAAAAAATCTTAAAATATTCGCTATAATATGCCCAAAAAATATAAAAAATAGTAACAAAAAAACAAATTTTTTTGAATTTATAATCTTTCACTGGTGGTTTAAATTTGTATCTTTTGAATTAATACAAATCACTTACAGAAAATTTTAAAATCTAAACAATAATGAAATATACACAAATAAAACAGATTAGAAGAGGGCATAAAATGTATAATATTCGATATTTCCGAGCTTCTTAAAAAATAGACTAACATGTTTAATATTGTATACTCGTACCTACAACTATAATATTATTTATAAATCAGTAACGAAACAAAAATGTGGTAATTTTTCTTACGAATTTACATAAATGAATAATAATTTTTTCTTGACATAAACGATATTTATGAAAACTACCAAATAAAGCATTATACATGAAAAATAGTACCAACACTTTAAAAATAGATCTAAAAATCTAAAATGCATCAAATATGCTAAAAATAGCAAAATTAAATTTCATATTTAGAGTCTCTGGTGTATAAAACAAATTTATAGCCCACCCTGCTATTTTTATCTGTATTCTATAATAATTAGCAAATGCTATAAAATCCGGACCTTAGTAATCAGCATCTATAATTTCTGTTATTATATTAAAATATATACAGGTTATATAAGAAAGAACAATTAGGTATTAGGAAGTAATGTAATTCATGTAAACATGATTTGTAAGATAAAAATAAATCACGTGGAAAAATACATTTATTGAATTTCTATGAAACTAAAATTATAACTTAATTAATTCTTATAAATAAATGGATTTTAAATTATTTCGTTTTGCGTTATTTTTCGTTTAATGATATTCTATATATTTTTACGTTTACCGTTATGTTTTGTATAACCATATATTAAATATTTTGTTAACTGTTATGTTTTGTTTTATGGTATTTTATCTTTTTTGTTTATCGTTTTTCGTTATATTTATGTTTCAAGTTTCAATCGTTTTTTGCCGTGTATAACGTTATAATTATAACGTTTGCAAGCCCTGATTCTTAGTGCTATGTGAATATTAATCTGATTTTTAATCGAGTTCTGAGGAACGTATTTCATCTCGTCTCCCATGATATTATGATCGCACGTCATTTTATACGTTTAAAAAGTATTAGAAAGTTTTTAGTTTTTAATGAAGTATGTCTCAAACATTTTACTATCGGGTGGTTATTCGAAACAGTGCCAGCCATGTGTATTTTGGGGTTCAGTACAGAAATTTGCTGGACTCCATATCCTTTAATAAACTTTAAAGTCATATTTGATATCTAAATTGTAATGTAAACTAATAAAAACCAAATTTTATTTCTATAAAATCAAAATTAGTACCTAGAATAAACATATAATGTTACTTAAACATTTTTTTTCTCGCTTTTTTTTCCTGCAAACAGGTCAATTGTTTCATTTTAACTCAAAGAATTAGCAAACTACCTCGATACATATTATAAGAAAATACTAAAATGAAATCTCACTTAATATCCCACTAATAATATGATCATATTAATTACATGTTGTAAAGTTCACAAATCGCAAGTCATGTGAAAGAAAAGACTAAAATGATTCTTTTTTTTTCGTAATAAAATATGAAGTAGGTCGGTACACTTTATGCGGGGCCCAGCAAAATCATGGGTCTCGGTGCGATCGCACCCCTCCCCCCTTAGAGCCGGCACTGATTCTAAATGTCATCGTACCCTTTTTAGCACCTCCAACTATCACACCTGTAGAACGTCAGGCTAAAGACTTAAAAACCATAGTGCATTCAAATTTAAACGAGGACACAAAATGTTTTGTGTTTAATTAAAATGCGATTAATCTTTTTAGATAAATCCCAAATACGTTATATCTTTGGCGTTGACCGGGAAAATAAACAACACGAAAACCGACACCATTTACAGCGGTTCGATCACCACGCTCACGCCGTTTTTCTACTACAAGACTTTCAGTTTTGAGACCGAAGTGGATTTTCAAGAAAAAAAACTCAATGGATACTTCGGACTTCAAATCGACTCTAGTAATTTCAAATTCGAGTTTCACGGTAAGACAATGAGTTGGAGTTTGATATTCGTTTTTATTTTTTCACGTTGGCTTAGTGTTGGATTGTTTTATAATTCCAGTAGAAATACTGTCATAATATTATTATTGTCTATGCGTAATAGTCGTTTATATCTGAACATTTTGACATTGTTTTGAGAACGTCAATTCGTTGTAATATTAATATTATTAATTCAATGTAATTTTTTAAGTCTTTACTATGATTTTTTTACGACAATCTTAGACTGAAAATATTGCAAAATTTATCAAATTAAAAATAATACTAAAAATACATTATTATTTAATAAAATAATGGTCATGTTGTTTGATGAATGAGGGATGACCGATAAATATTTCACCAAATCAAAAGCAAAAGACCGCTAAAACAATGTCATCACCGTAGATGAAACCTTTCAAAATTAAAAAGCTAAAACTATTTATTATTTATTTTAGTAAAAAAAGAAATCACCGATGTTATGGATTCGACATTTTGTAAAGTTTTGAATAAAAAAACCTTTTAGTAATCATCTAACTATAAAAAAGGTACCTACGTATATTAGAATTGTATTTTATTGCACTAAAAGTTTTTCAAAGCATCACCAAAGGGCAAAGAAATGATTTACGATTCCTATAAAATTAAATATATCCATCGCAATTATCTTACACGTAGTTCGGAGGGACGAAGGACGAATTTCCACCCCAATTTCGTTTCGCCGATTTTTTGCACCGGTCGATATCAAGTTGCATTTAGTTTGGGAGTATAATGTTCGGTTAAATTGGACTATTTAAAAATCATTGATGAACTTTACGCTTTTGTTTATAAAAATGTAATTCGGTTCCACTGTTCGATAACATCGGAGTGATGGCAGTGCACTTTTGCGATCTACCTACGCCCCTACTTGGCTACTTCCGGACTTTCCTACTCTAAACTCAAACGGTTGAATGTCTGAAGTTATCGGTCTTATAATACAGGTGAAGACACCGAGATTTAAAATCATAGTATATTGTATATGGGTCAGGCGGCGTAATAATAAATATGGGTAACCGTTAATTGCATTTGATTTTTTTTTTTTTTGGTTCGGGAATAAAAATTTGATAAAATCGCACTCAAAATATGTTAATTACGTCCACTAGTATCAATAAATATGTATAACAATCAAATCAATAATTGTGTAAATTTTAAGTCATAAACACGTGTTCAAAACCGTTTTGTTATACTTATTTACAATTGCCCCACCTGGCCTTATATAGATATATATATATATATATTTCATAATAATCATAATATTATTATTATTATTATTATTATAATTTATTGTTAAAAACAGAGTCTTTCATCTAAAAAAATGAAAACTACACATTTAAAAACCAAATGATTGAAAAATCTATTTTTCTCTCATAAAAATGTAGTTGTAAATTATTGATTTGAATCGCTCGCAAAAAAAATGTATGGATGGCGCGCGGTTAAAACGTAATGCGGTGAATACGTCATGGGACATTGTGTTTACGACAAAACTTTTCCGAGGCGGACCGTGGACGAAACGGAAACACTGTGTAACGAGGAAATCCGAACGGTCTCTCGATTCGAATTCGTTCGCGGGTGTTTTAAACACGCTGGTCGACGGAACGCCCGCGATCGACGGACATTTTTTTCGGTCTTTTGGATTTCGTTTTAGACGCCCGTCTCACAACCGGTTTTGTACCGGGTGAATACTAGTATTCCGCATGGTGATATTTTTGTTTTTTCGTTTTTATTTTTAAATTGTACAATCTGTAAATATTTCCTTTAACAATAAGCACAAATGACATTTGAGTAAGTAACACAATAATTTTAAATTAAACAAACAATTGAATATCTATTGCATCAAGGCAGTGTATGTTTAGGGAGAAGGATTCATCCGTTGATGAAGCTTTATGGCGGATGTGGAGTTTGAGGTTTAGTCCTCCAAGAGGTCACGAAACCATTTTCGTTTTAGGCGCGTTCTGGGGGCACCTGGAATTGTGTGAGTTGACAAACCGTATATGAGGGGGTTTCGGTGGTTGGAGAGATTGGAGCGGAGGCGTTTATAGAATATTTTGGCTACGTTTTGGATGGTTAGAGTATTAAGATCTCTATGGAGAGTGTCATTAGAAATAAAAAGTGGAGCTTTAACTATTTGGCGGAGGCATGCCGCATGGTAATAATGTGCGAAATCAAAACCAGCCGAAACCGAAGGTTTCGTGCGACCGCACGGCGTTACGGTACAAATTTTTTTGCGCTCGCCATCAACTCTCTTCTTTTGTACTTTGCGATCGCAAAGTTTTCTCCGCTCTAAACTCGTGATAAATGTATTGATTATCAGTGGCGTATTTAGAGATTTTCGGCCAATAGACACTTTCCGATGCACCGCCTCTCCCTCCAATCCGCCACTTCAAAATTTTTCTCAAAACTCATTTGAATCCACAGTTTGAGAATTCGAACCCGCGTTGAACGCGCGAATTTTTCGGTACCCACACTGGTTCGTGCTGTATCGCGTGTGCTTATAATAGTATGTAAGTAACGGCTTGATTTTGAGCGAACGGACGCACGCGTTTACAGTCCGAATCGTAACTCTAAATCATAAAACTTATGATAATTATAACTTATGATTATAACGAGTTTCTCTAGTATAAAAATAATTCAAATTTGATGTCGAATGAAAAATACGAAGAAATTGTAATTCTGTAAAAAAAAAAATTTTGAAATTTGCCGCCCTCCAAATGTTGCCGCTCTAAGACTGGGCCTACAGGGCCTATTTCTAAATAAGCCTCTGTTAATACGCGCGGAGAGACGTCATATACGGCCTAACCGGAGTAATGGCGCAAGGTCTAAGCTATTACGGGCGGATAACGCGGAGTTGGCGCGGAATAATAATCTCGTGGTTCTACCTCCCCCCCCCGTAAATTCGATCAACCGTTTCACGAGGAGGACGGGCGAGTTGTTTTTCGGTCGAAAAATTACACTCCGAGTCGATTAACCGGTCGAAAGTGGCTTGACAGAGACGTACTATTTTTGATCTAACTGTAATGATTCGACCTAAAACGTTGATCGGCCCCGAAGTCGAAGTTGTTCATTTGTGTACAAATGTTCACGTCCGTTTTGCACGTTCGTCTCGTAAGTCTCTGCGTACGACGTCGTGTTTGGTAAATATTCGATTGGACGCGCGCTTGTTTGCTCTTCAATCAAAGAGCGTCGATTATTTATTTGCTTTGAAATGATAACAACAAAAAGACCAGAAAATTGTTGTTTGAAGTGCACGACCGGAAACGTTCACTATAGTGTGTTAATCAATCGTCAAACAAAACGTATAGCGTGAACTAAAACTGGTGCAAAAAAAAAAAAATCAAACATACCGTAACAATAAACAGGAAAAACTCGACACACGAAAGCATTACACATCCTTTAAAGTCGACGATAAGCGTGCGTTTAAATAACGTTCTATAATCGTAATCGTTGGATTTATAACGAGTATTACGTATGCAATGACACTTTAATTTTTTTTATAGAAACGAGATAATCGATAATACGCAGACCAGCTTGATAGTTGACGATTTCTATGTTGAAATCGAAAACAATTTGAAAAATTTTTAAATAAAAATACATTTAATGTAATCGATTTCGGCAATTAGCAAAATACAATAACTACCCGTTCTATAGATCAAAACGTACGTAATCACTAAACATCTACGGCATCGTATGTGAAAAATTTGACCATTTGATCGAGGGAAACAGTTTTATCGCGTCCGTAAACACACGTCACGTTTTTGAATTAATTAAGCGACGAAAAAAAATGTTTCACTCCAGAAATACGTTTAAGGCTAATTCACGACGAGAAATTCAAATTTAAATTATTCAAATCAGACGCCGTGAGGTGTAATTTATAAACGATTTTTAGTGTCTATAATAATCGGCTTTATCCGGAAAATTCGCAATTTGAATTTAAATTATTGTCCAAAGCCAGTTTTTGTGTTTTTGTCTTCGATGAAATCGAATCGTTGTACCATTATTGGGAAACAAAACCGTACGCCACCGATGTTGATTATGTCATGGAAAAATAACCCGTCGATTATTACAATCTGACATTGAAATTTTAATTAAATTTGTTTAACATTTAAACCGACTTTGCGGCTTATTGTTCTTTTGTGCCGTGCATCGCGTATTGCTATACCGTGTTATACGTATTATCAAACGACGAAAATAATAACTACTCAAAATAATTGGTTACTATGCCGAGAACAATGAAACGAAATTATTTCGTGTTCGTCTATTTATCGCGCGCACGGCCATATGATCGTAAATTAGTAAGTAAATAAAAAATCATGTTCAGCGATACCCGTCACGTCTGCACTGCGATTTATCGGCTACGTTCGGGCACGCTCTAGATATTTTCATTCGAATCGCATTTGTTTCAATGCCGTATAAGTAGCGATTTTTGGTTTTCGTCTAAAATCGATTTAACGCACCAACATGATATTAATATTATCTGTGTAGAGAAAACTTTGAAAGAATTATTATCGAAATCTCAGAGGACAGTGTGATTTTACAAACGCCGATAATATTTAATATTTTTAGATCTGTTCGCGTGAAACCGACAGTGGCGGATTTAAGGGGGGCAGAGGGGCCTGGACCCCCCTTGGCCGATTAAATGTGTAAGAATATAACTATACCATTATACTAATATAAGTTTTTTTTATAAAAATATGTACTGATGTAAAAATATTGCCTCCCCCCCAACAAAATCCTAGGTCCGCCACTGGAAACCGATATGCGTTCGGCGTCGTTTATTTGAATAAAATCGCAATGGACACTCCTCAACGTATCTAATTTAAATAAATACTTTGATATAAATACTGACGTGCATAACGTTTTACGGGCACGCGACACCTTTTGCACGTCTCGTTTTGTCCTTCGATGAGATGGCCAGTAAAAACAAAAAATAAAACTGGACTTGCAATGCACTAGGACTTTTTGAATTTCAAATTTTTTTTGAAATTTGAAAAAAATAAAATGTGATACCCAAAGTGTTTGTCAGGTCCTTAAATATTGAACTGGCCTACTGACTTCAATAAATTCAATTGATTTGATAATTCAAATAATCAATAGTGTTCTGTGTAGATTTCAATTTACGTATTCTCGTAGCCGTTTTAAACTATAATGTCACTTAAGTTTTTCGTTCAACGCACAGAACAATAGTTTACATAATGTGGAACATAATTCTACATTTTGCTGATGCCACTTTGCGTCTATAACTCGTTAAAAAATTAAATACATTTTTTTTAAAATTATTTTTAATTATACATAGTACTTACACATAAGTTTTGTGAGAACGATTTTTGTAGTCAGATAATTTAGTTAGTTTTTAGAAATAATACATTTTTACAAAAGTAATGTAGTAGTAAGAAGATGGATACGAACGAGAATAATTTTGAAAAATTTCAAAATTATATTTTATTATTTGAAGAAATGTATCGCAATCTAATCAATAATCACTATTTTTGGATTTTCTGGGGAGAAAAATTCTGATTTAAAAAAAAATGTTGAGATTATGAAAAAAACGGGTTTCTGACTCTAAAATCTGTAACATTACTGATTTTGTGTTACCCGCAGAATGATTACGATTTACGACAAATGAAAAAAAACACGAGTATAATCACAGACAAAAATTATTTTTTGCATAATCTTCGACTTATTATTTCTCACATTTCGTTACACTATCAGCACTTTTCTACACACTATGTCAGTCCTCGTGCAAATGTACTCGATTGTTGTAATAATTTTATTGACGAATTGTATATGTTAATTTTGATCAATTTCAGGAGTTTATAGACCGTTTGACAACAGTAAAATATTATTGAAAATCACTACGCCGTACGAAAGTTATAAGACTCTTTACGGGAAAATGGGTTATAAGGCCAGAGAAAAGCACATATTTCTCAAGATCTACGGCGAAAACTTCAAACTAGGCGGTGAATTGCTGTACTTGTACAAAAACCTATCAAACTATGATCTCAAATTACAAATAAACTCACCTGTTGATACATTCAAACAGTTGATCGTCGCTGGAAAACTAAGCAGTGAACTGGTAAGTTTGCCCTTTTGTAGTATCACAAAACTAATTATTCAAATGTTTTGGTTTACATGTTATGTGTGTGGGTGTGTTTTTTTAAATCTTTTTACTTAATTATAGCCAACTTCAATTTATTTTATCTTTGACGTCTCGGGCCACTTAACAAGCTCAACGTGATAAATATAAAACGTCCAACTGCCACAATCATTGCTTTCTAACGTAGATCCATAAACGATCTACGTTTCCGCTTGTTTATTTGAAAAGCGAATTTCACAGAGGTGATGCATCTCATTATGATTGATCTTATTCGTAAAGAGACGAAAAACAAAAATTAATAATAATAATTATCATTAAAAAAAGCTATTGAAATGTATTAGCTCCTATTTTTGTGTATAATGTTTAATGTCCGCGATGACGTTTGCTAGTGAATTACGATCGATTTCACGTCCGATTGTCTTGACTGATTCTATAATATTTTCGTATGCGATTGACGCCTTAAACAATCTCTGTCGCGTTTTACTCCGTTAAAGCGCAGTCATAACGCTAGGCGAGTTCATTCACTGGTGTTTTCAACACGCCACGTCGTATCGTCGGCTAGCCCTGGATTTTCGCCCCTCATTGTCATGCAAGTAGAGTCGCAGACTGCCCTATATTACCCGTTGACGAGTGTACAGAGTATCCCGTGAGGATTTACTAATTGCGATTTGACTGTATGCAATGAACTAACAAGTTTAAATATGTTTCACGTGCCATTCGAAACACCGAAGAAACTTCCAAAGTATGAAAAAATAGTTTTACAATATTTGATCGATGCGATTTTCGTGTTTTTAAATATTTTCAAACCGCAACTACTAAAATGTATCTAGACAAAAAGGAATTTAAAACGTACAATAATGGTTTCGTAGTGGCCGTACATTTTTATGGGATATTCTTTCGAATATTTTCTCAATTATAATTAAAAATGTAAATACCAAAATCGTGTTGAAAAAAAATATTCACTTTCGTAATACTCAATAATAGCCGATAAATAATGGTCGTGATTTAAAAATACTAAGAAAAACTAAGAAAATCGCGTAGACGAAAATTGAAAAAAAAACACATTGTTTTAAATTGAACACGAAAACTAATTTAAATTTACGCGTCATACGGACTGAAATTGCAATTCATTCGAACTCACGTGGGACGCTTTGTATCAGTGGCGGATTGGATTGCCGGAAATTTGGAAGTTGTCCCAGCGGGCACTTCCTAAAAATTACCACTTAAAGTGTATTGCTTATTTTTACCTATATTTATTTTAAATAGACAAATACATATTTAACCCTGAACGTGATGTATCATTGAATACAATTTGAGTAGTAGTGGTTTTAATAAGTGGCCAAGCTGATCGAAATAACATTATTAGTTTACTCGAATTGACCAAGTTAAATTCAAATAAGAGTTTTTTTGGCAAAAGTAAAAAAAAAATAAGCCGGTAAGACAATGGTGGTGGAAGTTCGTCCATCGTCGCTCCGCTCCTCGGACAAGATTATGGTGATGAGTAGAGATACAGGAGTTGGGTGGGATACACGAGATGTATTGATAGATTAGGCATTATAGGATAGATTAGAACATTATTTTATATTATAAAAAAAAAACGATTCTGAACGAAGATGAATTGTCAGTGAATAATATGTTTATAGTAAATCGCTTGAATTTTTGTAAAAATTACAGTTTCAGACGCCCGTTAAAATTTTTTCATTGAACCGATCGTGAGATTTTTTATACTTTTTGCAAGCAAAACTTATGAACAACCTTGTAATACATTTTCATTTCTTAACTTTGAGTAGAACATTTTTTATACATTTTCAACTACGACATAATTTGTGATTTCGACAAATTTTGTCGATTTTTGAACTTCAACTGCTTATAAAAAAAAATTGTGCCTATGTATTTTTATAATTTTTGAATGGGAGTTAGAACAACTTATGTGGACCCTTCTATTAAATTTTCAAGTATTTCGTCCGAGCTACATTTTTTTTATCAACATTTATAAAAAAAAAAATAAAAAAAATCGAATATTTCAAATGCCTATAAATTGATTAAAAATGAGTGAAATCTTTTGAAAATAAAATTATATAAAGAAAATGCCAATATAAACAACTGATAAAATTTTCAAGTTTCTACAACTTATACTTTTTGAAAAAAAAACAAATAGCAAAAATCGTTTGAGGCTAAACCGTTGTTTAACGTGTTTTTGTAAAAATTTAAATTTCAAACACTCATAAAATTTTTTTGTCTGAATCCGGTAGAGTTTTTTTTGCAGATAATTGAAGAAAAACTAATGAAAAACCTTGTACCAAATTTTCAAAACTTAGTTATAAAAGAAAAAAATTTTACGATTTTTCAACAACAAAATTATTTGCAAATTTTCGCAATTTTTACATATTTCGTATAAATTGTAACTTTGAGCACTTATAAAAAAAAACTGTGACTTACGATTTTGGATTTTTTTTTATCAGTTATGGAACAACTTATAAGAAACCTTGTATTAAATTTTCAAGATTTTCTGGCAAAAAAAAAATTTTATCGTTATTTTAAAAAAAAATACTTAAAAAAATTGAAAATTTCAATTGTCTATAATTAGCTCAATAAAAGTCAAAATACTTTGAAAATTTAACGGTGTATAGAGAACGCTAATCTAAACATTTGGTGAAAATTTCAAGTATTTACATCGATTAGTTTTTGAGTTATAGCAAAATAAAAAATTTGATTTTGTCGAAAACTGGTTTTGCGTAAAATATACCGTTTTTCCCTCATTTTTTAAGGGTTTTTCCCGGCGCGTTAAAAAAATATTGAAAATTTTTAACTTTTGACCCCCCAAAGTACCAACTAGATTCACTTTCCTTTCAGAAAAGTTGCTATATAAGGCAATCGAAGCATTTTTACTGCCCCAAATCGTGTCGACAGACACAAAAATAAATAAAAAAAAAAAAAAAAAAAAAAAAACACACATCATTGTAAAATCAATACATTCTTCACTCCGTTCAGAATCTAAAAAATGTAAATAAATTAAACTTATCCAAATAAAGTTATCATAGTTGCATTTTTATTATTTTCAATCGCAAGATCGGTAGTTAAAAATTTCAAATTATGAAGGTAAATCAACGAAAATAAAATCAATGTGTTTTACGATAGTATCTATCAGCATTTTTTTTTTGTTATAACTAGGGTTCGGATTTTGAGACTATTTAAATGACAAAAAAAGGAGCGAAAATTTTGAAATAAAGAAAAAATATATATTTCAATAAAAATGATTTGAATACTTCTTGCGTGTATCATCGATAATAATGTATAGGTACTCACAGTATGGGTATTTTTGAGTTATTACCAGTTATTTGGAACATAATATCAACAACGTACTGTACGTCATAGTTTGTTTTTTTAATCATATTTTAACGCGTTTAAATGTGTATCCTAAAAATGTTGAAAATTAATGTTATGAATAGGTAATTTTACACAAAATATCACAAAGGAAAAAAAGGCAAATAAAGTCATTTTTAGGCAAAAAAGGAAACTTGTTCGTTCATTAGCACACAAATTGTAAGAAACACACTTGTGTATAAGAAATGTCTGTCTATTAATTTTTTTCTATCACTCGAAATTCGAACTCTAGTCATAACATTTGTGAATTTCACTACTAATGGTATTGTGTTTAATTTGTAACGAATCATTGATACAATCGCCTGCACCGGTTCTATCGAACAACCGATTGCCCGTCACGTCCTGCACGAATAATAATTGTCGATCGTTGGTCCTAAAACGTTCGTGTCCGCGTGATAAAATAATATAATCTACTCTAAATATGCCAAAAATACGATATCCTACTAATACAACTTATGGTCGACTTGAGATCGACTGGGAATTTCCAAGCGAAAATTTCTCCTATTTTTTATTTATTTATTTTGTCGCTCATCGCTAGCGAGTTACAGTGAACTCATAACGTTGTGAAAAACCTGCCGCTCGTTGTGACCGACGACTCTTAGACGTACCGAACGGTTTAAAACGAACCCGGACGTTTTGGCGAGGCCACTTTGGCGTAAACCAGTGTGGCGTATGACTATTTTGGCGTAAAACTAATTTGGCGTTAAGTTTTGACGTACACTTAACAATATTGTACAATATTAAAAATAAAATATTGGATGACAATTGGGGCATAGGTCAAAATATAAGTTGTTACTAAATTTTCTTATTTTTATTATTATTCTAATATTTGTATTTATATTAATTAAACTAAGATCAATTAATTTTTATTTACAATAATTTTTTTATTATTCATAATTAGGCACTTTAAAAAATTACCAATTTAATTATTATATTATTTTTTAACCTAACCACGCATGTTAAAATAAAATGTTTTACAGTAATTTTATAACTGTCTTACTTAGATGATTATAAATATTGTTCAATATACGCCAAGACAGATGTACGCCAAAGTATCCACGCCAAGATGGCCACGCCGAGATGTCCTAGATCGGTTTAAAACGTTATTTTTGAGTGTTTTTCGTCTCACAGGCCGACTACCGGATCGGATGGAATCACTTCTTGCTGGGGTTCACCGGCGTGTCGCACTACGTCGGATGGTCTGACTTCGAGTACTCGCTGCGGGTGTACACGCCCATCGAGAATCTGACGTACAGCAGCGCCACCGTGAAGATCTACACCGTGGACGACGTGGACTGCGAGATCCGGGCGGTTTTGCCGGATTCCTCCATGGTAATACTCGCGTATATCACAGTTTAAGGGCTCTATGCCCACGGGGTTGTGAGATTTACGGGGTACAGGGGTTCAGTATTAAACTATGACAGAGGTTGGCAACCTTTTTTGACGGAAGAGCCAAAAGTTACAATATACAAAATTTTCCAGATTTTAAAGAGCCACTAAAAATTTTTGTAATTTTTTAAAATATAATTTAATTTTTTAATTGTAATAGACACAATAATAATAAAATTAATTAATAAAAATATAATAAATTTACAATAAAAAAAAAAAAAACGTTTTTTAATAATAGGGACGGCGTAAGTCTAATTAGTTGTAGATAGCATCGCGATTATCGGTTTTAACGGCATGTACTATATAATATTATAGTCTATAACAAACATTTTACGATAGACTGTGCTCCATGCAGGCAATATCAAATTATTTTATAGATATTAAATATTGTTTTTGAACAAAAAATATTAATTTTTATGTGTAGCTGGAGAGCCGCAACTTTAGACCGAAAGAGCAACATGTGGCTCGCGAGCCGCAGGTTGCCGACCACTGAACTATGAGTTTCTGTTTGGTTTTTTAACGCTCATGCTCTAATCGGAGGTTTGAGAACCAGGTTTAGTGGTGTATATAATATATATATTGTTTACATCAGTTAATACAAACTAAATTAAGTTAAGTTCAAGTTAAAATTGACTACTCTTTTTTTTCAAATTTTTTAAGTTACTAGTCAAATAGAAAAAACAATTTATTTAACAAAGTTAAAAATAAGTTAACTTTTTATTTTTTTTACTTTCTTTATAAATCATACAGACTAATTTTTATTATACAAAAATAAACTCATATAATCAGTATTATGATTTTACAAATAATAATATTTCCATACATTTTGGTTTGTTTGTTTGTTTCTTTTTTTTTTTTTTGCATAAAAACAAGGATCTGTACAAAAAACTTTATGTATTAACGACGTGGTTTTAAAATAGTTTAACTGAAAAATAACTGCAAAAAATCGGTAAAACCAAATTCGTTCAGTTTAAAGTTACTTAAAAAAAATTAAATTAATAATTAACTATGTTTAAGTAACCTAACTTAAACTTTTTACTCGTTAATGCCCAGTTTTTGAATAATTCGTTTATAACGTATAATATATTTATATATTGTACATAAAAGAAAACGTTTAATGTTCAATATTATAAATTCAAATTCATTCATTGGGAAAAAATGTATAAAAAAAAAGCAATCGGGAGGCTTTGACTGGTATACGAGCGTCATTTGTATGATTAAGATTTCCTGCGGGGAACAATGGGGATCGATGATCAGAGAGTGATCGTCAGAAGAACCCTGCTGCCTTGGCCGAATGTCTAAGAGATAAGAGCATTCGAAGTTTAGAGAAGTGAATTAATGCAGTGACATTTTCGGGGTATTTCTGCTTCTTCACTCTGATTTTCTAATCTCTGAGTGCTTTCATCTCATTTGGTTCCACAGTAAAAGAAACACGAATTTTCAAAACAAAAAAAAAAATTTTTTTTGTAATATTCGTTACAAAGATCTGGCGCTTTTTGAAAAAATCAATACTTACTCAAAAGATAACGTGAATGAAAAAAATAGAAAAAAAAAATTCGATTCGTTTCATAGAAACAGAGTTTTATTCGTGTTTTAAATCGTATATGAAAAATAAATCAAATTTATATATTAGACAGGGGTTAAATCTTATTAAGTTACTTCTCGTGGGACTCCCTGAAAATCTGATGCGTATTGCAAAATACATCGAACGGTAGTTATATCGTCGAATAGCCGGTAGACGGGAGGGGGACGGGTATACCTTCCAGAATTCACGCGTACAAGCAGCGGTTAGGTTATTAGGTTGACACGAACGTTGACGGTTATTTGAGAAATCATCGACTTTCCGCGAGTGTACGGCGGAAGAAAACGGTTACCTCGTTGTCGTGTAGTACCTGCTTAGAACTCTGATGGAATTTGAATTTTTTCTGATGTTATTTTAACCCCCACCCCGTCTTTCCCTCAGCATAGGTTTTAAAGAAATCTACTTAGATTCCGAGTGAAACAAAAATTTATTGGTTTTACAATGATGTGCTTTTACTTATCTAATTTTTTACGTGTATTATTCAAGTGAATGGAAAAACTATCTGAAAATTATGTGTAAATGGTAAAATTTTTGGTAGACGAGCTTTTTATAAATCTAATTTCTGATATTTAGCGATTCATCTAATAACAATGGTTCTAAACACTCGGAATGTTCCACAAAAAACAAAAATACAAAAATTTCAAAAAAAATTGACCACTTCAAGGTTAAAAATAGAACTTTTGATTGCTGGAAATATCTCGAATTTTGCGGAAGTCTTTATGACGTAAAGCGTTTAATTTATGATGTAAAAATCTGAAAATATATCATTATCTTATTAATACGTTTAACTGACAGTACTCGAAAACTGTTGAAAATCGTTTGTCAGGATTTTTTTTCATATAAGCGTTTGGATTTAGAATTTTGACGAAAATCAATCGTCATTTACACGTATACTTTGTACAATTTTGGAGTTATTGATCCGGTGAAAATTTTCTCTCTTCGATAGATTTGGCACAAATAATTTTATCTAAGGTTTCAGTTTCACACATACTGAATAAATAAATTGTTTTCACACGCGTTTCACTAATTCGTTTTACGTGAAATGTCAGATTTATTTTTGTTTAATAGAATTTGTAATTTGAATACATTATTATTTTTATGTAACCTTAGATATATTTAAATTTTCTTAGTAATCAGTTGTGGAAATTCACTTTTGGTATGAGTCCGTAGTGTCTAAATACGGCGAAACGTATAACTTTTATGATTATTTTCAAATCAGCACAGATTGTTCGTACTGTAATCGCAGGACTGTTTTTACTTGAAACTTGAATATCACAAATCAATTGACTGTCTTAAGGTTTTTCATTTTTCGAAAATATATATTTAGTTCACACTAAAACTGTCGTTCGATTTCCGATCGTTTTCCGAAGACAATGGTTCATCACTGATTTCATGTTTAAAACAACACACTACGCGCAGCGTCGGCTAATCGTAAAAGTGACTCATCTGAGATCTTCTACTCTCAAAACCATTAAACGACCAGATTTATTTTAATTTAATTTTTGATCGATTTAACAAATTTAAATGTTTGTAGCGTTGAAGTGATTTGTTCATGACGAATACGAATAATTAAATTACGATCCAAAAACGGTTCTCACGGCGATTCGTCGGATTCTTCCGCCTTGATATTATTAAACGCACGAACGTACTACACGATCTATAACGACGTTCCCCAAAAACATACGGAAACGTTTTACGAAGTGGTTGAATATATTTCAATATGAATATTTCAATAGCTATATATAACTGTGAAATAATACGTTTTTCGTCGCGGCTCGTCCCATCACGAATTAAATTTAATAAAGATTAAATATTACTAGTTTAAAAAGATTAAACTGGTGAAGTTCTTTAAAAAGATTCAGCGTTTCAAGTGGAGATTCCACTCAGATTGTATTTGTTCATGAGTCATGAACTCTGAAATAATTCATTGAATTCTGTAACGCTAAAATAAAATACGAAATTTCCATTTTGAAACTCAAAAGTCGTTATTGTATAATAATAAAACAATATAATAATTCATTAAAATAAAAAAATAAAAAGCTGGTAAGTGAGATGATGGTGGTACAAGTTCGTCCTTCGTCCCTTCGGTCCTCGGACAAGATATTGGCGATGAATGTATTAAGTTTTAAAGAAATGATGACTCATTTCTTTAGTATAAAACGATTCTGAGCAAAGCTTCAGTCTAATATAATATATTATTATTTAAATACTGTTTACGTATTTTACGGTTATTTCTATAACTTTTGGTGAGTTTTTTTGTAATTAAACCCTCATAAAATATTCAATTAGATATAATCCATTTAAACTTCAATTGTTATAACAATTATAACTCATTAGAAATTTTCTGTCACCAAAAGATTCGAAAAATGTTTTTATATCTATGTTCCAAGTTTTATTGTGATCAGAAGTGTGTATAAAAAAAAATCTTGGGTCACGATTTTTGAATTTTTGTAAGGATAATTAGGTAGGTTAGGTTATATTAAATTATCAGAACTTTTTGTCAAATATTTAAAATTATATTCCATAAAAACTTTTTGGTAAATTAAAAGTTCTATATTTAAGTCAAAAGTGCTATAATTGTTCTGAAAATGTTGTCCAATATAAAAAAGTATGTATTTGATATTGAATAAAATTTTCAAGTTTCTAGCTTCAATACTTTTCGATTTATGGCTAAATACCTAAAATCTGAACAGTGAAAATCTCGTTTACGGCGGATTTTTACCGATTTTGCCGTTTTTCGATCGTTATTCTTGATTACTGGAAAAACTATGGAGATTTAAGAAAAATGACCTCTTTAAAGTACCATCTCAGTTCAATTTCGAATCTAAAAAGTTGCTGGACGAAACTTTTGGACAAGTATTTCTATACGAAAAAGTGTTAACAGAAAAAAAAAAAAATAAAATAAACATCATTGTAAAACCATAAGATCCACTCAGAATCTAAAAAATAAGAAAAAAATAAAAAAAAAAGAAAACAAATTAAAATTCCTTAGTATTTTTTTGTGTAATGGAACTTTACACAAAAATATTGCACTTTTCAGTTATTAATTTCTGGTTATTTAAAAAAAACCCCATCTGCGAGTATAAATTGTTTAGTCATCAGCTATTGACTATTTAAAATGTCTTTTCAATATAGGTACTAATAATATAACATCACAGAAATTCGACGTATCGAGTTATTTCATGTTACTTCACCTTAGGTAAATTTTACACAAAAAACTATTGCTTTATAGGAGTTATTCCCAACCTGGAAGTTTCGGAGTATTTTTATTTCATAAATGAGCGAAAAACCAAATAAAAAAAGTGAGATGATGGTGGTACAAGTTCGTCCTTCGTCCCTTCGGTCCTCGGACAAGATATTGGTGATGAATGTATTAAGTTTTAAAGAAATGATGACTCATTTCTTTAGTATAAAACGATTCTGAGCAAAGCTTCAGTGTAATATAATATATTATTATTTAAATACTGTTTACGTATTTTACGGTTATTTGTATAATTTTTGGTGAGTTTTTTTGTGATTAAACCCTCATAAAATATTCAATTAGATATAACTCATCAATTGTTATAACTCTTTAGAAATTTTCTGTTACCAAAAGATTCGAAAAATGTTTTTATATCTATGTTCCAAGTTTTTTTAACAATAGATTTTAACATGTTGTTATATCTGAATCCAAAATTTCATTATACTTAATAGGATGAACCAATTGTCATATATAAATATTTAAAGTTGAAAATGAATATAAAAACAGTTTATTCTGTAAAAATCGTGATAATAATTTACTTAAATGCTTGGAAAAAAAATCTTAGTCACGATTATTGATATTTTTTCGGTATAGATAGTTTAGTATAAGAGTAAATTTGTATTAAAATTTCAGAACTTTCTAACAAATACTCAATACTTCATTAGGAATAAACTTAAAAGAAATCAGACAATATCGTAAAAAATCGTATAATAATTTATTAAAGTGTGTATAAAAAAAAATCCTGACTAACGATTTTTGAACTTTTGTTAGGATAATTAGGTAGGTATATGAGTAAGGTCATATTAAATTTTGAGAACTTTTTGTCAAATATTTAAAATTATATTACATAAAAACTTTCAAACAATTTGGTAAATTAAAAGTTCTATATTTAAGTCAAAAGTGTTATGATTGTTCTGAAAATGTTGTCCAATGTAAAAAATATGTATTTGATATTGGATAAAATTTTCAAGTTTCTAGCTTCAATACTTTTCGATTTATGACTAAATACCTAAAATCTGAACAGTGAAAATACCGTTTACGGCGAATTTTTACCGTTTTTACTCAGTTTATCAATCGTTATTCTTGATTACTGGAAAAACAATGGAGATTTTGGAAAAATGACCTCTCTAAAGTACCATCTCAGTTCAATTTCGAATCTAAAACGTTGCTGGACGAAACTTTTGGACAAGGATTTCTATACGAAAAAGTGTTTACAGAAAAAAAAAAAAAAATAAAAAAAATAAACATCATTGTAAAACCATAAGATCCTTCGCTTCACTCAGAATCTAAAATAATGACCGCGATTACTGCGTATTGAAAATTGTTTTTATTAACACCTTAAGCTTTTTGGATGAACTGTCTAAAATACTTTCTCATTTATTTAAAGGTTTCCATTTGGAAAAATCATACTTCTTTTACAGATTTAAATTTTTATCGACTTGTTTGTATGAAAAAAAATGTTTAGTAATTATTATTAAATTCAATAAATTATATTATAATTAAAGTAATTATTTTATTATATACTTAAAAATATTGAGATTAAGAGTTAATATTTACTAGGTACTCATCAAACAGAAAAAAAAAGTTCAACTTTAAAACTTTATTTTTACCTGCATTTTTGAAAACAAAAAGGTAAAATTTCTTTTTTTTCCAAAGTTTAAATTAATTTGGAGGAGGGAGCAGGGGTGAGATTATAGAAATCTTACAACGTGGACTTAGAATAAAAGAGGTTGAAAAACACTGCTTTATAGGAGAGTAAATAAGTTTTTTTTCCCCGCCAATATATCACGTGAAACGAGTAAACATACGAGTAAACATACATTATTTCGTATTACCACTCGTATTATTTCGTTTTGCTGTCGACAGATAGGCGTGAAACTGGTGTACGCGACGATACCCCGGCCAGAGGAAATCGAAGAGTACTATTACGACGAAGACGCCGAACCGGCCATGGTGCTGTACAATGGACTTTTCGAAATAGACACGCCGTTTTATCCCGCGTTGGTGGCCAATTTCAAAGTGTCGCAAAAAGACGTCGTGTACACGACTCAAGTCGGCCTGTCGGCGATCATTATAAAGGTCGCGCTGACGGATGACCTGTCTTTAAAAGTAAGCCCGTCGACGTTGCGCCCGCGCAAAAAGTAAAAACTCACTCATCGTTACGTTGTTGTTGTTGTTTGTGATTGCGGACGACAGGACTTCCTGGACATAAAAAACGAACTGAACGTGACCACGTCGTACGAGCGTTTTTCGACGATCATTTCTGAGTTCGCCGTGTTCGCGGAAAACGAAAATCACATTATATCGAATTTAATCGTGTCAGTAGTCAATTTCAATAAGACGTTGAAGGTAATTTACGATAAGTAGAACGCAGTGCAGGCACTTCGGAAAACTAGTTTAGACTGCTCACTCTTAATAATAATAATAATAATAATATCGTTTTTAAATCTTGAAAATCGAGTTTACCGAGACTTATGAATCCAATAAACTTTTTTAGTGAAATCTAAGATACCCGCACACGAATGCGATAAACACCGAGTAAATCGCATTATAAATTGAATTAATTTGCATGTGTTTATAGAACGTTGGCAGTTTCTATAAATGGTCCGTGAAAGAAATTATGATTTTACTGAGTAATTAATGTTAAAATTATTGGTGAAAAAGTCGTGGGTTCGCATTTATTTGTTGTAAAGTTAAAATAAAAAAATTATCTAATTGTAGTAAATTGTTCGATTTACATTACATGGTGGTTCGACCGACTAGAATCGCAAAGAGTTATTCGGTTTATCAAAAAGTAATCGTAATGGTCTTCGTGAAATCGGTAAAAATTAAACTGAACATTATGAAATCGTTGGAAAAATTGACAGGATTTTGTTGATTATTTATTCAAGTTTAGCAAATGGAAAACGTAAAGAAACAACCAAATTTTTTACAGTCGGTAGTTGAACACGTCATATTTATAGATCCTATTTGTAATTCGGTTTTTGGAATAGAAAATTCAAAATTTAGATCATTACAAAACTATATTTTATCAAAGAAGTAGTGTAACACCGAAATGATTCAAAAACGTCTAATTATGTATTCGCATAAATCGGATATGATTTAGTGGGTTTAAGAACGTTTGGTAAATAAAAATGAACCGATAATAAATTTAACTGGGAGATTTACAGAATTAGTAATTAGTTTAACACTCTATAAAAGTCAAGAACAAAGTACAAAAATTAAATATAGACATAAATGTCTACTTCGAAATAACTATATAATATACTCTCGTTGGGAAATAGTCGAGAAAAACCAACTGATCGTATAACCCAGTGTTCGCGCGTACAATTTTATTATTATTATTATTACAATAATTTATTTATCAATAATTATTAATATTACAATATAATTGTTGTTATTATTACAATGATTTAATTATCAATAATTATTAATATTACAATATTATTATTTTATTATTATAAAAATTATTGAAATCGGACCACGATATAGTCCTGTGCGTAGAATATTTTGTCATATTTGTGTTGTTATTGTTACACGGTTTTTTCCGCGTACCGCACACAGACCACGATCGACTTGGATTTCCTGACCACGGCCGTGTCGGACCCCAGCTCGGACGAACTGGACGACCCGGACATGTCCAATAACATCCCGTCCGGCGTGTACGAGATAAAGTTTCACTTGACGTCGCCGTTCAAGCTGCTCGAGTTCTGCAACTCCAGCGTGGCCGTCAAGATACTGAAACACCTGTACGAGACCAACATCACGGTGAAGACCAACTACACCCACCTGTGTGTCGTGGGAAACATGGAGGTATGTCGATCGGCCGAGACGGCGATGACGGACAGGGCTGTGATTCGTAGCACATGAAAATTTAAAGATATATACTAAAAAAACCTCAAAACACGTAAAGAACCAACTGAAATATCGATAAACGAAATCGCCAAAAAATTGAAAAGATAAAAATTAATTATGTGAATCCAAAAAAAAATGTATACATTCAGTCATTAATACTTAAACTTACTTATTTCAAAGTTTCGAAAATAGGTTTATATACGTTCAATTAATCGATAATATTAATAATCATTTTTTTTTTTTTTGTAAATATTGAAATTAAAATCTGTCACAATTACTTTGATTTCATCTCGACAAAAACTGTGTCATATTTCAAAAGTAAGAACAGATTATTTTCTTATATTATCTCAAAAAAATATGTACTCAATTTCTGTTAGTTTAACAAGGCAAAAGTGTAGTTTATACACAAACGCCTCGAATTAGCCTCATGGGTTGGTTATTACGAGTTTTAATTTACTTGATATTTTTTTGGCTTCCAGATACATACATATTTCATAATAATTTATGAAATATATAATTTGAGGTTGTTGATACTAAAAAAAAAAAATGATCTATTTATTGAATAACTATTATCAGTATTTTATTTTGTTAATATTTCTATTAATGTGTGGACTGGCTTAGTGATTTTATCATAGATCTATCAATAGTTTTCATTATTATTATTATAGCTAAGTAAAAATTTCAACAGAGGTTTCCGGAATACTAGTGATAATTATCTTCTATTTTAGATCATTAGATCGGTTTTGCCCAAAAACAAACACGGTTTTACCTACCTATAACGCAAAATATATTTTTGAATACTTATTTTTAAAAATTGTTGTTTTTTTTTTGGTATGTTAATATGGGTTTTATTTTGTAATGTATTGATAACTCGGAAGCTTAGAATGTCTGCAGTACAGTTATGATGTTAAATTTTAATTTTTTTCAAATTGTATAAGTTCTAAATCGCTTAGAAGTTCGCAGTTCGATTCTGTCGCAACGTCCACAGTTTCCCTACTATGTGACGAATCGTATGAAAATCATTGTTTCGTTTGGAACAAGAAAAAAAACCATGTACGAATGCTACAAGTGCACAGCCCTGTGTACGATGATGATAATAATAATAATAATAATAATAATATTAATAACAATAACAACAATATTGATATCTAACGTCGACGCGCACGTTTTCCGGCAGGTCTACGACGGGTATTTTGACACGGTGGTGGACGTGGACGTGACGTCCAAGCTGTTCGAGTTGCCCGTGTTCCGCGTGCAGGTGAAAAAAGACTACACGGAGATCGAGAAGAACGTGCGGTTCGTGATCAGCCGACCCACGGCGACGAGTTCGCAGGCGAGTGTTTATTTTATTTTTTTCACATTTCATTCATTTTATGTTTCGTTTCTCGTCGGCGGGCCAAAGTCCCCGTGCCGTCGACGTGCGTGTGCTTTCACGTGTCACCTCCTAAAGGTCGATTCACGCGTATTGGTCACGAGATTGTAGTGGCGGATCCAGAAATAATTAGAATCGCAGGGGGGGGGGATGTTGTGTTAAAAATGCTTAAATTCTAAATTTAGTCATATTCAATCGGAAATCACCGATTGTTACCTATACCGACTCGTAGCTCGAAGGGGTCGGGTGATATCGACCCCATAACTTCCCCTAAAGTTAGATCCGCCACCGATCACAAGACGGTTCAGTCCCGAGAAGACGGGTCAGTGTCGGTCACGGGAAATACTGTTTCGGTAAACGTTCAGATCGTATAATGTACAATCGTCGGTTTTCTATGTGGACCCGATCCGTCGATATATTTTTCACTCCGACGGTCGATAATGCGCGTTGGTAAAAACGGACAAAGTGCGGTTTGACGACTAATCGATCTGCACCGTACGCAACTGTCCGTATCAAAATACAGAGAAACTTTTTACAAATATGAAATTCGGGACGAAGTAGGAGAAAAAAATGAATTCCGATTTGAAAATATATCTAGATATTTCGGTATCATAACCGCGAAAAACAAATACGATTTTATTTGACTAAAAGTTAGGAAAAAAACATTTTTTTTTTAACAAACAATATGTTCAACACGTACAAAACATAAATATTTCATTTAACGATTTAATGAAGGAAATATAATATTAGTTTTGCCTTGTTTTATATTTTATACGTCAACCGGATAGTATGATAATATTAGCCAAGAACATTCGGATAAAATATTGTGTATCATACATAAGATAAAATAATTTTGAATCATTTAGAATATAAAATATATTTAAGACAAAATTAGTAATTATCACATAATTAAAAAAAAAAAAATGTAAAAATTGTCTACGGTTCATTGAGGTATATTAAGGTATTTTCAATACTATGGAGCCCTAGTGACCTCTGAACTATTATGAAAAACATATATGAAATCGGGTGCAAGTCTTCTTCAACCTCTATTATTTATATTGAAATAACTAAATTTGAAATCGCTTTAAATTAAAACGACTATGATCAGTCACGGTACGACTCCGAACGTCTGAACCATGCATGAAAATGTCCGCGGCAAACTGCGCGCGTTGACGGTGGATCGTTGGCGCGGCGCGTGTTCGTTGTGAATGAAAGATTACGTCACGCCGCGTGTTCAACGTTGAATTGCAGGTTCGGCGCGCTCGTGTGTACGCGGCTGAATACGTTTTGTATTTGAGTCTGGAATCTTCTGAATATCATTATTATGTTATTATATGACACATTTCGATTCAGACGTAAATTAAATATTTTTTTTTCATTTTTTTCGGGGGGGGGGGGGGTTGAGACCCGGGACCCTCTTGTAAATACGCCACTGCAATAAGTAAATAAATAAATAAATATATAAACGATGTACCGTCTCGATCCGATCGGCCCCCCCACGGCTCTCGTGACTGATACGTGTGAAACGGACACGACCGCGTCCGGCCCGATACGTGGCTCGTCTCGAGTCTGACAATCGCTCCCGACCCCCCCTTGAAGGTCAACGAGGTGGTCATGGACATCAGGAGCACCTGGCAGATCGACGGGTACAACTTCATCAAGCTGAGCGGCGAGGTCGTCACGCCGTTCGCGGTGCTCAGCCACGTGCAGGGCAGCCTGCAGTACTTCCACCAGGCCAACACGCGGTCGTACTTCCTAGAGTCGTACCTGAACTATTCGCGCAAGGCCGAGATGAAGGCCCGGGCGCATCTGAAAGAGCAGTCCATCACGCTCAACCTGGAGTCGTCGCTGGAGGGCCTCAGGTCAGTGGCCCGGCGTTTTCACCCACGAGGGACCCGGTGGCGAAGCGCGACCCCGACGTGCTTACCCGACACTCTCGTTTGGGGGTTTTTTTGAAAAATTTTCGTTTTTTTTCCACGCCAACGTCAACGACGTAAACTGATTTTCGTGAAAAATCAATTATAGATACTCCAGGGAAATTTTCATTCGCAGTTTTTATTACCCTATACACTCGTGTTTTTAAGTATAAATGTATAGAAATTTTAATCACATTCGTTGTTGTATCTCAAACCACAGAACGTTTCTATGTTCCGGTATTATCTTTGCGTGTATCACGACGAACAATTACTACAATAATATTTCAGCAGTTTTGTAGATTCCGATTGAAACAAAGACTGCACTGGTTTTATAACAACATGTTTTTTTTTATGCCATCAATTTTTTGGGTTATAATAAAGTTTCAAAAGTTTCATCCAGCGACTCTATAGTTTAGGAATTCTAATAGTTATTGGTACTCTAAAGAGTTTAGATCATATTTTCTCTATTCTCAATAGTTTTTCCAAGTGTATAGAAATACTATTTGAAAATTGAGTAAAATCGATGAAATTTATTTTATACGAGATTTTCGAAAAAAATTTTTTTTGTTAGGTTTGGCTATAAATTCAAAAATAATAATGCTTAGCTTGACACTTAATATTTTCACACAAAATGTCACCGTGACTCATGTACAGATTTTATTAAAAATTTTTAGAACACTTTACCATTTTCGGACTATAAATAGAACTTTTTTTAAAATTGTATTTATTATATCGTGTATTAAATTATACTGAAAATGAAAATGTTTTAAAATTTCACATCAAGGGGCCCAAGTCCCGTTTTCCTCACCCCTCTACATACATCTCTGCTTGTTTTTATTTCTGTATGTGGGTGTTATGCGAATATAGTCTGGCGTAGAGATGTAAAATGGACAAAACATTTTTTCTGGTAATTTACGGAAAAAAATGTACCATAAATTCGGTAAATATTCAATTTCTTATTTACCTAGCCATTAGAGCACCCTAAAAATATAGCTTATCTTTTATTTCATTGATATAAAACTAGAGTATTGTTTAATTTATTATTTACATTGTAGTATCTACTATATCTACTAATATTAAAGTAATTTTGATAAGCTTGAATACAAAATTTAATACTATGATAATTAATAATCAATTATAACAGAAAAAAAATCTTCCCTTACTTGTATTTAAACAAACGCACAGCAAATAGACTTAACAATTTAAGTATTAATGTAGTAAGGGCATATGAGATATCCTCGTACTAGGTAGACATAGAGTTATAAAACTGGCTGTAGTTAAAAATAAAACCATTGAAATCTACCGTCGTCGTGGGCAAAACAAATAACGTGTGATTATAAATCTATATGGAAGATTAAGCTGAATACGTTATCGACATTAATCACAATCGCATTGTTCCTGAGTTTAAACTTTATTAGTTTTATATTCAATATTAAAATCGTAATTATTGTTCTGTAACAAATAGACTTCGTAAAAATTGATGATTCGAGAGGTCGCTTTGTAAAATTTTGTAAAATTTTACCGGGCTCACGTCTCTAGTCTGACGGGAACGAGGAAATCGTGATTTCGGAATGACACTATTCGGCACTTTTTGAGCTTATCGTCGGTAGGCCGTCGTTTCGGTTTCGAATATTCGGTCGCCGCGCACACACTCGGTTTGGTCGCGCGCTTCGTCACCGTCGTTTACGGTTTACAATCATTCGACCGACCATTTGCGTTGTGTTTTACATTAATTCTGTTTTCGGTGTGACGCGCACAAAAACGCAGGAACGTACACTTTTTGGGCTCGTTGATCGCGAAGGACGGCCGGAAAGCAATCGACGCGATCATGATCGGCGACCAGTCGTACAGGATCAGCGGTTGGGCGTCGGCGAACAGCTCGTTTCCACTGGCAGTACGTAAATATAAAATACATACATACAATATACATAATATACACATACATATACGCGTGACGCCAAAACCGTCGCACAGTGGGATGAAATTAGTAAAAATGGGAAAAAATAGAAAAACTATAATATTGTAGATTTCGATATTTTTATTTTCTGGAATTAAACTATTGAACATTAAGATATTAGTGTTATCGATATGAGATAGGCCGTATTATACCTGGTGACCTCTCATTTCACGTCCACAAGTAGACTGTTGTTGTACGCCGTTATTTGTCGCCGTGCCAGTTGTATGATTTTTTCGGTTTATTAACATATACTTTTCATAATATTTTTGATTAATTAAAACAAAAATGGCATTTAATGGTGAATTCACAGGTAAATATTATAATTTATTTACTTTCATATTCGCTATAAAAATGTTAAAAAAAAACAATAACTATAAGTTATTAGTTATTATATATAAATGTTACCTACTCTTTAATAGACTTTAAATAAATCTGGTCTTAACTGGTGTTTCATTTATTTGAAATAAATTTTTAATTATTAAATACCTAATTAATTATTTTTTAAACTTATTGCTCATTTTTTAAAATGTATTTTAATATAATTTTATTAAAAATGCGCAACTATGCGCATTTGAAACATTTATTATAACGCTCAATCGAACATTTAAAAACATTTATTACAAATAAATGAAACACCAGGTAACACCAGATTAATTTAAAGTCTGTTCAAGAGTAAGATTTATATGCAATAACTTATAGTTATTGTTTTAAAATTTTTATAGCAAATGAAAGTAAATAAGTTTTTCTATTTTTTCCCATTTCCCAGCTCCGTGTTGTTTTCATTGTTGACCACGTAAATCGACGTCTTATTCGTTGTGGCGAGGTGAACGAAAAATAATCCACACGCCCCGGTGTAAAACGATACGTTTTTGTCCAAACCATCCCGCATATGTGTCGTTTGAAAAAAGTACCGAGGGCTGTTCGACGGGCGGATCAGTTGACACGAAAATCGTTCGCTAGAAAATACGATCGAGTCGAACTCGCGAAACAGTCCCTAGTCAAAAGTCCATGGGAAAAAATTCGACTGGCTATTTTCAATATCGATTTGGAAAAATATCAACTCGGTTAAAAAAAAATCTCAAATTATTTCCAGATTGAAAAAAAAAAACTCGATTGTAAACAATTAACTTCTGACCGTTCGACCGATATAAAAATATTATTGTTTTACTTCTGATTATGAAAATTAAAATGCACGTTTACGTATCAAATGACCTCGAACAGGGGTATCGTATAGTAAAATTTACCGTAAAAAAACACAGGAAATGATTCGATTGTTCAATTAAAGGTCAGATCTAGTTAGAGCTAAAACCAAAAAAAAAAAAACTTTTATTTCATTGTTTATAACTAGTAAATCAATAGTCACCTTACCTTTGGGAAAATTACCCGGATAACGTGAAAACCCTTATTCTAAAAAGTAATCACTGGGAATTTATGTTTATTTTATTTTAATTATATTTACAACTTATGTTTATAAGTATTTTTGGACAATCTAACGCACGGTACATAAAGGGTTTTTTGGACAAAGAGCGTTCCGTAAACTCGAGGTCGCATCTGGAAATTCGTTCATTTCAATAATTGTACTTTCCCTGAAAACCGTCGGGGTTTTTATGAAATCCCCGAACCATACGGATTTCCGCCCACGTGTCGATACGTATTTGAACACCTACGTCAGTAGTGAATGGGTTGTTTGACGGACGTACGGTCAAACCGAGTCGTCACGCACGGTTCCGCGAACCTGCGACGTTTTTGACAAATGTCAGCGCGTTTTTGTTCCAGCTGGAAGCTTATTTGACCAAAGAAGGGGCCTCGGTCGGAAGCATCATCATGCAAGTGAGGCACGATTCGTATGGCTACATGATCTTGGCCATGTTGCAGTCGACGAAGAAAATAATCAGATTAAACACGCTGATCGTGTCCACCGACGAAGGAAGAATGACTTCCGTAGAGGTGAGATTTATTCGTATAATATATTTATATATTTTTTAAAACGTTCGAGTTAAAAAATTACACCTATGTAAAACGAAATAACGACGACACACAGTGGTCCGAAATGTAATTCCAGGCGGACAAAATAAATTTGTATGTTTTTTTTTTTTCAAAAATTGTTTTTGAATGAATTATTTTATACACACGTAAGTGATAGTCATACAGAGTATTACATCAGTAATAATATTATTATACTTATTATTGATCACGTATTATATTATCGCACTCATTGTAAATAATATTAAGCGATTTAATATCTTCGTTGACTTCGTAAATTAAAGATTTTGGTTGATTTCTAATACTGGAAATAAAAGGATCTTAGATTGGTAAAAGAATATGGATCAAATCTTCGTTTTGTTTAAAACGGGATAATTTATTTCTTGTATGATAATCCCTAAATTTTTTATAATTTTTATTTGAAGCTTCCTGGACTTTTTCCGACATTTGTTTTAAGGTTTTTCAATTTACATTATAATCGCTAGTTCTAAAATTATTATTTTTGAAAACTTATCGCATTCAATTCAATTTAAGTTTAATATTAATGATACAAGTGCTTAAAATAAAATGCAGATGATAAATATTTCTTATCGATAACTGCCGATTTCGTGGTCATGTTGTATTACGGAAATGTTACTTTAAAAAAGGACGCAAACCACCGCTGACAATTTTTTTCATCTTTAAGCTGAGAAGTTCTGCTATAAGATCTGTGTAGTCGGTGAGAGTAACTATGAGTAACTTCAGAGATAAGGTCCATTTCTTTTAAATAGTCAATACAATTTTATCATTGGTTTCAATTCTACCACATACAATAAATAAAAAAAAAAGTAAAATATAAAAATAATAAATTTATCTTGTAGTACTTTTTCCACACTAATAAATGAAAAAAAAATCAAGTTTCTGCGATCATTCTTTCATGAGATATAATCAATTGAATTCAAAAAAATGTGTGCTAAAATCAACCGAAAATACATTCGTTTAGTACCACCTTTTTTTAAACATATGAACTTATTAAAATATTGCAGAAAACAAATTTTTTTCTTATACATGTTTCTAAGGAAGTACAAAATAATATGAGATTTATTTAGGATTTTTAAAAAATAGTTCATATTTTGAATTTTGTCCGGCTAAAATTACGTTTCAGACCACTGTGCGACAGTGTGACAAGGAAGAAAACACTCGGCGTTTACCTACGCAAAACGTTTCTACATGTAAAACCAGAAGTCCGCGTTCGATACGTTTTCACGGTCATTTCGCTTTCACCAGAAATAACGTTGGTATTAGATGCATCGGTTACTACTAAAGCACTGTTTACACTAATAAAACACGATTTTTAATCGCCTCATGAACACACTTCTCGTTTAGGTTACTTATTACCGATTGATTAATTAGCTTTTGTTCGCGTGCGGTCGATATGCGTCATCAGACTAATTAGATTGTTTAACATTTTGCAATTTCCATTTACAATATATTATAATATACATATCAATTCAATAGCGCATTTAATATTTGTAAAACCAGACCAATTACGATAATCGGTAGTTTCTGAGCTTCGTTATTAGCAAACGAAACACGATCGATACTTCTAATTAAACGTAGTATTTATATATTTTGTCGACGCGGGTATCGAATTTCGACTACTGGGCGTTAAATTTGTATGCACGTGTGTGTGTGTGTGTGTGTGTGTGTGTGTGTGTGTGTGTGTGTGTGTGTGTGTGCACGTCCAAGTGACGAGGCTCGAATTTCTGAAATTTCGGACGTCTGGTAATTATTTTCAATACTTATATGGTTACTGGTTAGGTTAGGTTAGGTAAATATATAAATATACTACGGGTCCTCTATCATTTCGAGTCGTATAGTGACGAATGTCATGACAAATCGTTTTCAAACTGCCGTTTGTATTGTTTTTTTGGGTAGATTTCGTCCCTACAGGAAAAATCTCAGGCGGTGTTCGTGAAGAGTTCCCTGGTGTTCAAACGGCCCGGCATATACGTGGTCAACGTGCAAGGCGAATCGATAATTGACGGCGTGTCCACGGTGTTGTTGGGAAACGTCAAACTATGGTACGTATACCTCCCCCACCCCGTATTGAGTAGGGATCAAAACGACACGAAAATATCTTAAAAGAAAAAAAATGTAATAATCGAAAATACCGAAAAATCGGACTTATAAATAACGATTATTATTGAGTGAGAGAAAAAATTATTCGAGTTTCATATTAATTTAGGACAAATAAAGATAAAAACCACATGATTCATTGAAAAATAAATTAATACAATTTTTTTAAGAGTTTAATCAGTATTATTAATTATTTGGTATTGTTTCCTTTTCACTCAAATAATGAGCATCTAGCTGTTATTATTCATTTGATTGTTTCACATTTACTTGAGGACTGAGTTTTATTAAGTGTGTGTGTATTATTAATGAACTATTTCTCAATTATAAATTAAGTGAATAGTTTTACTTTTTTTCAAACGACAATTATTTATTGCACTTAGAAGTTTAAAGTAATAACTTACAGTTATCATTAAAATAATAAATACGATGGAAAAAATAAATTACTTTTGGTATTTTTTTTTTAATTTTATTTTTTTTAATTACATTTTTGTATTAATATTCAATTTTATCCTTCAGCAGTTCTAAAGTTTTTTTTTATATTTCATAATAAACATAAATTATTCCAGTAAATACCAAATAATTTTCATAAAATCAACTTATGTGAGTTGGAAATTAAAAATAATACGTTAAAGAAAGATTGGTACATAGTTAAATAATATATACTTGTATTTATTGCATCAATACTTTATGTGTGAATGTGGTATTGTATACGATGTATGATATTTAATAGTTTTGAGGTTCTTCAAGTTGATAAATAAACACCAGTTACATAAAATTATTCAGAGTGGGTCAGATCCATTTGAAAAACGCTATAACATTTTTTTCTATTCATTATTTTTAATTTTTTGTTTTTCATATTTATAATAATTATTATACAACAGTGCTACAGTAAAATCGTATACATTTTTTTTTTTTAATTTTTGAAACTCAAATATAAAAATGTTTTATTTTATTTTTCTATTTATGAAAAATTCAATACAGCCATTTTGTAAAATTGATTTTTAGAAAAATAATGATGTTAAGATACATATTTAAAGTTTGGTAATTAATTTATTATGATTTTTAAAATTTTTGAAAATGTGAATTAAACGACTAAAATTATTCTGGGTTTTATGAATATTAAACCAGTGATATTGATTAACTTTTCTATGATTGATTATGATAATTATACATGTATAATAATAATACATTTTCAAAGTCACTTTCACATAATGACTATTTTGAATTTTTTACCAAACGGAACAATAAAATTTAAAATTTTTAAATTTGATTTTAAAAAATGCAAAAATCTTTAAATGCAATTTTTTTGAAGCACATCATTCAATTATTAATTTATTATTATTTTTTTTAAGTGAAAAATAATGAATAGAAAAAATTATTGAATTTGTCTAATAGATCTATTTTCCTCTGTTGTCTAAAAATATCAAACCTTCAACTACATGATATACTCTATAGACTTTTTGAGGTAGTATATTAATGATTACATAGTTTTTAGAACTTTTCCCCCGATATTTTGTGGGGAAAAAACAGATTTTTTCTGTTTTTTTTTTCGGATCGTTTTATTAATTTTTCTCAAAAACGTCAAACCCTGACCGCCAAACGCGTTTTCCCGCAGGTTCATCGGCGACAAAGGCGTGATCAGAAGCTCACTAGAGTCCAGGTATCTACAGGGTCACATCAACATCGACTGGGTGCTGGCCTCACCGCGGCAGATTTTGGGAGTAGTGGACGTCGAGTACACGCTGAACAAAATCTCCTACCAGAAGCTGTTCACCAAAGTGTACTTCATCGCGCCCGAGAACAGCATCAGTCAAATAAGTGTGGGGGCTCGGGTGAACGCCAACAACAAATGGACGTATGTCATATCACACGCAATTATTCGATAGGATCGTAGGCGCGAAACGTGACACAAAATCTACCCAAAAGCGCAAGCCAAAAAACTCTTATAAGCGCAAAAAAAAAATACCCTTTTAATATTAACCTATGAGCACAAATAATTTTTAGTAAAATTATAAAAAAAATAAAATAAAAAAAAAAAATAATAATTAATTAAAATACATATATCATGAAAAATGTATTATACATTTTAACAATTTTATTTCAATGATATTTTAAAAATAATTATAATGCGTTATTAACAAATCAAATCTGAAATTTAGATCTCACAGGTGCCTTTGTGATATATTTTTAGACTTTTTAAACCACGAACACAAAATTATTTTTTTTTAAGTAATCTTCATTTTATTATTTAATTTATCAAAAAATTATAAGAATTTAAATTATAAATCATAATATTATTATTAAAACCAAAACAATTTTGGAAATGCCCACGCAAATGCTTTACGTTGAAATTATAGCCAGCTACGACCGACACAGCAAATAGATAACAAAAACAAACAAAAATAAAAAATAAAATATAAAATACTTTGGTATATTAACTACAAGGAGATAGAATAAAAAGGTTAACAAATATTTCTACTCGGAGTTGTAATACAAGACGTACACATTGAAAAAACATAAATTTTCGTCGACCCACGTCGTCCTTTCATTATTAATTAGACAATATGCAACAAAAGCAGAAAAAACTAGTTAAAAGCCCATATTTTTCTAAAACCAACGAAATAAGCAAAAATAAGCACTTTCAAATTTAAAATTTAAAATCGTTGTTATATTTATTCGTGAATTTTCACGGCACTCTGCTAGATTTTAAGACAAACCAAAAAAATAAAAAAATAAAAAATAAAAAAATAAACAAATGCTTCAAGTCCCGAGCCCCGGTCATAATATTATCGATCCCTTTTTTCCACACGTTTTTGAACGCCCGCGAGACGCGCGAAACACACTCGACCCGACGAAGTTTTGACGGGGACAAAGCTGTTTTTTTTTTTTTTTTTGTCCGGCGACCCCGACACTCTCGCGTCGGCGACAATCGTTTCGCGTAACGTGACTTTTCGTCTCACGCAGGTTCGAGGCCAATTCCACGGCGATGATACCGTCGCTGCGGAACGTGTCGTTTTCCACGCACATGATATTGCCGCAGAACGTCACCAACAAATACGCGCTGGTCGGCCGCGTGAAAATCCACGACCGGTTCGAGTTCGTCTCGCACCTGTTGCACTACCGGTCGCCGGATCTGAACTACGAGTTCGCGACGTTCAGCGAGGTAAGACGGGGGCGGTCTGCGTTTGGACGAATCGCCTTTTTACCCGCACAATAAGAGTACGTAATGTGTTTTGGGCGAGTTTCTCATAATGTGTTTCGGCGAGACAATATTAAAGATAAAATCGTAATGATTAAGATACAAATATTATTCTATAGGGAATCGTATATCAACCTAAATACGGCCCAGTCTCATTGCAGGTCGGCAACCAGTTTGATTCTATCATGTTTTCAAATATCGGTTTGCTTGAACATTGAAAACGTGAAGTTGTATTATAGCGTCAGTGAGTTTATGTCAAATATGGATCTCAAAATTGATTATATTTTTAATACGAAACGAAACAAACGATGCATTTCAACTGAAAATTATATATTTTTAGTAAATCTAACCACTTGAAAAACACGGGTCTTTTCGTTTTCGGTGTACTAACAGAAAATTTACTGAGAGCGTTTTAGTGAAGTCTACCATCGATAAAATAATGTCATTTTCAAATAATAATACACATAACCACGAACCAACTACTGATCATAATTTAGCCGTTCAGTGTGATAGAACTGCCGTCAAAAGGAAAGCCGAAGAAGACTTATATATGCAAGACCAAATAAGATGATGCGTAACGAAATTCAAGACACTAATCTCGTTTTTAAGGTGGTAATAGTTCATGATGACTTTAAATTATTTAGAAAATCGGCCTGTAGGTTTCGTAAAAAAACATTTTCCCGAAATTCCCACAACTACTAATGAATTTGTTGACCAATTGTTTGAAACTCAAGTCGATATTAAAACTAATAATGAACAATTTTGTTACCCGTGAAATTCACGGACAGTCCCAATAGCCTGTCAAAATGAGAGGAAAAATGGATTGATAAGATATTAAATATTAAAAAAAAAGTCGCTCAAACACATTACAATTTTTACAAATTCACCCAAACGCATTACGTCCGTAAAACTGGCGTTCCGGCGCGCCGGCACGAAGGAGACCGAGCCGGCACCGTATAATATACATACATATTATGTTTTTGACGTGCATAGGTGCGTTGGGACAACAAAGTGGACGGTCTGGTGCTGTGGGCGTACAGGACGGAGAATCGCGTGTTCCTCGTCGACACGTTTAAAGGGGTGACCATGGAAAACTTGTACGACATCGAGAACCGAGTGGACGCGAGTTTCCTCGAGCACAGGCATTTCTCCAAGTTGCTGTACGAGCGACCGAGCAAACCGCATAAAATCAAGTAAGACGACGTCGCGTCGACATCCGTTGATATTCGCTGTGTCCGTATAGATTTTGAAAACACTACGCGAAATGAAAATCTTTGACGTGGGCAGGTGAGCAAACCGATAATGACAAAGCGAATAATTAGGACTGATACGACTATATAGTAAAGTCAATCGACTTTTTCGCTAAACAGATTCGTGTTATTTAAAAAAAAAAAAAAAAAAAAAATTAAATAGCTACAATTTATTTTTCATTTTCACTCCGTAACACAAGTTATAAGTTAACTAAAATATAAACGCGTATATTATACATATTACGCATTCGATTTTAGTTAGTGTTAGTTTTTTGACCGTATTTTATGTATTGTGTTGCATACCATGTCATTAGACTGAAAGTTAATGACATACGTCACACGTTTGTAGTCTAGGGAAAAATGTACTTGAATTTTTCTATTACTCAACCATTTATGCGATAGGACTCTAAAAACTTGAAAAACTTAAGAAATGTGATGAATTTCATCATACAATGTTGATATTTTTCAGGCTAGATGATAAAAACAATATAATTAAACTTAATCGTTTTTGGTTTTTTTTTTGTTTTTTTTTTTTTTTTAATATTTACATTTATTAACGTTAGCCGTTGGCAAAGACCAGTGTTCATATGGTTTAAAATAATTCTATCCTAAATTATTTTTTCAGAAACCCAAATAATTATTCTTAAAAAAACTGAGATGATTAGATATTTTCATTAGATTGTTTATAAAATTAGGCAAAAATCAAATTTTAAAAATGTTGATATTTTAAGTTTCAAATCGTTTAGCTAATATGAAATAAAAAGTTATGATCATCAAAAATGATAAGCCAAGTTGAAAAGTTAAATTTTAATTTTTAAGTACATTTTTTAAGTAACTTGAAAGACCATTTTTCATTGTGGTAACTAATATCTCTACTGGTATTTTTTAAAAGGTATAAATGTATAATTCGTTTAAAGTTTTATTAAAGTGTATTACTTTTTAACAAAATAAATACAATCCAATAATGAATTAATTTAAATAACTAAAATATAACATTGAGTAAATTTACAAATCTTTTCAAAAATTTATACATATATATATATATATATATATATATATATATATATATATATATATATATATATATATATATATATATATATATATATATATATATATATATATATATATATGAAATAAATATAAACGTGTAAGTGCGTATTAAAGTAGGTACAAATTGACATGATTTCACAATTGATAATGAAAAAAAAAAAATTAATAAAATATAAAATTTAATATTATTTTCATACGAATATTTTAATTTTAATTGCATTTCTTTGTGAATGGGTTTGTGAAAATAACATTGCGTCATTGAACTTACTGAATATATTATGAATATCATCGGAAAAAATGACAGGAAAAATATGAATGTAAATAATACAGATGAAACGGGAATTAATAATAATGTAATGTCTTAATATAGTACACAAAGCTAAAGCTCGTATAATCAATGCCAACCAATTTATGAGATCAAATAATAATAAAAATACATTACACACACACACACACACACACACACACACACACACACACACACACACACACACACACACACACACACACACACACACACACACACACACACACACACACACTCACACACCCACATTATTATATATGTGCTGAATTTCAATATCAGAGTTAATATTAAAATTACTAAAAAAATAAAAACTAAAAATGTATGTATATATAAATACGAATCGTCTGATATAAAGTTCAGTACAAATTTTCTACGAATTATACAATTTATAAATTTATAATTGATTAAATATTAGTTTAAATTAAATATTGGTTTAAAGTACTTTTAAAGTAGGTACTGTATGTTCGTAACATGTTGTCTCACGATGGTTAACTGACTTAGCTATTTAACACTGTAAAATGCAATGATTTTTAAATTGTATTATTACTTAAAAATTGAAGTCAATATTAATGGAAAAAAAGTAATTTCACTATTTTAAGTTTTAAGGTTTCTTAATTTTCAATGGAATTCATTATACAAATGATTGAATTCTACAAAAGAAAATACATATTTGTTTATGTTTTAAATTTCGTATAGTAAAAAATAATGCGCAAAATGGTTTCGCTATTATTCCGTTGCTCCAAACTTTAATTTTTTATATTTCTTAAGCTATTGGTTCAAATCATTCAATTATACAAAAATTTTAATGAAGTATTTATAATTTTTATTTTTTAAAGTCTCTATTTATTTTAAATATTATCGGTTGTGGTTGCATTGAAAAGAAAACCAAAAACTCGAGAAAAATCACGTGGTAAAAAAACAGTGAAAAAATTCAGTTTTCTTAGCGTTTTAAATTTCCTCGTGACAAAAAAATGCAGTTCTTTGCACTATGTAGTGCATCAGATTGAATTCCAATAGTGTAATAATATTCTCGTTTAACATCCCGCGTACTCCGCGCACCACGTCTGAGCCACGGAAAGGTATTATGAAAATGATTAATGATAATTATTGCAATTTACGACGTGAAAATCGTAAATGCAACGACGATTAGGTACTTTTATTGTTTGTCGTGAACACAGACGAAACGATACGGGCGAAGAAAATAAAAGTGTTTCTGCTTTTCAGGTTGGACGTATTTTATCCGCCGGAAGTGAAGATCACGTCGGCGATCATAGACTTCGAGTCGTTCGACAACTTCATATCGTTCATCAACACGACCACGCCGTTCGTGACGATCCCGTACTTTGCGTTGCGTATTCTCGCGGAAACCACCCCGTAATATACACGTCATATTATTATACTTATATATTAATCATACGTTAATCATTATTTGAAAATTAAAAAAAAAAATATATATATATATATATATATTATTCCTGTCAAGTGATTCCCGAAATAAATCAATTGATGTTGTATCGTACCAGTCACGGAGATTCTTCAGCCAAGATATGCGTCTCCTTCCGACACTTCTTTCTCCTTCTATCTTTCCTTGTAATATATTTAGCTCTTGTATATTGTATCGTTCATTATTTCTTAAAATGTGTCCAAAGTATTCCAGCTTCCTAGTATTTATGGTAATTAACAGTTCCTTCTGTTTACTCATCCTTTCCAGTACCAAATGGTTAGCAATTCGATCTGTCCATGAGATTTTTAGCATTCGCCTATACAACCACATTTCAAAGGCTTCAATTTTTTTGCATGTTAATTCTGTTAATGTCCAGGTTTCGACTCCATATAAGTTATATAATAATACAGAAAACACATAACACCTTAACAGTCTGATTTTTGTAGCAAAAGATAGATCATGACACTGAAATACTTTCGAAATTTTCCGAAATGCTTCCCTAGCTCTTTCAATTCTACATTTGATTTCTAATGAATGATCCCAATATATATATATATATATATATATCACGTTTTCATCGGGTCCGAGTTGAAAAAAAAAAAACTAAAAACTGATCGACGGGGTGTGTTTGTCGGGTCCACAGGTTGAACTATCACCGTCACATCGAAGTGTTTTGGCCGCACACCAGCGCCTTGTTGAACGCCTCGAACGCGAAGACGTTGAAAAAGTCCAGTGTGTTGAACGTGGGCGAAATAGTGTTGCAGTTTCCCATCGAGAAAAAATACCACGTCGGCCGGTTCGCGTTCAAGTACGAGGTGAGTCCGTACTCGACGGTTTATACTTACGGTAGTTAGTGACGGTCCTGGAGAAAGCGCAAGTGGGCCCTACGGCGCTCAGTGTTTCAAAATTAAAAGAGCCTGGCCAAAACGTTTTTTTTTTTTTTTTAATGTCACCCTAAAACACTTTACAAAGCGTCAAATAATATGTTTTTTCGATCCCGAAACCAGAATTCTTTATTATGTTAAAAACGCTTTTGTAATTTGGTAGTTGAAAAGGGGGTGTTTTTATTTGTTGCAATTTTTTTATGTGACATATTTATACCTATACATTTTTTAGGTTCAAGAAGCTAAATTTGATATATTTATTTTAATTCCCCATTTATTCAAAGGGAAAAAGATTTTATTTTCATTCCATGTAAGTTTTTGAATAACATAATTATAATTATTCAAATAGTATCAATTAAATGGAACGTTACGTCAAACAGTTCGTTATCGAAGTAGTGCAAATATGTTCCAGGCATGAAACAAGTTTACCGTTAAGTAGATATTACTCCTTAATAGGTCGGACATATATATTTTTTTTTTTTTTGTAAGATAATTACGAAGAAATTTCAACTCATTATTTTCCAACAGCAAAATTAATGAATTAAAAAAAAAAAAATCAAATCAAATAGCCCAAATACTCCCGAACAATGTACGTACAAGAAGTTAAATAATACGATATCATTTTTTAGGAGTTTTTGCCTGGCTACTTGAATTTTGAAACAATGCGTGGCGTATTGAGGTATATTTTTCACGGGCACGGGGATCGATTTAATTTTCAGATTTAAAATTGATTATACCCTTTGATCGCTGTATTACCTATAATAGCCTCATACTATTGTAAACAACGTTTAATTTTGAAATGCTGAGTGAAGCGAATAATGATTCGATTTACAATGATGTTTTTTTTCTATTCTTTTCACCATGTTTTCGGGTATTATTATTAATCCACGAGTTTTTTAGCTGATCAGAAATCGTTTTTATTTGTTTTTTACTTAAAAGAGTTTATTTTCAAAATCCTCTATTGTTTTCCCGAACACAAAAAGCGTAAAGAATATTTTAGTAAAAACAGAAAGTATGAAAGAAACTAGGTTACCTATATTATCACCAAATCTGTTTATTTATCCCCAACTCTAAAACTTATGGCTCTAAAAAACTTGGAAACTTCAAAAATAATCTTACACAAAAATAATTTTAAAAAATCATCTTATTTTTCGTCTTTAATTATTATTTTTATTACTAAATATCTACCTATTTAGATTTTTTTTTAAAATTTGATAGCACGATTGATTGATTTCAAATATTACGTCACATGACGTAATTACTTTTGCCGATTAATTACTTCGAACGTACCTGATAAAAAGGCAATGTTCATAGCGATAGTGATTATAGCGGATATCTACGAGATAGAGATTTCGACTCAGTCGATCTGTCCACCGTATATACGCCGACGGGCGAGGAGATGTCTGCGGATATGAACGGAGCGACAAGTCACCAAAAATTACCGAAATATTCGATTACGTGACATTTTCGTTTTTAAGAATTGAGTGAAAAAAAAGTAAAAATAAACCGTCCGTGACGCGGTCGTCGTGTTGATGTCATGCAAAGTTTCGTATGAAAACCAAATCTGTGCATAACACATAACGGTTTTTCCGCAGCACTTTTCACCAGTTGCCATAGCGACAAAATATCAATTATCTAAGGAAAATGTAATTATATATATATATAGAGAGAGAGAGAAAGAGAGAGGGAGAATACATATTTAATTGGTACGAGTTCAATTCGCGCTCCTCGCGTGGGTTGGCACCGCAAACCTTCAAAAGGGGGTGAAGCCCCCTAGTATGTGTATTTATATTATGCACACATATATGTTATACGTTCATGCTAAAGTGTGATATTAAAATAACCTCGCCTCCTTGACAAACACAAGAGTACGTTGCGTAGGTAATAGTTTTTTTTTTGTTTTTGTTTTTTTTTTTACTTCAATCGAGATATTCCTAGCCAATTAACATCTACGTATATTATTATATCTTTATTACATACAGCTTACAATGCAATTTATACATATTCATAGATAAAATTATAAGATATTTGTGTGACAGAATAAAAAAAAAGCTGGTACCGAATTGGTTCCCGGGTCTTAATTCCATGTGCCTATTTGGTTTCTGTTTGAAAAAGGTACTTTTTTGAGGTATGCCGAATTTGTTCCCGTTAAATTACGCACATTTTCCTTCTCAATTTTACAGGCTTAGAACTGTCAACTATATAGTATGTTTGGTTCAAAATGTGCGTTATTTTGTGTTTACAAAAATGATGTGATATCTAAAATTTTAAATTGTTCATTTGGAAGTCAACTAGTCATCAAAATAATAAAATGTATTGAATACAATTTAAAAATGTTGATTTGCAGATTTGAAACAATTTTTCTTTAAATATTCAATTCGCGTATGCTTTTTATTAATGTATACAATTTTCCAAGTAGTTGTTATTTCTTTCCTGTTTGCTAGTAAGTTTTCTTGTATTATAACTTCAAAATTTTCCAATCTATTATACTTTATGCAATCTAATTTATACTTTGTACCAATTATTAAAAATTCGTTACGATTTTACCTGTACACAAACGCGAACCAATTCGGCTCAACGTAATCAAATACCATTTTCAAACGGGAACCAATTCGACCAAATGGAATCCAATTCCGCTACTCCCAGAAAAAAAATAAAAATCGTTTACTAATTTTTTTTTTTAATTTCGAGTCACCCTAAACTCGTTCACCCTCCGATCCGTCGCGCGTCCTACCGCTTTTCGAAACGGTTCTGTACACGAAACGGATCTCATCGCGATATTTACGCTCGTGTACACGGCCCGTTGAGAATCCTCGACGAAAATTAACGGATCCGTGTTTTCGCGCCACAGGACTTGACCAAAGAGATCGTTGGCGATTCGAGAGTCGTGTACGACGACAAGAGAATCATCGAGGGGAATTTCACCAGAAAATTCTCGGTGCACGAAAACCGCTTTATCGACGATGCCATCGATTTGACGGTTCAGAATAAAATGTTACCGTTGGGCGTGAGATATCTGCACAGAGTAAACAATGAAAGTCACGTAGCCACCACGAACATTCCAAATACCGTGAGTACCGAGTTTTCGTCGGGTTTTTTCGTTCCACGCATTCGATTCGAAATCAACGAGTTCGATGCGTGCCGGCCGGCTTGATTTTTACACCGTAAATGTATTGTTTTTCAGGACTTTAAACGTATGGAGGTGTTTAAATTGCACAACGTAACCGAATTCAACGTGACTTTCGAAGTGCAACAAAACAAATACGAAATATCCAGTGAAAACATATTTAAAGGTTTGATAGAATATTCGATCGTACGGTAATTATTCGAGTTGAAGGTGTCGATCGTAGTTACGAACATCGACGTCGGATAAAACAAATTTATCGGAGAAAACTTAATTTTCACGGAAAATACAGTCTACGACTGTTCGTTGTTTTTTTTTAATGTTACCGTTCTAAAGGTTATGAGATTTAAAATACGTTTAATGTCATGCTTTGGCCGTGATCGAAAAAGATAGATTTTAATGAATTTTGAGTTTCCACAAGTAAATAACCGCGCGTGCATATTGAACAAATCAAATAAATTATATCGCAATAATTACTTGTGCGCCTACCTAACATTAACTATCGCTACGCTAACGTAAAATTAATTGCTTTTTATTATAAATACGCGGAATAATTAATCACCTTAAATTTTTAATACATTTTCTTTGAAGTCGAAAACAAAATATGTAATCTGAACTGCTGCATTTTAAATATAATTAGATTCATAAATCAATAATACTATGTACGTCGAAAGTTTAAGTTATTTCACAGATTTTTGCCTTGAACTCGAGTTAGATTCAAAATCGACACGAAATAAAAGTTGTATGACGTTTTTATTTGCCATGATATGTCTACGTGGAAAAGAACCTGTGCGAATTTCAAAAGAGAACGATGTGTCATGAAACCGAAAAACAAAAAAAACAAAAACGATGTGATTTTTAAAAATCATTTATAAACTGTATATCACAAACGAAACTGCCCATTTATTAATCAATACATTAATTAATTAATAATAATGCATTAATATATATACGTTACGGGCAATGTGGAATACCGGGAAATGTGTATATTGCCCGGACAATGTGAACTACAATGTTTTTGTTTACCAAATATTATTTTTATTTTTAATATACATTGTAATTTTATTGTTAGCCATTTATAATAGTTTACAGTATTTAAAAGTATTATACTATTATTAATTGTATTACATCGTATCATATAACGAATATTTTAAAACAATAATAATAATAATAATATTAATAATAATACTAATAATAATAATAATAATAATAATAACTGTTAAATAATTTAAATAATTTAATTAATTTATAATAAATTCAATTTCATTGCGAGAAGCAGTCCGCTCCTTTTCTAATTTAGGTGGACAGGGATATGATCGGTGTACTTGTACACAGGGTTGAAAAAAAAATAAATGTAAGCGTAGAAAAGCAGACAGATTATGCAATTCCAAGTGTCATGTTTCTAAATTGTGTGCAAATAAATAGGTAAAATAATAAAATCATTTATAATAAAAATAAAATGATCATATTTGATATTTTTATTTGTTATTCCATCAAAATATTTATATTATTAATATGATATATGAATACAATTATTAATTATTGTTTATTCAGTCCATAATAAGTTGGCAAAAAAAAAAAACATCGTGGTACATATTGCCCGTAACATATTATATATATATATATATGTTTTTAAAGAAAAAATATTTTTCTTTGAAATCACTTTTTTTTTTAAAGTATGAACTTCACAGTCATATACGATTCCAAGTAAACACATCTATTTCTGAATAATCAATAATATGGCTACTGGCACTTTGAAAAGTATCGGGGTTAGGTTATAATAAAATTAAAAATGTCTTATTTTTACTGTTTCAAAACATGACATACACTCTTTTTGCGAAAATTTTTTTACTCATTTAAAATGTACATAATATGACGTAGGTACTTGAAAAATATTCACTGTTATCAAATTTTCAGTGATCAATTTCAACCGAAGTGTCGTAATAAATTCATTTTACGTTGACGATAACGATGATTCTTACACGAGAAACATCAAAGTAGTTTTAAATCCTGAAGCCTGGTTGGACTCGGCGCTGAAAGTAGCTCATCATAACTCGGTTTGTTGTTTTACAAAAAAAAAAAAAAAATAATAATAATAATAATAATCAATAAAATAATAATAATAATAGTAAAAAAAAAAAAATAACAATAATAACGATAACAGTTCGTACGATAGTTGTTTTGACATGACTGAAATGTGACTTTGCGTTTAGACGCCCAGCGAATACGGAAAGATCATCGACATAAATGTCGCGTATCCCAGAAGGAACTTCTCCGTCATCAGTGACATAGAGACGGACTCTAAATATTTCATGTCTCAAATCACGTTGATACAACACAGAGCGTATCCGATGGATAACTACGTGTTCGGATACCGGTTCGACTGGAGAAAACTCGAATCCAAAGTCAACAGACACCGTGTGACCATGTTGCTGTTCCATCCTTCGTTCCAAAAGGTAAGTTGTTTACGCTCCGTGCGTTCGACTTTTGAGTGGACACATGTCACGTGTCGATTGTTCACGGTCTGCCGTTTTGAAATGTCTTCGAGTTGTCGTCGTGCCTCGAATCGATTATTTTTAAAAGACCGCAGTATGATTTCCAGAAAAATATTATTCATCTAAATAATCGGCGTGTAATTTACACGACAGTATTTATGCGTTTTTTTTTATTTTATAAATAAAATCATTAAATAACGCAAAGTTAGTTTGAATGTAAGTACCTATACGTTATACGTTCATAATTTTCACTAATATTGTACATATATTTATATACATTGATAATTCGGTACGTAACTAATTGAAATTTTATACTCAAAAAATTATTTTTTTGATTTACACGTCACAAAATATTATTTAAGTTTTTTAATACATCTTCAACGTCTTTTAATACCGTTTTAAATGGAAATTTTCGTTTGAATCATTTAATTTCGTTGCGAAATAATGAGTTATGAAATATACTACATTCAAAGTGTTACAGAAATGCAGAGGACGTAATATATTGGATATACGTTAAACTATATACATAACATTTTTTTCGTTGATTTCCACCCTACCTAAAAGTAAAAGTAAAAAAAAAAAAAACCAAAGCATTTTTATTCAACGTCAATTTTTCTCTCCGTGAATTAGATTCTTTAAATGCCAACCACTCTCGAGTATGGTTTTCACGTATTTTACTTTGATTCCGAAAAAATGTAAAAAAACTGCGTGTTTTCGGTTTATTGCGGGTTCATTAATTTGTATTCAGGCAGTTTTTCTTTTATCATCGTACTTACCACGACCGAGGTAATGGGAATAATAAATAAATAAAAATAATATGTATACATATTATATCGATGACAGTAAACTTCACGGGTGTACGCGACATGTTTCGGATTGCGCAATATTCGTATGCCCGCGAGCGTGATTAATGTAGTAATGATTTATGAACGCTCATACTTTTGTACCCCGTTCGTTATTCCCGTGTCCGTTGTACAATTTATAGTTACGTTTTTTCCCCGACTCGGCGCTAAGATTGCGATGGAAGTCACCTTTTGTAGTTGTTATTATTTTCATCACGCTCGCGTTAAAGGTATCGCATACCATTATTATAGCGGTGAAATAATTGCGTCTCATTCAAATCGTGTGCCATGCAATTTGTATGTGTGTGTGTGTTTTTCCATTTAGAATGTCACAATTAGAGGAAACTATTCGCGGGGTAACGCAATACTCTTTGATTTAAATGCCGAGTACGATTATGCGCTGGATACGAGGAGGAAGTTCACAATCGGTTGCTTGATTGAGAACAATTCAATTAAGTCGAAACGGAATTACTTCTACTCGCTCAAAGGAAAACACTTAATTACCAGGTAATACCAATTATCAGTTCTATAAATGATTGCGTTTTCACGTACGTCCTGTGAAATATGAATTAGAAAAAAAAAACAATTATTAACATCGATTTGTTAGCGACAAAGGCGGGGGATTTTTGAGAATTTGAATGTTTTTTTTTCTTTTACGAAATAATTAGAAAATAAATAATATTCGCGAGATACTTATGTTGAAATAACGATACAATAAACTTACATAAATTTATGCTGTGTAGAGGTATTGTTTTAATTCTGAACTTATTCGTTTAACATCTTGATTTGTAATTTGTTTATTATTAATTTTTCGTATATGATTACGTTTTCAGATAGTTGGACAAATATGAAAACAAAATTGAGTTTCTATTTTAAAACTTTATCAAACAATAGAAAAAAACAACCAATAATTTGAATAGAAATGGTAAAATACATAACGTTAAACGCTATTGTTATAATATCAATTTTCGTTATGAATTCACAGTGAAATGTTATGGTGCTAGAAACTTGAAGTTTTCAACAATTATCAACAATAGTTTCTTAAATTTTTTTTTTTTAATAAACTGAAAAATATGACCGTTTTATTCTTATGTAAAAAACAGAAAAAATTTCAAGTTTTAAATGCTGTCATCCAATACAATATCACATTTTCAATCCGGTACAAATTTTTCTTTTTAGAATTTAAAGATTCTTTACAATATTTTCCATTTATATTTCAAATCAAATTAAGATTGGCTAGATGAAAATTATCATATCATTCATTATTTTTCATACTGGTTTAAAATCACAATAACGGTTTAAATGATTCAATATTATGAAAAATTACACTTTGTTAATTCGTTTTTTTTTTTGTTTTCAATTTTTTTATTTGGTACTTGTCGAAATTCGTAAAAAATGGTCAAGGGAATTGAAAATATTCAACATGTTTACTTAAGTGTCATGTTGAGATCTATTTGTTTTTGCATTTTCATGAAAATGTCTCACTTCCGATTTATAAATGCTTTATAAATCAAAAGAAATTATTTTGATAAAACAATAAAATCTACTTGGGTTCTCTCGCCGAGTACAAATTTAGAATAGTATCGCTATTTCATGAAGTATCATATACTGATAAATGTCAGGCTTTGGACCCCATCAGTAGTCTGTCATCGGGTCTGAATAAACGGACTTGGTCAGTATTATCATTTTTTGATTTCGCAATTATATTATGTCACATTATTTCGAATTAAATACATATGTTCCCGTTTATTCACGGTCGTAAATATCATGTGTAATACATTGGAATATTTGTCAAACGTTTTTTGGTTTGATTGATGTTTATTTTTTTTACATCAACAAATATACTATACAATATACGTATACTATATTGCCGTAGTACCAATATCGCTGACTCGATCCGTCGACGAAACAAAACCGATTCATAGTGACATTCGAAATAAGCATTTGATGCGTATTTTCGATCGTATAATATTTTGTAATCATATTTTTAATTACAATGACATGTCTTATCGGTGCCCGTCGAGGAAGAAATCTCAACTAAACAAACGGTGTTTTCAGTTTTAAATTGGACGCCTCCGGAACTTTTAAATCGCAAGAATACTTTCATTTCTTCCACAATAACGTAACCTACAAACGTGCGTACATGACCGACCAGTATTGGGATGGTAAAGGCTTGTTAGATTTTTCAAACAAAACGATTCAGATTGAGGTAAACATGTTCGATAAATAAATGTGTGTGTGTATGTGTGTTTTTTTTCTTTTTTCTTGGCGTTTTGTTCACGAGAAAAACGTACCGTTTGATTTTGCTTTAGAAATATTCAATCGAAGACACTACTATTATTCATGGGAATTACAGTAATGAGCAAGGCACACATTTTGTCAATGCTCTGGTGCGAAAAGGAGACAATCAAAACATCGTGGGGAAATTTTACATTAATATTCCACTGAAAGACACAAACATGGTTATTAATTTCACGCCAGGTAAGGATATTTGTGAATTATACGAATTAAACGCGTTGAGAAAAACAGTGTCGACGAAAAATCGAGTCGATAAAACCGTATGTTTAAATACCACCCGCGTCTTTCGTACTCGTCGAAATCGCTGCGAATATGATAAGTTGAAATTAAGGTTTTGAAATTTCATGAAATATTTCATTTGGGTGAAATTTATAAAATATATGAATACCTGTTAAAAAAAAAAATTGTATAACTCCTTAAAGTGACACATTGTGTAAAATATTATGTTAATTTTATGAAAAAATAATAAATCACTACAGGCAACTGGTGACACGAAACAAAATAGGTCACTGTTTCGTGTTAGTTGTAACTGGAAGATTAAATAATTAAAAATATCTTAGAACTCATAATCATAGTTCACAAGCGTAACTAGGTTATCTTTTTAGAACAAAAACAAAAGATTAATAATTGTTTTAATTTGTTCTTCGGTGTTAATAAATATATTTAAATGTACAGTATTTTATTTTTACTTTTAGCGGAAACCATAACCAACGTAAATAACCATTTACTGTTGATATTTACTATATGTGGAATCTAAAATTACTTATCAATACAGATAATTTAAAAAACCGTTTATCATTATTTTATTGAAATATTTCAAAAAGAGCGAAATTTTAATTTTGAAATATTTCAATTGAAATGATGAAAATGTTCGAAGTGCGAACGAAATTCGTGTTCTCTACTAAAACTAAATAACGCAGAGCTAGCATGATTTTCAAAAATATGTTATCCCTTATAAAACGTATTTAGCCGTTTGGTTTGCTACGTGTGCGAATCTAATTTTTATCGGTTTCACGCTTTTTCCGGGCGTATTTTCAAACGATCTCGTTTGCATATTATCGTACGTTGTCTAGACGCGTCGAAACAATTGTTCATGTCTGGCAACATGCAAGAAAGCAAAAAGGCTAAATTCAGCATCTGGAGAGTGGAAAACAACGTGATCATTCCGGACGTCGCGTTCTCGTTGAGTCTCAATCACTCCAGGCTTTTGTCTTCCTCGCTGGAGTGGAGGATCGATCTGAAAGACAACATCGTGGTAAGCGACCGCGAATCCGCGTAGACAATAATAATTATTATCGTTGCGACACGATGGCGTGTCGATGATTTTTTTTTTTTTTTTTTTTTTAATCGCGTGTTCGCGTTTGTGCGCAGAGCGCGTTGCGCACGTCGGTCAACCGCACTTGGTGCTACGTTCAAGACACCACCGAGTTTTGGACGCAATACATAAAATCGCAGACGGTGGAGACGGCAAACGGTATTTGGGCGGACACGAAACCAGAAATACAAGAATTCCTCAACGACATCAGGTGTCGTGTAATTTTTAACGTATTTTTAATAAACTTTTGGGATGAACTCGAATTTTCCGTTTGTACACGTCACTCGTATACGTGGGTTTATATTTTTGGCACACGTATGCCCCTATTTTTTGATCGTATTGAATGATAAACGTATTTATTGAATTTTGTTTTTTGTTTTTTTAAAACGGTGCGATTCAATCGGAAATTTCAATCGTAATAAAATTCCTGTTTTGTTGAAGCCCGTGACGGGCGTGAAACAATATTTCACGATTCATTAAAATAACAAGATATTGGAATATACACTAAATTCTCGTCGTCAACCTTGATATTGAAAACGGCTACTTACATGCAATGTTTATCGTTCATGAATCGAAACACAACGTGTTCTTCGCGACAAATGTAAAATTATTTAATTTTTAATTCCATAAAAAAAAAATAAATAAATAAAAATAATCTCTTTGAGTAAATTCATACATAAATATCGTTGTCGAACAGTTTAAATAATTTGTTTGATTTTCAACATAATATATTCGTTGTGGGTTTTAACTGTTTTAAGTGATATAGTTATTGCGGCAAATATGTTCGAATGAATATTATGCCGAGTTTTATCCCTCCAACACTAGAGACATGACAAACGGTCGATAATAACTATTATTTATCGACTGTGATCAGGGTTGCAAAAAAAAAAAAAACGTTTTAAACGTATAAAACATTTAAAATTGTTTTTTTTTGTTTTATACGTTTTTTTTAAATGTTTTTTAACGTGTTTAAAACGCTATTTTTTTTGTTTTAAATGTTTTGTTTGTTACATAGTTCAAACTGTTAACAGCTTTTTTAAAATAGGGAATCTTTTTTTTTACCTAAGGGCTCAGGCCAAGTATAAGTTTATCACAACAAAGTTCGAAAATCCTTGTTAGTTAAAACTTAAATACTAAAACAAATAACAAAGTTGAATACATATGTTACTAAACATAAATATATATATATATATATATATATATATATATATATATATATATATATATATATATATATATATATATATATATATATATATATATAGATAGATAGATAGATAGATAGATAGATAGATTTATAGTCAATAGTACAAGTAATTATTAAGTGTAATAGTAAGTTTTAGTATTTTAAATTTATAACACAATGAGTTTAAATATTAAATGACAAATAGATTTTTAACTTTTTTTAATCAAAAAAAAATACAAAACAATTTTATCACATAAATTTCACTGAGTTATTTTACGAACAATTAATATTCTTATAGATTCATAGAAATCATCTCAAAATTTACAAAACATTTACCGGGATAAAAAGGTTTTTTTTCTCCTTATAAAAAAGTTTTAATAGGTTACGTACGAATCTTTTAGAACATAACTACTTGTTGAAAAAGTTTTACACATGTTTAAAACACTTTGCCACCCTGATTGTGATACACTTGAAAAACACGCGATTCCACGTACTAATTTGTTCTTACTCACCTCTGACTTTGGCAGCAACTTCCACGTGCTAGAAGAAGACTTGGCCTATTTCAGAACAGTGTTCAACAACTCTTACAACGCCAACGAGTTTTATCTAAAAGACGTCCACGGGCTGTACAAAGTACTGACGGAGGACATGTCGTTCATGTGAGTGTAGGGAAATCGAACACCACGTTTTCTCGTGCGCGTCAGGCGTGCGACGTGTTTTCCGCGTTTTTCTCACGTTCGATTCCGTTCGTTTTTGTTTTTGTGTTTTATTTATTTACTGTTTTTTCGTTTTAGGGACAAAATGGGATCATTGCCACAGATCGTAAACGAAATTTGGACTGCGCTAGGCGACACGGGACAAACCATAAGAAAGTCTATCGTTTGGTTTATCGATAACGTAAGTTGTTTCATAACAAAAAAAAAAAAAAAAACTGTATTTTGTACATGCCTTTGTGTACGAACGAAACGCGTTGTAGGGGTTTGACATAAACGAGTATTGGTCATAATAATTCAAATTATTTCACTTGAATATTTTCGTACGGTCGTAGTAAGTATATCATAATTATTAAAATATAGGCCCGACATGGTATGTTTCACAACGGTCGGTCGTCGTTTAAAAATAAATAATATGAAAACGTTTTTTTACCCCGGAAAGAAGTTCTCGATAACTATAATGTTAATAATAAATTATCGATGATTATTTTTACCGAGAAAAAAACGTCATGAAGAGTCAATCCCGTCGAAACTCCCTGCAGCTACAGTGTTGAGTACCATGTATTATAGTAGTGGTTCTTTTTTAGACGTGGCTTGACTTTTAACAGTACATGTTTTCGTGAATCACTCAAGGCCTGATTGCTTAAATGGATCATTTTTTTCCCCACTAAATGGTACATGCCATCTCACCGTGTTTGTCTCCGGCGACAACTCTTTTTTGAAAATGATATTTTCACACCCGCTATTCGAGAATTTTTATCACTTTTCAAAGCCACACTCATTTGTTTTTAAAGCGACGTTTGTGATTGTAATTAAATAACTATTACGGTTTTTTTAAAATCTTAAACTGGTCAACTTTTAGGTAAAAATTAACTTGGCCACTTTAAAAGTTACACAAATAATTTTCGTTGTTTATTTTCATTGAGATAGAAGTGATCGAGTAATTAAAATCATGACGTATTGCTGGTAAAAAAGTTGTCGTTATTTTGGTATCTTCTCTCGTTCATAACTCCGGTCATAATTGCAAAACTTTATCGCTAAATCGATACCCGATGCAAATGAGTAAAAAAGTAAAAATAAAAAAATAAAAAACATGGCTCAAAACTAAATTATTTTCTAAAATATGATCGTGGAACAATTTTTCGTTTTTTAAATATGATGCTGGTGACAATGTGATTTGACATCTTATTCAATCAGAACTTTTACATACAAGAATCGTTTGTTCCGAAGTATTGTAATTATTAAATAATTATAACTGGCGTATAAATAAATTTAAAAAAAAAAAAAAAAAAAAAAAAAAAACACTTCCCGATCACGACCCGTGAATTGAGGGACGTCTGACGTTTCGCATAATGTTTTTGAGTAGTACATCCTGCGCTGAATAAACAAGAATGCATAAATCTAATTTCACCGATGATTACAGATAAAAACGGCTTACGAAGAATTCGGAAAATTGTTGAAACGACTGATGGAAGGTGAAGCCATAGTTTACGTATCGGACTTTATCAACAGTTCCATGGTCAAATACGACAAAGTAAGTGAAGGATCGCGGTGTCGGTGTAGTCAGAACTGGATTAAAGGTTGTGGGGCCGAGAGCGCATTCGTAGAAATGGTCTATCATAAAGCGTCCCTTCATCCCTTCAAACGGTTTTACTATCTTTTCGGTTTACGCGTAAAAGTCGCACGTTTTACATAAATTGATTTTCACATAAAAACACGTCAAATATACAAATGAAAAAAGGAAATGAAAATAAAATGGTCGAATACCTTTTTTATTTATTTTTTTTTAATTTAAATGACATAATTATTATCTTCGTTATTAGAATTTTGTTTACACGTTATAACGAGTGATGATTTCTTTTTCTTATTTTTTTTGCTCTCGCGTCTTCCGGAAAAACGAGCACAATAAAGTTTTAATTAAGATTCCTGAAAAGACACGAACCACGGTTATCTTGAATAGTCTTCTGATGACAATGATAGAATTTAATATCCTGTAGTGTGTTCGGTACAGAATAATGAAAACATTGATTTTATCACACGGTCGCAATACAACAAAACGTCCTAGTTAAAGCAATAGGAAACTGCGATTTTCCGTCTCTTTATCACGCGCACGACGCGTCGTAGCGATACAGATGTATTTTCATTCCAACGTGTCCAACGATCTAGCGATGCGGTTAAGATTCGGAAAACAGAATATAATTTTTCGCGAAGTTCACTCAGATCGATTGTATCACTTGTTTAATTCCAACGCCCCCCCCCTGACGCTAAATGACATTACGAAGTCGATACTCAAAAATACACATTTTTGGAAAACTCGAGTGGAAAAATTTTAAAAATGGAGTTTTTGATCTAACGTAGATTTTGCGGTGAATGGAAATCTGTTATCAGAATCCTCATCGCACTAACCCGTACCTATCGGTACGTTCGAAATGAGATTTTTTTACTGTATTTCATATTCTGTAGATGCCGAATAGCTTAGATGTGCACGCGCGTGCAAGCGTTTCGGTATCCCAAAGACGTCAACACGCATTAATGACCGTTGACTACTCACATCAACACATTGAAAAACGTGGGAAAATCATGAAAATCGCCTATAAAACACTACTCTTGAACAAACAGTCGCTTTCAATACCCTTAGTTGCAAAAATCACGACTGTGAAAACGAGTACTTTTAAACTTTTTATTCGCTTTTTTTTTTCTCAAACGTCGTCATCAAAGTTTATTTATTTTGAAATTTTGAAATGCCGGACCGTCTATTATATTGTGCCTATTATGCCTACCCGTCGATCCGGTTCTGGGTACAAACACGTAGTGTAGTGACGTTTTAATACGGGCCGGGTCGTCCGACCGAAAATTTTCGTCTGTCGCACAGCTAATACGGGACGTGCACATATCGTTCATAAAATACGTCGAGAGCATGCTGGAAGAATCGTCCAACACGGTCGCGGCGTACTGGGGCAACGTGATGAAGACGATCGAGCCGACCGTAATGCAAATATTCCATCACATCGAAGCCGTCATCGTGTCAGCCAGCAAACAAGTCATCCGTGAGTGTTTCGCTTTAACGAACTTTTCCGAGACGGAAAAAGAAATAAAAAACAGACACACACACACACACGCACACGCACACACACACACACACACACACACACACATACACACACACAAGCACATTTGTACCCGAATAAATAAACATATTTATTTTAATTTAACGTGTTTAAACGTCATCGATTTATGACACAACAGAATTCCTGTACGCGAGACAGCAAGAACTTATGCAATCGCCGTATTACGCGCACACGCAGAACATTACTCAAGACTTGGACAAATTTTACAAGGATCTTATGCAAAACGATTTCTTAACGAATTTAAAAAAATACTCCAGAATGTTGTACGACCTCATCAAGACGAAATATTTTCCACTGATACCGTTCGGTGAGTACCTTTTGGCTACATACCGAGGCCGTATACATTAGTAACGCTCGGCTCTTATACTGAGTAAACATTTTTCACCGGGGGAGAAGGCGGTTGTTTGAGATAAATTTTTTTTTTGAATTCATCTTGCTAAACGAAGTATCTGTATTTATTTTTCGTTTAGCAAACAAACATATTTGTCTTTCTGACAAACTCTGCAGAGTGCATTAGTGATTAGTTCACACGATTAGGGTACACATTTTGTATTTGATATGATATGATATATATTATTCAATATTCACACGTGTATAGGATTACCAATAATTTAGTTTATTTTTCATTTGATTAAGATCTGTCAATTTTATTTGAAATAAAGAAATATTTAATGCAAGTAATAGATTCATATCAATGATAGGATTCGATTTAAAAATAATTTTGAGGGTGTACGAAATCAAAATATATATATTGTGATTTTTCACTTTATCTTTCTTTTTTGGATTTCTAAACACGAAATGTTGTAGACACCTAATATGTCCGTTGAGTAAGTCCGTCTGTTCATAGATACTTTTACACATTACACATAGTTACGAAAACGGGAATTTACATATTTCACTATCAAGAGATATTATCGTTTGATTTGAAAACAATTTTGATTTTAACTTAATACTCGTAGACAAATAGTTTAGGAATACAATTGATTTATTTAGAGTTCAAATCTTAAATATATTATAGATTAAAAAAATTGTTTTAAAACTATTGTTGCTAAATGTAATTTTAAACTATAATATGTGTATATTTTACTGTTTAAAATATCCGCGTAGAAACCAACAATTATGCACGCTCGCGGTTTGCGCATTCCCGACTTGTAATTTTGATTTTTTACCATCTGATGATGATTTTAAAATTTAAAACCGCTCTTTGATATAAACATTATAAACCAAATAATTAATGCGCCGACTAATATTTTAATTTTATAATTATTATGTGTATTTTTTTCGTGCCATGTAAGTATGGTAGTAAGTATATTGAATAGTTATTTATTGAATTATGTAGGATATGTTATATACATATAAATATATATAAAATAAGCTGAGGCGTGAATTAACGACGGTAAATTCGCAAACAATACCGAATAGATTTCGATACGAATCTTATGCCCCGTTAGAGATAAGGGGTAGATATTCTATCTGACTCTCTCTCTCTCTCTATCTCTCTCTCTCTCTCTCTCTCTCTCTCTCTCTCTCTCTCTCTCTCTCTCTCTCTCTCTCTCTCTCTCTCTCTCTCTCTCTCTCTCTCTCTCTCTCTCTCTCTCTTTCTCATAGTCCACTACTCGTTTTACAATACCCATTATACATGTGTTTACGTCGTGAACGCGTTCCGGACGGGTGCCAGAGGGGGTCGGGGGATTATCCGCGAAAAAATCGTCGTTCCGGACCCTCGAGCACTCGTTTCATGTGTTATCGTCATGCGCCGAAACGAGACTGCGGCCGGACGGTCGCGGGCAATAAGGAATTATTTACATTATCATTTATGCGCGCCGCGCCGATAAACGTCCGCCGCCAGCCCTCACGTCGTACCCCTCGCGACGTACCCGGATCGCGATTGCGGGCCAATAACACTGAATCAGACTGCTGCTGCTGCTGCTGCGAGAGCTTAATCTTCTGCGAGAATCAAACGTTGCGGCCGGCCGCCGCGCGCACAGTCATTTCCCAGATAAACGACGGCCCGGGACGGTCGTTTGATAGGACGCGGGAGCCCATTATCCCGTAGGATTGATGCGACATAGTTGGCAAATCGCACGCGCTACGGCCGTGTCGCGACTCGCAATGACGCGTCGCGATAATAGCGTTGTGTTGTTGTGTGTTCGAAACGATATTATTGCCCTACGAACGTGTCGCCGCAGTCTGTTCGGACGTCGGCACGAGGACACGGTGGAGAGAGATCACAGTTCCTCGGTCCAGTCGTGATATTTTGTCTTTCAAATGAGATTTAATTAGTCCCCGTATACGTGGCCGTGACGAAGAGTACACGAAACCGCGTACAATCGTAGTGTCCACTGAACCGGTGTTTCTCGATTTAGCGGGCGATTCGGGCACAGTGCACGGTGGCACTTGAGCTATGACGCGATAGCGAGAATAAAATTTTTATTTATTTATTTTTTTTTTTGAAACCAGTACCTTATAATATGATTTGAAATGTCATTGATAAAAATGCCTACATTATAATTATTATGTTATTAATCTTGTACCAAAAAATTACTAGGATTCCACACACAAATCTCTTATAGAAATATATTATTTACTCGTACGATGTATTTTAGCGCAATTTATTTATTTTTTTTAAATTAATACGAATGTTAAATTTACCATTTATCTCTAATAGTCTAAAATTTAAGGTAATAAGTTTTGTATTGTATTGTTTATTTCTACTTTTAATGATATACAATGGACTTATTATGATTTTCGATTTTATTTCGTATTACTGTTTTTGATAAAAAAAAAAAAATAAAAAAAAATAAAATGAAAATATTACCAGATATTTAGTTTTGACTGACGCGGAGAGGCACGAGATTATTTTATAATGTAGAATAAAATAAGTCGAGATACTCTTCACTGACCAGTTAGTATAAAATATGTTTTCGTGTAGAACTGTTTTTATTGGATTTTTTACGCATTGATTTTTCTAGCGAAAATACATATTTATACTCTAATCCCACTCCCCTCGGAAGAATGTCGCGCTACGGCCTTACACGTTGGACATGGTTGCTGCGTTCGACGATCGTAACATTATAATGTGCACGCGCACTTCTCATCGTGTTCGTTCTGTAATTTTTTGTAATTACACAGTTAATAAAACAAAATAATAAAATAAATTTCGCGATTATTTAGCAACTTTAAACATTTGATTAAAAGTAAAATTAAACTATAGACAGTTGAACTAAACAATGTTTCGTATGAATAAACGTTTTTATTTCGCAATGATTATTGAAATATTGGCGGGACACTTGTTGTGAGTTCGTAGAACATAATATCTATTCTGCGGAATCCCGGTAAGAACCACTGGTATAGTTCGTGTGGTCTGTATGTTGACGGATTCACTTAAACAGTTTCTTTACGAGGCACTTGCCGCTTGTTGACCGGTCCTATCTCAGCCGCGTGATATTATAGGGAACGTATATGGCATAAAAAGGAACAATGCGCGTTAGGCACGATAAAGTTGAGGATTGAACACCTAAAACAAAAAACATTGCGTCACGTACCTATCCGTGTACTTCAAATCGATTCAAGGCAATAAAACCCATTTCCGATAAGGTTAATTGAATTAAAGAGAATAACGAATACCGCGTATAAAATAATAATAAATATTAAATAATAATAACAATAATAATGATATAAAAACTTCGTTTATTAATTAAAAAAAAAAAAAAAACAAGATAATGCGAGTACGCAACTATATTCAAATCGCAATAAAATTTTACTATACGCATATTTTTTCATTCACTTTTGTGGTTACGTTTAGAAGTGATAATAATCCAGACGATTTTTTACAAGGTAGGTGCGGAAGCTGTGTACGCACGGAAAGACCTTGAGATGATATTATAATCTTTGAATAATAATTATACATTCATGCTTTTGCGTTTTGTGTCGTTATACAATTCAATTTCGAAAATAATAATTTGTGTTTTCATCGCAACACGGTTCATCAAGCATTTGGGTCAAAATGAAAAAAAAAATAGGCATATTTTATACCAACACTAATTATGTCAATGACTGCGTTACACGATCGTACACATTCCACGATTCATCCAATCGATTATTCGGAGTCGAACTGAAAATATCAACAGTCTAATATAGTGATTCCCAACTTTTTTATTCTACACCTCTCTTGTATTAAACATGAAAATCAGATGATCCATTTTTCTTTTTCCTTTTTGATTAATATCAAAAACAGTAATGTGAAATAAATTACAAAATCATGACAAGTTCATAATATATATATATATATATATATATATATTACATAATATGTAGTAATACGTAATATAGTACATGACTTATTGTTTTTGATTTTCGAATTTTAGAGATGGTAAATTTGCGCAATTAATATTTTATCAAAACGATTTCATCATCGCTTAATAGTACCCCACATCCAGTATCTAGATTTCTTCCTATAGAGGAATTTCCACCCAGTCGGGAAATACTGATTTGTACTAAGCGTGACACAGGCCATCAACCCATCTCCCCCATGAATTTGAAGATTATTACTAAAAATACTTACGAACGTTGAAATTTAATTTTTAAACCACGTGATTAAAGAGGAACAAAGCGTACGGAAAAGCACAAAAAATGTGTATTTGATTAGAATACGATTAGATATTTCATCGATTACTCCACCTTACCGACTCGAAGTCTCGGCGAAAAACGATACACTTTTAAACATTACGCGATTCACCGACAATACGATATACCGTACTCATTTTCACCGACAACATTTTAGTTTTATGCGCGTATCGTATGACAACGATTAAACGCGATTAGCTAATGAAATGGGCGCGCGCGTTGTGAACGGTCGGTTTAATGCCGTCTGCACGAGAACATTGGTAACCTGACACGGTAAAGTAATGTCGTCGTATCGTTTGTCGTATTTGGCACGTATAAAGTACGACTGTGACACTATTAATAATTATCGTGTGATACGCGAATAATACATGACCGAAAACTAAACCAGGAAATTTTCTTCTCGTACGTCATACTCATGATGATAATAATAATAATAATAATTAGGGAACGGACTTAAATGCCATAAATAAAATGCACTAAAAAAATGCCCGAAAAAACTTTAGAAATGTATTTAAAATCAATAAAAACACAATTTTGAGTTTAACTCATAAAAAAAAAAAAAAAAAACATGTTATTAAGAAAAATGTATCTTAAATATATTTAAATACAATAAAACCTTCTCTTGTCTTCTCAATTACCTTCTGTCCAACTCAACAGTGCAATACAAAATTACAATCCAGATACCTATATTGTAGCTTATCTTGTCTTTACCTAATTGCGGGTAGTAATAATATCTTGTAATTTGTATGTATGTATATACGTGTTTCTACACGTGTCAACAATAATTTCGTAAATTCGTAACATAATAACTATTTACTTTTAATTTTTTAGAATGAATATTCATATATTTTTATCGAATTTTATCCATCCCTATATAAAAATGACTTAAAAACATAAAAATGCACTAAAAATGTCAAAAATGCTCTAAAAAATGTAATAGTCTAAAAAATGCGAAATAAAATTTACAATTTTTAATTCTTTGATGTTTGAAATGAGCTTTGAGCTTGGAAAGAAATGTTTTCGGACATTCAGAAAAAATACAATTTGCATTTAAATCCGTTCCCTAATAATAATAATAATAATTAGGTCTCCGATTCCGATGTATTTACGCTAACGTAATATCATGTATTTACATACAATCAAAATGTGCGCTAAAAATCTCCACGTATGCGATTAGTACTAGTACGAGTTATTCGTTGAATATTATGGCCATAATACGAGTAAAATCACATATAGAATTGAGCACTGTCAGTTTGAAAATAAATTTAAAAAAACACATGTTTATATGATACGAAAAACGAACAGATACGTATTTTCGAATATTAACATATTATAATCGGTGAAAATGTGGATTTTTAAATAATCGAAAATAAACGGTCAAGTTTTCAACCCGTGCATGACGTTATTTCGTTATAGTCTGACCAACGTGACTACGACGAAGTATTGTCCGAATCGTCAAAGTTGTCTAAATATGTAGAAAAAAAATCAAAATATACCAAAATGCACAATATAACATAGAACGCATTTATGACGAAACACGGTGTAAAACTCAATATAGCTCCTTTAATCGAAAATGCCGTCGAACCAATATTTATCTGTTGTCTAAAATAACTTATCTTATTGCGATCAAAATGTGAATTTACTTTGAAAAATTCGAGCCCTTCTAATGATAATATTACGATTTGAAGGTGGTACAATCATAATAATTAGAGTATAATTATTTTTATAATCTCCGTCGAATCGCATGCTATACGCGATACGCGCAACGTAAATAAAGGATAAACTATATTCGTGTCACCCGCCCTATCACGCGTATGAAACGGGGGAGCTGATGGATTCACAAGGGAGCGACGGAGGCGATTGCTTCTCACCATAAATTTGAAAATTATTATTGAGAATATTTATGAGCGTTAAAATGTAATTCCTATACGGCCGTGTGAGTTCGTAACATGAATATGAAAACAAACGGTTTGTATTATATATATATGAAAAAGAGTAATGAAAAGGAAAAAAAAGTATATCAAAAGTCCAAAACTGACGTGTATTCACAAATTTTATTCATTTAGCCTATTCGTGCCGGATACGACATCAATATTACGACGATAAAACCGTGCTGTGGCATTTCACACGTCACGCCGAGACAATACGTTAAGTGAAAACGTACGTCGGTACGGTAGTAGTCGCATGGAGTGGGTCACAATATATTGGTTTTTTTTCGATACAAAAAACATTCAACGTTCGAATAATTTCAACGTTATCGAAAATTTGATTATATTCGAATGTGGACATAACGCTCGTATAGGTGGTACTTAACTCACACGTTCGCCCCCCCCCCACACACACACACATTACTTGAATTGGAAAAATAAAAGTGGAGGGGCTCGGTTAACTTATAAAAATTAGCACCTGCGATACATTTGAAAGCTTGTTATAACAAGAATGGCTATTCCCCCCACATCACCCATATACCTCTTTTAATATGGAAAAACATCAATCAATTTGAATACAAAAGGGCTTATAAAACAAACATCCGTATTACAAATAATCATAAAAACGTTATGGTTACAATCATTAAAACGAAAATACAAACAATAATTTTTAAAACGAAAATGAATATAACTTATCTTAAATTGTTTATTATGATTATAACCATAACATTATTTTAATACAATATTATATCGTATTTATAAATTAAGTCATTTAACTGTGTAAAATGAACTGCAATTATTAACAATTACCTATGTGTTTCTACTGATTACTATTATCGTACATAACATTTTCTATGTATCAAATCACCGTAAGTAATTTTATTAATTTATCTATTCAAAAATTATAGTCCAAAAATTATAATCTATTTGTTATAGACTTTAGTTTCAAATTAACAAATGCAACACGCCGTGTATTGAATCCATATTGAAAGTTGAAACACAAGTGAAAACTTTAAAATCAACGATCATTGATAAACAGTGATAACTGATAGCATACCACTTAATTAAGAACCATGATTATAAACACGGTTCGAAATGTAAAATTAAAACCAAACCGTGATATGAAAAACATGATCCGGTTTTTCGTGCATTTTGATGATAAAAATAATAATAAAAAAAAAGATTTTAGTATTCTTAAGTAGATACCTACTTCCGTTCCACGAGTTTCACTGTAAAAAAAATATTAGAGGTACTGTACATTTTTAGAAAAGTTAGCCGAGGTCCTCGATCCCTCTCACATCCTCCCAAATTTGAGCTCTGCATACTCAGCGATGATTCGTTAAAACTATACCACGAAGCGCTAATATTCTCGTCTCGTGTGATATACATAATATATTATATGCGATAAGCAACGCGCGATTCTTCGTTTTCTTTAGGACCCGATTCAATAGTTGTTATAATATAATAATAATAATAATAATATAATGGACTCGAGCCGGCTTTTTACGACAAAACTGGTCGTTATACAACACGATGATTACGACGCTGTGGGCGTATAGTATTTTTCCACGCCGTGTTTCTTGCCACCGACCGACCGACGGGTCCTAGCCCGGCCATGTTCGGAACGGTGAAACGCGGTCGCCGTCGTTGCCGACACGGAAAATCACCTGCGTTTTCTCGGTCCGAGACAAAAACACAGACAAAAACACGACCACGATTCGATTTTCATAGAAATCACAAAACATAATGTATAGACGATTATTATTATTATTATTAGTATTATACATATTTTTCTATCTCTGCCGCCGAAACCAGATTCAAACCTGACCGGTGGTTTTTTTAGTTCGTGCTGGAAATTTTAAAACACACAGACACACAGACACACACACACACACACACACACACACACACACACACACACACACACACACACACACACATAATCACCGTGCTCTGTAACCTGTTAAGTAATTATTATGTAACAAACCTACTATAATCATGCGATGTTTTGTGATACATGCGAACGCGAACGCACGTATCGTATACAAGGTGTCTTACGAAGATATCGAACCCATTACGATATTTCTTTAGATGATTTATACAAACGAATCATGTTTTTGTATGACTCCCGGGGGCTGAGGGTTAGAAACATCCACGTTTTCATTAAATCTCTATTTTTTTTCATTAAACATTTTAAAATTTTCGAAAAATAGCCGTTTTATAGATTTTTATTATTATTATTATTATTTTTGAAAACGTTTGTTTCATGTCTTTATTTTCATTGATTCAATAATTTATATATATATGTATATATAGGTACATTTTTTTTTTTTTTTTTGTCAAACGGGTAAAACGTTCAGAAAAAAAAAACTGAAAATATAAATCCCATCTTAAAATTGCATTCAAATAGAAAAAAAGAATAGCTTTTTCAAACTTTTGATAAAACATTCACGTGAATATTATTGAAGAACACTAAAAACGGTAGTCTCCATCCTCGTGATTCGCATGGGAAGGAACACAATTGACTTTCTTCAAGGTCGTGGAGGTGTTTTTTAATACAGGATAATATTTATATGCAGCAATGTGTACGATATTGTCGTATGACACCGTATATCATACGGTTAGGTTAGAGTTAATTTTATACATATTTTAGTATAAAATATAATTTTAACCGAAAAACTAAATCCGTAAACGGCCGCGTGATTTTTCATTAATAATTCGTGATAACATCGGAAACTCATAGAGTGTTCTAGTCAATGTTGCCGATTCTTATATCTAGGTATATTAGTTGCAATACCTGTTTGGGTGGGTGGGTGGATGTGGTAAGGCTGCGAAATACGCTCATGTTAGACCCACTCGATGGGAGGGAAAAAACGAGGAGCAGTTGCTTGACCTATTGTGGTTAGGTGGATGGGTACCTGCTTTGAAGGTATGCTAATAATTAGGGATGAGAAGTTAGATGAGGAAAAGTTGGCAAAATAAGCATGCAAATATGTACAAAAAAAAAAAAAACGAAAATACGCCTAAAAAAACCGAAAATATGCATAAAAATTGTATAATAATAATATCATATGATATAAATAGCGTCAATATTGCAGCATTTGAACATCTAATCATTTTCTGTATATCTAAAATTACACAATTTTGCAAATATTATCACACTCATATTTAAGTTTAATTTATTTTTCATTCCTGAAAATTTGTTGCACTGGGCCACCAGAGCTTTTTTAAGATTGGCAACGTGTAATCGACGACGATTGTCCGAGAGAATATTTTTATAACGCGAAAAACTGCTAAAAGAGGCCGTGAAGTTTTGAAATTGCCCTGTCGCATTTTAAAATCTTCGGCGCCACTGATTACTCTATTATATTATATTTCAATTTAAGTGCAATAATGTTTGATTAAAATATTCAATTGTAGTATAATTTTTGATAGTAAACGAATAATTCGAAACGTATTATACAAATTGAAAAAATATGCATTTTTATGCACTAAAAAACGTTGTATATGCTATTCTTTAAAAATTTACCAAAAAAATACAAAAATATGAAAAAAAAAACCAAAATGAACTCGTTAGGTTATGAAATGGATTTATAACTAACCTAGCTATAAATAGCAAGCATACACGAAAATATGCAAGTCCTGTAACTTCTCATCTATACTTATAATGATTTGCAATACCTCCAAAAACCGACTTCGGCGCCACTGATTAAAGTGGACCGCCATGGCGTACGATAACGTATAGCATTATTGTAATATTAGCGTCTGCCCCGCCGTACACCGGCTGCAGGCCGCGGGCGTCGAATCCTCAGCCTCCGAAACGGGTGATTTCTTCGGCATTGGAAAACAAACGAAGCATCTGTGCGTTTCGTGTTTTTTTTTTCGTGTACGATTTTTACTCGTTCCGCGAGACGTTGGCATCGATCCGTTGGCACGTGAAAACAAAACTAGTTTTTTGTAGCGTACGCGGCGCGTGTTGATAAATATGATTTTCTGACACAGCGCACGCGTAGAATATAGCGTAGAACATTGCGTAGACAGGCCTCTCACATCATATTTTTGGCCCGGTTACAGAACTCAATCCGTGCCCCTCTATCATAACAATTAATTTTTCGAGATGAATTGAAGGGCTTGCTGCAACAACCATTGAAATCCATTTTTATTGTTGAAATTTTTCAAGGAAATGTAAATTTAGTTTAAAAATTATTATTTATGCTAAAATCCTGTCAACGAAATATATTTGAATTCCATACTCATTTATACATACATCTTCATAGGCGCCCGAAGAGGGGGCAAGATGGGACAATCGTCTCCCCCCTGGAATTTTAAAAACCAAACACGAGCCATTAACATAAGGCAATATTTTAAATTGGAATTCATTCCATGCAAAATTTAAAAAATAATGAATTCTATCATTAATTTTTACCTTAGTCGACTTAGTTATGTTATTAAAACTTTTTTTTAGTCATTCGTTTGTGAATAGGATAGCAACTGTTATTTTGATATATTTTATAAGACTAGAAATATTACATAATATGCGATTTTTGTATTTTGGATTTAAATGCCCTTCAAAAAATGAATTAATGACCCAAAAACTACAAAAAAATTGATAAAATGTAAACAATTTTCAAAAAATTAATATACAATAATTAGTTGAATTTTTAATGGCCAAATTATTATGACTTATAAATAAACTAGGGTATTGTTTTATTTTAAAACTTGATGATCTAATGTTCTTATGGTGTAAAATTATAAGAATACAAATAAATATTGTTGGTATTTCAATCTTAAGTCAAGTCACTTTTTTTTTTTTTTTTTTTTTTTTTTGTAATGTTACTAAAATAGGTTAAATATTTTGAAAACGCATTAGTTATTACCAAAAATGCATAAAAATATCCCAAAACAATATCCTGATAGCAACTTGTGTACTTTAAACAGTTGAAAACACATTTATATCTTGTAAAGTACCTTGCGTTGTATCAAGCATTTTAAAAACAAATACGTTGAAATTTGAATTACCTACCATAAATATTTTATAGTAAATACCACATTTATAAGTAATGTATTGAATTTTGCCTCCTCTTGGGAAAAATTCTGCGGGCGCCTATGTACATCTTTGAAGTTGGAATTGAAAAAAAAATGTTTGGTATTGATAATATTGTTAGTGAAAGTCGTAGGGAACATGGATTTATCTGGTTGTTGCACCGAAAAGTACATTAATTTTTATTAATTCTTCAAGAAAGTTAATTCTGCTCTTGGATCTTGTAGCATATTTAATACTATTATTATATATAAATTTCAAATGCCTCTAAAAAGTAATCACAGAAACCCTGTGTCATCACTGTAGCAAATTACAAAACACGATAAATCCATTTCATTAAATAACTCCATACTATTGATCAGATTTAACTGGTTGTTACGTCTGATTTTCTTTATACATTTCCGCAAAAAAGTGAGTTTTGGGAAAAAGTGGATTTATCTGGTTGTTGCAGCAAGCTCTTATAAATATTAGTTTTATGAACGGATTAAAGAAGTAGTTAGAAATAAAAAATAAAATATCAACAAATTGATAGGTATCCTTTATAAATTGAAAACATGTGTAATATTATATACATAGTACAAACTAAAAATGTATGTTAAAAAATAAAATCTTGAAAAAAGGTTTAAACCATTTGTTAGGTAAAAATAAAATAATGTGATTATTATAACATGTACTATATGATAATTAAATGTATGTATGTATAGTTCTGGTAGTCTTATAAATCATAATACCTAATACACGTCATTATCATTTAAATTCGAATTTCTATATTAACTAAATGTTGCTTTTCTTGCTTTTTTCTGAGCAGTCATGTATGTATAATATTATCAAAATGTATTTGAAACATTTTTCTATTATATATTGAAGCAATTATTTGCATGAACGCCGGGCCCCTCGAAAGTCCAGGCTTCAGTACCATGGGTCCACCTGACCCCCCTCCCTTTTGGGGGCCCTGAGCAAAGCACACCGATCGGTAAATGACAATAATACTACAACAGCCGCTATTGATTTTTTACGCGTTAAGTTCATGACGCGTAGATTCGTGGGGTTACTTAACCGCCAAAACACTCTTGGTGACGATTTGTTTTGAGTTTAAATAAACCGATAGTTTATTAAATCGTCAATCGATAAAAACGGAATATAAATATGAACTGGAAAGTATTTATGTTTTGTTTTCTCGACAGTGTGCTCTGGAAACGATATTTGAATCGTTAGGTTTACGGATAGAAATAGTTAATTTAGTTGTTTTTCACGTAAAGCTTGGCGTTTTATTTCAATTTTTATTTACAAATACTCATTTTCATTTTTTTTTTCTGCACAACACTATTTAGAAATATCTATATTCAAAATTGCGTAGACTTTATGCTCTAAAACATACAATTTTCAAGTAATTATTAAAATATAATGCCGTCTTAACAACGCAACGTAACAATATTGTGTACATCGTGTGTCATTCGCGCGTAACCGCACGAACTGTAATATCGTGAAAAAGTAAATACGTAACATAATATACGACCCGATGACTTTCGGTTGTCACGCGTGTACCATATTATAATGTTTCAGTAATACTCGAAACAGAGAAAAATGCAATTCGACCTTAAATTATACGCATACATTTCAATACCTAATTGATTTTTTCGGGGAATTCAAAAACATTAATAAGACTATTTTAATGAACAATTTATAATTTTGCTTTTTTTTTTTAACGTGATATTTGAAGTTTATAACTTTCTCAAATGGCCGACCGCTAATTGCGGTCGGTCATTTAAGGTATGAAAAGATATACAGGTATCTTTGACACTCTTGTATCTATTGACATTTAATGATTGTTTGTAGTACCTACAAACCTTGTTTCGAGATATTTTTTTCTTCGGTGTATCTTGTATCTTATATTTTGCTTTTTTTTTTCTGCACATATTCCCTATAAATCGAAAAGATATGTATATATATTTTTTTTAATAGAACAAAAATAATTAAACTTTATTCAAAAAGCTAGGAAATTTTAAACATTGTGATGAGATCGTAATATTTCTACGATTGATAAAATAAAACGAACGTAATTTATAACTCGTTTCGTAAACAAATGTATAAGGTCTATACTTTGGATTATAATTTTTAAACTATACCTTGACTTAAACGAAACAAATATTAATTCGTTATGACACTAGTTTATGATCAGAAAATCTAGTAGAATGAATAGAACTGATGTTTTCTTTATATGTATACATTTATTTTTATTTTTTTTTTTTTTATTATTTTTTTTTTTATTGGAGTAATACATCATGCATATAATAACATAATAGGCATTTTGTTAAATGTGAGTAGTATTGAAATATTTTATATTTTGAAACTTTCACTTAAGTAACAAAATCTAAAATAATTAATAATTATTTAATCCAAGCGAATTTTTTTTTGTTTTATCTTAAATGCACTATTTAGTATGTTGCATTTTGAAAAATATATTGAACACATTTAATATTTTGTATCATTTTTTATTAGTATTTCTACACAATCTTTTATCCGCCTCATGACAAACATTTTTTTAAATCAATGTCAACACCTTGGAAAGGGGCTATAAAAGTTTCTGTGTGGGCTATAGCCCCCGTAGCCCCATATGAAACAACGCCCATGCTCACGCTAATGCGAACACTCGCATATACCTCCGTAACGTGTAACGTAACGCGAGCGTGGCATCGTGTATCTAAATCATATAATATCTCACGCCTGTATGTGTGTGTGTGTGTGTGTGTGTGTGTGTGTGTGTGTGTGTGTGTGTGTGTGTGTGCTCGGAATGATTTCAGCGACCGAAATAAACGCCCTCAGACTCGAAATAATGGACGGCGTGAATCAATTACTCAAGCTGCCGCTGATCTCTTATGTGATCGACAACACGAAAACAATGATCAACCAGGTAACGTTATATGGTATTATTATGCAATCGCAGTCGTAACGACTCACCGCGACAGACGCACGCCACCCTAACGTGCCCACCCGCCTATAATTAGACCGCGCGAACAATGGCCGCGATTATCACGCGTGTTTCGCGCCGTTTCGTTTGTGTTACAGATCGTGTGGTTTTGCGAGTACATCGACTTGACCGAGAAAATACAAAACATCATTCCCAAGCTGATCAATCGGGTGTACGATCTGACGTACACGGCGGTGGACAACGAAATGAAGTGAGCATAACATTACACGTCCGTCGTTGTTTTTTTTTGTTGTTTTATAATTATTATTATCATAATTATTATTATTATTATTATTATTATTACTGTCGCGAACAAAAACAGCGCGAGTTAATAATTATAATAATATAGTAATTATTATTAATATTGTTTCAAAACTCGTGGTGTGTGTTATTTCCGATGACACGTTATTACTGTTTGACATTAAACTAATGAAATACTTAATACAACGTCGACAGATAATTCATATTATCTCAGGCACGAATAGGCTTTGGAGCACGAGCCCCGAAAAGTTTCAAGAGCACCCCCGAACGTTTTCCGATTTTTTTCCTATAACTGAATATTAGTCATTGCAATGGTTTATGGTGATCAGAGTAAATCATTTAGTTTGTAATAAAACAAATTACGGCCTTAAAATGTACCATTAATTAAAATTTGTTTCGTCTTTTCATTCTACAGACTTAGTCCGATCAAATTAGGCAAAAAATCTACCAAGATTGCAATTAATTCCTCGAAAGCTAGATTTTGGTGCACAATCAGTCCACAGCTTGCCGATTGACGTACCAAAATTCCCCAAAACACACCCCTTTTGGATAGCTATCCATCCCTTAAAAAGAGGGGTGCGTACCCTTTCTTAATTTACGCTATGACTCGTTAAACTTTGGACTTATGGTTAAAAAGTGTAGAAAATAATTTAAAGGCTGTACAATTTCCCATTGGAATATGACATTTATTATCCTTAAATTGTCACAAGAAAGTGGAAAGTAAAATTTTTTTGAAATTTTTTCGGTTTTAGTTTTTTTCCGAAATAAATATTCATGCGTCAAAATGACTCATTAAAAAAATATTGAAGACCTATTGATTTTACATAGGTTTCCGATTTTTTTTTTTTTTTTTTTTGTAATATATATATATATATATACAGTAGAGCCTTGATAGTCCGGATGAATTCAGACCAAGCCTCGTCCAGATTTAGCGATACGTCCAGATTACCGGAGGTTTTTCTTGCTCAATTGACTAAGACGTTTTTCTTTCCTCCGACTTTATTAATTGAAAATTACAAATATTTTAAATTCTACATACATAAATTGGTACATGCATACATTTTTGTATATAATAAATTATAAAAAAAAATTATTTCAACTTTTTGTTCCAAATTTAAAGTTACGTGTTTACGAGGAGCCATTGTTAGACTCGACAAGAAAGAAGAAAACGAACTGACGACCTACCTATTTATAATTGCTAGTCATTAATAGGGACACTTGGTACTAAAATTGATGAAATTATTATTGTCGAAAAAATATTTCATCGATTAATATTGGATTCCGGGGATTCCGAACAAACTGCCTATGTTTAAATAGATTTATGGGCCGTCCGGATTACCACGTTCACCGGATTATCGGGGGTCCGAACTATCGAGGCTCTACTGTATATATCCTTATTCTTATCCATATCCTTTAATACAATTTGGAGTCATATTTGGTATCTAAATTTTAATGTAAACTAATAAAAATCAACTTTTATTTCTATAAAACACAAAATTAGTACCTGCCTAGGTATAAATAATACTTTTAGTAAAACATAAAAATAGTAAGATAAATATGATCTTATAGTTATACTTTTACTAACAAAAAAAAAAAAAAACAAATATATAATAACAAACATTATTTAAAAAATGAATACTGCTTAGAATATACATATTAAGTTACTTAAACATTTTTTCTTGCTTTTTTTCTTGCAAACAGTTCAATTGTTTCGTTATAACTCAAATAATCAGCAAAGTACCTCAATACATATTATAAGAAAAATACTAAAACGAAATCTCACTTAATATTCCACTAATAATATGATCATATTAATTAAATTAAAGTTCACAAATCGCAAATCACGTGAACGAAAAAACTAAAATGATTCTTTTTTTTTCGTAGTAATATGTGAAGTAGGTCGGTACACTTTGTGCGGGGCCCAGAAAAATCGTGGGGCCTGATGCGGTCACACCGCTCACACCTCCCCCCCCCCTTAGGGCAGACACTGATCAGGCATATCTGTTACTTGTACTCACAGGCAACACTACCCGCGTTTAGAAACCGAGTGTAACGTGGAAAATTGTTTGATTGTTTGTTGCACATAATGTTATTCGATAGCAAAGTTAATAATATGCACTCGACTGTCGAGAAGGTGGTCGTAGTGGGTACACGCCAAGTGTGAAACGTTCATCTGTGTTTTTCAGGTATCACAAGGCGAAGACGAAATTTTTATGCAGCCCGGAAAAGGGAATCTTAGAACTGGAACAAAAGCTACCGTTCTCCTGGCACGCTTTTAACGAGACGCCGAAATACGAAGTAATTGCCCGACACCGTTCGTCCGTTACGATATAGTGTTATTATTAAAGAGCGGGTTTTAGGTTCTTAAAACCTTAAAATATGATGCTAATATGCTTCGAAAAAACCTTTAAATATTCTCTTAATATTCCTTAAATTTGTAAATATGCAAGTATGATTTTTTTCTAAAATAGTTCAATAATTAAAATAAATAACTCTTAAGCGCCATTCTCTTGGTAACAGATAAATTATTGAATTACAAAAAATGATAATCAGGAGATACATAGCTACATAAATCTGATAAAATATATTTAAAAATACATAATATAAATTAATGTAAAAGTAAATACAAATGTATTATTGAAAAATCATTTCTATCACGTTAGAAGTTATCAAATACGATAATCTATAGTACAGCCACGGACTGAGAGTAATAGAATGGCCAACATATCCAATTCGATTACAGACAAGTAGATAATTGAAAGATTTTGAATTTGTATCACTCTTTAGTCAAATTATTTTTTTTTCCTATAAAAAATTATTGCTAGAAAAAATCACATTTCGAGAAATTAACAAAATATACGAATTTTTATGAACAATAATAAAATATATTCTAAAATATGAAAAATTGGCGAAATTATCTCTAATGTCCAAAATATGTAAAATTAATTTTTTTCTGCGAACTCTGCGATAGATAAATCGTCCACATTTTTCTCCCTCGTAAAGTTGCATAAAATCTATAAAAATATGTAAAAACCTAAAAATCCGATCTTTAGTTAATATAATAATAATAATTATTATTATTATAATCATTATTATTATTATTATTAATATTCTTATTATTGTTGTTGTTGTTGTTGTTGTTACGAGTTGCGACGACCCGGTACGATCGCGTCGCAGCCGCAGTCGACAAACACGGCGATCGTAGCGTGTCGTCGATTTTTCAATCTGTCTCACTGTTTCTTTTGCCTAGGAAATACCAGAGTACAAAAAAGTCACTACTCTGCTGAACATGATGGCGCCGTCCAACGTGACGTTTTGGTTCTTGTACTACAACCTGATGCCATTTATGGACTACACAAATTGGCTCCCGCCGTTCCGAGGTATACGCACACACGTAATATAATATATTATAACAGGGTAATAATAGCCGGGAACCGTTTTTGTAATGATATTACGGTCTGCGATAAATTTAGTGCTCGAACCGTACTTCTAATGCACTTTTTTTTTTCATTATTGATTTGAATTTATCGCCGAGTGGTTTAACGAATCCGTTGTATTGAGGTTACGTCGAAAGTTAAAAAATAATACCCATCTAGTAGCGATTTTTTTTTTCTAGTCAATTTATTTTCGTACACAACGTTTATGCATTTTTAATTTTATCTGCGAATTTTCCAAAAGTCCGGTATGATTTTTGAAAATAACGATGAAAAACAACACACTCTATTCGCGGTGAGCGCTTACGGCACGAATCGGGAACCTTTTCGTAGGAACCTAACATAACCGTTTTTTTTTTAAGTTACAAAACCATGATGTCTAGAGAGCCACATGATTTAATGACATTTTTTGTTTTTTTTAGTCGTCACAGTAGAATAATATTTCATTGGGAATAGGTAGACGTTAAATACATAATAATACGTACGTCCTAAATTTAGAAAATATTGAAAAACTTTCTTTCATCAATTCATTTTTACTACGGATTATTATCACACTATAATCATCATTGTTTATACAAATTTAATCAAATAAAAAAAAAGTATTTGCTTGGTTAATTGGATTTTCGATACTGAATTTCTGTGCACAGTTTATTCAAATCTGGAGAGTAGTCTGTAGTTTTCAACTTAAAACAAGCATCAAGGCTGATTTTCATTTGCAGTTAGGTTCGTAATTTACTTTTAATATAGCTCCTATTTGAAAACGTTTGGTCACAAATGTAAATGGATCCAAAAATGGTTAAAATTCCGAATGCGACCATTTTTAAGTGCCGGATAAGTGCCGAGAAGATAAAATTTTATATTATTTTTACCTGAAATAAACACCGTTATTAAAAAATGCAGAAATATTATAGAATATAAAATTTATAATTAATAAAAACAACATGCATGTATTAAGTTATATCGTTATAAAAAAAAAATTATAATCGAGTGTGATGTTTTACTTTTATATTCTCGAAACTTGTCTCGCTGGAAGTCTCGCGACGACGAATAACAAAATATGAAAATCGTAACGCATGCGTACATTTTTATGTTATACACCTACTGAAAACGATGCACCATGACGCGGTTCGAATAGACATTCAACAAACAGAGCATTTCAATTAAAAATATATTTTACGTAATATGCATTAAATTATTATACTTAAGCATTTTTTGATACGGTTGTAAGGCGTTTTTAGAAAAATAACGCGATACGTTTTTAATAGTTTGTGGTGAAATACAGTTCGAGCCTTTGCGTTGCACCTTTAAATGTATTTATCACGTGGTTGAAAGGTACGAAGACGCGCGTTTCGTACACGTGATCGGAATTTCGACTCCGGTCGTTTTACGTATAGTTAAACGCACGTCACGGCGTTTCGTATTCATATAGTAATAATTATTATAAAACATACAGACGTTCTAACTATAGTACGAAACGCACGCAAGCCGATAAATCGTATTACTTGAAACTACTCGACCGAATGGGTTTGACAAAGGATAAATAATTACGTACACAATGAAAACGAAAACCAATTACAGAAATAAAAAACAACACACGTGGGTGTTGTGTGTGTGTTTATCGGTTGCCGTATGCGTCTATCACTTTATTCAAAAAAATCACATTATCTGTTAGACAGATTAAAAAAAAGGAATTCAAATTTGATTTTTTTGTAAAAATGTAGAACTCTTCAATTAAAAAAAAAAAAAACAAAATTCAACAAAAAAATAAGCTTTGCATTTCAAATAGAATAAACTGACATGTTCCTAACTAAACCTAACCTTGTGTAGTTATGTGCGTTGTACGTACATGTATACACACACACAGGCACATATATATTATACATGTATGTATTACGACACATGTGCGTATGGTGTTAAACGTTCACAGAGTTCACATGAGACCGATGACTCCTCGCACGTACTTATTACGCACGTATTAGGTAGACAAAGACACGCCGGCACTCCTAATGTACACCATCTTTAAAATAATTCACACACACACACACACACACACACACACACACACACACACACACACACACACACACACTTACGTACGTTTATTTATTTGTGGACTCAATTAACCAGTGACATGTCGTAACCGTGTGTTGCAGCTCACGCAATGATAGTCGGCTCGCAGCATTTTGTAACGTTCGACCAAAGACATTACGATTTTAAGGGCCATTGTTCGTATCTGCTGGCCAACGATTTCGTCGGGCACGAGTTCTCGCTGGTGCTCAATTACGAGTCGGAAATCAAAGGTCACTATACGATGTTGCTGTTACTGGGATCCGAGACGATTTCGATAGACCTCCAACGCAAGGTGAGCAATCAGTCCCGCTCCCGTCCTCGCCAGCTTTATCGGCTCGCACTGCCGTATAAGAACTTTATTTAATAACGTCATTATTTGGTATTATTATAATCGTTTTACCATCGCACACTTGTTGCAAACGGTAAGAATATCTCATTTATGAAATCGTTTGGTGCCACGAGTTCATTTCATTACAAACGCAATTTACTCTGTGGACTATACAAGTAGAACGAATGTAATTTGCTTAAACGCCAACAGGTTTCACTCAAAATAGTACACATTTAATCAGCCATTTCCGCATACTTTTTTCTGTTCTAAATTAATTATTCTTAAAGAGCTGACCGTAAAGAACTGCTCACTTTCGATCGTCAGATTAAAACCAAATTAAATACCAGCTAAAATCAAAGTATATTCAACTAAATTTCTTAAACGTATGATGAAATTTGATCTTACATTTAAACATTACTATGACCATGCGTTCATAGAAAAATCTGTGAATGAAAATTTAAAAAAAAAATTTAAATATCATTATGTTGACCGTTACAACGGCACCAACTTCACTGAATTTAAATTCCAAAATTTCGGCTCTAAATTTGAGAATTCCTCATCACAATCGGACAAATGTTAGTTAATAATAATATAACTCATAATAATCATTCCCTAATTAGGGCCTAATCAATTCACTTCGTGCAACTTTTAATGTAGGGACTACGTGACTTTAAACGATTATGTTATTTCAGCTAAAAGTGTGCACTATTCATAAAATTCAATACGTGGTAATCGAATGGTGTGGTTTTAGAAATAGTGTGTGGTATTAATAAAAAAAAAGTGCGCAGAACTGAATTGAATAGGGACTTTAAAAAAGAAAAAAAGTGTGCGGTTAAGACTATTGCTGACATCACACACACACACACACACACACACACACACACACACACACACACACACACACACACACACACACACACACACACACACACACAATGCAGTGGGAAATTTGAGGGAAGGCAAAAGGTACATTCATCTTCTTTTCCATGTATCTAAACAAGATAACTTTATAAAGGTATAAACGATTATTGTACATTTTACATGACTTTGTAATATCTTTAAATTATAGTATGTAATTACAATCAAAGTGTGTGTGATGTTATCAAGATATTATAGGTAACTGTTAGTAGTAAATTGTAAGGATAAATATTGATGTTAAATTTGTGATAAAAATCCTTCGTATACATTTTTAGAAATTGCCATTTTTTTTTTTTTTTTTTATCAAAATAGAAGGTTATAACCATCAAAAATAAATGAAATGTTAAAAACTAAGTTGTCGTCACTACACTTAGGTATAACCAAGCTCCAAAAGTCGTACACGAACTTTGACTACTTGTTGACCGTCCAAACTCATTGTCGGATCAATAGATTTCTAAATCTAGACAAACAATTATCAATTAACCACTAACCGATCATTTTATTACTCAACGATAATATTCACTACTTACGTGTCTAAGATTTACATATTTTTTAAAAACTAAAAAAAAAAAAACTTTTTTTTTAGAAGGGTTAAGTTTTTGAATTTGCTTTTTGAAAATATACCATGTGCCCTACGAGTATTTTTCGCTGTACACGATCAGGCAAAGGCGCAGTTAGAACTTGGAAGAAAAGACTTGGGAAAATCCTTAAAAAAATACGTAGAACAATTTGCATTTGTCCCTCGAAAAATCACTTTCGAGCGCTCTGCGGCGCAGTGGTCGTCGACCCATGAGTACGACACTGCAGAACCACGGTTTGATGGGGTATACAACACTGACAATAAAGATACGTAATCGGATGCGTATTATTCGTTCTACGTCTATTTCATTTCATACGTTATGACTAGGATGAAACTTCTAGTTTTTTCATATTTTTTTAGAAAGATCGTAGAATCATGTTAGTGATCAACAAATATGTTTCGTAATACCAGGAAGTCATATATACAATTTTAATTTGCATATTTTTGCATATTTTGTCATAATTGCTTATCAATGAATATTTGAATATACGAGTATTAGAAAAATCAAGATCATATTTGGTAATTTTCGATATAATTTCTTAAATAAGCTTAGATAGAAAAGAACTAATTGGTGAATTTTCTGTTTAAACATAATATTTTTATAATCGTTTGGATAATTTACTATCTATCCGATAAAATCGAAATATATAATGTAGGAAGTGAACTTCAATTGCCTGCTGGACGCAGTGTTTAAGACAAAAAACAAAAATAAGTAAATAGTAATAATAATGAAAATAACAGTAAACGCACACCTCACACCACCCGGAACGCAACGATGGGCATTAACGAGTTTAAAGTCGGAATTATGGTAAAAATTAAATTTATTTCAATTACTTAAATTGTTGTTTATTACGTAGTTATTTCCTCAAAGTAACTTTCAACTTGATTAGTTATTGTTTTTTTTTTTTTTATTTTAACTTCAAGTCATACGAGTACAAAAGCATTTAAATCAAGTTGAAGTCTATCCGAAGCTTAGAGCAAATATTCTGAAAAAGATTTTTAGTCCTTACACCATACTTTGTGTATAGATAATGTTTCTAGTACGTATATGATATGCAGTATAATATAAAGCGTGTACTTAAATCGTCGATAAATTATTATTGTTATCACGTAAATAATAGCGATGACAATTTGAAAACTAAATATATAAGTATTGACAATTTAGCATCAATACGATTCCGAGATCACGGTTACCATCACACACGTCGTGTCACACCTCGTGTTTTTTTTTCGCTCTAACGTGTTTTGCTCGTGTGATTTTTCAGGACGTGAAGGTTTTGCCGGACAGCGTGAAACAACTGCCGTTGCAACTGAACGACACGGTCATCTACTACGAGAACGAGCTGCTGGTCGTGGAAAGCGAGAAGGGCCTATCTCTGGTGTGCAACATGAACTTCCAATACTGCACGTTCCACGTGTCAGGTACTGTAATCGCAAACACATCGCGGCCGTATTAATAATATACGACATTATCGTCGACGACATCGCGTCGTTCGCGCGCGATTATCGACCGTCCCCCGTCCCCCCAGCGCATACAGCACGCTCGCCCGCCCACCCGCGTCGCCGATAATATTGTAACATTATAATCATAATTATTATTATTATTATCATTATTATTGTCGTTGTTATCAATTTTACAAAGATATTGTCTACGCGAACGATTGCGCCTGCGTTCCGGTAGTATACAGAGTGTCCGACGTACTTGAGCCCAACGTCAATACACAATAATATCAGGGGCGTATTTAGATTTTTTTTTTTTTTTTTGTGGGGGAGCTGTGGAATTTTCCCCAACTCAAATTCCCCAATTCAGCCTATTAATCCGAACTCAAAGGTATAAGAAGTTACCATCAAAATCGTCAGACGCATTACATGAATAACTTGTTCGGTGTTACTAATAATTCTTTATAAAATTATATTGAACTTTTACAATTTACACCTGATAGGACGTAATAAGCAGACTTTATAAACAATTCTTGGATTTCAGGGGAGCCGAAGCCCTCTCAGCCTCCCAAAAATACGCCCCTGAATAATATAACATATCTACTGTGATTAAAAAATATCTCCGGTGCTGATATAAGTGTAATCAAATTTTTGTGTATTTTTTTTTTCAAAACTTTCAGTTGTTTTATCGAGTTTGTTTTTCTGAACATTTCGATTTCGAATTTTGATTTTCACGAATTTCAGTAACTTTTACTGGGTACGAATATGTTGTGACTACGTTAGAAGTTCGTTCTCCGTCCTTTTGGTCGTCGCACAAGATAATCATTGACGGTTAGAACCTCAGAGTTTCGTCATAAATAAAAACCTCACAACGTGACTCGAAGTTAAGTCTCTATAAGTCTTCTATTTTTTATAGAACATTCAAATTTTTCAAAAATAACAAAATAAAAATTCGTACTTTTACTAAATTTTCACCAAAGCATAAAAACACGAATATTCCTCACACATTTAATTCGTATATAATATATATGTTAACAGAATGCGGTCGTCTTTGGTTGTATCTTAGGGCGTATTATATATAGCGACCGGTCTATGATGAATTCGTGGGACAAGCAGGTACAGTGGTACGGCGGCGTAGCAGAGTAATTTATACGCTAGCGTGCGCCACGTCGCATTTTAATTCTCTGCCCGTATGATATGATTATAATTATTATCGTTCGGCGAAACATTTTAATTACAAATGTATGTACTAAAAAAAAAAAAAAAAGAGTTCGCATGAATAGTATCACTGTATTGAGGCGAACGTTCGCGGTGGCCGTTGTATTTTTTCGCGGAAAAAAAAAAAAGTTATTCTAATACCTAAGTATAACTATGACGTTTAGTGTTATTATACACGCGTGCACTGCACATAATCGTGTATTTAAATGACGACTGCGGTATTCGCGGAAAACTCGTCGCTAACACGACTTACCGGGCCGTGGTTAAAGGATGAAAAAAAAACGGAAAATCACGACACAAAGGTATATTTAAATAACCCGCGAGCCGTGTACTGAGTCTCTGCGACGTTTTTCCCTCTTCGCGTTGTACCGCGGGTTCATTAGCCTTTTTTTTTTTTTTTAACTGTTATTATTTTCGTGGCGAAAATCTTTCGTCGAGTACCGTACGACTTCCGTCGAACAACGACTGACAACGATCATTTTGCGCATACGATTATTTTTGTTTCTCGTCATCAACCAGAGACGGGAGACCGATTGCGTTTTGATATGGCCCGTCGCCTGTGTCTCCTTTTCAAACTCTAAAATTTTAGAAATAAAAATGACTCGGGCAAACGTTTGTCTACAGTATAATATGTTCAAATTTTACATTTGTGAATCACGTAGTCGGTAGAATTTAAAGTTTGAATACAATTAATAATTAAAACAATTTATTCAACAACTATCTTAACTATCGAGGTTACGTAAAAATTAATTTATAAATGTGATCGAGGGCATTGAACGCGGTGATTATCTGTTTTTCTCTACCGTGCACGTAATATAACAATACAACAGCATTTTTCATTCCAATTCTATCAGTGCGATAAAGCTACGCGTTTATGATAAAGATTCGGAAAACAGATTTAAATTTATCATGAAATCTATTTTTTTCGACTGTCCCATCTGTTTGATTTAGCTCTTTGATTTCCACAATAAAGTAGAATTAAAAAATCAAGACCGTTTTAAAAATAAGTAAAAGTCAATTTGCGGCTTCAATAAAAAAAAAAAAAAAAAAAAATGTATAAAAATAGGGGAAAGTAGATCGAAATTAGACAAAAAAATCAATCCTAAACTTGAAACCTGATCACAACGACCGATCGATTGGAACGTTAGCAACGAGATTTTACGCGACGTTTCAACCTGCGTTGGCAAAGTCGACGACATGTGTTCCGCGCTTGCGAGTGTTAGGAAATCCTTTATTTTTTTTTTAATTAAATTTAAATGTGCTAGTAAATCCCATGCTATCACCAGTAGCGGTTCTAAGATTTGTTTTGGAGGGATCCATGGCCATACTATAATTTTCTTCATTATTATTATTCATTGCTTTAGTACTATAATACATTTTTTTTTTTTTTGGGGGGGGGCATGGTCTCATGGACCCCCTTTTTAAAGTCACCACTGGCTATCACAAGTCTTAAACGTATTTATAATCATCATACTATGAACATAATATGACATTTGAGTTTCATGTATTTCTACATTTTTTAGTTGAAATTATTAAATTTGACCGTCGTCTTCGCTAAAATTTCTCGGTAGGTATTGTGGTAGTCATATTTTTGGAATCTAGTTTTCGTTTGAGTTCTCAAGTTGTAGAAACGCGCTTTGTCGGAGGTGTTGAGATTTGTGTGGACATTTTCGAATGTGGTTTATATCCCGTCTCGGAAAAGAGGTATTCCTGTGTGGTGGTAGATTAGTTTGTTCCTCTAGGACCACCGAACCTCTAGGCATGTTCTCTGGAGGATCCTCTCACACATTTCCGCCCACACACAGTGGTCATTATTTACTACTCGCAAAAACACACGACGTAACGCGGCAAAATCACAAGGTCAATTCAACTCGGACCTTTAGTAAATATTAGTCGTCTTCACTAATAACAAATTAAAATAAATGAATTTTTTCTCTCTCTTGCCCGCTGGATTTTATAGTTCTAAATATTGACCTTTTGGCCACTTTTCTTTGGTCGCTCGTCTCTAGTGTACACTATCCATAATATATCGCACCGGGGGCGCGTTGTTCGGAAGACGGACGCGTTCCGAAAACATAATATGTCGTTATTGAAAACGAGAAAAACATTTTCACGAAAACCCGTCGCGAAGACCTGCTCTTTTTGTCATCACTGACCAGTGGCTTAGTTATGGGGGGATGATGGGGATAGATCTCCCCCATAGCTTTAAAAGATTATTTTATATTTTATTATAAAATTTCCCATATTATGTTATGAATTATAATCAGCGTTAGGTTAATCACGGATATAATCCATCACGTCCTTATCTTGGCGCTCACATCATATTTATCGCCTATCATAGTATCATACATTCACACGTGATACTTTATACACTATAGTATACACATACAAAACGCGCCAAAAAAACGCCGAAAATTTTTCCGCAGATTTCTCTTTATAGAATATATATAATTTCGTTGATAAGACGTGATAAACAGTTAACCGCCGACACAAAACGACCGTTGTTTTTTTTTTTACACAAATTTTAGTGTTTTGGTTTTTATTTTGAATTATTTTTTTTGTAATTATAAAGATCCCTGCTTTATGTCCATCCAGATTATATGTCCCCTCCAGAACAAAATCATAACCACGCCACTGCCCCCGATACTGACACCTCTCGAAACCGACTGACGAGATACCTCTCGTTTACGTTTCTTTGGGGAGGGGGTTTATACGTTACAGCAACAGTCGGCAACTGGCGGACCGCGGAAGGCAGTGATCTGGACCGTCGATATATCTTTCTTTGATAGTTTAATAAGTACGTTATTTCAATTTCCGTCGTGATTATTAAAAAAGACATCGTTTTGTAAAACAATATTTTTTATAAACAAGTAGAGAACAAAGTTAACGGATTCTCACCTTGAGCCTTGAAAACTCGATCGGGAACGACCGTTTGGCCGCCCCTGGTATATAACATCACAAGGCATGTGAACTCTTCATATAATTTTAACATTTTAGTAATAACTATTGAAAAATGTAATAAAATTAATTTTTTTCTCTACGGACCCCGTTTACGAATTATTTTGGTTTTCCGGACTCCAGTAGAAATCACTTGCCGACCCCTGTACTGTAACGTATACTTATGTACGGCGAAACCTCTGAATGCCGGACACTCTCGATGACCGAAATGTCGTCCGCTGTTCAGAGGTGTCCGTCGAGGGAGGTTTCACTGTGTGCATTGACGAAGACTGTTTGATGAAACAGGATGGTATTTCGGGAAAACGGCCGGTCTGCTGGGGACGCTGGACAACGAGCCCAGCGACGACATGCTGTCGTCCAACGGATACTCGGAGCCGGACCTTTACAAGTTCACGGAGAGCTGGTCGCTGAACGAGAACAGCTGTGACTCGTTCGCGCCCAACCAGCGGAGACCGTCGCCCAGCGCGCAGATCGTGGACGCGTGCGACAGCTATTTCAAACACAAGACGTCGCCACTGTTCACCTGCTTCTCCGTGGTACGTGTTCACATCAATCGTTATCGATTTTGTTTCAACTGTGTGTAAATAAAGCGAGCGGTACGCCTGTGTTACGTAACCCGTACCGTCCAATGACGGGATCCAGACCGACGTCTTTCCTGTCGATTTGAACCGAAAAAAAAGATCATTCTAGAATATTATCTTTATCGCGAGGAAAAATATGAATGTGCACATTGAAAATCGGGTAAATAATTATATTCGTAAGGGCATAAAGCATAACGTGAGTCTTATAACCGAATGAACCTAATAGGTGAAGTGGAAAAAACAAATTTTAATTAAATTAAAAATTTAATTTTAATTTAATTTATTAAATTTATTTTATTATTTTGCATCTAATTTTCTCAACTCAACGTTACATATTATCAAATAAATCAAATCAAACTTTTTATGACCCCGCTATAATAACGATAATCGCAAACAATGTGAAATGCTATAACATTTTTTGTACATAGTGTTTATTTATTTATATCGTATGGCTTCACAAAAATCGACTTTTCTAACAATATCATAAAAAATCATAAAATTACAAGATAATAGTATGAATAACTGGTACATAAAATATAAAATAGTGGTTTGACTTAAATAGAATTATACTCAAAAATAAAGGAAGTGAGAAATCACAAATAGTACATAGTATTATAATGTATGAATAGAAACCAGAAATAACCAACACAAAATAGGTCAATACCAATTCAATACTTTTCAATACCAATTGATTTCTAAATTTTAACCAAAAAAGTTAATTTTCCACCATTTGTTATACGAAATTAGAGTATTAAGGTGCGTCCACATTAGACCAAATTTGTGTGTGCGTTGTATTTTATTTTCGACGCGCACTTGTTCGCCGAAAATTAAGTATATTTTGTAACTGAATATTGTGCGTCGTGCGTCGTATTTTGACGCTAAGACGTCGCGATGCAAAATTACAAAACATTGTGTTGTAGTAACATTCTGTACTTAGTGTACCTACTAATTGTGTAGTTTGTACCCGCGGTTTTTGTATATTTTTAGTTTATTTTATTATTTATTTTTAAAAATCTCATTCATCTTGGCTCCACTCCATTGATAAATAAAATTGAATTTATAATTGAAAAAAATATCAAAGTTAGATGTACTATTCACTATGAGCGCGCCGCGTGCGTAACAAAATGTGCGTGATAAAATAAAGTCGTCCAAACTGAGCGCCGCACAACACAAATTCTTTTGATCTTGACCAGGAGACCGACAACCGTTCGGATCGTGTGCGTTGTACACTGCGAACACATACGCAACGCACAAGCATTTCTCGCCCGGTCCAAACATGCATAATTTTTGACGCACGCGTGTCCGTCGAAATTAAAAATACAACGCACACACAAATTTGCTCAAATGTGAACGCACCTTTATAACCGAAGTGTTGCGTCTTAAAACCTAAACCTAATTTTTTTTTAATGTATTTGGTTCGTCCGTACATGATTTTCAATATTAATCCCAACTTGCATAGTAATCGGATTGATCATTTTTTTTTTTTTATAAAGTTATAAAGTTAAAAATTGCCCTAAGAACAGTTGATTCCATAATGATCGTTTACAATATTAGTTTTGAGAAAATATTTTTGAGATTTATTTACTGACGTCAGTCAAGTACCTAAGTAATGTCTCATTACTAGGGAACGGATTTTAATTTAGTATAAAATCAAAAATATTTAAATATATATTTGTTTATTACTTGATAAATATTTATTTATAAATGTATAATATTTAAATATTTAAATTGAAAAAAAGATAGAATTATTACATAATTAATTAAAAAATATATAAAAATTCAAAATCAATTCAGAATCATCATAATCTTCATGTGGGAAACAGTTAGATGCAACATATAACTTGAAATTTTCAAATGTAAAGTGGCGGCGGTTTGGTCTTAACATTGCTTTGTAACGGCTGAATGACCTCTCAACATCAACGGACGTGACAGGTGCATATGTCATAGACACTATTTCTTTTGGAGTGTATTCGATAATTCCTGAATAATTGTTCTTTGGAGTTTTATTTAATAGTATGTCGTATACTGACATTACTACCTACTACTTAGATGACTTAATCTAAAATATCGAATCGTTGTCGTTTGATGTCAAAGGTGTACAGTACAGAGACCTAATCGTATCGAATATCGTATCGTAATTTACTAAAATAAAAAAGGAAATTTCTAAAACAACTAAAATATACACGAAAATTCTACAATATTACATAATTAATGTATTTATTTGTAAAACAATTTAATTATTCTAAAATATTTAAAAATATTTAAAATAAAATTAGCATCAGATTACTTGAAATTAAATAAAACGTATACATATATCGAAAACTTTCCGATGCTATTACTACATAAAAATATTTATTTAAATTAAAATCCGTTCCCTACTCATTACTTTTTAAGAACATTTTTTAAAAATCGAAAATTTGATTAGAAATAAACTATTTGTTTATATTTTAAAACTTATTTATTTAGCCTAAACGTTGTGAACAATTTTTAAACTTTTGTCAAGTATGCAAAAGCGTGTAGTTGATATGAGGTGAGAGTTTCAAGTTTCGAACAATACGTATATTTTGGAATTATGATTAAACAACTAAAAACATTTTAGCGATGTTTACGCTCGTTAACGGCATATTGTGTCGTTTTTTTACTCAATATTTTGACGGTTCTCGTTTTAATTTGGAAAAGCTATTGAGTAGAGAAAAAAAAGAACCCTCATAGTATCATTTGAGCTTTAACCTTAAAATATATCATTCATAAATATTACATAATTAAGAACAAGTGCACATATTACAAGTAAAAACTGAACGTACAATATTACGTTGATGAAATTACCTACGCGCGACATTTTATCGACGGAATTGATGTGCACCAATTTACACTTGTAAAACTTTGTCAACAAAATCGACATGAGTGTTGTTTTTTTCTTCGTCAATTTTTTTTGTTACCTGCCAATTTTTCGACACAGTTGACACGAACTCGTATAGACGCTCGAGGGAACTGTACTATTTCCACCGAAATAAAATAAGTTCAGCCGTCCGTCTCCGTCAGTTTATTCGTATTCTACATATTATTTACATTATACGCTGAAATCTCATTGGCACGTAGAAAAAAAAGTGATGTATGGTTAGTGGTTACATTGAAGTAAGTCATGTTATAGATAAAAAAATCATAATTTATTGATTTTTATAATTTTACAAAATGTACAAAAAAACAATATTGCTATAATCATCGGTCTAATTGAAAAATAAAACAATATTTCAAATCAAAAAACAAAATGTTAAACTGTCACAAAATTATCAATTGCTTTTTTACTATAATAATATATTAAGCGTTTAATGTATTAGTAACGTAATGTGTATTTTTCTTTGAGTCATTTTTAGATTTTCTGTTTTCAATGAAATTTACATTTAAAAAAAAGGGATTTTTTATGAGCAGGGCTCAGAACTTAAAGCACTTAAAATCATCAAAATAAGTGCTTAAAAAAACACTTAAATACTTCATTATAAGCACGTAAATAAGCACTTAAAAACATTAAAATAAGCAAAATCAAAAATGTTTACTCCCTTTAAAAAAAATATGAATATAATCTGTTTCCTCAAAATCTTCCAATAATTTGTATTAAAAAAAATAGGTATTTGTGCCTTTGTAATATATTTTTAGACTTTTTAAACCACGAACACAGAATTTTTTTTTTAAAGTTATCTTCATTTTATTATTTAATGGAGTTGTAATACAAATACATATTGAAAAAATATAATTTATCGTCAACCCACGTCGTCATTTCATCATTAATTAGAAAATATGCAAAAAAAGCAGAAAAAATTAGTTTAAAGCAATTTGTCTAAAACCAACGAAATAAGCAAGAATAAGCACTTTCAAATTTAAAATTTAATATCGTTGATATATTTCACGAATGTTCATAGCACTTTACTTGGTTTTAAGACAAACCAAAAAAATAAGCAAATGCTTTAAGTCCCGAGCCCTGTTTATGAGCATTTGAAATATTTAAGCTCACATTATTTATTTTAATTTATGTCTGCCTGGACACTTTTAACCAGATTTTTAAAATATACTTCTACATGAATGATATAATGTATGCATATAAACCGTAAAGCTTTGCATCAGCATATTATACCTACCAGTTTCATAGTTTATTATTTAAAAATCAAATATACTAAGGTGGGATAAAAAGTTGTAAAAAAACTTAAAATAAATTGTGGACGAAAAAAATGTTAGGATAGTCGATTGTATCCACATTTAAATAATTTAAAAATAGTTTCATTGATTTTTACCGTTTTAGTTTTTGATTTTCTTCTTTGGTCGCCCTAAAATGTATCGTATTACGTCTTTGACTAACCCAAACTTCTTTTTTAGACCTTCAAAAATCGTCTGATTCGACACACTATGACCACCAACGTCCAACTTGCTCTGTAAAAGTCTCAAAAATAAATCATTTTTCAGGAAACTTCAATATTTTATTTTATTATTTTCACTTTGATCATTGCGATCATAAGTTCTCATTAATAGACGTATTCGCCATAAAGAACATATCGCGTGACAAATTTGTTCACCGAAATGTCATTAGCGAATAAATCCGTTAGGTGAGACGCCCTCTCACCGAAAAAGATCCGCCGAAATATATTTCGTTGAAATTAATTGATTTCATCGAGATTTCCTAGAGCCGTGCGCTAGCTCTCCGCCGATCATTGTCCAGTAATAATTTATCAAATCTACTTCGAGAAAAACGAAAAAATGTCGAGTACGCCATCGACCGACGAGGTCATCTAACAATGATCGGCCAACTTTTTAACGTTGCGACACCGGAATACCGGCAAAGTTTTAGCAAGGTACCACCGCCGCGTCGAGTATAAATTATGTAAAATACAGACACAAACGTGCGATGGATCGGTTTTTTTGTTTATCATTTGAGAACGACGTATACAATTTTATAATTATTTTATCGAAAATTAGAGCACATTGTCAAACTTATGCAACATACCTACATATAAAAGTGCGATATACGTACATTTATATTAGGTGTAACATTAGTAATGTATGTACCTTCACATTGTATTATTATATACTTTTGCGGTTAAACCTTTCACTTTAATAATTCGTATACGATACTCATATGACATATACTTACATTGTAAGGACGTGACTAATTTTAGTACATCAAAATGTGTGTCGTTTGATCAAGAACGGTATTGATATTTAAGACATTTTGTAAATCAAGATAATTGGTAAATAATAAATTTTGTATTATCAAAAAAAAAAAAAAACTATTTTCACCGTTATTTTCCCTCGTTTAGAAGGTTATACGTTTGTCAGGAAAAGTTATTTTACCAGTGATTAATGTTTTTTTATAAGTGAAAAAACTGTTTTTATTGTTGCTTTTTTATCGAAATATGACAAAAAAGGGGAAATTGAAAAATTGTAAATGAATTAAATTCGATTCTAAGCTCGATTTAAATTCGTATTATTTAAGTTTTTTTTTAAAATATTTATGATAGGTAGTTGTGAATATTAAGTATACAGTTTTTTGTATAAGAAGTTATAACAATTTTTTGATTAAAATTATAATATATTAACTACGTCCTACAACTACTAATAAACAAGTAAAGTATACGCGAATCGTCTTCTTTTTTTATATCACGAATTATTATGTAATTAAAAGTTATTATTTCGTGTTTTTTTTTTTTTTTTTTTTGTAACTACTCAGTGCAAAATTAAAAACCGTGATGTACAAAAAGAAATTTTAACACAACCGCCATTCTTGTTGCGCGTTCGTTATACTTACATCTTGTTATAAAATGAACATTTATGATTCTTATTTTCACTAGACCGAACATATTTTTCTGCATCTCTTGTGGTTACATAATTACAATATAAATATATATATATATATAAAATGTTATGTATTTAGATGACAATGTTAAATACGATAGTAAAAAAAAAAAAAAATAATAATAATCTTTAGGAAAAACTTGTGCACAATGGGCACTGTTTATTCTAAAATCTAAATACTAAAACGCGATATTTTCTTATTTTATCACAATAATGGCCTATTATGACCATAATACGTTATGCCATTGTCTATTCACTATTGTAATCAATTATTATCAGTTATAAACAATAATACGAATATTGTATAATGTCTGTGTAGGCTTCTACTCGTTTTAAACCCAGAAAATAACGACGTAATGTTGTGGATAGGTTTTTTTTTTTTTAATCGTTCGGTAACGTCACATATAGAACGAAAACTCCAGAGACGATTGGTTCGACAGTGTATAGTTTTGGTCGTTTAAACAAAGAGTCTAAGAGGTCACGAGTGGAACAAAAAAAAAAAAAACCGCGTTAAAACATATTTGGTAAAGTGAATACGATCGTTTGTTTTGCGGATAAAATATTTGCCCGACTGAAATCTCTATTGTGACGTTTACAATCACGTAAGGAAACACGTACCGCGGCGAAACGGATCGGTCCAAATATAGAAAGTGATTAATTTCAACAAAATACACACGTAATTACAAATATGTGCATAAAGACACAACGCCGCGGCGTATGATATCATAACCTGTATTTTAATTAATTATCTAACGATCAGTTCGTCTAAAATTAAGTTTCTCGTTTGATTGTTGAACAAAAAAAAATGTTCAACATAATATCTGCGAACAATACAAATTACAAATTAATTATAATAGTTAATTTATTATGCATCTGTACAGTATTATTATTGTCGTGCCGCTGTGCATTCACGTTGATTATTACGTTATCTTTTAATGGGTTATTATTTTTAAACACTAGAATATTATTATACGTCGTTACGGCCGACGATCGATAGACGTGTAATTTTATATTTATACGCTCGGAGTTGTAGTAATAATAATAATAATAATAACGAAAAAAAAATTCGATCGAAATCAAAATACGAAAACTAGTGTTTTAAGAATCATTGCGTCGTAATGAGCTCGAGTAATAGTATATTATTATTGCCTTGTAACCGAACGTTTATGGGATTTAACGAACAATAGTGTCGACCGAGTGTTGAATAAAACTGTGAAATTACGTGTTTTATTCGTTACGACGTTTTATGCCGGACGATTGTCATCATTGCGTACAGTTTTTCTCGTAATCACTAATCAGCACACTTGTTTGTGCAGAACTATAACATTTAACTGTTAGTAAGTTTTAAAATTGTTTTTTTTTTCATTAAAAAATACTACTTCGCTTTTAAAGTTTTCTGAAAATCATGTCGTGAATAGATTTTTTAGGCGGTGGAGTTCACAATATTCTGGTACCGTCTATAAACGGCGATAAACCGGTAAAACGTTATCGATTTCAACTCGTTCGTTAAACGATTCTCGTCTACGGTATCAACTGTCATTGCTGATTTGTAGTTTCTCGTCGATTGTCATATTTTGTTTGAAATTTGTCGTTCGGTTTCGAAAGATCAACAATGAAAAAAGCCACGAATTCGCCTCAATTCGCGTTACGAGTCATATCAGGCGCGTACACAAAACATATTTTATGAGGGGAGGGGTTAAGGTTGTATAATTTCATAATTATATATAAACAATTTTACATAATTTCAATGGAAAAATTATTTATTTCTCATTATTTTCTTTTTTTTCTTTTTTTTTTTTAAATTTTACGATAACAATGTGGCCTGTGCGTATTCACCGTATCAATTTTAAAATTAGAAATGTCAATAATAAGAATATAGTAATAAACTAATAAATAATAGTAATAAAAACAACATATTTTTATCTGACATCTCCCTCGTTGATAGAAACCACTTATATTTCGTTAAATATTGCATAATTTTCCTGCTTTTTTTTATTTTTTTGGGGGGGGGGGGTGGAGGAGGATGAAACCCTAAAACCCTCCCTTGTGTACGCACCAGTGTCATATTATCGTCTCTAAAAAGCCTTTTGTTTCTTTTTTTTTTTACAATTATTTTCCACTCGCTCGTTGTACTCGCTTTGGTCGCGTCGACAAAAACTTTCTTCCTGCACAACAGCGGCTGTATAATACTATAACCGTTCGCGTTCAGCCTACGATGAGTGATTTCACTTTACGCGTCCCTGTCACGCCGCGAGCAAAAACCGCTCGTCGATCGCAAGATCGTTTGCACCGGAACCCGGCGCGTTTTCGAACACCTCGCGGCGGCGATCGGAACAAAGTGGGCCGAACAATATCTTTCGATCCGACCGTCCGCTCCACTTTGCTCAGAGCTTTTAGTTTTTCTTGCAAATCAAACATAACATTATAAATTTATCTTAATAGAAACTTATAAAACCAGATAAGAGAGCAATCTTCACTACACGATTGTTCGAACCGAGAATCCACTGATAACTGAAAGTATATAATAAATATAATACAAATATAATAAATAAATAAATAAATATATATATATATATATTTTTTTTTTTGATAAAGGGACTTAAACATTTTCATTCGTGGAAATTATTAGTAACAACCATACTGTAATATTACATACAACTTGACGATCGTTCATTTTTATCACAATATTTTTTAATTTTATCGGTGTAATTGGAAAATACCCTGATGTAACAACGACTCATATACTGCCGAGGATAACAGTCGATTCAATAGACTGTGTGTTTGTGTGTGTGTTATGAGCCCCAAGACCAAAATAGTGTAATGTCATTAATGATTATTGCTGTATATTAGTGTAATATTTGCCTACTTGCTACAGTCGTTTTTAAATTTAAAAAAAAATGTTTTAATATAAAAGTGGTCTTATTGTTTAATGCCCATCGGAATTATTAGTTGCTGACATTCGCTTATACCCTCCTTCCACACACCCACTCACGATAAAAAGTAGCGTCGACCTCGATACGAATGTGTTGCAAATGTGTAACACGTGTATTGGGTGGGCGGTGGTTTATGAGAAAATGGTCTCTGGAGTAAATAAGAATTTTTCAAATATTTCGATGATGTCATAAAACTAAACTATGATGATGCAGTAAAATCATATAAATATAATGTTCAAAACATGAATGTTTTCAAATGCATTCTTATTAATGTTTTTTTATAAATTAAGATTGATGTAATTATTATTATCAATTATACTTATAACATGATACCATATTACACAGGTATCATACACTTGAAACGTGACATGAATGTTTTTTTTTTATTTTATTATTTTAATTTGTATAATTAGGACGATGAAACACAGTGAAAAAATTTAATTCACATGTATATATATTATATATATTTGGGGACGTGGGACTGAGAACCTCCACGGCTTAGCTAAAAAACTAAGATGTGGCACTTTTTCAAATTTTATACCTTAAATGTACGATTTTTTATAATTAAAAAAAAAAAAACATGTTAACATTGTGTCAAAATGTTAAAATCGCTAACAATTTCCCCTGCAATACGTATTATTTGATTTGAAATTAACACTGTAAATTATTGATAAGTTTGTTTATAAACTGATAGATAACGCTAAACGGCCAACATCGTCCAAATAAAATGATATATTATCATTTTGAAAACATGTTGCAAAAATGCAAACAGTATAATGCACTTAAGGGGTTAAATTTAGACAACACATTTCAAAACGTGACGTCGCGACGCGACGCGTCAGTACGACTACTTCAAAAATCGGCCGTAGTGATTACCTTATGACAACAGCAAGAGCTTACTATACGAAGGACTGTTTCCGCTTGATAACAAATCCATCGTTGTTTCAGATAAACCCTAGCCCGTACTACGACCTGTGTCTGCGGAACAACCACAAAAACGAGACGTGCACCTCGGCGACCGCGTACAGCGAAATGTGCTCCATAGAAAATCTACCGGTCCGGACTCCGACCAACTGTGTCAAGTAAGTTTTTTATTTTTTTGTTTTCGTTTTTTGAATTCACTGCCCAGTAGTGATGCACAACGATATCGTTTTTCGAAATCTATATCGATATCGAACCAATTTTACAATATCGACGAGACTAATTTATCGAAAGTACGTCGATATTCGATATCGCTACATTAAAGTTTCTATTTTCTTTTCATCTAAATTTTAACAAATAATGATAAACATGTATCCCAAAGACCGGAATTGCACAATATTAGTTTCGTTTTTTCCGTCCATCGTCCATGTCGGTTGTCGAGTGTTACAAAGTTTATTTTATAAATTATACAAATATTTTGACATTATCAAGTAATAATCATTCAATTGCTTCGGTTTTATAAATAATTACATCAATAAATCGTATTTCGATATTGATGTCGTTTGTTATTCGATATCGCGATACGATAACGATATAAACGTATCGATACCGATAATATTGAAAACTTATCGTTGTGCATCACTACTACCTATAGTCGTTTCACTGATTACGTTTATCCGCCCGTCCGTAATACCGTTGAGCTCATCGTCTGTGCGTCGTGTCACAGGTGTCACGTGACGGACGACTCGGAGATCACCGAGGGCGAGTTTTTGCGCTTCAACGGCAGCCACGTGCCGTCGTCCGCTGACATAGTGTTCATCGTCGAGGCCAAACGATGCAACGAAAACTTCGCGGAGAAGAGGAACTTGCACACTCTGCTCGCGATGATGCTCAAAGAACTGCAAGACGTCGGCATGACGAACAACAAGTGAGCGAAATCTCGACGGCGGTCAAATTATTTATTTATTTTATTATTATTATTATTAATTAGATTTTGTGATACAATTAATCTTGACAGTTAGGGATAAGGGTTGACAAAATCGGGGAGTCGTTGTATGAGAAAGCCCGAATGGTTGAAGAGGGATAAAATAGAAAGAATAAAAAGGTCAAAGTCTTACCCGTCTGGTTTTAGCTTTGGTTTACCATCCCTTGGATACGTTTCAACCGTCAAAGACGTGATTTATCTTTTTTTCGTGTGATTTCGTATCTAGACATAGTGCTTTAGTGCTTCGTGAGTGCAACGAAATATTATACAAACTAAACCGTGATTTGAGATGATATGTATTGGTGAGGGTCGAGCCCCGGGCTGTAAGAAAAATATTTCGGGTTGCTAATAGTCGGATTGTCACACTCGGCTTTGGCTAGGTTTTCATTCACTATTTCAATTTCATTTTATAACGTTCATTATTATCGAGATATTTACAGGGATATAAATAATATGACGTTCTTATTTTATTTTACATGATAATGTGTACAATCTGCACTGTTAGGTGTGATTTCAATTATGGGCGTTTATTTACACGAAAGCGTAGAAGAAAACCCAGTGGTACATCTTCATGGTTGATTGTTTATTATTTTATTTTTATTTATTTTTTAATAGGTTTAAAAACATTTTTGAAATTTTAAAAACTTTTTTTTTTGCATTTTTCTTTATAATGTATTTACATTAATTATGAAAAGTTTTCGTTGATTATTTTGACATATCTATACATTTTCATATCAAACATACACGATCATGATTTTTACTCTAAATATGATCAAGGATTTAAATCATAGTTGATAAGACCGGAATTTAATAATTATCAAAATAACTGAATAAAATAAATATGGATTGGGCTGGATTGAGTTCATTATAAAAAAGACAGACTGGGTGTGGGTGGATACCATTTTTTAATTTAAGTTTAAAACTAGTTTGTACCAAAAAAAAAAAAAAAAAAAGAAAAAAGGCTCGTGCAAATCTTTAATATTTATGTTACCCTTAATCGAATTCAAAATGTTTATTTGAAACTTCTAATTTGCTACTTAATATAGTATGAAAACAATTTTCCGAACACGTATCACGGATGATTTTCGATCCTCAGACGGTGACTGTATTGGACTTAAAAAGAACGAATCATTTTCCCAGTAAAACGGTTCTGAGAAAAATTGAGTAATATACCGATATCATTAAATTTCCTTTAAATGTTTATGAAAAAACCGAACGCTGTTTCTGAGATTTATTTAATGTATCATCACTTGTATGAATACGATAATTTTAAATTATCAGCCATCGGGTATCAATTTCCAACGATGAACAAATTATTCGTTTCATTGAAAATCAAAAAACAAGACTTAAAACAAATAATTCGTTAAAATACAAATTATTCGTACGATGAACAATTATAAAAGAAAAAAACGGTTTCGAAAAAACCAAAATTTATCGTGTATTATAACATAATAATATGTAGATAAGTATTGTTTTCAGTGACCATTTGATTTTTTACAAAATGTCATATTCAACAGGTGCTTAAAGTGTATTTAAAAAGAATTCGAAATCACAGTTCACTTCCTAAACTTAGGTTCTACGATTCAAGAGAATTTTTCTATTTTTTTTTTTTTTTGTTCTCGTAATTTAGTCCCTCCTGAAATTATTCTCTTTTTCATACACCGAGGGACTTAGTAGGCCAAAACCGTCGACGGTCGCCGTGATTTCGTTATGATATTCATTTTCGTCCGTCCGCGTCGCGGATAATATATCTAGGCGAGTTTTATCGTAACCACGCACAGTGTCGAGTTCTTATATATACTCTACAGTACGCTGTTGTTATAAAATGTATAATATAACGCTGTGCGGTTACCTAACGCACCGCGTTGAGTAAGAGAATTAACATAATAATATCGCTCGCAGAGTTCGTTTACCCGAATGATATTTTGTACACGATGATAATAATGGTGTATGGTTATATTTTATGCTGTAGCATATTATAACAATATTCGCAATAATTTCGATGAAAACCTATTTTAAGCCCACTGACGTATCGTCCCGAAAACCACCGTCGCCATGACGGACAACTGCTCGCTTGTGAATGTACGACGTCTGTGTGTGTGTGTGTGTGTGTGTATGCGCGTGTGTGTTGTGTACATATATGAGGGGGGCCCGGGGGGTATGGCGTTTTTAAGAGACACGTGTGTACCTGATTTTCGAGTGTTTACTCATACGTACAGCTGTGTAATATTGTACATTGTGTTATTCGAGGAGGCGTCGAGTCGATCGCCTTTTCGCGTCGCCTTATTACGACAACCATACAATTTATCGACTCTCTCGCGCGATAGACGGTAGGAGCCAAAAAAAAAAAAAAAAATTAAAATATTGAGTTCAACGAGTTGTGGCCGTGCAAATCGATCGATTGGTAAAAAATAATTAGGCTCCGCGCGGTCGCGACGAGACGTCGTCGTTTAGATTTTCGATTGTCGAAACACCGATATAATAATTATTGCGTACGCGTTTAAAACTCGTTTCCTTCGGCAGCACGCTGCCACGGCGGCGGTCACTTTTTTCACGATAATCACGACTCACGTACTATACAGAGTGTCCTGAGACGATTCAATCGATTAATGCAATACTTTTGTCCCGTTAGGTTGTTTTTCAATTTTTTTAAACGTAAAACCAAATCACGGTGCTTTGATTGTCGAAATTTAAAATTTTGTTTTATACGTTTATAGAAAAATCGAGGTCTGATTTTTAGAAAAATTGTGGTGCTTAAAATATTCCAATACAGGTTCATCTGTTAGTTTTCTACGATTTTTTTTTTCAAGTTCCCTGTAAATATCAATAATATTGATTATTGATAGTCAATAATTCAATATTCCATTAGAAAACAAATCAATATCATTATTTAAAATAATTATTATTTATAATTATTATAATAATTTATTTTATTGAGATTACCGTATAAAATATCATAATATTACTGAACAGACTATTTTATTAAAAACACGTATAATGAATAAATGACCTGACATCAATACGACATTTTACCACCAAAATATTATTTCTAAAACTCTGGTTTAAAAATGGCGATTTCAATTTTTTTTTTTTTATATCATAAAATAAAATTGGAAACTTTAAAATTTGAAATCCGAAAATAGAGAAAAACGTATTTATTACGTTTTCATTGCCATGCAGTACTTATTGCGTTCGTTAAAAACAAGAAAACATAAATTAACAAAAAAAAAAATGGAATAAAACAAAAGTAATTGCGCTTTTCGACGCGTCCCGGGACATCCTATATATTAAATATATTATATATTAAATATCGCCGTGTTTCGACAATAAATTATATTATTTTCTTCGCGCACGGTTTCTAAAACCAAAACGACGTTTGGAGAATAATCAAAAGCGTCGTGGTGCGATTATTATTATTTTTAAACCGTCATCATCAGTTCGGAACAATGACGCGTTCAGACGTCTCTCGGAACGCGACGTTCTGTATTCGATTTTCACGCGCGCGTGTTTTGGCCGTGCGAAAACGTCTTGGCCCGGTCCGATAGTGATTTACGATCGCTTTTCACGAAAAACCCGTTCTCGCGTCGCCCACACGCGTCAGCGACCACCGTCGAACGGACGCGTCGAGGATGATCATCTATATCGGTGGTTCCCAACCTTTTTAGATACTCACTATTACCCGTAAATGAGGTTAAATTTTTACAAATACTTCCTCCCACCCAAAAAAATGTTTTGAATAATAGGGTGATCAAATCATTAGAGCAGTGGTTCTCAATCTTTATATACTCACGTACCACCTATACAGTTTGAAAATTTTTACGTACCACCAGACATTTTTTTTTTTTTGCTCATTAATAATTTCAACGTTGTTTATATATATATATATATAGAATTTCATTTTATTAGGAACTACAAAATTATGACAGTATCAAACGTCTGGAATGCACAAAAAGAAATTAAATTACATAATATATAGGTAAAAATAGTATCATTATTATAATCCCCCACGAGTATGTATGTTATTATTTATTTCATCCCCCCTAGCAAAATTCCAAAATACGCTACTGTGTGTGTCTCTCTCTTTGTCTCTCTTTCTTTCTCTCTCTCTCTCTATCTCTCTCTCTCTCTCTCTCTATGTGTGCTCTCGATTTGGTCGTATTGTATTCGCTCACGACTCGTTACTCCGATCGTGTGCTGCGCCTCACGGACGAGCGTGTACGTTTCTCCCTGTACGTGCGCGCGACGGCCGTTTCGCTCGCGTCCGCTCGTCTCCACGACCAGTTCTCGTCTCGTCTAACCTAACCTAACCGCTCTGCGTGATTTCAGGTTTTCGGCCGTCGTGTTCGGCGGCGACGGCATCTACGACGAGCCGCACAGCGTGGTCGTCAACGGCCAAGTGTTCACCAGCCCGACGCTGTTCCTGCAGTACCTGAACAACCTGCACATAGGTATCTACTACGACCACGGCGGAGACGGCGAAACCTCTCTCGGCGCCGGACCCTCTCGGTCCGGGCAGACACGTGGGCAAACGGGGATTTTCCCGAAAACTGCGATTTTTGTTTTACCCGCGCGAACGTGGAAATACGCACGATATAATGTACCGAATAAGTGTCATCGGTGTAATCAAAACGCAGAGAGAAACCGAAACATGGGCAGATTTTTGGTCATAGGAAGGGGCGGCTTGACGTTTTTACTTTTGAACGTGAAACATTTTTAGGCGACGAGCTTTAGTTACTTAAAACACTACATTAAATAAACCGCTAGTAAAAGGCTGGAACAATTATCAATAAAATAGAGTAAGGGAATGAAAAAATTCTGAAAAAGCTTGATAACGTTCTGGGGGGCTTAAGACCTCCCCAAGTCCCCCCAACAACCACCTATGAACCGAAACGATTGAAAATTTAAATTTGCAACGAACGAATGAGTGACAAAGTAGTAATAACATTTACTTGACTTACAAAATTAAAAAATAGTAAAATCACCTGCGCATTACATCCGGAACCAGAATTCAACTAAGAAGCCAATTGTTGAAGTGCATTCGTTTATTCTACTGTTCAAAATCGTAATAAACGAATTATCAAGTATCCTCCGTATCCTTCGGCCGGTTTAAGTTCAGGGGTGATTACAAATTTATGATGGAAATTATAAAGAGAACTTTTCTTTTTTTTTTGTTATTCTGGATCTGTAATAGACGCGTAAAAATGTGCTCGTCTGCCACCAAGGGTTCGCTGTTTAGACGGCGAAACCGAGTGTCTTTGATGTCCTCGTTTCCGAAAAAAAGAATAAAAAAAAAACCATTCGCTATTTAGACGTGATCACCACTGAGAGGCGTCCGCTAAGAGAGGTTTCGTTGTGCTCACAAAAACACATACACATGTTTTTCGTAAAAACGCCTTTGGCGCGTTTTTTTTTCTTTTTTCGAACCGTATGATACGTCCGCGGAGAACAATACCTCAGCCGTTATAATAATAATAATAATAATGAAACAAAAATGCCTTGGCTTTTCAGGCAACGGCAACTCGGACATATTCAACGCCATTCGGTTCGCGTCAAAGTTGCGCTTCAGAACGGGCCATTCGATCGTATTCGTGCTGTTCCCGTGCAGCGACTGCGATCCGTCCAACATGATGGTGAGCGGTAACCCGGTTTAACCCTTCGTTAGTCACCTTAATAATTAGAACACACTAAGTCACCCGGGGTAATATAATACCCCATACATTAAATTAATTTTTTTAATTAATTATTTCATAGAATTTATTTTTATTTTTTGCTAATATGTTTTGAATATAGGTATAATTGATATTTTAATAGTTGAAAGCTATTTTTTTTAAATATTTCACTGTGAATATACATTTTATTGTAAATTACTTAAAATATTAATTATTGCTAATAATTTTTTTTAGTTAATTGTTTAATTTGTAAAGTTATATTAATAAAGTGACTTAGTCTTTAAATTTGTATTTTGGGTAACTCGTACAACACATTTTGACTATGATTTATCAATTTATGTTGAATAGGAACACTAATACCATAACTGAAAAAGAGTAAAAAAAAATGAAAAAATAACAACATAATTCAATTTTCAGCATATAATAAGAATTGAAGAAATATTTTTATCCTCAATTATTAACAATTTTTTAAAAGCATAATAAGATTTAAAAATTTATAAAATGTAAATATAAGTCTTTCTTCAAATATAGTTGAAATAATAATTAATAATAAAAAATAAACCATAAAAACTTCTTTTTCTCAGATTAGTTAATAAATAAAACAAAAATTGCAACTTGAACAACTTAATTCAGTCTTGAATTATTAAAAATTAATATATTAATCGCTGTCTATATCATTCAGCATATTAAGTACATTAATTAGATTTTGTTCAAACTCTGTAAACTGTAAAAATTGAAATTTTTTAATTAATTATTTTTTTATACGATCTATAACAAAATTAGTCACCTGGGGTAAAATGTTTCCAGACTCCACTTTGAACGACTGTTTATTATTTAATACTGCACTGATAATGATAAAAATCACACTATTATAATTATACTATTATCATTAACGATATCACGGCCGTGGAGGTGAATATGGCTTTACCTCCGAACAAAAAAAAACGTTTTTAATATACCTGGGGTATTAAAATACCCCGTGGTGACTAACGAATGGTTAAAGACGTCAAAAGTAGACCACGCGCGTTTCGCACGGACGTATTGTGTGCGCTTCGCGTGCCTACCTGACGTGTATCATAATACGTATCGGTCGATACGGCGCGGCGCCGACCGATATTATCGACCGACGTTTTTAATAATAATAACAATAATAATAATAATGAAAATAATGCCTGTAATAATAATGGATTTCGCATTGCAGTTGGACTATTCCGTTATCAACCACATAATCACGGAGAAAAGTATAAAGTTACACGTTTTAATGGACAAACCATTCGTCGTGGACAAGTCACGAGCTGGGAACTCATTATTCGGTTGGTGATCACTGATTACACAGAATTATGGAATTATCATATACATATTATACATATACTTAGATATAAAACGAAAAATGTATTCATCATACAAACACTGCGACCGCCACATGCACCGTTTCCATTGTGAAATCCCCCCCCCCCACTCCCTTCGTCGGATAACGACGGTAGATAGGTACGCGAAGCAGTCGCGTGTTAGTCGATTGCGCCAACACTACATATTTTAGAACCACCCGAAACGTATAACAACACGTCAACTGCGTCGGTGAATTTACGGTTTTCCAAAAATGTATACGTCGATTGCTTCGGCGAATATAAGTCTACCTGAACATTTCAGATCAATCGAGCATTTAGATTGCCTTTAGAAAGATAAGACCTTTACGACATTTATTATCCTCATAGAAAGCTTGGAATTACAATCTTTCATCAAATTTACGCCATTTTTGGTTATTTTTTTTACGTGCAAATTTCTTCTTTTGACAAAGCATTAATTCGTCACTATGTTCACTCAAAATTACTTCCTTCATAATGAATACTAAGTCAAAACAAAAGCGCACACACACACGCACACACACACGAGACACTGCGGAGATATGACTCAACATTAATTTTTTCAAAAAAAAAACATAAATACACAAATATTTGTACACTATTCAATAATTTTTCCAAAAATTGTTTCTAAAACGTATTACTATTCACAAAAAAATATAGATTTTTCTGTTTATTTAGGATTGACAAAAATATAATATAATATACTAATTGATTTTTAGTGAAATTAGAAAGTCTGAACACGCCTTTTATCAAGTCATTTACACATCTGTGCAATTTTATCGACGGCAGTGATGTGTACCAATACTGACGCGTGAAGCTCTAAATCGTTATAGTTTTAAACGAATCCGATTCGTCCGAGATACACTCGACGTGTATCCTTTTTCTTTTTGTATACCATCAATTATTTATTTTACCTCAAAATTTTCGGCCACGATCGACACACACACCCGAGCACACAACAATAGCATCGTTGCCGCTAAACGTCACTACAACCCCCCGAACAGACGTTTCGCGTTGTTTCCGTATTATTAGCGCGTACGTATATTACGTATATTCAGTGGCGTAGGAAGTCTCGCTAGCAGCCCCGACAAACACAGAAAAAACCGCCTTTTTCCCAAACAAAAAAACGAAAAGTTTTTTTAAAACACGTAATACAATATATTATGTAGAATTGTTATACAATTAACACGTTCGACTGGTCTATAATTGTAATTTTCTCCGGTGGCGCGGAAGGAACGGGTAATCTAAATTTATTTATAAAATAGAAAGATATTTTTAATTACTTTGACTAAATATGTAAGATGTTTTTATCACAATCGGTCCAGCTCGGTCTTATTCATATTGTATTTGTTTTGAAGCGGCACAGTCTTGGTCTTTTTTCTAATGCAATACAAACGAAAAGGTCCGGTCCAGTATGGCCTGGTTTTTTATTTTATCGGTCCCGTCCAACCTTGGAATCGGTTGAAATGTCCGATCTGGTCTGAAAAAAAAACGGGCCGCGCAGAGCATTAGCCACTGCGTATATTGGGTATTGTTACCGTCGTTTTGGCGTACGGGCAAAACAAACGTCGGGTATTAACGTAACGCCCGAAACGGACGGCCTTTATAAGGTCTCGACCGCCGTACCGCCGTTGTACGATATATATATAATGTATACGTATATACATGTATAGTATTATCGTTGTACCCTTTGCAAATACGCACCGACGAACGGTTCATTCCGTTTCATTGGATAACACGAGTTATTAATGTAGACGTAAAATAAAAGAAACGCGAAAATTCGGAAAACGAAAACCAATTTATATTTGTGTGTCCTATGCATAAACGTGATCAAGTTATATACATACCGTGAGCATTCAGCATACAGAGTGATTGTTTTGTCACGCAACACTCGTTTACTCGGCTGATTTTGGGTTTTTTAAAATTTTGTATTTTTTTTTCGAAGTTCGTGAAACACTGCACGTCGAAAAAACTTTTGATTTTTCACTATTTTTTATGCGAGTGATTTTTCAAGTTAAATACTTTTCTCGAACGGTGACTCTTGCGTATTTTCACAGATTAAATTGTAAAAAAAAACAAATCAAATTATTGTCCTTTACAATATTTTTCAATCGGTCGATTTTCAAATGACCTAAAGCTATTTTAATACGACACCAAATGAACGCATGTTATGTTAATTAGCAGCTCGTACCTACACAATCGTACACTGATACGCTGAAATACCTTATAAATATATATTATTACAAAGCGTCATGTTATACGACTTCGGGTTACGACTAAAGTTAATGAACTTTATCAGTATGATGTTTATGGTTTTCCAATTACTATAAATGAATTCATTTACAGTGTTATTTAACGCAAATTGCAGGCCAAAAGTGAACTGTGGCAACAAAAGCTCATCGAAAAGTCACGAGAGTTCAATATTTAAACGTACATTTCCCAGAAACGAAAATTTCTGACGGAAAATCCTTCTTTTTTTTTCATTAAAACGATTTTACGTGGCTGTTTGAAGAAAAGGATAAAACTTGAAAAATCGACCTGATGAAAAATAGTGAAAATCTGAAAAATTCCAATGTGCATTAGTGTTTCGAGTTTCTCAAATTTCGAGATATATGTATTCTTTTTTTTTTTACCATCCGAAATCGACCTAGAAAATCAGCGTATGACCATGAAACAAATACCCTGTAAATAAATAAATAAACTTAGGTATATCATAGAAATTCACACGTGTAATTCGGAGAATCGTATCTGAATAATTGCATTTAGGTCATTGGTTTTTACAACGGTGTTTGAATCGGAAAAAGAATAAGGATCAACACGTGGTTCATTAGAAATATTTGTCGAGCACGCCCTGACTAATTTTATTGACCGCCGACGTACGAACAAGACGTTCCTCCCACGTGCCCGAAACCGGTAGCGTATAGAAGTCATTTGTGAAAACGAGTTGACCGAACGTATTTACTCGGGATTTAAATTTATACAGTTATACCAATTGTTATGTTGTTTGAAAAATGAAAAAAAACCGATAAAAAAAATAATAAATAAATAAATAAAAAGCATACACGTACGACAGGTGTGTGCACTGAACACGTATTTTACGTACGTTTTATTTTCGTCTCGGTTTCGGTGGATATTGTTGAATTTCGAATTCGCCGTGATTTCTCGTGAAGATATCGGTTCACAGCTGGAAAAAACGATGCGTCCGGGCTTTAATATATAATATACATTCCGAATAATAAATATTATCAAACGCCGACGGGATACGTTTGCTTTTATGTCACACTGCGTACGGTCGGGCCAGTACGTGTTTAACGGTTTCCGTCGTCGTCGTGTACAACGAATTAACCGTCGATCGCCGAAAACGTTTCCCGTCGTTTCGAATACGCGAGCGTGGTTGTAGCACACTCGCACTCACTTGTTGATACGATCTCACGCTTCGGATGATTTAATGGAAATCATATTTGGGTACTTGTCGGTTATCGAGACTGCCGCAATGATTAGAAAAAGATGATTATCAAAACACAATTGATTCTACGCCATGATATGGGATAAAAAATTAAATCGATTCAATTTCTTGAATATTAAACAAGACCGTCTAAATAAAAGGTGTAATGGTACGATACAAAAAACACATTAAGCGTTGAAAAACTACACTCACGCTTCGCGCTCGGCATTAATTCCGATACATCCCTCGATTTGCAGTGTAAATCCACGTTGGTAGACAATAGGTTCTTGACATAACGGCCGTGAGGTTAAATTAAACACGTGAAAACACGAAAAAAAAAGAAACAAATCAACATAAAACACAAGTCATCGATCGATGCATTTTCGGCGTTATCTCAAAAAGTATTGATCCCATAGTTCTACTAATTTTGTCTACTAATTATGCGAAAAATACAAATAAATACCGCAATACTCATGGAATAGTGCACAAGTAATAAATCAATTACAACAAAGTCGACACGAACTTGCGAAGCAAGTTTTTATAATAGTTTTTTTTATAATTAATGCGTTAGTCGCTATAATCGACAAGTACCCATATTTGTTTTTTTTTCTCGATTCGAGCACTAATATACGAATACGGTCGTAAACGATATCTATAATCGGCCTGAAGGTACTCGTATTATCTTTAGAAATACTTTGAAAATATATTTGAAAAAAAATATATTCTCACCGATATCGGTTTGACCATAGGCAGATATTAGGGGAGGGAACTTGGGGTGACTGAAGCCCCCCCCCCATCAGAACCTTATCAAGCTCTCTCCGGATGTTTTTATTCCTTGACTTTACTTAATATTAATTGTTTCACCGTTATCAGCGGTGTGACTATTCAAAATTTCAAGTAACCGAAGCGCATTGCCTAAAAACGTTTCTTATGCTAATTGGTAAGGTACAAATTGCAAGCCCTCCCCCCACAGATGTAACCAAATATACACCTATAGGTTTAACAATAAAATATAAATGAAAAATCGTTTACGTTTCATATTTTTACTCGTTTAACAAAATACGATATCGGCAATAAAAGCACATGTTTTGTTTTGTAACACGAGAAACGCGAACTACCATAATAAACATAAAAAAACCTTATCGACGCCACTCTGTTCAGATACTAATAATTGTTATTGAGAAAGATCTAGACCGCATTATACGAGTATTTTTTATTTCCCGCCCTCGCAGACCGAGTACCTCGCACAATGGGATCTTTCGTGCGACACAAGTGCATTCAATATTACTATGTAAATAAATCGGTATTTACATCTAATTTGGGATAAACTCAAACGAGCGCTTTGTATTAACTTCAATGCGCTTGCCTTTATGTGACCACGACAATGCGGACCGTTTTGATTCTATCTACCGTCAGATTTCGTAAGACATTTAATTGATAATCATTGTTGTTTATCGAAATGTGATTTATCGGCCAGTTGAATAGATTTATGGGTTTCAAGTTGCGAGTAGCGGAGTGGAGAAACGGGAAAACCTCAAAAGAGTCGTATCATTACTCTACTGTCCCAAGCGTTGAAACGCGTATAGCTGTTTCGTATTTTTCGGCCAAAAAACAAAAACGTATGCGTCTAAATCTCTAATGAAAAGCGATCTCATGCGAAAAGCGACTGCCGTTCGAGAGAAAACTGAACAAATTAAAAATCGAATAAACGAAAAATATTTATTTTTTTTTTTTTGTTGTTGATACAAACGTAAAATTGTTCATTTTAAAATTCCGAAAAAATCCACATTCGATCGTGTAACGGTGCTCGACGATTACGCTTGGTCGATCCGGTTCTACGATCACGGTAACACCGCGCACTTGGGCGTTATCGTCATTTATCTCACAATCAGACCAACACGTATGGGTGCCACGGTAGTGCAGCGATTTTCGACCGACCGTCCCGTTAGCTCGGCAACACGCGTGCAAATGCAGCGTCGAGCTCAAAGGTCGTAGACGTGCCGACGACAGGCCGCGATATAATATATAACATAACGGGGCCACATGGTAGCCGATATCGCCGATCGCATAAACACAATAAAATTTACCAACAAATCGGTGTCGGTTATTTGTATACGTGTGTGTGTGTGTGTATGTGTGTGTGTGTGTGTGTGTGTGTGTGTGTGTGTGTGTGTGTGTGTGTGTGTGTGTGTGTGTGTGTGTACGTGTGAGTGTGTGCTCACGTCTCCTCGTGTATCACGTGCTCGGGATAGAAATCCGGCTACGATGTCGTCGCGTACAAAGTAATAATAATTATAGAGTAACGAGGTTTACTGGGTAAGACGAAATTTCGTTTTTAACGAGCAACTTTTAAAATGTCGTGTCTTTCGTACGGTCGTATTGCATACTCCGTACAAATAATATGAAATGTAGGTGTACACTAGTGCTCTGCACGGTCCGTTTTTTTGTTTTAGACCGGGCCGGACTGATAAAACCAATTCCAGGACTGGACCGGACCGATAAAAAAAATAAAAAAATTCAAGCCAGACTTGACCGGACCGTTTTATTTTTATCGCGTTAGAGAAAATACCAAGACTGTGCCGGTTTAAGGTCCTTTCACACATATCCGATCCGGGTCCGTTCCGAGACCGATCCGACAGGCCATCCGTGTTTTCAGGAATATGTACTTCTTGTTTTTCAATATATGTATTCACATACGTCCGATCCGAGTCCGTTCCGAGCTTTCCGAGCTCTCTCCGATAAAAAAAATATTGTATATTACCGATTTCTGTCCGATATCGGACAAGTTCTGACACTCAATGGTGCCGGAACGGACATGTATGAACAGGCGTCCGATTTTATTTTGACGTATTTTATATTATATCATACACTATTTACTATTTTCATTAAGAATCAGGGCCATCACAATTAATTCATCTTCGTTAAATTCACTCATGTTATTTAACTATACATAAACTTGAAATTTTTAAATTTGAATCAACACGTCCGTTTCCTTATACACAAATGAACGTACTAACAAAATAATCGTATATAATACTAAACAATATAAATAAATCGGATCGGACTCGGAACGGACCGGGATCGGATGTGTGTGAATACAGTCCTCTGAAACTACTCGGAATGTTAAAAATCGGAACTGACCCGGATCGGATATGTGTGAAAGGACCTTTAAACAACATATAAGAATAAGACCGAGTTGAACCGATTGCAAAAAAATGATCTTAAATATCAAGTTAAAATTAATTAAAAATCTTCTCATTATTGAAATATTAGAATACCCATCCCTTCTGCACCATCACTCTGCCACGGGAAAAATTACAATTACGGATGAATTGAACGTATATTCAATATAATTCTAAATATTATATCGTATTACGTGTTAAAATAAACCAGACAAGACCGCGAATCTATTATTCATAACAAACTTATGTCGAACTTGAAATTGAAGGCCGGACCAAACCGTTTTAGATTAGAATACACAAAGACCGAAAAAGACCTGACCGTGGTCGGGTCCTATACGTTAAGACGGAAAAGACTGGACCGTGCACAGCACTAGTGTACACACTACACTCCACACCAAGCGTTGGCGATCCGAGGCCTGCGGGCCGCACGAGGCCCTCGTGACTTTTTACAGTGGCCCTTTAAATATTTTTAAATTCACATAAAATATTAAAGTTATAAGGATTTAAAAAAAATAAATAAATAAATAGATTTCACAGGTATAAACAATTTTTTACAAAAAAAAAAAAATGATAACTACAATACCCTTGGAATTTATACGTGTTGTAGGTAAATTGTTTTCCTTATAAAATTTCGAAAAAGGAACGAAATGTAACCTGATCAAGTAAAACTCATTTGAATGTGATATTGAGAAAACTAGCACAAAATATGTCACCTCGAAATTACTCTTTTTATGAGTTTATAAGATTTATGTCACTCACTTTTGATAATGTTCATTTTTACGTGGCCCTTGACGACAAAATTGTAAAAAATATGGCCCGCGTCGCTCAAAAGGTTGTCGACCCCTGCTGTACACGTTATATTATATACTTATTAGTACTAATACTGCTATTCACTACTGTTGCTATTATTATTATTATTATTATAACGCGTATCACCGCCGCCGCCGTGGTCTACGATGGCAACGGTGTTAGGTAATATGAACGGTTTTCGCGAGAACAAAGACCTCGCCTGCGCTGAGACGACTGCTGATAGTGAATGTGCATTTAGTGCCTGACGATTGCGAATAAATATTAACCAACAGTAGTTAGTCTTGATGGTATAACATCACGTAGGTTAGGTTTATAATATACGAGTGTACATATATATAATATATAGAATTAAATGTTAATCGCGTCGTGTACCTACGGTCTTTGTGTACGATATTATATCAGAAACGTTTTCGAACAACGGATCATAGACATAATACATAAATAAAAAGAAAAAAAAAACTAGAAACGAGTATTATCGCTGCGGTATTCGTGCTGCAGTTACGAACGATGTTGCAAAGAGTATTAAAAAAAAAAGTGTATTTATTCCTACACACACACACACACACACACACACACACACACACACACCACAGAAATTCGAGTACCTATTTTATAAGTACTCAAATGTGTGTACTGAATACGTTTAAAAACTAAAATCGCAGTTAGTATTTCAAATATTCTTGTGCAGTAGTTATAGCATCTGTGTTATTCAACATTTTACATAATTTTACCGAACGCCCGTGTTTTACAAAACGTTTTTTTTTTTTTAATCTATGACAGACAAGAATATCTCGTGGACCGTTCGCACACCGATATTTGCCGTAACTGCATAAGTCGCTTACATAACACTACCGCGGTGTAATCGTCGTGTGTGTGTGCGTGTACGGGTACAACGTGTACGATGTGTACACGACGTTATTATATTATCCGTGCCTATATTTAGTAATTCATTGACTTTTAAACGTGCCCGGTCCGGACCGCGATTTCTGTTTCCTGATTAGTTTGAGGCACGTACGACGGTACTCCTTAAAGTCCATGTCTACTCGTGAGCTCGAATTCCGACCAAACAATCAAAAAAAAAAGGATACGACACATAATAATATTAACGAACGTTGATACAGCACGTTTGGCGATAACACTAAGACAAAGACGATTTGTTTTTTTTTTTTTTTTTTTTTAAACGCTTCGTCGGCTTATAAATAAAAACAATCGGCATTGTATTCGCCAAGCGTAGGCGTAAATAAGTAGATGTATGATCGTTTCACAAAAGATACAGTGCGTATATTTAAAAGTGAACTCTCGAGTACTCAGTCAAATCTACAGTTTTAAGTACGCGCGTCAGACAATACGCACGGCTTTGAACTGGTATCGGTGTCTGTGCGATGATATTTTTGTCGACCGTATCTTTTTACATCACCCCGTCCGTTTCGATGTTGTCGTTAAACGTCCGAGTGTCCGCGGGTTCGACGACGTCGAATGCTATTTACGCGTAAAATGCTATCGACGCGGGTGATCTTAGATTTATTTCAAACCACGAAACTTGAATGACGATTGTCAAATAAAATTGAAACGTATTTTTCGTATCATCCAAAAACATTTTCGAACATATCTGTTGTACTTACGGAGCGTCGCCATTGTTTTTTAAGCCGTTTTTTCAGCAAATTCATGGCACCTCTCCTCATGGATTCTATGCTGACACACACACACACACACCCACACAGGCCCCCAAATCACGTTTTCGGCTTCGATATAGAAGTAAACCCGAGACCCTCTTATATAATAATTAATTTATTGTGATAAAATATGTGCCTTTAATATTAATTTTATGTGTAAGATTGTAGGCGTAAGTTTATTTGAAATAAAATATCAACAAATTTACAAAATATATCAGTTATGAATTAAACACATTAATATTATACAATAGGTATATACTACATAATATGTATGTTAAAAGTTAAAATTAAAATATAAATAAATAACACGTTTGTTAGATAATTATTAAATGGTGTGATAATTATGGAAATTGTTATACTGAATGATATTTGAATGTATGAAAAATATTTTTCCATCGATATTATACAAATATGAATTGTTATGAATAGAGTTAGGATGTTGATGACTTTTGAATTTTTTTTTCCTTTGATTCTATACAATGCTATCCTAGCTCAAAATTTTATGTAATGGTTAAAATTTAAATGTATAATATTGTATATTATTTTATTAATATTATAATCTATAATTCATATTTTAAACTAATATTACACCCATTATCACGCCAATATCTCTAATAAATATTATTATTTATAAATAAATTTTTTTCACTTACTTAATTCGTTTTTGGATAATTTTCAACGTAATTGTTTGATGTTTTTAGGGCATTTTTGCACTTCTTTTAGGGCAATTTTGCATTTATTTTAGGGCATTACTGTGTGTTTTTTAGGTCATCGACATCCTAACTATAGATATGAACAATAATATTACATGTATACATGTTATAAATAAACGAACGATGGTTACTAGTTTTGGAAAGAGAGTGAGAAATCTCATACGGCAATCGGTCGTTTTAAAATTACTCATGGTGGGATAATACTCTAGTATTTATAATAATATAATCATAAGCTATAGTTTACGCATACGATTTTTGATTTGATTAAAAAAGATCCTAAGACAATATTGGAATCCGGAAAAAAACGTATTTAAAACATTTTTCTTACGTAAAACTAAGTAAATATTTGCACGAAAGCCGAGCCTCTCGAAAGTCCGCGCCCCGATACCATGGATCCATTTGACCCTCCTCCCCTTTTTTGAGGGCCCTGCACAAACACACTCACACACATGCACACACGCTCACACAGAAACCGTCGATTCTCTGATACTATCAATCATAAAATCGCTCAAGTTTTAACAGTCTAAATTAGGAGCAATTTCAATAATATAGATTAGTTGTTTCTTCTATTTATATTTCGGTGAAAACCTTTTGAAGTTTTAAATTTTATTTTAAAGATCATTTTTAAGTTAGGTATGCGTAGAAAAAAAAACTATATACGCACGCATATTCCACTCCTTTTAGAATTGTGTTGTGTTCGGAACAGGCAGTTCAACGTTCTAGTTTTGTGTAAAACACGGAACAATACGAATAATAGGTAATATAGTCACCATAAAATACTATTATCGATTAATATTATGTACTTGTAGTTGGCACATGACACCTCTGCACAAAAAAAGCGGAAAAACTCGGAAAAAACAATTGAGAAATAAAGTTTTTTAGAACCCAATAATCGATAATATTATATATGGTCGTCTACGCGTGTTCCAGGTGTCGACGCCGAGACGGCGTACACGAGGAACGACTTTAAGGCGCTGAAAGGAGACACGAGCATCAGGAAACAAGTGAAGTTGACGAAGAACATGCTGGGCTATTGTACGCCGATCGTCATGGAGTCGAACGGTTGGTATCGATCGAACGATCGGATTTACAACGACAACATGACGATATTCCGTCGACGTAGAGATGTAAAATTTACGTTTTTTTTTTTTTTTTTTTTTTTTGAAAACTTACCGAGGATAATTTACGTCAATTTACCGTAAATTCTGTATATTTGGTAAATTTTGATAATTTTTGTACGCTACATTAGGGACATCCCTAGGAACTCCTCGCTCCCTCTTTTTCATGAACTTAATATATTATTGTAAAACTTATTTTTATTATGAACTCGATAGCAGCGTGTTCATGGTATTATAAATTTAATATACGACTATAAGTATCGAGTTGTGTATTATACTATTATTGACTTTGTTTGTATTTTAAATTATTTCATTTGAATAAAAATACTAAGAGTATACTCATACAATATAAATTGTAAATTAATCAAATCAGATTCATTAGGTACCTCGACATAACACAAACAACAAAAAGAAAAACAAAATAAATTCTAGTCTTTTAGTTTCATTTGTCTTTTTTCTCTAGATATACATTGAGAACGTTTGCCTTTTTAAGTTTTACAATATCGACTATTCCATTCTACTTGATATGTCGTGAAATATTCACCCGGCCGTTAAAACGTTTCATTCGAAGTATCGCACGCTAACATTTTTGGTAAAAAAAATATTTACCGGTAAATACATAATTGGTAAATTTACCAAGCTTACATCGACGTGACGCGTTTTACAAATGACAGCCGTACTACGATATTATTGTAAATAATTGTCGTAATGTTATTACGACGTATTCGTCTTGCGTTAGACGGAGTCGTGTGTTGACGTGATTTTTTTTGTTTTTTTTTTTTAAAATTTTATTTCATCTCTCTCGCGACAGGTTCTCTGTTCTCGGCCAAGAAAATGGAGACCGACAACCTGAACTTGGTGAAAAAGTTTTTGCAAGTTTTCGCCAAGAGGATCGCGAAGACGGCGCCGGCGCCGCAATGCCAGACGTGCGAGTGCAACGCGGACGACAACGGCATCAGCTACATGGAGTGCTATCCTTGTCTGTACCCGACGGCCGCCAACATCGAATACGTAAGTCGTCGCGAATCATCGTGCGCGACAATTACTATTTCACGACGTCGCGCGGGTGATATATAGGGCAGAGGACTTGTAGCTCTGAAAAAGCACTAAATATGCAAGCACGTATGCACTTAAAACCCCTATAATATGCACTTAAAATATGCACCTGAAATGTTTTTTTTGCGATTTAATTTTCAAGTATTAGTAAAATAAATAGGTTTTACAATGAGTTAAAACGATTACTCGATTCAAATATATTTTATACCGTCGCCAAATAAATAAAATATACATTTCTCTTAATTTTCCTAATCGAACCGTAATTTTTGTTTCTAATGGTTGAACTTTTGTTGATTTTATATTTTTATCTTCTGGCACTAAACAAATATATCCATGTTAACGATGTAGGCACACGGGGTTCACTGTGGTGCTAATGTAGTATGGTGTACGACTTTGGAACAAAAATTAAACGTAAAAATATTTTTATCCAAATATTTTGACTGTATTTTTTGAAATAAAAACGTCGACGTGAAAAAAATTGAATTAAGTTTAAATATGTCTCAAAAAGTATTAAATAGCGTGTAAAAATGTAAAATATGTCCTGAAAACAAAAATTACTTAAAATATGCATATATATGGAAAATAAAATTTCAAAAATAGCTTTGTAAAAGCATGAAACGTATTCGTTTCGTACTCTGCCATTTTTGCAACCGTGCAAAACAAATATGCAAACGCTACAAGTCCTCTGTCCTAGTGATATATAATGTACAGGGCGTGATCACACCGAGAAACGCGCTACTGTTATAGACATAAAGTAGGGCCGAAAACACATCTGATTTCAGAAGACACACTATATATTATAATATACAATTGAATCGTTATGTTTGAACGATTTCTACGGCATAAATTACCCGAGGTGGTTGTAGCGCCAGAAATCCCTCCTCCCTTTATGACCACTTACCCTATGCGTTTATATTGTTTCTGTGACGTTTGTGACAAAAAGACACGAAATAAATACGAGTTAGTAAGTTCAAAATATATTTTACCGATTGTACATATGAAACGACTTAAAACGAAAAACACTAATACTAGATATATATCGAGATAAAAAATGATAATACGTTTGTGTTGAAATTCCAAAATGTTTGTTGTTTCTGCAATCAAAACTAAAAACACGTTATGCGATTCGGGACACACATTTGTGTGTTTAGGCCGTGACATATATTATATAGTAATATCGCGTCTACACGATAATCGATCGTCATGATCGTCATGAATACGTCATGTATGAACACACTGTATGCAAGTACAAAGTAAATGTGAAATTTAACAAGGGCGATGTAGAAAATCGGGTGTTTCGTATAGTGACTAGTGTAGGCGGACACAGTAGAAATCATCGCATTTGGCCCGGCCGTTCGATATACCCAAATCGAGTAAGCAATACAATAATACGTGCGGTCGTGTTTCGAGTTTTACTTCAAGTCGATCGCAAATAAAAGATACAAATCACTCTACGAACGTACTTTGTAAGTTAATATTCAATCGAAAAAAAAATGAAAATAATAAAATATAATCGTTATTTTACGTATACTGCCGTGACATTTCGAAAAATCACCGTGCAAAAGTCGCCCGGAAACTTTGCAATTTTTTAGCTGCGTATTGGAAATTGGAAAACGAAAAATTCACGTACATTTCCCCAGCCCCCCCAAAATAAGAATAACTATTTTTTTTTATGTGAATAATTAGCATGTAATTAGCATGAATTTGCATGACTATTTTCGCAATTTGCACGCTTTTGGTTTAGACGTTATATCAAAAATAACCATGGGGGGGCTGTAGAAACGTTTCTCCAGCTTCCCAAACATGCCAGTATTTCATATAAATTTTTTCCTTATGCCAATAATTAGCACGTAATTAGCACGAATTTGCACGACCAGTCCCGAAATTCGCACGACATTTCGTCGCCCGCAAAAGCCGTTTTAAAGATTACCGCATTTCCCCAGCCCCCCCAAAAATTGAATTTTTTCGATATTCAAACTTTTTCCTATGCCATTAATTAGCACGTAATTAGCACGAATTTGCACGACCAGTCCCGAAATTCGCACGACCTTTCGTCGCCCGCAAAAGCCGTTTCAAAGATTATCGCATTTCCCCAGCCCCCCCAAAAATTGAATATTTTCGATATTCAAACTTTTTCCTATGCCTTTAATTAGCACGTAATTAGCACGAATTTGCACGACTAGTCCCGAAATTCGCACGACATTTCGTCGCCCGCAAAAGCCGTTTCAAAGATTACCGCATTTCCCCAGCCCCCCCAAAAATTGAATATTTTCGATATTCAAACTTTTTCCTATGCCATTAATTAGCACGTAATTAGCACGAATTTGCACGACCAGTCCCGAAATTCGCACGACCTTTCGTCGCCCGCAAAAGCCGTTTCAAAGATTATCGCATTTCCCCAGCCCCCCCAAAAATTGAATATTTTCGATATTCAAACTTTTTCCTATGCCTTTAATTAGCACGTAATTAGCACGAATTTGCACGACTAGTCCCGAAATTCGCACGACATTTCGTCGCCCGCAAAAGCCGTTTCAAAGATTACCGCATTTCCCCAGCCCCCCCAAAAATTGAATATTTTCGATATTCAAACTTTTTCCTATGCCATTAATTAGCACGTAATTAGCACGAATTTGCACGACCAGTCCTGAAATTCGCACGACATTTCGTCGCCCGCAAAAGCAGTTTCAAAGATTACCGCATTTCCCCAGCCCCCCCAAAAATTGAATTTTTTCGATATTCATACTTTTTCCTATGTCATTAATTAGCACGTAATTAGCACGAATTTGCACGACCGGTCCCGAAATTCGCACGACATTTCGTCGCCCGCAAAAGCCGTTTCAAAGATTACCGCTTTTCCCCAGCCCCCCCAAAAATTGAATATTTTCGATATTCAAACTTTTTCCTATGCCTTTAATTAGCACGTAATTAGCACGGATTTGCACGACTAGTCCCGAAATTCGCACGACATTTCGTCGCCCGCAAAAGCCGTTTCAAAGATTACCGCATTTCCCCAGCCCCCCCAAAAATTGAATATTTTCGATATTCAAACTTTTTCCTATGCCATTAATTAGCATGTAATTAGCACGAATTTGCACGACCAGTCCTGAAATTCGCACGACATTTCGTCGCCCGCAATAGCCGTTTCAAAGATTACCGCATTTCCCCAGCCCCCCAAAAATTGAATTTTTTCGATATTCAAACTTTTTCCTATGCCATTAATTAGCACTAATTAGGACGAATTTGCACGACCAGTCCCGAAATTCGCACGACATTTCGTCACCCGTAAAAGCCGTTTCAAAGATTACCGCATTTCCCCAGCCCCCCAAAAATTGAATTTTTTTCGATATTCAAACTTTTTCCTATGCCATTAATTAGCACGTAATTACCACGTATTTGCACGACATTTCGTCGCCCGCAAAAGCCGTTATTTTCTTACGTTTTAGATTCTGAGTAAAACGTAGAATTTATCGGTTTTACAATGATATTTTTTTCTTCCATTTATGTGTGTAATCACTTTTCTTGGTAAAATGTCTTGAGAATTCAATATTGTCTTGCTCACACAGTTTATAACTAACAGTACTGAAAAATAGTTTCAATCATATATTCACTAAATATTTTTTTGCGAATATTATTAAATTGGCATAGATTTTATTGTATTATTTTACTATTATCTTTATATATTATAGTTTGATTAGTAAATTTTTATATGCAGACTGAGCTGTAATTATGTTTTCATAATAACAGTTCAGGTGATTTTTTTTTTTTACAAGTGCAAGTACAAGGTTTTTTGTTTTTTTTTTTTTGTTTTTGTGTCTGTGTACACCATAACTAGTTAAAATAATGCTTCGATTTTTAACTTCATAGGATGTTTTCGGTAGCAAATCGGATATTGGAGGTACCTTAGAGATGTGTAAAGTGGAAATTCCCAAAAGTTTTCAAATGCGGCGGGAAAAACAACAAAAAAATGGGGAAAAAAGCACAGGACAGGGTACAGGAGTTGGGTGGGATACACGAGGTGTATTGATAGATTATGCATTAGAGGATAGATTAAGACATTATTTTATATTATAAAAAAAAAAAATCGATTTTGAACGAATATGAATTGTCAGTGTATATGTTTATAGTAAATCGTTATTTAACGCTTGAATTTTTGTAAAAATTACTGTTTAAGACGCCCGTTAAAATTTTTTAATTGAACCGATCGTGATAGTTTTTATACTTTTTGCAACAAAACTTATGAACAACCTTGTATTAAATTTTCATTTCTTCATTTTTTATACATTTTCAACTACGATATAATTTGTTATTTCGACAAATTTTGTCGATTTTTGAACTTCAACTGCTTATAAAAAAAAATTGTGCCTATGTATTTGAATAATTTTTGAATCACTCTTAGATCAACATATTCAAAACCTTCTATTCAATTTTCAAGCGATTTGGTAGGGCCAAAAAATTGTTATCGACTTTTATAAAAAAAAAATCTAAGAAAAATCAAATGTTTCAAATGCCTACAAATAGCTATTACCATTTTTGAAAAGTTTTGAATTTTTTTGAGCTTTTTATAGACAATTTAAATATTTGACTTTTCTTAATTTTTTTTTTCTGAAAAGTAGATTAAAAAAAATTTGGTTGGCCAGAAAATCTTGAAAATTTAATACAAGGTTCCTCATAAGAAGTGCGTATCAATATTAAAAAAATCGAAAATCGTTACTCACAATTTTAGATTCTGAGTGAAGTGAATTTGTTTTTATATACGCTTACTGCTGCACCCCAGTTAAAAATTATATGAGCACCCCGGAACGATAGAAATGTAAAAAAATGTATGAAAGCTATCAAACGAGTAAAAAACAAACTTGAAACTATGTACATAATTAGAAACCGGTAAGATAACAATTGAATTGGCATTTTTTTATTTTGAACACATCTCATAATTTATTATGATACTAGATATAAAGAAAATATTATTATTTATCATATTCATAACCATTCCTAAAATTAAATAAACATTTTGGTGTGAAAAGTACAATTCCCGTGGCAGTAAATGCTTGTATGATTCTAAAGATTTAACTTTGAATGTACCTATACAAAATGTTTAATTGTACCTAGACACCTAGTTAAAATTGTATAATTTTTTTACAATAATACAAAATAATTGTGTTATGTGAACTCAATCTATAGCAATCGGCTGGTCGGAAGGTTTACAAGTGTCAAGTATCGTAAACACTTACTATTTACTAGTAATTATTTATTGTCATAAGCGTGCGCAGACCTTATTGGCAGGGGGGGGCAAATTTTTTCACCATTATATGAAAAAATTTTTTAGGAGAAGATGTAAATAGGTTTACTTCATTAATATAACATGTATTCATCAATATCATCTGTATTACGTAATTTATTATTTATCACATGTTTATGTACAAATATATGTTATTATTATAAAAACAAAAATATATTTTAGTAATATTATAGTAATTATAGTAGTAAGTAATATTAAAGTAATTTTATAGCACCATTCTTCTCTCAGAGGGAGTTAATATTCTAAATTGTTGAATCACATTATCAACATTTATATGTTTTATTTCATTTTACGTATTTTAGCACGATTACTCAAGTGGCAAGTTATATTAATTTACAAAAAAGTTCGGCCCGCAGGAGGGGCAGTTCCCCCCTGCCTCCCCCCGTGCGCACGCCTGTGTTTATTGTTAGTAATGCACAAATTTTATATAAGAAAAACACAAATGAATTGCAGATAAAAATATAATGTTATTTTATTATAATAATTAAATAATGTAAAATACACTTTAAATACAATTTTCTTTGAACGAATAGTAAAAATTGATTCAAGAACTTACTTTTCTCTCCATTTAAATGTGTATCAATTACTTTGTCTTCAAATTTAATAACTGCATCACTGACTACAGATCTTGGAATTGCAGCTTTTCTACCTGCCATTATAGGTACTTGTAAATAATAAAATATTATTAATTTAAATTAAAAATGCACACTGCAAATAATTAAAAACACGAGAACATAAACACTGCACTGGTATATTGACAAATGAAAAAAATAATTGATAAGATACCTTAACACCAAACAATTCAAGGGAATATGTATAATTTCTAAAAATAGATACTTACTAAATTTGTTGGTACCATGATATCCGGACTAATAATTTACAACTTCCATGTTATATTATAATATATGGATAAAGAGAGATAAATATAGAAACACCTTAATTTTAATAAAACCATTTTTGTAAACAAGTCCATTCCATAGTGGCCAATAAGACTTAATTCGATGATGGGAAGGGGAGCGGACAACACTACATTTATTTTATATTCCTTATATTATGCATTTCGTTTTTATTTAATATTTGAAAATTACCATTTTTACCTTGTACTTGCACTTGTAAAAAAAAAAAATCACCTAATGCGGTAATCTTTGAAACGACTTTTGCGGGCGACGAAATGTCGTGCGAATTTCGGGACTGGTCGTGCAAATTCGTGCTAATTACGTGCCAATTAATGGCATAAGAAAAAGTTTGAATATCGAAAAAATTCAATTTTTGGGGGGGCTGGGGAAAAGCGGTAATCTTTGAAACGGCTTTTGCGGGCGACGAAATGTCGTGCAAATTTCGGGACTGGTCGTGCGAATTCGTGCTAATTACGTGCTAATTAATGACATAGGAAAAAGTTTGAATATCGAAAAAATTCCATTTTTGGGGGGGCTGGGGAAATGCGGTAATCTTTGAAACTGCTTTTGCGGGCGACGAAATGTCGTGCGAATTTCGGGACTGGTCGTGCAAATTCGTGCTAATTACGTGCTAATTAATGGCATAGGAAAAAGTTTGAATATCGAAAATATTCAATTTTTGGGGGGGCTGGGGAAATGCGGTAATCTTTGAAACGGCTTTTGCGGGCGACGAAATGTCGTGCGAATTTCGGGACTAGTCGTGCAAATTCGTGCTAATTACGTGCTAATTAAAGGCATAGGAAAAAGTTTGAATATCGAAAATATTCAATTTTTGGGGGGGCTGGGGAAATGCGATAATCTTTGAAACGGCTTTTGCGGGCGACGAAAGGTCGTGCGAATTTCGGGACTGGTCGTGCAAATTCGTGCTAATTACGTGCTAATTAATGGCATAGGAAAAAGTTTGAATATCGAAAAAATTCAATTTTTGGGGGGGCTGGGGAAATGCGGTAATCTTTAAAACGGCTTTTGCGGGCGACGAAATGTCGTGCGAATTTCGGGACTGGTCGTGCAAATTCGTGCTAATTACGTGCTAATTATTGGCATAAGGAAAAAATTTATATGAAAAACTGGCATGTTTGGGGAGCTGGAGAAACGTTTCTACAGCCCCCCCATGGTTATTTTTGATATAACGTCTAAACCAAAAGCGTGCAAATTGCGAAAATAGTCATGCAAATTCATGCTAATTACATGCTAATTATTCACATAAAAAAAAATAGTTATTCTTATTTTGGGGGGGCTGGGGAAATGTACGTGAAAAATTCACCACATTATTTCAACGATTTACTCGTCAAATAAAAAAAATATAAAAATGTATGTATATATATGTTTTTAATTCGCGTCACCCGCGATAAACAGGCCGGTTTATCGAACGCCTGAGCATTTTATCGAAACGTCCGCACAATGTAGCAGACATTAGCACACAGTTATTGAAGTCGATCGAAAACGAAGCGCGTTTTTTTCGTCGACTCGGCACCGTACAAAACGTTCCGATTTCATTCGTCGCCCGTAACACCGTGTACGAACAAAACAAATCCTTGATGCCGTATTATTTATAGCGCAAAACGGTTTCGACACGTTAAGTACTTGTATAAGTATTAACGACCGACAACGACCAAGAATCGTCGTTCCCGTTCTCGGACGCATTCTGAACCGCCATATACGGACGTGGTGAGTTCGTTCGGGTCCAGACGAAAAAAATAAAAAATAATAAAAACGCTGTAAACAAAAACAAAACGAATAAACGCGAATAAAATAAAAATAAGAACGGTGTCCTTGCCGCGGAGGTCGTCTTGAAAGTTTTTCGGCCGACGACGGTTTCTAAAACTTTCGGCGTTTTTTGACTTTAAAAGGGTGACCGCACACCGGTAAAACGAAACTGCTTTCAAACGAATTTAGTCATTGTGACTAATGAAAAATAAAACACACACGCTTTATGGAACTCTCGCACACTGATAAAGCATAATCAAGACAAAACATATTTTGTCTTTAGTCATGTCTAGTATTTCTTTATTGAAATAGAACGTGCGCTATTTTGATTAGTCTTAACCAAACAGTCACTGGACGATTATGTAAAAATTGTTATTCTGCCAATTGATTATGCCAAACAATATTTCATTTACGCTTAATCGTCTACGATAAAAAGGTAGTCATATATTTATACATGTACATTGTAATTTTGACATTTACTAAATACCGTGCGCGCCATCTGGAAAGATTTAAAAATTAAATAACCAAACAAGTAAACAAGTATTAGATACTATAATATTATTATTTATTTTATTCAATTGGATTGTAAAATGTCGATTGAGCATGGAATCATTAGTTATGCTAGTTTATTTTCTTCCTGTTTAATTTATCTCAATAGAAAAACCATAAAATAGGAACAGCAACGTCCTCTTCGTCGGACGATGTTTTGCCGAACGGTTTTAATTTGATTTGACTATGTTTTCTATCTAGCGTGCAATCATTATGCTTTATTATGACTAAAAGCAAAACGACTAAACACGACTTGAATTCCTTCATTTAATGTTGATTTACCAGTGTGCGGTCACCCTTAGGCTAGGCTCACATGGACGCGCGTCGATCGCGATAACGACGCAAGATTCTATTTCCCCGGGTACTAAATACTGCTGTTACAATACGAATCGTTCGGTCGACACGCGCGTTTCGACAACGAATCACATAATGATATCATTATATTGAAATATATTGTTAAAGTTCATAAAAGCAATAATTCTAATATTTATGAGGTTTTATATTCTAATTAAGCCCGACCAATTCGCCAACCCAACCTTACCCATACTACTTTGTCTAATTTTTCTATATTGACAATATTATTTTTATAATAAAGTTTTTCGAGCGGTGAAATGCAATATCTCACCGCTTGTTCGTTTGTTTCCAGATCGTTTTTAAGACGTATATCCTAAAGGTTCCATTTAATGGGATTTAATTGAAATTCAAAAATAGTCAAAAAAAAAAAATGTTGGTCATGCCCTAAATTTAGGCCTAAAGGTGATAAAACGAATTGAGGAATGTCTAGTTTTTAAAATTGGACGGTTCCGACATAGTTTTCTCTCTTCGTTTTGTCTCCGTCTTCTCATTCTTCGACACGTGACTCTCAAACATACACCATCTCGCACGTCCGTTTTCGTTGAATGTCTAATACGAACTGAATATTTAGATGTATTATCATTAATGTAATAATTAATGTGATAAACAAGAATGTTTGGCGTTTGACGTGCGTCCAGTCCCGGTAAGCGTTGCGTTCCCCGGCCAGAGATTTGTTTTTAGACTGTGACCACTCGTCAAAAGTAATATTGTTATATGAATAATGATATTATTTACACATTTTATTAATTAAACAGAAAAATACTTTATGTTGATAATTTAACTTGGTCACTCTAAAGCAGCGTTTCCCAACCTGGGGGGCGCGCCCCCCTGGGGGGCGTGTAAACATTTCTAGGGAGGCGTAAGCAGTCATAACAAAATACAGTTTTTATTTATTAAATTAGTTTTATTTTAAAATGTAGGGAAAATATGAAAAATTAATAACGACCGGTTATTGAGTATTATTGATAAAGATTACAATTATTTAAGATCACAACTTAATCGTTTAATGTCGCCACGCCACGCCGCCACACTATCCGTAAATAAATCGCTACGATAAGAACGCCTGGTGTAAAGGTTATTATTGTATATTAGGCTGTAGTACTATTTTACTATTTCACTATGATTTATATTTTATAATTATTATTACCAATAAAATTATATTCATCTCGGATATTTTATAATTTCTTTGTAAAGTAGGTACACAAAAAAGTGATATATTTTTCATTTTAAAAAAGAGGGGGGCGCGAGCGTTTCAAAAATCTACAAAGGGGGCGTATGATAAAAAAGGTTGGGAACGACTGCTCTAAAGTAATAAACACTGACACACGCTTATCGATATTTTGTGTAGGTACGTGTCTTTAATAAAATATAATCAGTACGTTGGTGTAGTGAGAATTTTTTTTAAATTTTTTTGGTATATTCCACCCTTTTTTAAATTCTACCCCAAGAAAAGGGTTACACATATGATGCACTAATACGTTATTTTGTTTTTAAAGAAATGTCCTATGCGGGGGGCCCACTAACTTCTGTCTTGCTTCGGGGCCCACTAACGAAAATTCGTCGACGAATCCGTGTGTCTGCGAACGCGTTCAACCCGATATCGTACACCTCGTCAAAACGTACGCGTCGCAGGCGTCACGATCAACTAGAGTGAAATATTTCCAAGTGACGGTGTTCTACGAAATGTTCTCGTAAACTCTTCGTAAAATCGAAAAAACAACGGAACACGTAACGTGCAAACGCAAACACTCGTTCCCGGTAAGCGACGACGTCTCGAACGGATTAAGATTTAGCGAGCGAAAACAAGAGATTCTGCGAATTCGCCGCTCAAAGTGTTATCGTCGAAATCGAGTTTCCGGCGAATCCAAAGTTTTTTTTTCTTTTTACAAAGTGATTTGATTTTCAGTTTTTTTTCCCCCGGGTACCTTCTCTTGTTATTACACGTGAATTATGATTTGGGCTGAGGACTTCTAGTTTTTTCATATTTTTTTTAGAAAGATCGTAGAATCATGTTAGTGATAAACAAATATGTTTCAACATACCAGGAAGTCATGTTTAAAATTTTAATTTGCATATTTTTGCATATTTTGTCATTATTACAAAGCAATGCATATTTGGGTATACCTATTGGAAAAATCAAGATCATATTTGGTAATTGTCGATATAATTTCTTAAAATACGAGTATATGCTTATGATAAAAAAGAACTAATTGGTAAATTTTCTGTTTAAAAATAATATTTTATTATCGTTTAGATAATTCGATAAAATCGAAATATATTATATAGGAAGTGAACTTAAGTTGATCGTCATTTTTCAAGAATTTATTATAAACAACTTATCGAAATAATACTTATTACAATTTTTTTTTCATGTAAAATAAATATTATAATTAGATGAATTAACCTTCAATTAGGTATGTGTTACAAATCTACGTAAATAAGTATGTGGGGTGTTTTGATTATTCGATGTACTTATTCATAATTCAAGTTGATTTCGGGGACACAGGGCAAATTTTAGCAACTGTAATATTCTCTGATCAGTTAAGTATCAATTCGAAAAATCTGTAAAGAATGACTAGTCTACCTAAGTAGACTAGTAGTATTTATGTGTGTTTTTACGATTTTCATAATTTTGAATCATTTTAATTTATGTAATTGTTATAATAATTTTAATTATTTAAATAATATCAAACATTTAATGATAAAATACGAATTATAAAACGAAATAATTTAAGGGTTTATGCATCTCCAGTAACGGGATCAATATCATTTGAATTTCAATTCATCGTTGAAATTAATAAAATAAAATACATTTTCAGAGCATATTATAATTTATGATAATCGTCCATGGACAGTTTAAGAAAATACTCAGAAAACTCTAAAAATATTCAGACACGTAGCCAGAAGAGGCTCAGTAGAGTGTCCTGTATAGGATAAAATCTGTAAATCTGTATAGTACCCTCTCCTCGAAATATCGTCGGGTATATTTGTATTTACTTTTTTTGGGAGCAAAGTGGCCGAGTGGAATTAAGTGGCACTGCAGACGCACATTGTCGCTGGTTCAAACTTCGGTCACGGGCGACTGTCTCTCTCTCTGGGCAGGCGACTGTCTAGAGAAAGCGGCCGCCATCTCCCCTGTGCAGAAGGCAACGGCAAACCACTGCACAGTAACCCTTCCTTCTCTAGTTACAACTTCTTTTAGTCGCAAACCAACCCTCTGGTTGTTGACCCTAAGAAAGAAGAAGAAGTAGAGACATTTTTATTTGTTTATTTAATTTTTGTTTTGTTTTGTACTCGCGTACCTAATAATCAATCTCGTGTCGTAGAAAAATGATCAAATGATACTTAAAAATATTTGTAAAATATTGTTCATAAAAATGGAATTACTTGGTTTTTACTTGAGATGAGAACTTATTATAAAAATATTTTTATTTTTCGAATTTATATCATCACTTTAAACTTAATATTATATATATATATAAGAATAATATTTATTTTTCATGAATTATGTTTTTTAAATTACAAAGTTTTTGATAAAAAAATACGTTTAATTTGGTAATTTAAAATTCGTTCCAAAAGTAATAATGTATATTAAACTTTGTAATAAACTCCTGTAATCTAAGAGCAAAATTGCCTGTAAGGTAGTGACGGTGGAGGTGTTGTTTTTCGTCACTTCGGTCTTTAGACAATATAATGGCACTGGATGTATTTAATTTTAAAGAAACGATAAATAATTTCCAAAGTAAAATGATTTTGAGCAAAGTTTCAGCGTAATAATTATGTTATACAGTTTACCGTTTTTCCTTTAAATACTGACTTTTTTTTTTTTTTTTGTAATGCACCTTACTCTCAAATTAACGGATAACGCGCATTAATTCAAGGTTCATAGACATACCAGAGAAGTCAGTTGAGTTGATTATTTTTTTAATGACTTTATTAAAATTACATGTTCATTTATTATCATGGACTAAACCGTTTTGTCCAATGAATTTCACATCTACTTAAAATTAGATCTGCTTTGGTGCGAAAGAAATAGTGTAAATTTTACTTAAACCAGAGATTACCACGAAGAAGTAAAACACAAAAAAGTATTCGTGCTTCCAGATTGCTTCTATAACCGTCTTATGATAACAGTTAAATGTTTCACTAAATTATGCACTTAATTCAAATCACTTTTGATTCAATCACTTTCAAATTATTTTTTACCAAAATTGTTTACAAAGTTATTTAAACCGCTTTAGAGATTCCCTCATACTAATATTTTTATTTTCGGTAAGATCATTTTCAGTAGTTTTTGTTAATTTTTTTTTATTTTTGCTTAATCGAATTACCAATGCGTTTTTTAATATTAAACATAACCCGATGTAATTCAGTTGTAACCTTAGACAAACCATAAATATTGAAATACTTCACGAAGACCATTATTTCTACGTTCTTTTTAAACCGGCGAAGACTTGTTTGGGCGGAACGAAAAAGGCCTAGTTTGGGTGAAACGGGTCGCGTCCATTAAAGTCATAATTATTATTTAATTAAAAGAACACGAAAACACCAAGGCTGAGAATTTAATACATTAAAATACTATTAAACACGTATACGGTTATTCGTTGAAAACTGACGAAATACGCTTAATTATTGTTATTTTTAATCAAAAATATTTTCCATCGCTCACTAACACTACGGTTTTCTATTGTCTTACCTAACTGCGTGATACGTACGTTTTCCTCGTCGCTTTGCACTCTTAGGGATGTCAACAAAACTTATTTCTTCACGGGTGTGATAAAATAAAATTTAAAAAATGTGAGATAAGTTATATAATACGTTATGAATCACATGTCAAATATCTTTTAAATACATTTATAATTTCTTCACTTCTAATTGTATTTTTTCAAATATATATATATATATATATTTGTATATATATTTATATATTTTTATATGTATATATTTATATATTTTAAACTTTTTAAATTTGAACATTTTCCCTTGAAAGCGGTCACCCATTAATTCCGTACGTAAAATTTAGTACTAGTTTCAATGGAAAATCGTGGAGTGCTAATGCCCACTCTTGTACTAGTTGCATCCGTGAAATGACACCCCCGCGATAATTCATAATATCGTGTCGACGTCGTGAATCTGAATCGTGACACAGACTCGCAATCCGGTGTCGTAGTATGATCTTACCCCTTACCCCACGATAAAATTATCCTAGGATAATCTTACCTTCCTGGGGAGGTAAGAATATCCTAGAATAATCATACCCCCCGTAAAAATATCCTTAGAAAAATATACCTAAAGACAATAAGGATATCTTAGGATATTTATACTCCCCGGTATGATTATCTTAGGATATTCTTACCGGGGAGAAGAGGGTAAGATTTGAATGTTACACCGGTATCGCGTGTTTTTGTGACTGGTTTGCCAACTCGCACGGTCGACGCGTAAAAATGTGAGTTGCGTTAAACGTAGTTATAGTACAAAAGTTTATCGCGTCCGTCGGAAAATCCGGAAAAACAAGCATTGTTTTGACGGAGCAAGTCATAATCTAAATATTAACTAAAACCCTCCATAAGGTGTATGGGATTTCGCTACAAGTTTGAGCGGCGTTTTTTTAAAACATTTTACCATTATCGATTTTGGTGCACTCTCAAAACATCCCGTGAATAGAGATATCCCAAGCTCAAACATCCCTTATTGAAAAATGCGAAATATTCAATAAAATAAATACAAATTACTTTATTTTACACCACGCATAATGTACACACGATTGCCTTTAAAAATTGAAACTAAATAGCCATACGAGTGTACTACAAATATAAGCTCTGGTCAGTTTTTGCAATCGCGTTGTTAACTGACGTTATTTTAAACTATAAATAACGTGATAATTATCTCGCTGATTTTTGTGATATTACATTCGATATCTATCACGAACGTATCTTTGATTTCTGAAATCAAAATAGGTACAGTTTTTGACACGAGGTTATTTTAACGATAACCATTATGAAATTTTGGATACAGCTAGCGTCATTTTTTCTTTTGGTGAAACAAAACGTCTCCTTTGTCCGGAAAAAATTGAACGGTTTCGATGAAAAAAAAAAACACCTACCGATAATTATTAAACTAAAAACGGAATAAAATTTATAAATGGTTTGTTTTCGCGTTGAGGCTTTGGTCAGAATCGTTCGACTCAAGACGTGATTCGGCGTTGTTCTAAAACTCGACGCACCCCGCCCCATTATCTTGGCCGAGGAGTTAAGAATCCCGCGGTGCAAAATTGCGGTTTTTTATTTTTTTTTTAATACACGATATGGATCATTTTGTATAGTTTTTAAATAATTGGTATACTTCAAACCTTAATGCCTTTCAATTTTGAGCCAAGAATAGTCGGTTGATTTAAGGTAATGATTTGTATTATGCTGAAATAAATTTGTAGAAAACGATACTGCAATTATGTATTACATTACAAGAGACGTGGACAGTGTATAGCTTATCACATGTCGAAAATATGACACGAATATTACTTTCGCGATTTCCAAAAAAAAAATAATAATAATAATAATTGAAGTCTCAAACGTCGTTTTCCAAACGCGTAGAGGTCAATAGTGTTTGAATTTTTTTTTCGATTAAATTCGGAACGTTTCCGTTTTGAATTCGGGCGATAAGCGACACGACCCGTACTTTATGACCAGGGTCCGGATTTTATAGTATTTGCTAATTATTATAGAATACAGATAAAAATGGCAGGGTGGGCTATAAATTTGTTTTACACACCAGGGACTCTTAATTTGAAATTTTATTTTTCTATTTTTTGCATATTTGATGCATTTTAGATTTTTAGTACTTTTTTTGTGTTGGTACAATTTTTCTTATATGATGCTTTATTTCGTAGTTTTCATAAATATCGTTTATATCGAGAAAAAATTATTATTCATTTATGTGAATTCGCAAGAAAAAATACCACATTTTTGTTCTGTGATTAATTTATAAATAATATTCTATTATAGTTGTAGCCTGTAGGTATACAATATTAAATATGTTAGTCTATTTTTAAGAAGCTCGGGAACACCGAAAATTATGCATTTTATACCCACTAATCTATTTATATATATATTATTTTATTTATATATATATATATATATTTCATTATTGATTAGATTTTACAATTTTCTTTGAGTAATACGTATTAATTCAAAAGATAAAAATTTAAACAACCAGTAAAAGATGATAATTTCAAAAAAATTTCTTTTTTCGTTGCTATTTTTGATATTTTTATGGCATATTATAGCGCATATTTTAAGGATTTTTTTTTGTCATATTATAGTGCTTTTATTTTAGTACTTTTTGGTGCTACAAAATCCGAACCCTGATTATGACATAACGGAAAATGTTTACCGCGTCGAATCATAATATCATTTAAACTTAAAAACGCTGCGCGCGCCAACTAATCGTAAGAAAATATCTGTAAAAGTACCCGTGAAACAGGTCGCCCGAAACGTGGCAGTCTTTATTCGCGGAGTGTACAAGACGAACGCAATACTGGCGGTGAACTCGCACGAGAACGACCGGCGACGCGGTCGGTTTCGTGTCCCGATCTACACGATTTTCGGTATAAAGTATAATACTTACCACTATAATACTGTCGCGAATCGGTTTTGAACGCACTCCGAGAGCCATCCTGCTACCGCGTCAGAGCCATCGATTAGGAGGAACCGACGAATCCGCGGGGTTTCAACCGTGTGCCGGTCGGTTTTGTGCTCGAAATCGTCTCGAAATCACTCGATTCGTTCGGTCACCGACGAATAAATAAAAATTTCAATGACATTGTCTCGTTCGTAAATCGCAAACGGTCGGTTCGTAACGATATCCCAATACGCATGTAGATAGCGTCGGACGAGCTCGAAGCGTTATCCACAGTATTCGTTATGATTTTTTATAGTTTTAAATAAAAATATGCGTTTTCTGGGGCTTGGGGGAGGGAGGGAATAATAGTAACGATATCAACACGTAAGAAAAGGATTTGAAAAAAGAGAAAAATTACGCGAACGCTAAAAACCTCTTTCGACGAGTGCTCTTTTTTCGTCGACTCTTCTAAATGCCGGCTCACCTGTTTCAATTACCCGTAGTGTGAACCGAATACAGTACTTTGTAGGGTGTCCTACATGATATACCGTGTCTATGTCGAATTCGTGCTAATAAATGACCAAATTATAGTATTGGCTGAAAAAAAAAGAAATTTTTGTCATCACAAAATTTGGATTCGAATTTATTAAATGAATAAAAAATAACCGATTTTGACTAAGTTTACGTAAATATCAATATAACAGTGTGAAGTGCAATCCGCGTCTTATATTACGATGAAAATTCAAAGTTGAATTTAAAATCATCGATTCGTCAAAACGTTATGTCCTTGGTGACTTGACTAAAATCGATTTTCATCAAAATTGTGTTCATGCAATTCAAACATAACTAATTTTGGACATATTTAAGAAACTAGTGATGTAAAAAAAAAAAAAAAAGAATGATTAGTGTTCAAATTTTAATGAAAAAAACCCACTAACTTCAAGAATGATTTCAGTTCGTTACTAAAAGGCCAGTATCTATGAACAGCACGGGGTGGAGGGGTTGCGCTTTGATTTCGTCAAGAAACGTATAATATTATATTCGATTATAACATTACGATTGTGAGTTCGCCGCATGAAGATGAAACGGCCAATTGTATCGGAATGATATGGAAATGTCGCGAGTCAAGCGGACTCAAAGGGGAGCAGAGAGGGCGGCGAAAGGGAGTTGATGTGGCTTTTTAAATCGTTTCCTTCCCTTCGTTAGCCAAATCGAGCAGCCGCAGCAGTAACATTTACTGTCGGCTATGTCCGCACGAACACGTGTGTATGTGTGTGTGTGTGTGTGTGTGTGTGTGTGTGTGTGTGTGTGTGTGTGTGTGTGTGTGTGTGTGTGTGTGTGTGTGTGTGTGTGTGTGTGTATGTGTACAATACAAAGCAATCAAGACGATGATGATTTTGTTCACGGCGATCGATTCAAGGCGAAACAAGAGATTTCCTGGTCGTCGTCCGGGAAGTTTTTTCACACATAGACACACACACACACACACACACACACACACACACACACACACACACACACATGTTCGTAAAACTAAAAAAGACCGGCACGACCGGTTGCATAACAATTATTTTTATTATGATTATTATATTATAGAATTATACATTAAGTATTACGATAAGTAACAATTCCGTGCGTGTGTGTTTACGTGTGCGTACGTGCAAAAATACGACACCGTCATATAACAAAACAATATGTAGGTAATATTATTATGACGCATTGATATCGAGCTCGGCGAATGTTCTCGTCGGCGTGTACGTTTGTCGGTTTAGTCGAGTTGGTATCAGTCGGGCACTGACCGTGTAACACGGCCCGTGTTTCATGACTTATCACCGTATCTAAAAAAAACGGGACTGTATACGGTTTGTGGAGGACCACTACCAGAAAAAAATGATTTTCGAACACTCATTATGCGTGTTGTAAACTTCATTCGTTTTGACCGTTTTGTGATTTCATCGTTAATTTTGAATTAATTAACTCGAACCTTACGAAAATCGCACTAGATTCGAAATTTTTACTGTGTTTCGTCCGTTTTATGTCAACACATCAAGCTCCGTAGATGTCAGAGGCATAACTACGGGGTGAAAACGAGGGGGTACACCTCGAAGCCTTGGACTTGGATGCCCCCAAAAGTTCTATTTCAAATCTATTTCATGTTTATATTTTACAGGGGTGAACAAAATATATCACTTTGTGTATTTGAAACACAAAATACAAAATATGTGTTTTAAAAATACACGTTGTTTTATATACAATAAAATATTAAAATATATTCATCTTAAATTTGATAACGATAATTTTGTGATTTGAAAAAAACAATAGACAGTATCTTTATTGTGATTTCATTGATTATTATAGATTAAACGTGTGATTTAAATTGAACTTTATATTAAAAAAAGTAAATAAATAAAAATATTAACAAATAAAATTTAGAATATCGATACACTATTTACGAGTGCAAATAAGTACTAAAATTATAGAAACAAAAATTATTTTCATTTTTATTAATCAAGTATTACAAAAAAAATTGTTCCCATTAAAAACACACGTTTTTCAAAAATTGAATCGTTTAATCTTCCTCGACTTGGGCAATGAATCATTTCTGAAATTTAAATATCATCTTTACAGACGATGATACACAAATATTTGTATTATATTTTATAAATAACTGGCGAATTTCGTGGTTGTTTTTTGGAAAAAAAAGAATATATATTATATAAATTCATTTTTATTATTTAAATATTTTATGAATTCAGATATAAATATAAAACTTAATAAATAAAAACACAGAGTTTAGAGATGGTAGGTAGTATATTATATAAAAAGGAAAATATTTGAACATAAATTCTAGAAATATATACGTATAAAATGTTCTATGAGTAGTTATTTATTTATTTATTACTTAACGTTATTTTAGATTCTGAGTGAAGTGAAGGATATATTGGTTTTACAAAGACGTTTTTTTCTTTTTTTTTCTGTTAACACACTATTTGGTACACTTACGAACTTTGTTCAAAAGTTTCATTCAGCAAATCTATAGATTAGAAATCACACGTACATGGTACTAAAGGGTTCATTTTTCTCTCCTCTCGATACTTTTTGCCAGACGTGGGGAAAATCTGTTGAAAACCCAAATGAGAACGGCAAAATTCGCAATAAACGACACAATCGCTAAATCGATTTTAGTTTTTTTAATCATGATTCAGTAAGTTATGTTGTTTGAAATTCGAAATTTTCGTTAATTAATGATTTTTTACAAAAGTTTCAAAAAAATGTTGTAATTTTGTAACCAAAACAAATATAGAAAATATTAGAATTTTGAAAACGTCTAGTCAACGCGACGTACGGTTATAGTCAGTGTTAGAATTGGAAAAAATAAAGTATAGGTACTGTGTTTATTTAAACAAAATTAGTGTTCCTACCACTTTTTACACTTCGTTGTAACGTGGGGGGCTATGCCCCCACACCTTCCGTATACCTTCTTCTATTAATGGTGGTAATGTCAATGACTTAATTCAAACAAAATCAAAAGTAAATGAATAAATAAAAATAAAAAACATTTATTTATTTAAATAATTCCATAAATTATTGTAAATTTATAGGTTTTTCATCTTTTGATTTAATTCTTTTTCGACAACAAGTTTCTTCTGTGTCTCTGTTGGCCACTAATTATCCAAAATTCTACATAGTTACTTGGTATAAAACTATTAATGGGAGGACCAACACACTGAATAAATAATAATGAAGAAATATGCTTCGTGATTAATCCATTTCTTTTCCATGTAACGATTTGTAAAAAAGAAGAGGTACGCTAAAATTTTTGAAATATTAGTTAAGGTACTCACTACTCTCGCGTACCCCCCCCCTCTCCCGCCCAATTCGAGCACTGGTTATAGTACTTACAGGATTAAAAATGTGAAACGGTGAAAACCGAAATTTTTTTATCGCTTCCAATGAATGTTGTTTATTTGGACGAAAATCAAATCGTTTTTTTTTCTGAGTTTGACCGAAAACTACATCCGGGCGTTATCCATAACGGTGTGTCTGTAGGCGAAAACACGAACGTTCTCCCGAAATCTCAGTCACAACACGTGATTCATAGTCGACACTGATCCGATGTTATTCTGACGACGTTTACGCCGTTTTATAAAATGCAAACGAAAAAGTACACGTGTATTTTACCGTTCTCTCGTCGGGTTCAAGTGCGACGATTGTTCGTCGTTTAACTCGGTTCCGACATACAATGCGAATCGTCAGATTGACATTTAAACGTTCACCGAGTGCAATTTGTCCGGGACGACGAGACGAGAAAATAAAATTGGTCTATCTACGAAATCGCAGTGTATAAATACGATTCTTCGCGTCACGCGGGCAACGGTTTCTTTTCACACACACACACACACACACACACACACACACACACACACACACACACACACACACACACACACACACACACACACACACATACACATAATCGATGCCGTACGTCGTAATCGTATAATACTGTAATATATTACGGTTAATCGACCGATCGTCAAATTGCAGTAACGCTTTTGTCCCGCTCGATCTTAGACGCACGATACGAGACATGTATCTACGCTAGGTTTAAAGCGAACAACATTTAATACCATATTAATCATACTGTGCGTACGCCGCAAAATTGAGCTATCGAAAAAAAAAACATACTCGTTGCGAAACCGAATCCTCGTCCGTGTGTACAACACGCGTCGTGTGCATAAAGGTCAATTAACTCTGATGTCAACTCACAGTGTGTGTGTGTGTGTGTGTGTGTGTGTGTGTGTGTGTGTGTGTGTGTGTGTGTGTGTGTGTGTGTGTGTGTGTGTGTGTGTGTGTGTGTGTGTGTGTGTGTGTGTGTGTGTGTGTGTGTGTGTGTGTGTGTGTGTGTGTGTGTGTGTGTGTGTGTGTGTGTGTGTGTGTGTGTGTGGTTTGTCTCTGTGAAAGGTGAATTCGCCACGGTGTGCATGCGTGGTGGACGGAGAAGACACGAGTGACGTCTTGTTTCGCTATAATACAGCGGTTCTCAAACAGTGCCCCACAAAAGCACCGGGGTTCCATCACATCGGTCCAGCGACTCTGCGGACACGTCCAAATCAAATCAATTTTAAATATTGTTTTGAGTAGAATCGATATATTTATATATTCTATGTTTAACTACGTTTTATGTCTGAAATGTTAATTGGACCGTACCGTCCGTTCAAAAAACTTTGGTTTTATAACCATTCCGTATTTCCGTCTTGAAGTCGAATTGACGACATTATACATTTCGAGTTTTTATGATTCCGTAGATTTCATTTTCTGTCATCTAAGAGGCTCCGCAACTGAAAACAGTTTGAGAACCAATGCTTCTATACAAACGTCAACAGTAATTAATACGATATTATAATATAACGTGTGCAAAACGACTTTCATGATCATTTTTGTGTGATGTTCGTTATCGTTCTACGAAATAGTTACTACTTCTATTATTACCCCCCCCCCCACCGCACGTGGTTTGAACCAGAACACGGCAATTTTGACGTTACAGAGAAACGTGACAGTCTTATGCAATAATTTTAACGTGTGTGTGTTTTTGTTTTGTTTCAGGGCTTCAACGACAAATTCGCTTTGCCGACCGTTTTCTCGTACGACTCTGCTAACGGGTTCTACGACGACAACGCTAATTGAAAACCGCCGCACAAAACACGCTATTCTCTCTCTCTCTCTCTTTATATATATAAATATTTCATTCTCTATATCATATTGTATTATTGTATGTTTTTTATTTTTATTTATGTGTTCGTTTGCTCTCGGTCGTTTCGCGTTTCACGTCTGTCAATAACATATAAAATAATATTATAATTTAATCTATCGCCTTTTTTTTTTTGTTTTTTTTGTTTTTTTTTTTTTGACCTTACCTACATAAAATTATAACAAACTTTGTATCGTATTTTAAAATTTTCGGCCACAAAAACAATGCGTTTTATTTGCTCCGTGTATAAATTATCATAATTGGTACGTAAACGACGCGTTTAAAACCCACGCCGCGCCGTTGGCCTCGTATAATAAACTCTGTACACAAACGCGCGTGTACAGGGCGATTCAATGTTTGTGTAACTAAAACCACGCCATTATATATTATATTTTATACGCGTACGTCGTTATTCAAAATAGAGAAAAATTATATGCACCGTTCGAGTTGACAGAGAGTGTACGCCGGACGTCAACGCACCGCAACTCACTTAGGCTCCCGTTACACGTGTGTGGGCTGTGAAAGTTCAATTTCTAAAATTTCAAAACGCTTTCGAACGTATACGTTAATAGAACCGATTTGACAGGCTGGAAGTTAGAAAACATTAACAAACAAGTTTGTCGAATTAAAGGGAAATCATTCAGATTTAATAAAAACAAATTGTTAAAAGAACAAAATTAACTCTGAAATTAACAAATCGAAAGTTCTAAAAATTAATCAACCTTAGCTAGTTGAATTAAAGAAAATTTTATAAATTCAACAAAAATATGTGTTAATATAACAATGACAAATAACATTGTTATTCAGTAAATTAACAAATATTTTTTTCTGGGATCAACAAAGTTGTTTGTTGGCCCTATGTTTACAAGGACTTTGTTAATTTAATGGTTATTTTTGCTTCTTTTACTGTGATCATTCGTTCTGTGTAATCTCACAGAAGCCGATGTTTTCCAATCGCTGGAATCGTTTTTCATGTATCTCCACACAAGTCGTGTCTTCGAAAAAGTATAGGCGATCCATTCGATCATCGAAAGTCGACTTCGAGCAAAATCCGTCTCTAAGGGCGACCGGTTAAAGATTTGCGTTTGTTTTCAATGTGGTAGGCCCAGTTTAGTTTTTTTTTTTTTGTCTAGATTTAGTGTTAAAATGTTGATGAATTATACCTTATTTATCGATAAGGGAAGGATGTCGGTGGACCGGAGAGTAAATGTTACGTGGGTGAATTTTTCTTCTCGTTTTTTTTTTTTTTTTTTAATATATTTCAAATAATAAATTTCGCGGAACTCTTAATAAAGTTTGCGGTACCCTGGTTGGCGATTTCTGGTGTAACGTATTATGATGATTATTATTATTACTGTTATTATTATTATGACGTGACGCGAAAGCACACCCGATTTTTAGGGCGTAAACAACAACTCAGGTAGGTGCGTGCGCTAAAACAAATCGACTTATGACACCGATCGGAACCGCCGGCGTCCTGTTGCGAAATCTACGACGGCGGTCCGGACGCGCCCCGTCCTCGCGGACCGCGGTAAAATCTAAAGACGTTTTTGTGACGAGTGGAGACGCGGGGTGGTGTGCTCCGTTGTTGCCCGGATAACGGTCCACTCGATCGGGACTCGGAGGAGAAGAGAGGACTCGCACGCCGTCACGTCTGTTGGGTTTCCGTCGTTTTTCGGCCACGGTCAGCGCCGGACAAAAGTCGAGACCGCAATGTGCGATTTCCGATCGGCTGGTGTTGTGACGATTGATATGTAAGCATGGAATACGCTAAACCTACGGTAGCTTTTTCATCGTCCTGGGACGATGTTTTACTCGTTGAACTCGCAGTGGCAGCGGTGAACTGAAAATGCCGATAAGATAATGGTGGTACAAGTTCGTCCTTCGTCCCTTCGGTCCTCGGACAAGATATTGGTGATGAGTAGAGATACAGGAGTTGGGTGGGATACACGAGATGTATTGATAGATTAGGCATTATAGGATAGATTAGGACATTATTTTATATTATAAAAAAAAAAAAACGATTCTGAACGAAGATGAATTGTCAGTGAATAATATGTTTATAGTAAATCGTAATTTAACGCCTGAAATTGAAATTTTAATACAATTTAATTAATTAATAACAATGAATTACCCTCGTATTTTTTACAATTATGGTAAGCCGAACTTATGGCCAACCTTGTATTAAAATTTCAATTGTTAGCTTCTAATAAAAAATTTTTTATGAATTTTTACCTACAAAATACATAGCAAATATACATGATTTTGACGAATTTTGTCAATATTAGCGCTTATAAACGCTTATAAAAAAATTTTGTGCCTACGTATTTTTATAATTTTTGAATGGGAGTTAGAACAACTTATGTGGACCCTTCTATTAAATTTTCAAGTATTTCGTCCGAGCTACATTTTTTTTATCAACATTTATAAAAAAAAAAAAAATAAAAAAAATCGAATATTTCAAATGCCTATAAATTGATTAAAAATGAGTGAAATCTTTTGAAAATAAAATCATATAAAGAAAATGCCAATATAAACAACTGATAAAATTTTCAAGTTTCTACAACATATACTTTTTGAAAAAAAAACAAATAGCAAAAATCGTTTGAGGCTAAACCGTTGTTTAACGAGTTTTTGTAAAAATTTAAATTTCAAACACTCATAAAATTTTTTTGTCTGAATCCGGTAGAGTTTTTTTTGCAGATAATTGAAGAAAAACTAATGAAAAACCTTGTACCAAATTTTCAAAACTTAGTTATAAAAGAAAAAAATTTTACGATTTTTCAACAACAAAATTATTTGCAAATTTTCGCAATTTTTACATATTTCGTATAAATTGGAACTTTGAGCACTTATAAAAAAAAATTGTGACTTACGATTTTGGATTTTTTTTTATCAGTTATGGAACAACTTATAAGAAACCTTGTATTAAATTTTCAAGATTTTCTGGCAAAAAAAAAAAATTTTATCGTTATTTTAAAAAAAAATACTTAAAAAAATTGAAAATTTCAATTGTCTATAATTAGCTCAATAAAAGTCAAAATACTTTGAAAATTTAACGGTGTATAGAGAACGCTAATCTAAACATTTGGTGAAAATTTCAAGTATTTACATCGATTAGTTTTTGAGTTATAGCAAAATAAAAAATTTGATTTTGTCGAAAACTGGTTTTGCGTAAAATATACCGTTTTTCCCTCATTTTTTAAGGGTTTTTCCCGGCGCGTTAAAAAAATATTGAAAATTTTTAACTTTTGACCCCCAAAGTACCAACTAGATTCAATTTCCATTCAGAAAAGTTGCTCTATAAGGCAATCGAAGCATTTTTACTGCCCCAAATAGTGTCGACAGACACAAAAATAAAAAAAAAAAAAAAAAAAAAAAAAAAACACACATCATTGTAAAATCAATACATTCTTCACTCCGTTCAGAATCTAAAAAAAGAACGAACGGAACCGAATAGTGGTCAATTCAAGTGGCGCAAAGCCCCCCCCCCTGTTGAGATTTTAGCCCCTACAGATTACAGAAGTGGTTTGAAAAATGTTGTTCAAGTTGAATATTGATCGATCTTTATTTTACATGTAAATACAACTCTAACTGAATAACATTTGAAAATATTTGAAAAAATAAATTTTGAAAATATTCAATAGTTTCGCGTGCAAACGTACAAACGATTATCATATACCAACGGAAATAATAGACCGATTTGTCAAGGTCGAAAGAAAAATATCATTAAAATAATAATTTTTCATGAATTTTAATCATGAGTGCTATGAATAAATTGTGGGTGTATTGTTGTGCTACTCGATAAATTATTCACAGAGTATTAAATAAATGTTTGTTCTTGATATTGTGTTAGGGAGCGATACGTTTTTTTACCTACAAACACAAAAAAAGCTGGTAAGTGAGATGATGGTGGTACAAGTTCGTCCTTCGTCCCTTCGGTCCTCGGACAAGATATTGGTGATGAATGTATTAAGTTTTAAAGAAATGATAACTCATTTCTTTAGTATAAAACAATTCTGAGCAAAGCTTCAGTGTAATATAATATATTATAATTTAAATACTGTTTACGTATTTTACGGTTATTTGTATAATTTTTGGTAAGTTTTTTTTAATTAAACCCTCATAAAATATTAAATTAGATATAACTCATTTAAACTTCAATTGTTATAACAATTATAACTTATTAGAAATAAACTTAAAAGAAATCAGTCAATATCGTAAAAAATCGTATAATAATTTATTAAAGTGTGTATAAAAAAAATCCTGAATCACGATTTTTGAATTTTTGTTAGGATAATTAGGTAGGTATATGAGTAAGGTCATATTAAATTTTTAGAACTTTTTGTCAAATATTTAAAATTATATTACATAAACACTTTCAAACAATTTGGTGAATTAAAAGTTCTATATTTAAGTCAAAAGTGCTATAATTGTTCTGAAAATGTTGTCCAATATAAAAAAGTATGTATTTGATATTGGATAAAATTTTCAAGTTTCTAGCTTCTATACTTTTCGATTTATGACTAAATACCTAAAATCTGAACAGTGAAAATCTCGTTTACGGTGGATTTTTACCGATTTTACCGTTTTTCTTGATTACTGGAAAAACTATGGAGATTTTGGAAAAATGACCTCTCTAAAGAACCATCTCAGTTCAATTTCAAATCTAAAAAGTTGCTGGACGAAACTTTTGGACAAGAATTTCTATACGAAAAAGTGTTTACAGAAAAAAAAAAAAAAACATCATTGTAAAACCATAAGATCCTTCGCTTCACTCAGAATCTAAAATATACTGGTATTTATAGAAGTTATCAGCCCCCCCACCACACACACACACACAATTCAGTCGTAAATGCGACACTGGTAAAGTTTAAAAGCGATTCCAATAGGCCCGCCCGGAGGCGTATTAGGAAACCCAGGACGCCACAGCGCGGCTCTTTAATATCGTGTTCTCATTGGCCCAATTCAAATTTCGCGCGTTTTTCGATCGTTTATCAATTAATATGCGGTTGGTTATCAAAATAGTATATACTAATATACCTAGTAAATAATTTATAATTAAAAATAAATTATTTAATATTGAAACTTAAATATTATACATTTGCATATTAAACAGAACAGTGCAAAATAGTTGTTTATTTAAAAAATGCAGAATACATGATTAGTATTTTCTGTAACATATTATTAGTTATTATTGATAACTTATACATGGTGGTACCTACATTTTTATGTATTAAATATACCTATATATGCATGAGCATTATGACAAGTTAATGTTTTAAGCAACGCATACACAACACAATACACTATAGGTAAGACGTAAATACACCTAGTGGCGTAAAATTTAAAATACATCGTATACGTTTAAGTTTAAGTATAAGTCCATATAGGAGCATAACTACTGATGTAAGTTACAAGATAAGTTACCTATAATAGGAAGAGATGAGATAAATTAATTTTTTTGTATTAAACCGCGAAATTTGAATTGGGCCAATGAGAACACGATATGAAAGAGTCGCGCTGTGGCTTCCTGGGTTTCCTAATACACCGCCCGGAGTGGTGTGCGCTCGATGAAAATTTGAAGACGTGAATTCAACTTGCCGTCATATCAGACGCTTTGTGCGTGTCGTTCGAATTTCAGCAGACTGCGGTGACGCGAACGGTTGTGATTGTTCCGTTATCAAACCGTTCTGGTAAAAGAAAAAAAAAAAAAAAAAAAACGAAAAAATGTCCAACCGAAGAGAGAAATTTCCGAAATAAATACACATTATTATAATCACGGTCGACATAATACAATGTCTAATGACTCCGGTCCTTTTGTCCGGTCAGAATTTAAAAGGAAAAGCGGACACAATTTTACACTCCGGGTACAATGCAATTATTGTACCCAAACACCCGTAACAGCCGGTAAACTCCCGAGTGTTTATAATAATATGTGTCGTGTGCGTGCGTGTTTACAATAAAGCGATTATTATTTTGATTGTGATATAAAATAAGAGTGCGTTTCGTTCGTCGAATTCGAAACGGTACCAATTCTGAGAGAGAATCGACGTTTCGCACGTCTCCCCCGACGTGTGTGTGGGGGGGCAAGGGGGAGACGTCGCTATTATTTTATCTCGATTGTCGTCGACAGCAGAACGCACGGGACGCTATTAATTTTATTAAGCGACGTCGCACGACAACTCTGTACGGCGACGTATCGCCGCGGCGGCGTGAAATAAACATTTCGCGTTCGATAATTTTATCCGTTCGGCGAACCGTGATCGAGACGGTTCGTTCGACGAGAACCCGACGTGTCATTAACTTTTCCTGCACACGACACGTCTCACGTCACGACACGAGTGAAAAAAAAAAATTGTTCAAATATTCGTCTATACCAGCGTTTCTCAACCTTTTTTCATTCGCGTCGTAGTACCCCTTGACCTCTGACCATTATTTTACGGACCCCCCAAATGTGAACTTAGTCATATATTTTCACGTAAGATAAATACGGATGAACGAAAATTAAATTAAATGATTAAAAACCAAGAAAATTTTTGGAAATGTCTATTTATTTTAATCGGCATATGCCATATATAGAGTTAGGAAGTTAATGACCTAAAAAACACACAAAAATGTCCTAAAATAAATGCAAAATTGCCCTAAAAAAAGTGCAAAAATACACTAAAAACTTCAAAAAATTACGTTAAAAATTATCCAAAAACGAATTAAATAAGTGTAAAAATGTATTTATGAATAATAATTTTTATTAGAGATATTGGCGTGATAATGGGTGTAATAGTAATTTAAAATATTAATTATAGATTATAATATGAATAAAATAATATACAATAGTATACATTAACATTTTAACCATTACATATAATTATTAAAAATAAATTTAATAGTAAAATAAAATCGAAAATTGCCCCAAATTGTACAAAAACCACAAAAAATGATCTAAAAGATGAAAAAATGAAAAAGACTTGAAAATGGTGAAAAATGACGTTAAAAACAAAAAAAATGCGTTTATAGCTAATGATGCCGAAAAATGGAAAAAAAATGAAAAATAAAATTAGAATATTCTGCATCAAGAGAGCATGAATCAAATTTTTAGCTAGGATAGCATTGTATAGAAAAAAATGCCATATACTGCAATGTATCTTATATAATATATGCGTAAAAATATGAAAAATATATATTAAGACATTAAGTTAAAAATTTAGTTTTAATGCAATCCTACAATATCTCCGAATCTTATAATATTTATTAAATAACTATTGTTACTTAAATAATGTTTACTACAAAAATTTAAAAAATGGCCTCTTTAAGTCTACTGCACGCACATATAAATTTTACCTCACCACGCCTCTGGACGTATGTTTATAGTATATTATGCACATATTATATTTTATAACATTAACTTATATTATAATTTATAATTTAACTTAACACTTATATTATATACGTAAATTGTATATTTTTATTTTTAATTATTATTGTATAATATTATTTGATTATGAAGATTAATTAAAAATTAGAAAATTAGGTAACTTTATTTGAAGAATTACAATCTATACAGTAAGTACAATAAGAAATAGTTTACAGACAGTTAACATTTATTTACATGAAGAGGAAACGCACATTTGTGATACCTCATAATAATATTATTAACATTTGTTAATTTGTTGGTTCTTAAGTCATCAAGTCACGGCACCAGTTTCTTTTGAGGCGTCTGTTTGGGTTACCAGGAAGTGTTAATGAAACTAACTCGTCGATTATTTGGTTGGGAATAAATTGCAGTTTGGCGTGGAAGCGTTCGTAGCAACAGTTGATAGAAGGTAATTTGAGGTAATTCGGGAACTTATGGAACTAATGTGACACTTGGGCTTTTTTTTTTTTTTTTTTAGACTAATTTTGTACTCGTGGTCGAATAGTCGATAGACATACTCTCATTTTGTATTCGATAAACTCCGTTTTCATTCGTTTATTTGTTTTTATGTTTTCAAGAATGGAAAATGTGTGATAAAAAACAAGTGGTAGAGTGATAACAGTTTATGATAGTCAACATCGAAGTGATAACAATCAGACCGGTATGAAAATTAAAATAGACGGAACACCGCAATACTTCTACAAATCATATGAAGAACACAATAGGTTTCGTATTATTGTCTGTTGTATTACTCACAGTGCTATATTTTCATGAAATCGTTTTTTCTTAAAAATATATATTTCAAATAATTTCGCGGGACCCTAAATTAAGTTAATGCACCCTAGGGTGGTTGAGAATTTCCGTATTAGAGTATAGTTAATGGTTTTTTTTTTTGTCCATTTTTGTCCGTCACTATAGTTTTCACCGACGTCGAAATCATTGACACTGGAAACGTGTACGACGATCGACTCCAAACGATTCGTGTCTGTGAGACCGCTTTTGCAGAGACGAGTATCATGATATCAGAAATATAGATTCAGATCCCGGCTCGCCAACGGATCACCTTGTAGTGCAATAATGAAAATAGCGTGCACTAGGCACGAGGCTCAGTGGGGTGTTTTGCGTGTTCAAACTTCCGTCGAAATTTTTAGCTTTTCGTATGGTTATTTCCCTATTCAATTTTAGTGTTATACGTTAATAGACTGGTATAACACGACGAATTCATTTGAGTCGATTAACTGAAAGTGTCGTTTACGGCAAATTTCGAAGTTTTTCCTTCATTTTCGGCTGTTTTTCTTCCTGCCTAGTAAAACTATATATTAAATGTGATTTTCGATCTATTAAGTTGCTGGATGAAACTTTTGAACAAATTTAAGATCAGAAAAAAACATCTACAGAAAAAAAAGTTTTAAAATAACACACTTTTTGTTTTTTCATCCCAAGAGATATTTTTCACTCCTCGGACAAATTCACGGGGATGGGTATATTGAATTTTTATAGAAACGATCAGTAATTTTTTAATAGTAGTTCTGTAGTGTTTTGTTATTTATATATTATGTTAATATCATTAAAAAAATTTTGGTTTTCAACAAATGATTTTCAAAAAACACCCGCCAAAAATTGTTTTCGTGTACGTCCTTGTCGTACAAGCCCGCTTTCACGGAGCCGGCCGAGAGCAATCCCTGTCGTTTTTCTCCCCGAAGCATTGTCTGCTATTCAATTATAAAGATCAATAATTTGAATCATGTTTGCGTCGGTTTCCTGAATTTGTACAATATAACATATATGATACGTGTACGTTGAATTTCGATGGCCTCACGGTAGCGTTCCCGGTTCATAATGTGGTCCTTTGAAACTGTTAGGCCGATCATCCCGATCGTATTGCGTATACCAATTTAAAAATTACCAACACGCAGGTAAGTCTATGAGTGCGTACGTAATATTATGACGTATACAAACGAACAGATTTATGAATAAACTTATCGAACCCCGTCGAAACGAATAGAGACGAAACCAATTCATAATATAGTGCTAGGCACGGCGAAAGCCACGGAATCGATCGTGTGGAAAAATAATTCGTAAAACTGTAAAAGGCCGAAGTATGTGTAACGTTATTGAATCGATCGTATCGTCTACAGAAAAATTTAATGATAATAATAATAATAATAATAATAATGAAACTCTAGGCGGACAAAGCGATAATTATCGAGGTTAGCATTGATGCGGTGTGTTCAAAAGTAGCACACATGAACGGTATTACATTATACTCGTGTACAGTAATTGTTTTGAACAAAACAAAAAATATCGCTGTCGATAAAGCAACAGACGTATAGTATATTATTATCGATGTGCGTACACTCCCGAACCGATTTACCAATATATTATATACCACAGCGCGTCCGTGGAACGGTCCGCGTACTCACAAAAGTGCATAGCGTTAAAATGTTGAACGATACGTTTTTGCGAAATCCACCCATCTTTTAGATTCTGAGTGAAGCGAAGGATCTTATGGTTTTACAATGATGTTTATTTTTTTTTTTTTTTTTTTTTTTTTCTGTAAACACTTTTTCGTATAGAAATCCTTGTCCAAAAGTTTCGTCCAGCAACTTTTTAGATTCGAAATTGAACTGAGATGGTACTTTAAAGAGGTCATTTTTCCAAAATCTCCATAGTTTTTCCAGTAATCAAGAATAACGATCGAAAAACTGAGTAAAAACGGTAAAATCGGTAAAAATCCGCCGTAAACGAGATTTTCACTGTTCAGATTTTAGGTATTTAGTCATAAATCGAAAAGTATTGAAGCTAGAAACTTGAAAATTTTATCCGATATCAAATACATACTTTTTTATATTGGACAAAATTTTCAGAACAATTTTAGCACTTTTGACTTAAATATAGAACTTTTAATTTACCAAATTGTTTGAAAGTTTTTATGTAATATAATTTTAAATATTTGACAAAAAGTTCTGAAACTTTAATTTTTTTTTATACACACTTTAATAAATTATTTTACGATTTTTTTCGATATTGTCTGATTTCTTTTAAGTTTATTTCTAATGACTTATAATTGTTATAACAATTGAAGTTTAAATGAGTTATATCTAATTGAATATTTTATGAGGGTTTAATTACAAAAAAACTCACCAAAAATTATACAAATAACCGTAAAATACGTAAACAGTATTTAAATAATAATATATTATATTACACTGAAACTTTGCTCAGAATCGTTTTATACTAAAGAAATGAGTCATCATTTCTTTAAAACTTAATACATTCATCACCAATATCTTGTCCGAGGACCGAAGGGACGAAGGACGAACTTGTACCACCATCATCTCACTTTTTTTCTGTGTGTTCACTGTCCGCGGCCTCGCGCGTGCGTTCGAAAACCCGGTGTCGGCACAGATGCGGTCGGGACATTTGCGATCAGCACCTTTTTCGTAGCATTTGCGGTCAATTTATTTCTATTTACCTAACTATACAATTTAAGGTGCTATATAGTATATATATATTATATACTTAATTCATATTTATATTACCTAAATATTTATCACAATATTATTTGACAACATTATCGATAACATTTACTCAGTCTTTACTCTTTAGTATTGTATACGCCTTGGTTCGATTCGTCAGTACGGTGTTTTAGTGTTCAAATTTAAATTAAAAATGAATAATTCTTTTGAAGTGTTAGAGACAACTAAAGGTAATCGTTTAATTTTACACGACGATTGTCAATATAGAAAGTACCGAACAAATAATGCCAATATAATAACCTGGGTATGTTTAAACGAGAAAAAAATAGAAAAATGCAAAGGCAGATTGAAAACAACAGGTAATAAAGTTTTAAGTGTTACCACTCATCAATGTAAAGTACTATATGTTTATTGTGTAATGTGATTGACAAACATTTAATAAAAATATAAATTAAGTATATAGTATATATACTATATAACACCTTAAATTTTATAGTTGGTTAAATAGAAATAAATTGACCGCAAATGTCACGAAAAAGTTGCCGACCGCAAATGTCCCACAACCCGAAAACCCAACTGCGATCCCGCCGAAAAAACGTGTTAGCTGGTTAAACCAACGTGTTCGGGGATTTCGACGAAACGAAATTTCACGACGAAGCAAACGAATAGTGTGCGCGACAAATGGGATTTCGACCGGCAACACAAACGTACCGTTTTCTGTGCTACGACTTAGGACGACGTGAACACGTCTCGAAAAGACACGCCGCCGTCGACGTTGAACCGGCGGCGACAAACTACCGTTTTGGTTCGCGGGGATCGTACAATGTTTTTAATCTATCTAGGCCACGATCATAGATAATCTACGTGATCGGGATTTAGGCCGAACAGAAAAACATCTTTTTTTTTTTTTTAATTATCGTTGGAAGGTCATAATATTTAGCTCTTATCACCGAGAAAACTATTTAATTACTCACTAGCCGAGAGTAGAAAACAGACAATAGTCATAAATTACGTTATAGTAATATTGACTTTGATGTGTTTGTTTTTCGTGTTAATGAGGCAATCGATTTAACACGAAAAATAATTTTAAGGACGTCCTCTAAAAACACGAGTGAATGACGTTCATCGTTGTTTTTTTCGCTGTTTATCGATACATCGCCTGACTTCTATGTGGCAAAAATATAATTGTACAATCGATCAGTTATAAAAAAAAAAAAAAACGATTCGTTTTAAATTTGATAACTTATCACTATCGACGATTGAATGAAAAAAAAAAGAAAAACCGTCAAATAGTCCAAAAGCCATAATCGATTTTTTTGCACTGTAAAAATAACTTCCGTTAGATTTTGTCACGATCCCGATTTTATAATCCGATAATAACGCCGACGAGAGTAATCTCTCTCTCTCTCTATCTCTTTCTTTCTCTCTCGAGTCTCGGGCTAGCGTTCGCAATACCACTAATCACGTGAAACGTATGACGGGAGGAACAACAACAATATAATTAAGCTCGTCTATTGCTGTTTTTGATCCCGAGAACCATCGAGAAATCACAGTTCGAAAAAATTTGATTATTTCACGTAATTATTTGGTACCTGCTCGTCGAGTACGCTACCTACGCGGCGTTTGATGGTCACACAAACCTACATTTTCGTTTTACACCGGCAAAGAAGTATACCAACTCGTATTGTTACGGTCGAGTGGAACAAAGACCGACTCGTCTTCATAATTCGAGATCGGAAAAGTGCATTGTATTAAAATGTTATTATATCGCGTCGAAGTATTTTGTACTCGTAACGATTTTTAGACGAATAATAATAATAGCATGTTAAGTCAGGGGCGTGCTCAGGAATTTTGAATGGGGGGGGGTTCAAATTTTTTTTATATAAAATTTAAACAATGAATATTTATAAAAAATCATTATGTATTAAATGTAAAAACTAAAATTATAATACAAAGTCTAGTTTGCGTGGTTTTTTTGCAAGCTCGTCAAGGACTTCTTCGGCTGAAAGTGGTATATCAGTGTGAACAGCCAACATTGTCAGTCCATTAAGTCGTGTCTGAAAACAAATTGTAATTTTAATCTTGTATAATTTTAAATATTAAGTTTAAGATTGTGAAAATCACTTCTGTCATTGTATTTCTTAAATAAGTTTTCAATCTTTTTAGACATGAAAACGTTCGTTCTGGGGTTGCTGTGGACACTGGTAAAGAACATAGTATTTGAACTAAGAAATGAATATTTGGAAACATTTCCTTCTTGCATAGCCTTAATGCTTCCAACCCACTTTTAGGGTGTTGTCCATTGTTTTTAAGTACTGCATGCCATAGATTTAATTCTGCTTTAACAATTTGTTTGTCAGTGTCAAGATAAAATTGAAGAAGTTCATCAAAATCATCTGAATATGTACCAGAAAACAAACATTGAAATCCTAGAACCAATTTTCCAAAATTAGTATAATTCAATTAAAAATAAATTTAGTTAGGTACTAACCTTTAAGTACATTTTTGTGACATAAAAAGCGCTCATTTAACTGTTGTATAAATGAATCAATGAATGGTATAGCTATTGTAACTCTATAATATTCTTCAGGGTCATCAATACTAGGGTTAGCTCGTTTTGTGCATTTTTTACTCAAACGTTTGATCGATATGGTAATATCTAATATATTAGCCATTTTCTATAGTAATATTATTTTCATTAATTAAATTAAAAAATATATTATATAATATTATATTTGATTATCTTTACCTCAGCTTCTTTAAACAATAGTTTAAACTCTTCAGTTATATTTCCACGTAAACGTTGAATAGTAGCAACAGTAACTTCAGCAAGATCTACTGCTTCTTTTAAGTCAAGATTGACTTTTTGCAAAATTTTACATAATGGTAAACCATATGAAAATAAAAGCTAATGAAACAAAAATAATGTTCATTATGGCTAAAAATTATTGTTAATATTTTGTACAAATGCATGGCAATAAAATATAATATTTACTTTAATAACTTGGAGTGAAATTAAAAATTCTGAGTCCATTGCTTTCATTAAAATGTTGGCATCAGTCGAAGTTGTGTCATTCCACTCGCATATTTTTTCTAATGTTTGAATCACATAAGGAAATAATTCTACAAAATCATTTATTGCCGTATATCTTTCCACCCATCTTGTTGCACAAAGATGTTTAATAGATTTTGATCTTGTATCCAAGTTACTTTCGTTAATAACACTTAACAAGACATTTTTGCGTTTGGGTGTATTTAAAAAGCAGTACATTTTTTCAACCAAACCCAAAGAATTTCGTATTGCTTGAATATCACAACTTGTAGATACAGCCAAATTCAACGAGTGAGCTGCGCAATGAACATATAAGGCCTTAGGACATGTTTCCCTCACAATTTTTTGAGTACCATTAAAACGCCCCGACATATTAGAAGCACCATCATAACCTTGTCCATACATGTTACTGCAATCTATTCCACATGAATTTAGCCCTGTATAACAACAAATAATTAATAAAAATCTAATTTATTTATAATAAATACAATATTCGTTAATTACCATTCACAATAGTTGATGCAATGTCTTTTCCTGTCAGACTATGAATTTCTATATATTTTAAAAAGCGTTCACAAACAAATAAATTTTCATCAGAACCAACTACATATCTAACACACAACGCTAATTGTTCTTTGACTGAAATGTCAGTCGTTTCATCTGCTAAAACTGAAAAGCATTTGGCAGAATTGACCTCTTTGACAATTTTCTCTAATAAAATATCTCCAGCAGATGAAATAATTTCATTTTGGATTTTTGCACTTGTGTACTTATATCGGCCATCAGATTCCAAAAAATGTTTTAAATGATTCAGATCTTTAGCCTTATACTTCAAAATGGCACGGAAATTACCTTCATTAATATAAGGTTCAGATTCAGCTATAAAATAATGGAAATACAACATGGCTATTAGTAACAAAATTGTAATTAATATTTTAAATTTTAATATCACTTTTAAAGCAAATTGGACCAGCATCTTTATGTCCACGTAAAGCAAGTTCTTGCCTTCCACAAAGCATGACACATTCAATGATTGGAAGAAGGTTTAATCTATTTTCTTTTTTTTGTTTCATTCTAAATGGAAAATTATAAAACCAAATTCAGCCATCAAAAAATTGTCTCAAGTTATAATAAGAAGTATAAAAACCAATTTTGCTTACCTTTCCGTGTCCAAAATATCAATAATGCTTGGTTGGCCACTTGAAAATGATTTTAAGAAGTGTTCACTTTTTAATAAAGACAAGGTATGATATTCATGTTTTGAGTGTTTTTCAAATACCTATTTATAATTGTATATAATTTCAATAAATATATTAGAAATAAATCATAATATAATATGTCAAGAAGTTGAGAATACAATTTTCTTGTATTTATTAATAAATTTATTTACTTCTAATGCTTTTTTCCAATTTTGAAAAGCATGTGTCACAAGACTTCCTAAAGCTTGAGACCCTTTACCACCAGATTTAGCAAAAACTACGCAGTATTTGCAAAAAGCACCTTCCAGTTTTTCAGAATAAGACAACCAATTAAATTTATCTAGCCAACGTTGCTGAAATTTGATATTTCTCTTGGCATTATTATTAAGCAATGGAAACAAGTAATTTGCTGGAGGTGACCATAAATTTGTTAATACCTAAAAATATAATGCTGTATAATATAATGCAGTGCATGCTAGGAAATAGCATCTAGCAGAATACTTACTATGTTTTTTTCATGATCAGTTAAGCAGTGATTAAGAAACATGCCAATATCATTTTTTTGAGTAGGATGTACAACATTTTCCAACTTAAATAAAAGAAAACAATGCAAAAATAAAAGAAAAATAATGCCAAATATTAAGCATACTAGTATAATTTATAATCAATGTTTATAGTTATGTTAATCGTAATTCATAATAATGAATATTGATAGATATTAAATTATTATAATTAACTACATGTAAACATGTTAGCCAGCCATACACTTTATGCACATATTATACTCCATGCCAAAGAATAATATAATTTAATAGCGTGCAAAGGCCAAATAATTAAGACTTTAATATGGCATATACCTACCAGTTTTAAGTCAAAAATCTCAAAATTATTACCTTACCTGGTTATCGATAATTTGACTATCTTCCGTTTCCCATTCGTGTTTCCGTTTAAGTGAATCGGATGCAGTACTCGCAGTAGCACTGACATTCGTGGATGTAGTTTTAAAAAAGTTTGTTATTTTATTATGAGACATTTTAATTTTAAATTAAACAAAATCAAAATATGAACACAGATAATAATATTTTAATAATTATAATACTTTGGTAGTCGGGTAAATATTCCGCGCCGACTTTATAATTTTTATAGCACCGTTACTTTATAATTTTGTAAACCATGAGTTCGAGTAAAAAAGTAAAATGGTTGGTACAAAACACGTGTGTAGGTTATTTCGTGAGACGTGAGATGTTGTCGAGACGACGGGCGATAAGAAAAAGGTGAGGGCACGAAGTCGGCGACTCGAGCGAGTACACAACGGCTCCGAGTTATTAATAAAATATTATCAAAAACAAGGCATGAAATATAAAATGTATATGTAACATAGAAAACAGGAACATTGGTTGCGGTAACATGATAAATTGGTAACAAAATAATACCTAAATTATTATTATTATGACTGAACGTCAAAAAAAAAAAAACTCTAAAATTGAAAAATACTATAATTATAATTACCTATATGTAAATCGTTAATACATATACATATTATATATTTTTCAAGTGCCAAGGGGGGGGGGTTTGAACCCCCTAAACCCCCTCCTTGAGCACGCCCCTGTGTTAAGTAGTTATTTTCGCGTGTCTATCGCGTCAATTAGTCACGGCTACATTATAATAATCAGGCATTCGGGTTAGGTTAATAAAAGGCCTGTAATCAAACTCGATATATTGTCTTCAAAGTCATGTATTATTATTATTATAATTATTATTTTTTTTTATTAATGACATTTCGACATAAATTATCATATATCAACACCAGTGTTGGGAATAGATAACTAATAATTTATCTAGATAAAGATAAAGATGATTATAAACATTTTTGTCTAGATACAGATAAAAATTAGTACATTTTTATCTAGATAAATTTGAAATAATTTCATGTTTAAATTTAAAAAATACTCAGGATCTACATCCTACAGGTATAAGGTAAAAAAATAAAAATAAATAATTTAAAACATTTAAAAATACATGTACTTTTTTAAATAAACTTCATAAAAGATGACAAATCATTCTCTGACTTAAAATTAAAATAATAATACATTTTTGCATTTTTTAACAAATTGTTGCATATGGCTACTTCACTTTCATGATAGTACATATTATAATCTCCTTTCCTGGGCCTCTACACGACTTTTTCTCAGTAATCTTTCGGATTAATTTAAAAAAAAAAAAAAAATTAATAAAATAATATATTTTAAATTTTCCCCTTTTTTCAGGCCATTTTAATAAATTACCTATCTTGATAGGTACTCATAGATAACTAAAATTTTATCTAGATAAAGATAAAGATAACTGAAAATAAATTTATCTAGATAAGATAAAAGATAAATAATTGTTATCTAGATAACTTATCTAGATAAATATATCTAGATATTTCCCAACACTGATCAACACTTACAACTAGATAATAGCAATAAAAAAAGAAACAATAAAAATAAATAAAAAGATTAACAGTGTGTTATTAGCTATTAGCTACCGTGTAATTCGTAAAGCTCATAGTTAGAGCGGTATTATATTATTTTTTAGTTTGAAACGAGAAGAAAGTGGATTATCGATTTTATCGGGAGAATATTTTCGGAGGATATGGAATGTATGTAGGAAAAATTGATGAAACAACAAGCAAGATGCCTTATGAGGAATATTATTGTCTGTAAGACGAAAGAGCTGGACACGACGTGAATTGTCGGTGTAGCGCTCCGGCTGTGACCTAAATATTAAATGCATGTTTCGGTAATAAACTATGCCTCATTCCAAGTCTAGAACATAACACCATCAGGGATCTGCTTATGTTTAGGTTGTAAAACCTGGGTTCGTAATATATTTGTTATTTATTTATTAATTCATTGAAATGAAACGGGCGAACCCAGTTGCAATTTAAACGTGGAACAGAAATATTTACATAGACGAGGTTATTTTCGTGTACAATAGTTAATTGATTAAATTACTAAGATATAATTTAAAAGAAACAATAGAATTACATATAAACATATTAATATTGTAATTATTCACATGTCGCGTGGATCTAATTAAAGGGGCGTTTTTACCATATGAAGTACCTACGCCGGAATGGCACATAGAAGGTATCAGTTTGTCTAGTCGTGTAACTAGGAACTAAAAAAAATAAATATTTGATCTGAACAGTTTTCACAAACATTTAAAAGTGTATATACAAAACAAATGTCATGTTTAACCCTTCTGACCTGAAGTGTATAAAATGTTTTGTGAGGCAGATCTCTTTAAAGTGGGAGACATGGTGATTGTGTAGTGTTATCACAACGCTTTATCTTACTCTTTATTTTCAGCGCACGCGCGTGTGTGTGTGTGTGGGCGTGTGTAAACTGACCTTTTTAGAATACAGGTAGCACACTTAACGGATATTAATAATTCTTAATCGCCAGTGTCATCGATGATTATTTTTGGAGTCGATTAAGAATTCGATAAAGTATTTTCGGACCGTCGAATTTCAACGCATACATATTATTAAGCCGGAGAAAGTAAGGTAAAATCGAAAACGAAATTAAATCACAGGAAATCGTTCGAAAAAGAAAATGACAATAATATGTCTTGATGACTCGCTGTTAGTGTACGCTACTGTCGTTACCATTTGGTTCGCTCGAAAATTCAAATAATTATCGCATTATTTATCGATCATTAAGCTACACGTCATTATATCAATATTTTACGTTTTACAAAATATATCGTAATTTATACGTTTTTATTTACATCGAATAAATAAAAAATCTATTTACCTTATAATTACCTTATAATTACCTTATATTTACCTCTATTTATTTCCGATTCACGTTAATCCACAATCATTGATGTATCGTTATAAATAAACACTATAGATAAACGTTTTCTCGTAAATTATTTTCTATTCATCAACTTTAAAAAATAACGTAGGCCAGATCGAAATTATTGTTTTTTAAACGCTGATTATTTTACAACGATATTTTATTGTTTTCACGTATCGTTTTCAACAGTAATCTGTTTGGACGATAATTTATGAACGCGAGAGAACCTCTGCTTTATCCTGCCAAACATCGCCTCGTGTCTACTGATGTTTATTTATCTATAAGCTCTTTTTTTTTTCAATCTCCTCGTAATTGGCCACCGGCGGGTCGGATGAAATTGAAATTCGTCACGCGGTGAGTTTTGAACAACGTCGCTTCGCCGGACATTTTTTCGTCCCGAAATCAGCCGGATCTGTGACCGGGTCACCGGAGTGTAGACCGGCGGTTCACCACACATTGGCCCGTTATACTTTTACAGTGAAGTCGTCTCGATTTCAAACCGTATGAAACGCTGTGACGGTCGATCGGTCAGACCACCGCCTCTCGTGTACCGACGACGGAACGGATCGTCCGTAGACCTTCGTATCGAAGTTTGTCGTCGTATTTGCCCGATTATCATCGACTGTTCCGACCGTGTTTTATTTTTTTACTACCGAGCGCACGGGATTTAACGCAATAATACCATTGTGTAGTGCAGGCATGTCAGACACGCGGCCCTCGGCTCATTTTTTCGTGGCCCACGGCTACCAAATAATAATGGAAAAATTAAAAATTAACTACTAACACCGTGTCACGACTGTCTTAGATTCTTAGACAACGGTTTATTCGGTGTACGTTATTCTACTTTGTTCCGTTCTGATCTTTTTAATTTACAATTTTGTGCCGGTACGTTATGTAGAAACTCGTAAATTTGCTTGTGAAACACTGTAGTGCAGCGATTCCCAAACTTTTTTTTTCCGCGGTGTCCTTTTAGGAGCTCCAAGTTAGCCACGGTGCCCTGCTGTATATAACATGAAAGACAGAACAAAAAAAGTTCTCATTGATAACCAATTTTATTAATTTTATTAAACCTAATAAAACCTAAGCATTCTAAGCTACACAGTAATTTTATTATAAATTAATGTATTTTAAACTTATAAAAAGATAAAGGAAATAAAAATTATTGTCATTATGATTGTAATTATTACATAAAAAATATTAAAAATGAAAAATATTCACATATAATTTTATCTGAAATTACATTTACGAATTCACTTATAAGGTTAAAAATAGAATGGCAGAACAAACAATAGAAAATATTACATTATTTACGAAAACAATAACGAAAAAAAATCAATACATTTTAAACTATTTGTTATGAATCCTAGACCGTGGTACCGATAGAAAGTGCTCGCGGTACCCCTAGCGCACCGCGGTGCACAGTTTGGGAACCGCTGCTGTAGTGCATATTACAACGTTTTTCACTCGACCGAAAGCCGTCGATATAGTGTTTCGTCTCCATGTCGGAGAACGAAATATCATAACGTGGTAAATAGGCGAATCTGGGTTGGGTCAAGTTAATGCAGAAAAATGAAGTCAAGTCCCGAGTAAAAAGCTATTTATCTTTTTTCCAAACTCGTTTGGATTTAAAATTAAATACGAAAAAAAGTAACTCGATTTCGTAAAAGTTAGTTTGTTTTTTTATTTAACATATGCATCTTTACCAAAGCACAATAAACAAGTTTTATATTCATAGGTACACAAAGTCACACGGGTTGATGACTCTACAAAAATGTTCTTATGCAATCTGAACCATAATTTTTACAAGTTATAATAATATTATTTCCATACGTAATTGGTTTTTCGGGTGTAAAAACAATAATTTGTACAATAAACAAATTACAATAACGTGACGACGCTGTAAAATATTTTAAATGACAAATAACTGCGTATAAAGTGGGTAAAAATCCAACTCGACAAGTCAGAAGTTACTCGAAGGAAAAAAAAACCGACTCGTTAATTATTAACTTAACTAAAAGTAACGTAACTTTAACATTTTAACACGTCGGTGCCCGGCCTCGCACGCAGGTGATAAAAATCAACAGGTTTTCACGAACGAAAATGACGCACGGCCCGGCAACGTCGCAGCGCTACATTCAGAGTTCGACCACGTCGATTTGTTTTTACTTTTTCATCTAGATCTCGGGTTTTCTCGATCTTCTCCGCTCGCAACGGACGACGACGACGACGACGACGACGACGACTCGTCGATAATTTTCTGCACTCGGTCGACGCGTGCCGGTCGGTTTAGTAGGTTAGGTCACAGCCGTCGTCGCGCGTCGAGGCCGGGTCACGGGTGATCGTAAAATGTATTTCATCCTATCGAACACAACACACGAGACGAGCACAGTACAATATAGCGGAGCAACAGCAGCAGCTGCGGTGCGTGAACACACGGGTGGTGGTGGTGTTGGGTCACGCGGCGCTGGTGTACGTAAAAAACCAACAACAATGTAATATTATAATAATAATAATAATAATATCAACTCGTTTTATTATTATTATTATTATTATTATTATCGTCGTCGTGGCCGCCGCTGAAACTGTACAAACCAGTTTTTGTCGCGGCGCAGAGTCGACGAACAATACGCGGTCGCGGACAACCGAGTTTTACTCCTCTTCTCTGTCCGTGCCGCGTGTTCCTCCGGACGAAACGGTATTCGCCGTGCCCGACGACCGATGCGCGCGAGGAGAAGAAAAACAAAACATGCCGCGAGTGACGATATCCGTTCCGCGCGAAACTCTGTGATCGACGCCCTGAAACATGAGCTCCACAGCTCGGAGACACCGGCACTCACTCGACTGATATCACTCGAAAACGACGCTGTTATACGACGGGGCAGTCGAGTCGGTTTTAGAAAAAAAAAAGTAGATTCAGAAGTAGTACGACCCCTCGATACCGTCGAGAACCGTTCAAATCTTATGTTCACCCAACGAGAACGGGGCTGCGAATTTTCATTCGAATTTATCCGTTGACGAATTTAATGATTCGAAAAAGATGTTATTGAACATTTTTCATTCGCGCATTCAGTGGCGGCCTGGTCAGGTCGGCAAGACGGCGATCGCCGACCGGGCCCCCTTCCGACGAGGCCTCTTGATATTATGTTTTTTGTTTTTTAATATAATCGACCAAATAAATTTAAAAATTCTACTTGTGGTATTTACATGTGTATACTGCGTGTCATCAAATGATTGTACGAGTATAACTTCCATACAGCTGCGATCGCTAATGTGTACTTAGCAATTAGCATAATATGAATTTATATAAACTATTTTATGCACATAAGTATACACTGTGAAAGATCGTTCTCCAAACTAAATATAATAATAATAATAATAGCGAGATTAAGATTATCAATAAGTCAAAAACTATTGGAACGTTTATTACTTATGACCGTTGAAAGTGACAAAGTTCCTAATTTAGACGAAATAATAAGTTTAAATTTTTTTTTTTTTAATATGACTTTATTTTGAAATATTACAATCTATACAGGGGTGTACAATAAGTAATAATTATGGTGAAAAGAAAGAAACTATGAACTAATGATAACACGGTAGGAAATCTCTCATAAGAGACACCTAGTGGCTAGACAAAAGTTTAAATTTTTATGCACATTCATCGACAGAATTGAAAAAATTGTTTTTATACTAATTAGGTAGGTACTGATATTTCTTACTTATGTGTAATTAAATTGATTTTTGTGTTTAAATATCATTGATGTATTTTAATTATTTACCTTGTTACTAATCAATAAAGTAGTTTTTATAATACATTAATAAAAAAAAAAAAGTTTTTCTAATCGTGCCTTAATGAAAGGGCCCTTTTTTATCTGGCCGACCAAGTAATGTGTGCCCAGTCCGCCACTGCACGCATTCGAGTATTGAATAAAAAAAAAAAAAAACTATCGCCGTACTTACACGTACAGTCCGTATCATCTATAACAGAGGTGGCCGACAAGAAGAGACTCCCGAGCCGCGTAATAAAATAAAAAATATAAAAGAGCTGAGACAAAAAAAAAGGGTTCTCGACATCGAAAATTCGGTTATAGCTATGCCTATAATTGTCTGTATTGTTAGATTTTTAAAATAATCATAAGAGTTTTATAGATCAGATACCAAGCGTAAAACGTTAAACAAGATGTTAACATCGACTTATCGAAAAAACACGAGTATGATGAAAAACGAGGCGCTCATCACACGCAGAATTGCTAGGAACTGATCTTACTACGTATATTCCGGACTTCGAAAGCCGTACAAATCTAAAAATCAATAACCCGAAATCACGTTCGAGTTTAAACGATTATTCAAGTGTTAAATTAATGTATAATTGATTGAAAATTGAAAAATACTACGTTTTTATCGATTTTGTATACTACAACGATTATTTAACTATGATCGTGTTTTCGAATACAAACGCTGACACTAGCAATAAGAATTTAAAAATGTACACTTGCGAAAATGTCTATCGTCGAAAAGAATAAGTCGCGGGCCGCATGAATCTATGACGGGAGCCGCATGTGGCTCGCGAGCCACGATTTGGCCACCATCGATCTATAACGACAGTCAAGGGACCGTAAAATATACGTCGTTATAACCAGATGTTGTTATAACCAAATTGTATTATTATTATTATTATCATTTTTTTTTTCATCAATATATTATACACTCGAATTATGTTATTTTTTTTCCACTATTTTCCAAACGAAAAATTATATGCGCTTTTTCTTCGACGGAAAACTATTTTCGCTTTTCATTTTAACGTTTTAAATTTTAATGAAACACGTTCAACGGCACTAACATAACTATAAAATATTATCAAACCGATATATTTTGTAGATTTGTGGTAATATCTCATTATAATAATATGTACCCACTATGTGTATTATACTTCTGTCTCGTTAATAGCTTAAATGTTATTTTAAAAACGTATGAAAGCAGCTAATAAAGTAATACCCGTAAATCACAGAATAACTGCGTGAAAATAGTATACCCTATCTGTTGGTAATTACACCGATAATATAAGACAATCGTTTGTGAAAAAAATAATATATAGTCGTTACGTACGATTAAAATGTGTTTTTCGGACCGATTTTTAAGTCGTATCAGCCGATATTGTCATTACGTCCAATGTCGTTACAACCAGTTATTTCGTATGGTAAAATAAACGGAATTTCGCCGGGTACTTGAAATTAACGTCGTTACACCCCATATTATGTCGTTACGACCGGCGTTTTTATAGATCAGGGGTGGCGAACCAATGGCACGCAATTGGTTCCACCACGTTGGCGCAATTTCAATGGCAAGTGGAAAAAATTGAATTTATCGAAATTTTAATAAAAACAAAAATTTGAATCGTACAATTTATGAAATCGTAGTTAAAATAAATACTGTTAAACAATTTTTTCAGATTTAATTGTAATGATATTCCTTTAGACATTTATGCTTTACTAATATCACAAATACAAATAGATCGTCTATACTGTATATGAAAAGTGGTGAAGAATGCAGGCATCGAAATGTCGGAAGTCATGCAATTCGCATACTTTTATTTTATTTTTTTCATTTTTTCTTGAAAGTTTATAATGAGCAGTGAATTTTTTCAAGTTAAAGCAAAATCTAGATGTTTTACCAAAATCAGAAATTTGGATATTCTGTTATAAAATTGTTAACATGAAAAAAAGGAACAAAAGTTGACATTAAAATATAAAATATATTACATTTATTTGCATTTTTAATACGATTATTCAATATTGACATCTGATTCAAGAATATCATATATAATTTGTAAAATAACCTACACAAATATTGACTTCATTAAATTTTCTTTGTGTATGTGTGTGTGTTTGTGGAGGGGAGGGGGCACGCGAACAGTTTTAGAAAACTTTGTTTGGAAAATTTTGACACTCGACTCGGAAAAAGTTTTCCACCCCTGTTATAGATGGTACCTAATGACGTATATGATCATTTATTCGCCTTTCGAACTGAAGAGTTGAGAAAAGAGCCCAAAACTATCGTGGTCGCCCTCTGTGATTCGGGTCTGCGCGCGCCTGTGCGGATGACACTCACGCGCGCGCGCGCGCGCGAAAATCGTTCACTCACGTTTTACACACAGTGCCAAAGAGTCGCACCGCCGCTGAATCGCTTGTTCGATACCCCGTGCACTTATAATATGTTGATCGCATAAAAAGTTTTTCGCTGATTTCGAGCGTTTCGCGAGAAAAACGGTTTTGTGAATATGGATGAGAACCGTCTAGAATATGAGAGAGCCAAAAGAACTTTTTATGATGTTATGAGGTCACGGTTTTTGTATGTGTGTGCGCCTGTAAGACTGGGATAATAGAAATATTGAGAGAGAGAGAGAGAGAGAGAGAGAGAGAGAGAGAGAGAGAGAGAGAGAGAGAGAGAGAGAGAGAGAGAGAGAGAGAGAGAGGAAGGACTGAAAGAGCGTGTGTCTGTGTGTATTGTTAGTGACTAGGACTTGAAATATGATCTGTTAAATTTTACCCGAATAATCTATGAGGGCTATTTCCTTGAAACGATAAAAACAAACGAAAATAATATATAAATGTAAAAAATCGTCTCTGTTTTACTCGCCTCGAATGTGGTGTGTAATTCAGTATTGTATTTCAATCGATACGTTTGAGCAATAATAAATCGCCACAGCCGAAGATCATTCCTGAGCGTAAACGACGAGATCGTCCAGTCGAAGACAACGGTAACAAAATGCAGATTAAATAAATAAAAACAAAAAATACTTTCTCGAAACAGATTTTTTCGATTTTTTCGATTTTTGTTTTTTTGTCATTATGGCGTGACAAGGGGATCGAACTATTAGGCGGTCCAGAAGCGACCGACGTCGTAAACGGCACTCCAAACAACACTCCAGACGAACGGAGTGATTTTCGTTCGTAATAATTTAAGTTTATACCTATTTGATTTGTACACTGTTCGAGACGTTTCAGGTGCCGAGGTCGTAGCGAGAAACAAAAGCACGCGAGCACACAATGTCTCTGTCGGTGTTCACCGATCGTCTCGAAACGTCACGCCTATTCGTCGGCTCTTGATTCATCTGCCACGCGGTTTTCTTCCTCGTCACGCCTCGGTTAAACTTTACCGTTTCCATCACAATTGGATATTTTATATTTTTTTTGCAAACACTCCACGTGCTCTCGAACCGAGCATTCGTTTTCGCCTTTACGTCCAGACAGTGAGTCGCAGAGGTAGATCGTTAGAGGCAAATAGACTCGTCCGGTCGTATCCTCTCGATCATTGCATTTATAATCGATCACCGTTCACTGACGACGGATACCGGAGTATAGTACGCGTTTACTCGGAGATTCGCGATATTCATCACGTTATCTCTGGGTCGTCGCGAAGGCAAATTTATACGTTCGAATTCGACGGTGATCGATGGGCGGTGGGTCAAAAAGGAGATAATCAATCGATAAACATTTTAATCTGTTAAAAAGTTATATACAGACATACTATAGTGATTCGTTGTTGATATTTTTTTGTTTAATATCGTAGTAATAACTACGTATTAATATAATGTGACTTTGATAATATTATCAGTTATGCTTTAATGGCCGACGCATGGCCGGCGCCTATAACGACACCTTTTGAATTGTGCGAAACGTCAAAGCTGTGGAATAAACCACTCCGGTCCAGACCGACTATAGCTTTATAGTAACTTTTTTTCAATCATCAATTTCATGCACGGATTTTTTTAAAAGAACTACATTTTTGTATTTCAATCCTTCGACTACTCAAAAATTGCGTCTTTTCGATTATTTGCTCTTAATTAAAATCAGTTTCCAATCAGTTAGGCGTGTACCTATGAACGATTCGGTCATAATTTAAAAATGTTAAAGACAATTTTTTCGTATTTTTAATGAACATTAAAGTGTTGTGTAATATTTATTGTTGATAGTTATACCTCTTTTTTTTTTTTTACTCGAAAAGTAGTTTTGTAATAATTTATTCGATGAAAACACTATATTTGTAAAGCCATGTTGGAATATTTACAAGATTATTGTCTTTTTTTTTTTTTTTTAATTATTCTTTACAACACGGTCTGTGTTGTATTTTATTACAATATTATGTCAAGAACACTCGCCACGTGCATATTGTAGGCGCTGTAATATTATCCTCATGGATTCGTCGCGCACTGTGTGTACACAATATGCACACCGTCAGAACTGCAGCGGTAAAAAATGTGTTTTTCGTTTTTCGAGTGTAACGTGACGATCGTTTGACATTCGTTTTGGAAAATTTGTTAATTTGAAACGTAAAAAAAAAAAAATATAATAATAATAATAAAAACCTATTTTATTTATGTATTCATTTACACGTTAGATCAAAACGAACGCGAAAAACTTATTCACTAAACACGGATTAAACTTGTTTTGTACATAAAATGATTTTTTAAGCATGTTAAGCTCTTTTTTTCCAAAAATGCAGTTAAACATATTTAGATTTCTTTTTTTTTTTTAATGTTCGAGTCACCGAAAAAAGTTAATTTTTTTCTTTTCACCTAAGAGATGTCCTGTGGTGATTCAAAATTTTTTTTTCAAATGAAAACTCCTTTTTTTTTACTGTAGGATCTCATTCAAGTCGTTTTTCTGTGAATTTTGACGTACTGAAATCAAAATTCGAACGAGTCGTTTTTTAATTATTCTAATTTTTATATCTTCTCTTATAATTTCGTCTACTCCGATGGCCTCTAAAGTTAAATAATCTAGTAAATATACAGTAAATAATCTAGTAAATACACCTGTATGTGAATATCTGTAAATATGTGGGTAATATTGGAATCGCATTACTTGTAATGTCACTGAAAAAAACACAAATAAACGAAAAAAAAAGACTCGAGGATAATGGATAATTTCATCAAAGGCAAACAAATAGTGGAAAAATCATATATCATATACATATTTAAGAGAAGAGAAACAAACGTCATTTAACTAATATTTTTCTTTTGATCCTGCAAAATTTTCAATTATTTTTTGACACCAATAGTACGTTTACCGATTGTATGATGACAAAAAGATGCATTAATTGACGATTTGTTTCATTTGATGATGATTTTATTGCGATACTTTTGGTATCGAAAAACGCAAATTCATAAGAATGGGTTAGTAGTGTTAGTACTGTACAGTGGAATCCGCTTAATTGGGACACCGTTTAAAGGGGACAACCGTTTAACGGGGACAGATTGGCATAGTCCCGAACGAATGTATGCCATTAAGTAAATTGTCTTTTAATTAAACTCCGTGTATTGGGGACAAACTAACGGTTATAAGGGATAAAAATAAAAGTGTCGAACTAGATATTTTGACCTAACTTATCTATTTTCCTATTAAAACGGTATTTTGTTTTTGAACAGCCGATAACAAACAACAAACCAATACCGGCGCGCTCATCATGAAATATGGAGATTAATAACACAAAATACCTATTTTCGTTGATATTAATACAACGTTTTGTTGACATTGATTTTCCTGAATAAAAATTAACTGCAATTTTTAATATTTGTTTTTTTTTTACAACTACTTAAATCATTATAAATCTGTTAAAAAAAAAAAAAAAAGTTCACATTTAAATTTGTTGCCCTCATAAATGTTGCCCGGAGAAATTTCCCTCCTTACCCCTCCCAAAATACGCCACTGTATAAAAATCGATAGTATCGTAAAATTTATCAAAAATTATATGGAAAAAAAAACCATAACGATGAATCTCAGAAATAAGGGGCGGAGGGGTCGATTAAACCTTTTTCATTCGGAAGAAAAGTGATCTGTTTGGAACCAACACCTGTCGACTGTTATTGAAATTATTCTTCGTCACGTGAATTCCTATCGACAGACCTCGCTTAATATCATTATCTTATCTAGATAAAAACAAAAATTGTCATCTATTTTCATCAAGATGAAAATTATAGTTATCTATATAAATTTATCTAGATAAATATTTTGTAAAGAGCGTAGTCTGCTCTCAATGCAATCGATTCACGATGATTATAGCAAATAAATAAAATATAAATTTGGATATGAAAATATGCCCAACTGTATTTATGAGACATAATTTATAAGTATGAACATTTGTTTAGTCTTAGAATTCATCTTAAACAGTGAAGTATTTAATATTGCATTACAACAGGTTGGTCATTAGCTTGGCCTGATACTAGGTGAAGTACTATTGGTCATTACTGTTGTATGGTTAATATTTAGTGAAATGCGATTTCCACGCGACGACGGATCAAACGCTGGCCGCGGCGGTTTATCGCACCGGTACGCAACACAAGGCGCGCTCACCGTCCTCGGAGAACAAAAACAAAAAACGAAAATATTACAAATACCCGAGGACGGATCGTCTTCGTCCAGTCACCGTCGAAAACCATGCGTTTCGGTGCCGTTACGGCGGAGTACACTGTATATACAGGGTGATATTTTTGTCATTCCAAACTCATTGTCTCGGCCAATTATATGTGTTCAATTTTTTTTTCTTCAAAATTTGAGGAATTTACATCCCCATTTATCGGTAAAACTTCAGGCATTTTTTTTTGCTTTTTTTCGTCCAAGTAACTTTTTGAAATCAAAGTTGCATTGCATCTTACAACGAAACTCCTATTTATTTTTACAGAATAAATTGTAAAAAATAATAATAATAATAATAATCTTAACACTTAAATAAAACAATTTTCAAATGAGTTTGTTCAAAAAACTATTTAAGTTTAACACTAAATGTTATGTTAATTGGAGTGTCCATAATCTTTTATCAAGACGCTAAATTTGGTCATAAATATACCTTTTTTTTTCTTAGGGTCATCAACCCGAGAGTTGATTTGCACCTAGAAGAAGGTGTTACTAGGGAAGGGTTTGTACTGTGCAGTGGTTTCCCGTTGCCTTCTGCACGAATATACCTTATACCCCCCATAAATCGTCATGTTATACAGTTATGAGTCATAACTTATGACTACAGTTAATGAGCTTTATTTATGACATTTTCAATATTAGTAAAGATTGAACGACTTAAACTAACATACTTTAATGCCTATCGCAGGTCAAGTGTGAAATGTAATGACAGAAGCTTCTGGAAAATTCATAAAAGCTCAATACTTCCTCGTATACCTGTTTCACATATACGAATTATCAGAAATTATTAAAATTTAAAAATTAAAAAGCCTTTAATTTTTTCAGTATGATTCCGTTGAAATAATTAGAAGTTGCCGTTTAAAAAAAAAAAAAAAGTAAAAATCTGAAAATTTCGCAATTCGTAAAGCGTGCAGAATTCCTCAAATTTCGAAAAAAACAAAAACAAAAGTTTTTTTTTTCATATACGAAATCGACCAAGAATGTTAGTGTAGAAAGATTGGTTAAATAACCACCCTGTATGTTCACTGCGCACAGACGGAGAAGGCGCCCAGCTGCGGCGTATCCGGCTCTTTGTCGACATCCGATACGTTTCCCCGTGACGGTGATCGCATTATTTTGGTCCTTTTCAAACACGAAATTAATACCAGTCGGCATAAAAACGAACGGAGGCGGAGGCGGCGCGGCGGCGTAATATCTTAAAGCCATTATCGTAATCGCCGAACACGAGCCTTTACACGTGCTTGTGCGCGAAAACACCACCGGAGTCTTTTGGACATCTACTGCAGCTGACCGGTGCACACGCAGCGAGTCCCGAAATTATTAATGGGGTACACGTGCATTGGGTCCCGACTGCATTTAGTGATGAATTATGGCGTCTCGACGGTGGTCTGAAAATCGATTAAAAAAAAATAAACGTCTTAAAAAAACAATAACATATATGTTAGGTATCATAAAAGCGTGTTTTTTTTTACATTTGCCATATTTCATAATAGAAAAAAAATGAAACTTTACAAAATAACGATGTCATATTGTACACTGTCTTGATTTCCAAATTTTTGGAAAATTATTAACTAAGGCCCCTTTCAAAAATTCTACCCCGTTTGAAATACGTAATTTTACTAGAGCTACAAGAAAAAAAAGTCTACCTCGAATTCAATACTTTTTTATGGTTAAAATTTTTTTTTGAATTTTCAGATTTAAAATGTAATATGAAATGTATTGATAAGTTCTTTCTTTCGATATTATATCAATTGAATTTATGGCTTTCATAGTCTGAGAGCAAATCAAAAAACAAATTGATTTTTTATGGTTGAACAAACTGACGTTCTTCTGGATTCAAATCATTAGACTGTTTGGGAACGATATCAGATCTATCTCATCAATGTCTTATATTGCTTAATTATCCACCTATAAGTAAGTAACCACCTAGTAAGTATTACCGAGTTACATTTTTGTGATTATCCTATTAACCACAAACTCTCAAAGTTTTTGAAAATTCGGATTTTTTTTCTGATTTCAATTATCACACACGTGATAGATCATTGCCTAAGTTAAACGGTTCTGGTTTAACTTAAGGTTTATTTTAAAAGTTCTATTTTTAAACCAAAAGTTGGCAAACTTTTTCGAAATTTTTGTCAAAATATATAATTACATAACAATATAATATTATGGTGAAATTTTCAAGTTTCTAGTAACATTACTTTTGGGGTAATGATGCAATTACTAAAGTCGATTTAATGAAAGTTTCGTTTACGGCAGTTTTTCCCCGCACCCGGAAAGACTATCGAGAAAATAGAAAAATGAGACCTATTTAAAGTAGGTACCAACTAAATCAAATTTCTGATCGGTAGCGTTGCTGGAGGAAGCTTTTGGAAAATTATCACTACGCGAAAAATTATTAACAGAAAAAAAATGTATGTACACGAACTACATCATTGTAAAACCGTAAGATCTTTCGTTTCTAAAATCATACGGAAAATATATTATTATCGCGTGTCGAATATTGCAGATACGACGTCGTGTTGACGTCGGCATCAAACGCGTTGAACATAACGACGTGTGGCGGTTAAATTACTACACACGCGACGACAAACAAACGGAGAACACACGCACACACACACACACACACACACACACACACACACACACACACACACAGTGTACGGTCTTACGTAATATTCATTTCGTCGTGTGACGTTTAATAACAATGTCGGCAGGGACTCGATTCGTGCGGCCGTCAAAAGAACGCGGTACGTGAGACTCGTGTGTCCCGTTGATTGGATTTTGAATTTCGGGGCGCAGTCGGCGTGCTTTTAGAAAATACGATTTGTGTCTAAGTCACTACCTGTATTACGGTATAATAATCGAAATGTGTAATGACGACGTTTAAAAGGACCAGAAAACACGCCTTTTCGAACAGTACTCTCACGTAAAATCATACCTGACCTTTTTTTCACACATACAAATGTTTGAAATGTCACAAGGGCCGCCAATGTCATGATTTGGTTGCTCACTGAGGGGGGAGATTTAAAAAAAGAAATTCGTATAAATCAAATATTTTATAATTGAAGGGTACAGGGAAAAAACCAGAAAAGTCACATTTTTTGCATTTCGAGAAAAGCATGTTTTTGATTTCAAAACTTAATATTTTTTTTATTTTTTTTTTTTTAATATAAGAAGTTCGGGTTAAATAACATACTGAACTTTGGTTATGCAGTCAACAAAATGTATTATGTTCGAAATAAATAAATACAATGAAATTAAAAATATAATAGAAAAAACATATTTAGTCTTATATTTTCTGGATAAGAAACAGGTAAGTCACCCGAAACGGGGAAAAAACAAAGCATGTAGGCTTTTCGAAAATATATTTATTTTCAGAAATGATGTCGTACAACATTTACATCACAGCGTGTCACTGGTATTTTAACTTTTTTTAAAACTCCACAGCTTCAGGGCGACAAAATGTCATTAAGCCCGTGATATCCTGATGGTAGTCTTGTGAGATACGAACAGCTACGAAATTGAATGAAACACTTGTCTGGTTCTTTCCCTGTATGAAATGACTTGCCTGGTTTTTTTCCTGTATACCAAAACTTCCGGCGGTCATACCTCTCGACTAATCTGCTTTTTTCCCCAGATTCGATCTCTTGAAAGAAAGAATACCTCAATACAAATAATAATTATTTGATACCGAAATCGCCGTTTTGGAAAAAAAAGTGAATTTTCTGGTTTTTTCCCTGTACCCTTCAATTTACTTTACAACGATTAAAAATTGATTTCAATTTTTTTTCAAAAAAAAAAAAAATTGTTCACCTTTTTAGTTTTAAGTTACTATACGCGAGTATGTACTCTTTATAAATCAATAAGATGTGAATCACTTATCACCGATTTCTATACACATTATTCGCACACTCATATAATTTGAACTTTGAACAGAAAGTTTCATAAAGATATTGTGTCGATGTAGATTATATGGTTTATTAAAAGTCTATTTATTGGTTTTATATCGTTTATTATTTTGCAAAGTTATACTTTTAACATAGACTCTTTCCCTTCTCACCGTCCTTATAAACAAACTCACAGCACATTCCCCATGAGTTATCACAACCAATTACCAACAATTGAATTTAACATATTATTTACGTAGTCTATACGTCCTTATCGTTATATTAATCTTATTACTATTATTACACTTTTGGTTTTTTTTTCTTTTTCTTATACTCGAAATACTCAATATTATGATACACTATTTTATTGATAAATAATATAATTGTTGAGCTGTAATAGTTGATACTAAAAGTTAAAAAAAAAAAAAAAAATGACATAGACTCGACGAATTCTTTTATATTACAGGGGTCGGCGAGTGACTTCTATTGGAGTCCGGAAAACTAAAATAATACGTAAACGAGGTCCGTTAAAAAAATAATAATTTTATTACATTATTCAATGGTTTTTATTTAAATATTCAAATTATTTTGAAAGTAAACATGACTTGTAATGTTATGTGAGAAATCGCGTTTCTCGTCTTTGGCTAGTAACTTGAAATCGGGAACACTTGTAGAATTGTAATAACGTACTCACATTTCGTCTATGAACGTTTTGAATTGTATAAATAATATGTGCACCGGTAATCAATGGTGTTCGTACACCGTCGAAACGAATCAACAGCTCTTATTGTCGATATACAGTGGAAAGGGTTTAAAACAGCGTTGGAAAAAACCCGAACTTTCTTGAAAAAACCCAACGCGGTCGGGTTTTAACCAATTAAACCCCAATAAGCCCCAAAAACTCAAAAACACGTCGAGTATAATTTGATTTTGTGTAACTGGGCGGTTTTATCTGATTTTTTGAGAAAAAGCCCGGGTTTTTTCTAAAAAAAACCCATCTGAATTTTTTTTTTTTTTACCTACTTTTAGCCAACTAAAAAACTAATATGTATTTCCTTTTTTCACGTATGGGCTATCCGCTATAGGCACACTTTCAAAAAAAGGCAAATTTCTAAAACTCACTTTATACTAAGAAAAAAAAAATTAAAAGTGGAATTCACCCATGATAAAGCTGGGGTTGTTCAATGGGTTTTTTAAATATTGAGTGGGTTTAACTCAGAAAAACAGCCCGGGTTTTTTTGGGTTGGGCTTTTTTGTGCCAAACCTGGTTTAAAACGACTTTTGTGCGATATTTTTATGATTTTTTCAACCATCGGTTGAAACGTTTCTCAACCACGCACAGGTGAAATCTGTAAAAAGAGGTATTTTTCGCAATCCCGTACGTTTGTGAAAGGGTAGTAAGACAATATAATATACAGTTTCGCTGCCTTTAAACAAAGTCGAATACTCTTTTGAAATTATCGATTCGTAATCGCAACGAATCATTTTTGTTTTTCATTTTCTTCCGAGAACTCTCGTCTACAAAACTATATCATATTGACGAATTCAAATCGCGTATTTTCTCACATACAAATATTGGTCTACCAGTGTAGTGATAACAGCCAGAACTCTAGAGCTTTCGATGCTTTTTTTGATCCGTGACCCACAAATATAATTATTCCGACGAGGTGACCCCCTGACTAAAAATGAAATCGTTAGTTTTATGCGACGCGATAATTATTGACGGTTCAATTATTCAATTTTCGTTGAAACACAAACACAAACTTTATCGGTAGTTTTTAATAATTGTTATGATTGCACCTAAAAACAATAACGTCTAAAATTCGAAACATCGGGTCGTAATTTCGAGCCGTTTATTAAATGCAATATTTTACTAGCTATATCATCGCAGCAATAATAATATTACAACGTTATCCGCGATCGACGTAGACTTTGTGGAACAAGATCATTTTTCAAGGCCGTTTTTCATCAGACGTTCCATTTCCACGGCGACCTTTTCTATTCGAATGTCGATCCTCGGGTCGCACGCCACCTCGTCAACTGTGATGATCCGTCTGTTTTTTGGATTTTTTTCGTTTTACTTAAAAATTAATTAAATTGATTTGTCGCACTCTTTCGTGATTTCGTTTTGAATCTTTGCCCGGACGTGTAAATAACTGTCGGTCACGACTAATGAAATACACAAAACGAAACGAAATGATACACAAAAAACGAGCGCTTCACGCGACCTTTATTATTTCTCAGAGAGAGAGAGAGAGAGAGAGAGAGAGAGAGAGAGAGAAAGAAAATCAACGTCATTTAGAGCCCTGGAACGTGAGCCGGCTGAAGCGGCAAATGCTAATTCAAATAATATTTATACAGCTCACCCCCACGAGGGGGCTACCCGTATACTGTTCCGTCGAATAATTTACCTTGCCGCTCATGTTACATCATAGCGCACGAGTATAATATACATATATATATACACTCCGCAGGTGTCCCCGGACGGAGCGGGTACAATTTTTTCCGGTCAAGGGTTTTTGTCGTGTTGCGATAACGTTGTTTCGTGTACGAGTGTTACGCGTTTTGCAAGGCGTATACAGATGTTATCCCGGCCTCGCGAATGGGGTGGAGGTCGGTTTAGTAAAATATCACACGCGTTACTTTGAAACAAACAAAAAAAAAAAAAAAATAACAACAATAATAATAACAGTAATAAAATTGAATAATTGAATTAAAGCAAATTGAACTTGAACCGTTCGCTTTTCTTTTCCTACTCGACGTAATAGAAAAAAAAAATCATAAAATCTAAAAACATAAAATAAACGACCGTCTCGGAATAGATAAATATTTATGCGATTCGCATATTAAATTCGGTACGTATAAAACTACGCGACTGGGAGAATTCATTATTTACGCGTATCTGACGTTAAAAGTACTCGAGCCGAAAAGCAAAAGAAAATACAACGCGAAAACGAAATTAAATCGACGGCCTTAAATTATGTCGTCAGCGTTTAGAGGTTCAGATGAAGCACTGCTATAATGGTTATCGTCATTGGAAACATTTAGCCAAGACTAGGGCCCGGACTTATTTATAATACGTATTTTCGTGTTTTTTCCATAAAGCAGCTATAGGTAAGCTACAAGTTTGAATTAGTATAGCCCATAGATCCAAAAGTTTTATTTCGCACGTTTTACCATTTTTTGACGAGTATTACAGATCACTGTATTTTATGATTTTTATTACATAATATAAATTGGTTTTTAATGCGTGATATGTAATATTTTGGTTGCAGTGATTAAAACGACGTATTTATAATTATGTTTATAGTCCGTGTAATTTAACAAAGTTGCTTTCTTATCTTATAGCCACATAATTTATTTTTGAAAAAAAAAAACTGTAATTTTGATATTGATTTTTTAGATTGAAATTACAATTCGTTGAAAAAATGTTATATATAAAAAATAATGAAAATAAAAAAACCTAAATCTAATTCGATTTTTTTTTTGCATATTTTTCATTTTTATACCCTATATTCCTACAAAATAAGAGCATAAATGCATATTTTATAGTGCATATTTCTAAGGTTTTAAGAGCGTATAAATCCGGGTTCTAGTCATAACATAATTTTTTTGAAACTTTAGAATATTGAAATATCGTACAAAGATAATATAAAGGAGCTACGTATTTTTTTATGAACGGGACAATTGCCCCCATGCTAGTTACCCCTCTCGTCTCCAACTCTCTGTGCGAGCGAGCGAGCGAGCGTGTGTGTGTATGTGTGTGTGTGTGTGTGTGTGTGTGTGTGTGTGTGTGTGTGTGTGTGTGTGTGTGTGTGTGTGTGTGTGTGTGTGTGTGTTTCGTACCGTATACAGCACAGGCGTGGGTATGTCATATTATGCACGGACAACCGTCTAAAAATCCAATAAAGCGACACATTCTAAACGCAATATATTATGAAATATAATATTGCGTTAAACATTTGAACGAGTAAACGGTTTTTCTCTTCGTCCTGCCGTGAACGCGAAAACCCCGCGTCCGAGAGGTTTCACTTTGCGCCGACAGTGCCCATCATCGTCGTCATCATCGTCATAATCGTCATGACGGTATATGCGAGTGTACCGAGCGCATTGTGATCGTATTATGACATCAAGCGCACTACGCGCGTATATCGTTTTGTATTATCGCCGTCGTCGTGCATGCCGGTGTGCGCGTCTCAAATATTTGCTAATCGTCACCGCGCTCATACGCGTCACGATCGCACAGACTTTCACACGGTGTGACGTGTGTGTGTGTGTGTGTGTGTGTGTGTGTGTGTGTGTGTGTGTGTGTGTGTGTGTGTGTGTGTGTGTGTGTGTGTGTGTGTGTGTGTGTGTGTGTGTGTGTGTGTGTTAGGGTGGCCAGATATAAAATACGAAAATACGGGATAAAGATAAGAACTTTTTCACTACGAATAAACATCTATTTTTGAGGATATGCTCAAATATTCAAAGCCTTAAATCTTAACGATAATATTGATAACTAGCAAATGTAACTTACTAAAATAATCTTTTTTGGATATTTAATCACAATTTTAAAAATTATAAATATTTTTTGTACTTACTAGTACTCATAAACTATAATAACTACAATATAGTGTAAAATGAATGTTCAATGCATGTGATCTTATGAAATTAATTATTTGCACAACAATAGAACAACAATATACTATGTTATGCTATAAACAACCAGGCCCAGCGGCGATGTGAGGCTATTAAGGCTCCACGACCGGTTGATTGCTTAAATTGGGAAATGAACTTATTCTAATTTATTAACAATTTAAAATGCCTTTTATACTAATTTTTTACCGTGGCGTGATTACGTCGGATGATTTAAATGAGCCACGGAATTCGTTGATTCAAAACGCGTGATCATCGGATGTTGTTCTGATGTTTTCTTAAATTAGGAAAATTGTGTGATAGAGAGTGAGAGAGAGAGAGAGAGATAGAAAGAGAGAGAGAGAGAGAAAGAGAGAGAGAGAGAGAAATAGAGATTTATTTGTTACACTATTCGTATGATTATCTGTAATCTGACATTATAAAATATATTCTATTTCTATAATGATTACTCCAGATTACTACAAGCGAGACACTGACGGTACCTGTTATTATGTTGTCATCGTAGGCTTTTCCGGCTTTTCCGCGTTCGCCGACGTTTTCATATATTTCCAGTAAACCAATAGAACAAGGTGGATTTTTATGAAACGCATATTTTATACGAACACAAAATATTTACACGTCAGTACATGTGTGTGTGTGTGTGTGTGTGTGTGTGTGTGTGTGTGTGTGTGTGTGTGTGTGTGTGTGTGTGCGTGTGTGTGCGCGTGTGACTTCATTTAAATATCATACTGCAAGAAAAAAATAATGACGTGAAAAAAAATACGTATAATACACTCGTGATTAAATATTTGAACAATTTGAACAATTTTTTTCCCACCCTTACATCAAGCACGAAAAACAGAATAATAAAAATGTGTGTTTGCATTTATGCGAACCGACCGACGACGTTAATACACTTCGTTTTCTCCACGTGTACCACGTCGCTGCCACTCGTATACACTTTCTTATAAATTATTATCGGGATCAGAATTATTATTACACGACCGAGTCGTTTGGTCGAAATCGAATTGAAATGAAATGTGTTAGTATACGCACAAAGCGTGATAAAAAAATAAAATGAAAAAGTTCGAACTTCGCCCCGTGGGATATTCTTCGCTCGTCGGACGAGTTCATGTGTTGCACTATAAAGAACAAATAGGTCGTTTCTTCAGTTAAACGACTCCGAGTAAAACTTCAAAATTAAAATATACCGTTTGGACCGGCTAATTTATTCAAATAAATTGTCAAAGTTGAAAATTTACGTGAAAACAGTTTATTACGTAATAATCGTATAATAATTTACTAAAACGCTTATAAAAAAAAAATTCTTTGTCATGATTTTTGAAAATTTTTCAATGCCGTTTACGGAGTATATAAATATGGTCACATTACATTGTCAAAAGTTCTTATCAAATATTAAAAATATACCATTCATATACTTCATCGATTTTCCTTAATTAAACCCTCAAAGTACCGTCTACATCGGATTTTCGATCTATAGAGTTGCTGGACGAAACATTAGGACAAAGTTACGGTGAGCAAAAAGTGTCTTCGGGGAAAAAAAATAAATAAATGAAAAAAATAAACATCCTTGTAAAGCCATAAGATCCACCGCTTCTCTCAGAATCTAAAAAACTCAGAATGTCACACGGAAAATATTATCGGTCATCTTCTTCTTCTTCTTCTTCTTCTTTTTGGGGTTTGTCGGCCATTAAGACCATCCCGTCACACACCCAGTTCTCCAGCCTTCTCTATCCAAAACTCGAGCTTTCCAATCCGTCCCTCAATTCAGTGCCAACACGTCCTTTCTTACCATATCTTCCCACCTTAACCGAGGTCTCCCTAGTGGTCTTTTACCAACTGGGATTTCGTCCATAGCCATCCTTATTATGTTGTTCTGGCTTCGTCTAGCATGACCAGCCCACTGAAGTCTTCGATTTCTAATTGTATTTATTATGTTTTCTTTTTTAAATAGGCTTTCCAATTCATTATTTTTTCTTATTCTCCACTCACCCGTTTCTGTGTCTTTCACTGGTCCAAAAATTTTCCTTAGAATTTTCCTTTCAAAAACCATAAGTTTTATTTCTTTTTATTTTTATTATTTTTTTATTTTAACCTGACTAAACGTATGGGTTATAACGCACGTTATAATATCACACGTATTGAAATCACTCGAAACTAACGCGCTATTCGACAGGTTGTATTTATTAGAGTGTATTTTTAAACCTAACTGCATGCGCGACGATTTCGCCTCTGTGTAGCTGAAATTACTATGATAATAATCACGCTCCGTCGTTCCGCGACACCGGTCAATTTTAAATTGTCGCTGTCAAAATGCGAATTTACCAATAAATTCAACGATAATGTTATTATAATATCAAAGAAACAACGGAGGTATTAGCGGAAAAGCGGCACCCGCAAGCCTGTCGTCCGTTGAATATTTCGCAAAACAAAGAATCCGAATAGCAAAAATCGTCTATGCACAAGGGACGTTTATGCAGCCCGAGCGAACGCTAGCTTTTTACCGGGAAATTCACATAGGGTCGATCGAGTTTCGTACACGCATATATCGTCCGAGAGAATAAAACGGTAACTTTGGGTCTACGCGGTATACACACGGTCGTTTCGGCGAAGGTTGAGAAACGCTGGTTTATAATATCAAAAAAAAAAAAAAAAACAAAAAATCATTTTCAGAAGCGCTCCGAATATCCCCGTTTTAGCGCTGTTGAATGTGCACGGACCTCATCAAAATACCAACTCGTCAGTCATTACATTGATAATTATTTCACAATACAATCGTTGAACTATCATGAAACTAACAACACTGATTTAAATTAGACGAATTAAAACGGACTTTGTAATCTGAATCTATAAAACAATGAACATTAATCATTGCACTGACAATACCTACGACATTTACAGAACTGTTTTATACATATTAATATATATTATATATATTTTTTTCAACGAACGGACTCATGATTGTTATTGTACCTGACGATATGATAAGCACTATGTTTTCAATCTTTCCAGTATTCCAATGTTAGTGCCCGGTCGCGTGAAAGTTTACACATCCGATATTCGGTTATCGTTTCTGTAAAATTACAAAACAGTTTAGCAAAATAAATAGTTTTTAACAAAGACAAAGCTATCGAAACGATGAGCTATTTGTTCGATTTTTGTTCTGTAAAATTTACATAATGGTTTATCTGCATCGTGATCGTTGACAAATATTTCATTATAATTTTGTTATCACATAAAAACAAATATGATTATACGTTTTGAATTTTGATGTATTGTATTTATTATTTATTATAATATATTTAGTTGTATTTTTAATTAGAATATCAGTTTTTTGTAAAAAAAAAATTCCATTTTTATCTTCGTTTTCAACTGACGATTCTAATCAAGATATAATATCATCCTTTTTTTTTTTTATTTGGTGCACGATCAGTCTAAATAATTTTATTAAATCCATTTCATCAAATATATAATGGCAATAACCAAAAGATTTTAAGTTAAAAACCTTATATTTGAATGCCGTAAAAAAATAAATGCATTGATAATTATTTAATTGATTTTGAGCTTATCTTGATATTTTCAATAATATTTTTAAATGGTAAAACGAGATCCATTATAAAAGGTTTTTCACTTTCTCAGAAGTATTTACCCCTTTTTTATCTTCATTTGTGTCCGCGACAAAAAAGTAAGTCGCCAATACAAACTTTAAAAACTTAACGATTTGTATTTAAAATAATATTTACGAGTAATTCAACTTCCTTATAGTAACAAATGTACCATGATAAATTGTGTGTAAATCACAATAATTGAAAAATCTCTGATGAAAAATAATATTTACGAGCAAACCTTAACCAGGTAACCTTATTTATTCAAATAATTTACAATACTTTCATGAAACGCAACGTCACAGAATTTACGATTTTAAGATATTGGTATCATTGGATTCAGAAAAAATAGGCCGTCATTATGATAAAATCTCTCATGTGCTATCTCCATCGTAGAATTAATTAAAAATAATAAATACATACTCCTATGTGTTAACAACTATAAATCGTTTATGAAAAACCTCCTATGTGATCAAAAAATGTCAAAATTACATTGGAGATATTGTCAAGCAAAGTTAATAGTTGTCGTGTATGAAATATGCGTATGGGAGATTTCGCCATATTTATAAATGATAATAACAATAATAATTGATAATAACATTATAAAATCATTCAAAATACATTATCTCATATGGCAACAACTACTGTTCAAAGAACCTCTTATGTTCCAAGTTTGGCAAAAAATATAAACTAATAAAACGTCCAATATGGCAAGAAAATTAAAATTCATACGATATTTCGACACGTATTGAATTTTTCAATTTGATTTTTTTTTGAAAACAACATTGGTATAGTTTTACACAGTGAATTCAGGTATTTGACGCCCATGTGCTATTTTTTTTTGCCGTCCTCTCCTTGTTCCCTCCTATAAATATTGGGTGTTTCCCGAAAGAGCACATTTTTCGGAAATCACACATTCACACGATTATAAGCTCAATAAATAATCAGATAAAAAATCAAATATTTACAGTTATATTTTAATAGTTATATAATTTGATTGTTATTAACAATCAACACAATATTGGCTTAAATTATTCATCAGTTTTTTTTTTTTTTTTTTATTAAGTACATTAACAATAATAATTTGGAAGAAGTTTTTTACGTGTATACGACGCGTTAGCCATAAATGATATCATCATAATTTAAGTCTCTTGTAACACTGGATTCTATGTTTAGTATTTCTAAAAAATCATTGAAGAAAATTTATAAGATTAATAACAAAATGTATTTCGGTTCAAAAATATTTCCAAAATCGGACAATACAAAGGTGTATTAAAATGCCGCCCCTAAAAAAATGCTGCTGGGGGCGATCGCCCCTCTTAGCCCCTCCCTAAATACTTCACTGGTTTTACAATTTTAAAATTGAACTATGTAGATCATAAGCCGTTAGTTTTTTTTTTTCAAACGTCTTTTTTGTCTCTTGAAAAATCGTAGTTTTACACACGACAGGTTTTTTCGTGTCAACGACGACAATCTATTCTATAACTTGAAATATACAGAACGGATATATTGTCAGTCCAACAAAACTGTTTATCATGCGACCGGGTGTATCAGTCCGAATCGTGTTCAGCTGATAACGATAATTGTCATCCCTTGGACGGTACCCAAACATTTACTCGATTCGTACAGGTTTCACGTCGATTTTCACTGAGTGAATTACAAGGTCTTGCACGAGGTGTTTGACCAAGGTATACTGTTTGATTTTATAACGAATCAAAGGTGGTATTTAGTTTGATAGTTAGATGGGAAGGTGGTTTTGTAGAGTAACAATAAATTTCACAAATCAAATTCATTTTCTGAATTAATTCAACACGAATGAAGGCTGAACTGGTTAAAACGATAACATAGGGAGTATGATATTTGGTTGTTGAGAAGAAAATCGTTTAAAGGTACGCTGGAAGAGATAGACATGAGATAGTATTAAGTCGACAGTTCCGAGCAATAAAATAAAAAACGAAGGATGTCGCGATTCGAGGGGTTGTTGTAGAGTGTGTATTGGGGGGGGGGAAGTCGTTCGATAGTAATAGTTATTTTACGGTTTTTTTGTTTTTTCTTTTTTTTAGCTGCTGTATATCTCAAATGACGTAAAATAGAAACATAGAATAATGTTTTTAAAAAGTCGTCTCGGTATTGATTTGGTAACATTCATGAAACATAAATAAGATTCTAAAGACGTGTATGATGTCTGACCGTCACACTATATTCGAAATTCATGTAATTATATTCATTATGTCTTTTTTTCGGAAAAAAGTGTTTTTTTTTTCTAACGATTTTTGTTTTACGCATATTGGCGAACGGTAACACCATCGTATCGCGAATACGTTTCGTTATAGGCTTGAATTATATCCTCTACCGGATTTTTCCTATTTTTCGGACAAAAAGTTAATTTATTATAATTTAGTACGTAATATAAAACGCACGAGCCATTAGCATATTAAAGACAATTTTAACGAACGTTTTTTTTTTCTTTTTTTTTTTTTAATAATACGTACAATAAGCAACAAATGTTTTTAAATTATGTAAATACGCGGATAATGATAACAAAAAAAATAAAAAATCACCGGATACTGTGAAAATACGGTACATAATGTGAAATTTCACCCGTGCAATAATTCGTCACGGTGTGATTCGGAATCGTAAGTATAGCGCCGGTTGAAACGTGTACGTGCCTGTATGCAAATGTACACGAACGAATTTCCGGACCCTGCGAATGAGTGTGAACTTCGTTGTGGATCATTTTTAATGTCGTTGTTACGAACGGTTTTTCGAACGCTTCTTATCTCCTGTCGTCTACTCAAGCCATGTTTTCTCCATCATATACGCTTATTGTAAAACTATAATTACAGATCCAGTGGCGCGTTTAGGGGTGGGCCCGGTAGGCATGTGCCCACCCACATCTTACAGCACTGGACCCGTGTAAGACCGGTGCTCAATGAAAATATGATTTATGAATTGTTACGAAAAAGGAAATAATTTTTCGATTAGGTATTTCAATCAAAATTTATAGCGGTACGATTCTAATATTATATGCTGCAAAAGGAATGTTATTTTTAGTCGTATTCATGTGTAGTATTGAGGTGGCATGAAGGGGCAACGACGATATCATATTTATTATGATCTATTAAAAGGTAAACTATCCTTTTTTATAAAAATATAAAAATTAGTCATTCAAAATTAAAATATAAAATATAATTAGTTTAAAAAATAGGATGAATAGGAGATAAAATCAATATTTGAACTTAATATAGTGGCCCATCCATAAAAATAATGCTGGACACGCCACTGTACAGATCGTGTATTTAATAATAAAAGTTAAAAAAAAAAACCATTACGGGTACATGTATACAATGGGCCGGCCGCACACGCTCGCGTCGAAGACGTAACGTAATATGCGTGCCCGGCGGTTACGTAAAACTATAGTGATTTCGCTTTTTCACATTAAATTAGCGATTCGATAACAATAATAATTATATCATTGTTCGCCAGACCCGGGAATCTAGGTTCTCGATGTAATCACACGAGCCGGCGCAACCTCAATAATATATGATTTGACAAATGTCCTTCCTCCGAACAACAGGCGCCGAGCTAGCCGCTCGGGGCCTCAGACACTCGGGCGATTTCTACGATATGTGTGCGCTATACGCCAGCAAACGCTGTGCGAACCGGAATAATAATAACGGCGACGATACTAATAACGAATAATAACCATTCCGAGTGGTGCAAAAATGTATGATTAGTAAAAACCCCTAAAACCGCCCTTCTTACACGCTTGGTTTAAACGGGTTTTGAAAAAAAAATATATATTTCACAATTATATTTTTTTTTTAAATACGTTTCGCACATCGACAAATTATTTCGTATTGTCAATGTGGATATTGTTCAATCGAATCTACACGATTGCGGATCACAAGAAAATGTTCTCTGGACCGTCCGTTTTCTGAACGTTTCTCGATTTTAAGAACGAATACACACGCTCGCGTATTTTCATCGTTCAACACGGTCTGTGCTCAACTAAGTTTTTTCATAGGGAATTCGTCGATCCGAAAATATTCTGGACCACACGTGCGTTCCCGACGTTAACTCGAACCAGTGGTTTTCGGTCTGTAGGTCGTGACACACCTTAAACGTCGTCGTGTGCGCCGTGCGGGCTTTGGAAACCCATACGTGGTGCTTAGTGAAATTACACGTTCCGTTGTATGAGATATATTTTTTACCGTAACGTGCGTTATAATATGCATGTGACTTTACGGAAAAATATTCAAATTGAAGTTGTGACAAAAAAAAAAAAAAAAAAAATTTAAAAAAGACGCCCGAAGAAGAGAAGAAAAGGCGGAAATTCAACGTGAAAATTCTATGAAAAGAAGGATGTTTATTAAAAATAAAGGGTTAAAAACACTGTTCTAATTAAACCACGTCAACGTGACCCGTGAACAGTCAAAGCTCTACGGACGGAAAGACAAAAGAGCGCGGAGTTTTCGGAGCTATTTTAAAATTTTAAAAAGTTCGTTTCCACAGTATTCACTCGTGCATAATGCGCACTCATTACATATTATTATGTTTACTAACAGTAGCGGAGAAACGTCGTTTTCGAAATTAAAATTATTAATAAAAAAAAAAATAAATAAATGAATGATATTCGAAAAGGTAATCGAATCGTTTAAAGCAGTATTTCCCAACCTTTTAGATACTATTACCCATAAATCAAATTAAATATTTATTACCATCCCCCCTCAATGTTTTTAGTAACAAGGCAATACAATTATCAGTGTCATTGGGATTTGGACATGTGGTTATTCCCAAAATTAACAACAATTATATTATTGTAATAATATAAATTATAATAAAATCGATCCAATAGTTGTACACGTGGTCGATGCAGATTGAACAATAATGGGTATAAAGTACACGAAAAAAAAAATTAGTCTAGTTTTTACCTCTCAAAAAATCGTGTTTTACCCCTTTAGGGATGATTACCGAGAAGCGCTGGTTTAAAGGGATCGTAAATAATACGCCTCGAGGCCAGCTCTCGGGCTTTCGCGTTCCCTGGTAGTCTCGATCCTGCGTCAAATCGTTCGACGAGATTACTCTAAAAAACCCACGTAAAAACGGATTTAGTACTCGACGGCGAGTTTCCGGTCATTATCGACATTTCGCGTCGGTATAAATAGCGTGTGCGATTATTCTGACAATGCCGCACTCGACACAGTGGCCACCGACGTGTCAGTGCTTCGGCTTTACACTACGGATCCGTTGTAAACGTGTTCGAAAAGACCGCACGGACCGACGTGGATACACTGCTGCTAGTGCCCTGCACGGTCCGATTTTTTTTTTTTTTTTAGACCAAACAGCACTGATAAATTTTAACCGATTCCAGGACCGGACCGGACCGAATTTTAAAAATATATACAAGAATAAGACTGAGTTTGACCATTTTTAAAACAAAAAAATGATCTTAAACACTTGGTTTAAGTAATTAAATATCTTTCTATCACATAAATAAATTTAGAATACTCGTCCCTTCCGCACCACCACTACGTTACGGGAAAAATATTACAATTATAGAAGAAATGAATGCGAGAAAATGTGTCCATTTATGCCTTCAAATTAGGGCTCTCGGTCTGGTACGTGTATTGATATACACGTGTACACGTGACCGCACCTTAAATAGTAAAATGTACGAACACCCGTGTATTTAATAACACGTGTTTTTGAAGTTTGTGTACACGTGTATTAAGAAACACGTGTATTAAAATTCTATTTACCCGTGTATTAAAATTACCCGTGTGTTTAAGGTCCTGTAGTTTTTAGTAGTTTTTATAAACTTTAAATAAAAAAAAAAAATTAATAATATGGCTATGTAATACTGACGTGTGGAATATGTACTATTTTTGGTGGTGTTATTTCACTTAGCTAATGAAATCGTATGTCATTTGTGATCACCCGATGATTACAAATAGATTATTGTGGCATACAGGTAAAATCCAATGAAGATATTTTATGTTTTAAACGCTTTAATTTATTGCCCAAGAAAATAAAACCTTAAAAATTTTTTTAAAAATAAATATATTAATACTTTTTTTTTAATGAAATATTGTTTTGAATTTCTTACTATAATATTTTTGTATGATAACAGGGGGGGAATGTAGGGTACGTACTTTTGGGCCCCCCTTTTAGATCTTCAGATAAGGGTAATAGGTAGACGGACTTTCACACGGGTACACGGATTCTATGATACACGGGTATATGGACTCTAAATACACGTTTACACGTGTATTTTAATTACACGGGCTTTAACACCGTTTCTATAAAAACACGTATGTACGTGTTCTTAAGGCGCGTCCAGACTAGAGCATATTTTGACGCATGCCGTATTTAAAATCGAACGCATGCTCGTGCGTGGCTAAATTTTTCTAATTACCGCGTACGTCGTGTGCTGTGCGGTGTGCGTTGTGCGCCGATTTGAATATGCGGCGAAATTTGAAGTATATCCTCGTAGTTGTGATTTGATTGTTGTTCTGATCGAAATAAGACCTTTTCACAGGTAAAACAATGAACTATGAAGAATATTGTGCGGTTTCATGTACATTGAACAAACGTATGAAATTATTTTTACCGAGTAATTATTGACAATGACCTAACTATAAGTAGTGAATAAAGATTTAGGTAAATTTAAAATTTAATTAGGTTTTTTGTATACCTAGAAATAACTAGTGAAAATGGAACAATAGATCAAATAAAAATAGAAACAACGATCTATATTATAATAAATATTATTAAGAAGTATTTAGTAAATATTGTTTTTTATCGTTTACTTGATAAATTATCTTATACACGCATTGAAAATTGTAATTGCAGATAAAATGACTATATTCGTAAATATCAATTAAAGAAACTAAAAAGTATTCTTCTACGTCAATGGAATTAAATTGAAATTAATACACTACCCTATACGGTAGTTCATATTCCTCACATTTTTATTCTTAAATAATTTTAATTTTTTGTGCATACGTTGTTTGTCATAATAATGGAAACCCGTCCAAACTACGCCACGCACGCATGCTCATTTCCTTTGATCTCGAATGGTTTACCGACAAGCGACGGATAGCCGTGCGTCGTACGTCGCGAACGCAAACGCACTAGCTGAGCAATATGCTCAACGTCCACACTTGAATATTTTCGACGTACGCTCGATTCCACGCACAGAATGCGATTTTAAATACGGCATGCGTCAAAATATGCTCTAGTCTGGACGCGCCTTTAGATACACGTGAAATAGAGACCTCTACTTCAAATCACCTCCGAAACGCTCCACTTATTCGACTAATGCGCCACGCCAATGAGGACCCACCATTCACCTCTTAATATCAAAATGTTGTACTTGTCGTTTTTGTATTCTCATATTGATATGTACTGTATTTCTATATAAATTTATATTCTTGTGTTTGCATTATCATGTATTACCGTTATCTTAAGCAACCTATGTGTATCTGGGCCACGCCCGTAAATTATTAAATTAATCAATTAATTAATTGAATAATTCTACATACATCGTATTTCGTGTTAAAATAAACCAGACTAGACCGCGATTCTGTCGTTAAAACTCATGTCGTACTGAAGTCGAAGCGGACCAAACATTTTAGATTATAATGCACAAAGACCGAAAACACTGGACCGCGGTCCGGTCCGGTCCGATCTGGACCGGTGTAGACCAGAGCGTGCAGAGCACTAACTGCTGCCGTGTGTCCTCGAAGGTCAATGACTTTTTTCCGAAGATTTTTTTTTTCTTGGTTTTTTTTTCAACTCTTTTTTTTCCTATTTTACTCAAAACGATTTTAAATCTACTGCGTTCGCGGCAAAACATTTGACAAAAGAGAATAAATGTTTAATGTTTTATTTTTTTTATTTTTATGTACTTATTCAAAATTTCGTACTTACACAAATGATAATTATATACGTTGAATGTCGGACGTTTAAAGTGCAGAGTAGGCAGGTAGCTGCAGTGTAGTGGGGCACAACATTTTCGTGGAGTAGGTGCCCTCGTGTAGTTTGGCCTCTGCTACTTGAAACGCCGTTCGCGACTCTGAAAATAATGATAAAAAAAACAACGTTTTAAACGTTAAAGTTCTTATGTGTATAATGTTCTCTCTCAAGTCGAAAGCCATACGACGCGCCATTTGAGAATTATCCAAAACTTGAATTTCAAAAAATCGTTATTTTTCGTAAAATCCAGTAATGATCACGTTTTTGAATTTCACACGCGAAAAAGATTCAAAAGACCGACAAAAATTTTGGTTGAGGCACAAAATAATTTTTCCAAACCACCCCCCCCCCCGTTATGAGTAACTTTACCCATGTATTTAATCGCTATTAGGGTACTTAAACAGTTTTATACGAATAAAACGAATGATAAATGATGATCGTAGATCACTAAACAGAGACCACCAGACACCCACCACCCGTTGAATTGAGGCACTTGCCTCAAACTAGGTTCTTCGCCACGCCACTGCGGTGTAATCGAAGTGCGGGCACAGTATATTGTTATTATCGTTGGACGAGGAACGATACCAGCTGAGGTGGGTACGTTGATTGATTTAATTATTGTTCTAGTGAAAAAAATGTTTTTTATAAATGTTTTCCAAAAATAATATGAATAGTGGTTTTATAGTTTATTTTTCTGAAAATGTTGACGTTTCAAGATTTTATTTTCGTTCGCTAAATGACTGTCAGTAGTTTTTTTTTTTTTTTTTTTGGTTTCTTGAAAAATTACGAAACACTTCTTAATACCATTATTAAAATTATGGTAATTTATGTCCGTCAATTGTAATCAGTCGATAATTAGTGGAGTAATAAATGACGGAGCATTAAACGGAAAATCCGATAAGCTGATTATAATAATAAATTATACTATGGAGTTAAGTAGTACCAACTTCATTTTTTGGAAAACTAAAAATAAACATATTAAAAATCATCGAGTCAATGAAAATTAAAAGCCGAATCTCCAAATTTTTCGGAAAAATAAACTCTATGAAACGGTCGTCTTATAACTTTTCGAAAAAATTTAAATAAAAAGTGTGGTTTTTTCAAAATTTTCAAAATTTTAAGTGTTTGAATTCATCAGCCCTGCGCGTGTTCCAGAAACACACGAGTAGAATTCGATTATCTTCGTTATCTCGTCACATATTGGTATTACGATCGATAAATCCTCTTGGGACATCGCGTACATTGCACGATGTATTTACCTACACTCGCAGGTCGGTGCCGCGGATCACACACAATGTGCCGCGTGACGGCAAAACGAAAAGTGTAAGGGGCTTTGGTTTTTCTAATTGTAATTTATTGTCGACCCACGTCACATGTATATGTGTGTTGTGTGTGAGTGTGTGTGTGTGTGTGTGTGTGTGTGTGTGTGTGTGTGTGTGTGTGTGTGTGTGTGTGTGTGTGTATCGATTTATATACGATGATATCGTGTATCGATTTTATCGTCCTAATAAGCGGAACAAGGTCGGGTAAACGATTATGAGCCGCGTCGGTCTTGACGTGATTCCGTTTTCGTTTTCAATCGCCGGATCACGTCATTACGCGATATATTCGAGCGAGCGTCCGATCTCTTACGACGGATTCGCGCGAAACGGCGGCGGGGATAACGGCGATCCGCTCCGTTTTCGGGACGTGGCGATCGACCCGCTTTTTGACTTTGCGTTCACGACACGACGACGGCGCACAGAGTCACGACGGTGACGTGACAAGTTGGCAAAAATTATTTTCGTTGTTTTTCTTTAGTTTATAGAATACATTACGAATCATAAAATATATAGTTGAAAATTGTGTTAATATGATCTCATTGGTTCACAATAACGATATACTCGTGTTATCGAGTATGTGGTTATAAACATTTTGTACAGTCGGTACCGTTTATAACGACGCCGGTCGTAACAACATATGGGGTATGACGACGTTAATTTCAAGTACCCAGCAACATTCCGTTTATTTTGACATACAAAGTAACTGGTTGTAACGACAATATCGGCTAATACGACTTAAAAATCGGTCCCCAACACACATTTTAATTTTATATATAACGACTGTATGTTATTTTTTTTCACAAATGATTGTCTAATATTATCGGTGTAATTACCATCAGTAATGTATTATAACTAGGGATGAGAAGTTATAGGAGCTAAAATAGACAAAATATGCATGCAAATATGCGAGGAAAAATTATTATATATGCATCAAAAATTTGAAAATATGCAAAAAATGTATTATTATATGCAATTTTTTCTATAAATAAAAAACGTGTTTTCAATAAGTTAATATATAAATAATATTTCGTTAAATTTGATTCTATTAAAAAATAAATAAATTTTAACCGAGTGGTAAAAAATTAACACTAGGTATAAATATGAGATGATAAATGATTGGTAGGTGTATTGATTATATATTGATAGTCAGGTGATTTAATCTAAAAAAACAAAAATTCAATTTTATAAGTTTTGTAATATATAATTATTTTTTCAAACCTGTAAATTTGTTGCATTGAACCTCCAAATTGTTTTAATATTTTCGGCATCCATCATCTCCGACGATTATCCGAAAGAATATTTTTGTATGGCAAAAAACGTCTTTCCACATAAGCTAAAGTTATGGCGGCATTCTTGAAGTAAATGAGGACATTTTTCATGTCAATTGTATTAAAATCCACATAATTTTACTAAATGTGCATTTTTATGCACAAAAAAAACCATGAATATGCAACTTTTAAGAAAACTACCAATGTATGCAAAAATATGCAAAATTTAAATACCAAATTTCAATTCATTAAGTTATAGAACAGATTTTTAGCTCACCTAGCTATAAATAGAAGACATAGAAAAAAATATGCAAATCCTATAACTTCTCATCCCTAATTATAACTATATTAGCTGCTTTCATACGTTTTTAAAATAACTATTAACGAGATATTACCACAAAACATCTACAAATATAGGTTTGATATTTTAGTTATGTTTGTGCCGTTGTAGGTGTTTTATTAAAACGTTAAAATGAATAAGCGAAAACAATTTTCTGTCGAAGAATAAGTGCACGTAATTTTTCGTTTGGAGAACAGTGAAAAGAAAAACAGAATTCAAGTGTATAATATATTGATAAAAAAAAATAATAATAACAATACAATTTGGTTATAACGACGTATATTTTAAGGTCCCTTGACCGTCGTTATAGATGATACGGACTGTGTTTAGAAAAACACCGTAAACAATATTTAAACAAATATTAAATGAATTGATTTTCACTGATCGATGCGAAAGATGAATCTGAACCATTGAAATGTGGTGATTGTAACAACTGGATCACAGTTGCGTCTAAGGTGGATATTTTCCGCTTCATTGGTCGGTGCATACTAGTAGCAATAAATCTATCTGACGAAATTAACGACCTATTTACTATATATTATCTTCATTAGTTTGTTGACGAGAAAATTTGCGTGTGAATAATCCTTCTCTGCACCAATTAAACATATTTTTGTTGTTTGCCTCCTGCGCTTCCTCGCCTAACTGTCCAATATGGAGTATTGCTTTTTCTATTACGGTTCGTTCACGAATCAATTTTTGTGTATAGTACGTGACGTCATATTGTATCAGGGATATTTTTTCTGCGAACAATTTAGCCGTTTTCCGAGTATACTCCAAACGCCGCGGCGCTGGACGGTAGACGCGACGTCTCATGTCACTTGGAGGTTTTTGTTTTTTTTTTCAGTCCCGAGCGCGGCGAAAACGTCTGTTGTTCGGCCCCTTCACAACAGACCGAACGCGTCGTGATTTCAATGCCGTGCGCCAGAGGTCACTGGCCAATGTTGTCGATTGTGTTTTCCCGAACTTATCGGAAACTCGAAAAAGAAACACTACGCTGGAAATTCGAATAAACACGATAAAACACACTATTGACTTGCACGGATTTCCATTTAAATAACGGGTGGTAGAAACTCGAAACTTTCACCGGTCGTCAACAATACGATTGTTATATGAACGATAATATTTTATAAAACCTAAAAGAAAAATCGAACTTTAAAAATAAAACTTAAAAAAAGTATCGCAAATGTCTCGGTTTTCTATTTAATAAAAGCTCTTACCTAACTGCATTTTAGACTTTAAAGCCGTCAACGTTTTTCTCTAACGTTTAAATACAATCGACATTTTGAATCAAAATTATTTTTTTTTTTTTTATTAATACAGACTAGATAAATCATTTTTCTACGCGTTTCGATTTTGAATTACAGTTCAAATGACGAAAATGGCAGGGTTTTTTTCGTCATTTTTTCATCATACTCGCACTTTTTTTTGTTTCGTCCTGAATATTTTTCAATAAGTTTATATGTATATTTATATACGCTTTTATAAAAAAAAATATAAAAAATGGAATTTTCACTTTTTATTTGTATTCATAAACACATTAAATTTCAAATACGACGAAATTTTAATCGACGTGAACTATTATGTAACTGATCCAAAATTTATGTTGCGCTCGAGCTAAGGCCAGCGTGTTTCACCAATCATTTTTCATCAATCGGGATTTCGCATGCTCTATAAAAACCAGTAATAAAACGATTTGCCGAGTTTCGCGCACACGTAATCACTTGCGGCCGATGCAACGATTTATCATTGATCGCAAATCAAAAACACCGCACCACAACGATGTCGAGTAATAATTGCGCGCCGGTGAGCCAATAGTAAAATAATCGATCCGTCTAAAGTGATACAGTGACCAACAATGACTTGTCCGAAGAGCTGAGCAGCAAGGACGGATTTCCACCGCCATCTTAGTACTGACTTTTTTTTTCCTAATTTGTATTCACTAGTAAGTATAATCGTATGATTATTCGCTAAAATCTCGGCCGATTTCCCGGTAAGTACGAAATGTTTTTGAAGAAAAAAAAAATTAAAAATCACATTTTCAAAAAATTCCTTAGCTTCTGGATGATATTTTTCGGAAAAATTCAAATCTGTCATCACCGTTAAACAATAACACATATTGGTACCGCAGTTCAGAATATTATTGTGAATTTATCGTCTATTGTGTGCAGTAAGCAGTTGAAGTACAAATCGAACGAATGAGGTGAAAAACGAATTGTAAAGACTGCATAGGTGACTCGTATAAAACGAAGTATATGTTTAAAACATCGGCGTCCACATAAAAAGTGTGCGAAAACTTAATATAATTTATATACAATAGTTAACAGATATTGAAAAGCAACAATGTATTTTATTCTGAATTTTGTTTTATTTTTATTTTATGTAACAAAATTTAGTTTCCTAGATTTTTTAGATGATTCGTCCACGACTTGCTAGTCAAAAAATCTAAATATTTCACAAATTACTATTTACCAGTGTCAAAGAGCCATAGAGCTAAAATAAATTTAGTTTTAAATTAAAAAAAAAAAAAAAAGTATTCTTCTCAAATCAGGGGGGGATCAAACCCAATGACCCCACCCCCGTAAATACGCCACTGATATGGTTACGTATAATTGGAACAAAATCAGTATGATGGATTTGTGTAAGAGAAGGACAGATTAATTTGGACGTTGACTTGGTTAGACCGTCGGCTACCCGATTTCCATGTATACCTACGTACATGACTAAGAATCCATAGAAACCGAAGTCCTTGGTGTCATTTAACGAATTCAAAAGAGGCAACTGACGCGATTGTCAACGCGTCATTGAAGTCTTGAGGATAGGCAGAGTGAATCGTTTTCTAGCGGCGGAGACCGTTAAACGAGTGATTACATAACCGGTGAAAAATTATTCCGTCGATCATTCCCGCTGTGCGTTTTTCAATTTATATTCCGAAACGACCTTAAACAGTGGATTTTTTTTTTTTAGATCATTTAATTAGATCGCGTGAAACTCGACGCGAATCGATCAAATTAATAGAAACGAGTCAACTCTCAAAGCTCGACGTCTGTGTTGACCGCTTTACGTACGAATCGAAAAACCGCAAAAAAAAAGTACATTTTGTTTATTGCGTCTTGTGAGTTCGTTTTCTTCTATGCCACTGTCGTGTTTTTCGATTCGGTCGTTTCGTCTGTCGCTTGAATGTTTCGAAACGTAGGTACAATATGGTACTACGGCAATGAATAACGAACGTCAAGTTTTGGCGATTAAGACGCGACGTCGTAACGCGTCGGTAAATCCAGAGACGAGTCGAACGTGCTGTTTTACGTTTCGTCCGACCGATATGATATTGTTTGTCTTGCGTAGGAACGCGTCGTGGTCGGACTTTACCGGCCGAACGGTTTTATTAATTTTTAACGGTTTTCCTCGGAACGGAACGCAAACCGACGCGTCGATCAGTATTGAACTCTATTCTCCCCGGTTCGTAATAACCAGGGTCCGGATTTTATATCATGTGCTAATTATTATAGAACACAGACAAAAATTGCAGGGCGGGCTATAAATTTGTTTTATACACCAGGGACTCTAAATGACTAAATATGAAATATTATTTTTCTGTTTATTACATATATTTGATGCATTTTAGATTTTTAGTGCTATTTTTTAAAAATATCGAAAATTATACATTTTATGCCCTCTAATCTGTTTTATTTATATAAATTTCATTACCTATTGTTTAGATTTTACAATTTTCTTTAAGCAATACGTATTAATTCAAAATATAAAAACTCAAACCACTAGTAAATTATGAGAATTTCAAAAAATCCAACATTTTTTTTTTTTTTTTGCTATTTTTGATATTTTTAGGGCATATTATAGCGCATATTTTAAAGATTTTTTTTGGTAATATTAAAGCGCATATTTTAGTACTTTTTGGTGCTATAAAATCCGAACCCGGGTAATAACAGTGTTTCACTCTCGGACAACGAACCGAGCCTGAAAACGGCATGGAGACGGTGATTCGGAGCGAGGTTTTTTTTTCTCCACCGAATCACCGCAGCGTCAAGTTTAATAAAAAGCGAACGTCCATAAAAGGGATCGTACGATTTTTCGAGATCGCATCGTTCGAGCGTTGAAATATTTCATACATATCACTGTAAACGTTCCAAAGTTTCGTCAGCTCGAGGCCCGTGACGCGTGTTTCAAACGCGTCTGCCACACAACGGCGTCCGACCGATAAACGAAAACGCAGCCATATTAAATAATCTTCCGAACTTCATGAAAACAATTTTAAAAAAATTTGTCTAATTAATATTAACTATAAAATGGGTAATGTACTCTCCTATAATGTATCACTATCAATTCTATATGCAGCCCTTATTTATTCATTTGTACGACTTTAGTTATTACGTATAAGTTTATATTTAGTGTAACAACCCTTCTGTTTAATGTAAATATTATGTAAGTTCTTGTAGCCAATGGCCCTATTCACTGAGGCATTTGTAATCAATTAAAAAAAAAAAATAATAATAATTATATTCCGGGTGTACACTCCTCTGTCCTGGGCCACACGAAGAGTGTCTCTCTCTCTCTCTTTCTTCCCCTCAAATCTCTCTCTCTCTTCCCCTCAACTCTCTCTCTCTCTCTCTCTCTCTCTCTCTCTCTCTCTCTCTCGTCGTACGAGTCGCGGCGCGGGAAAATATTAAATTATAAGATCTGACGAGAATCATTGACCCCGTTTCGCGGTCCGTCGTCATCGAGATATTAATATGTTATCATGACGTACCTACGACAGTAATAATATAATAGCAGTTGATACACCTACGTTACGAGCTACAACCGCCAACCGCATTATCAGCAAACACAATGAACACACACGCTCACATACACACTCGCGCGCGCAGTCAAAATACATGGCGTATGAAGTTGCTGCACTCGCTGCACGCCTACTTGCGATGCAAAACCGACGACGTGGGTCACCTGCGGATATTATCACCTGCATTTCAGAAAAAAAAAATTCAGTAATCACTGGTTCTGATGTCCGAATGCCCGGTAAACATTAATACGTCTCGTCATACCTGAAAACGTATTGAATTCGTTGCTTTACATAAAAAAAAAATTGCTTAAAAAAAAATTCAAAAGCAACCAACGAGAACTTGTTTGAAGCTTATAAGTCGGTGCCAAGTAAAATATAAGTTACCAATATTAAAAACTGCCATTTTCATTTACACGTATGTGCGATTACAGCGATAACAAAATACGACGCGAGATCGTTTTATTATCCGGTTTAGACCATCATAAGAGGTTTTTCGTAATAGCACTGACTTCGAATTTATAAAACGGTTAATAATTATGTAATAAACTGTGATTTCTTAATTTCATTAAACGCAATGACAAAAAGTACTGCATTATTATGTAAAATATTAAATTGTTTTAGCTTCTAGTGAAATTATGTTACTTTTGCATTTTTTTCAAGTCAGTTTTTTCGGAAAAAAAAAACATACATTTTTAAGCGATGAATAGAATCAGATAAATTATTGAATAGGCCACGCGACAAAAGGACATTGACTAAAATTGAAAACGATACGATTTCAAAGTCTAACTTCGTCCTTTAATTGGATTATTTATTATATATTGACATCATTTTACATTTTTTGTTATTTATGAATATGTATTTAGTATGTGAATGGTAATTCATCGTATTTATACTGTTATTTTTCGTCAGAGAGTTCCAATAAGTTTTTATTCGATGTTGCTGAGTTTCCTTGGGCATCTTTTGTTGTAAAACCAATGAAATCGAAATCGGGACTACATCGGATCTATACTGAATCCAACACAAAGATAATCATTGAAATCATTGCGTCGACATAGAAGTTATGCTCTAACATACAAAAAAAAAATTATATACTTAAACATATATATTTATATACAAACGAACGAATTAAAAAACCTCTTCTTTTTTTAGGAGTCGGTTAAAAAGTCCAAAAAATACTATTTAATTAATTAATTATGGTAAATTAAAATAATTATATAAATCGAAATCGTCGTGATTATATTTTATTAAAAATAATGATGTATTTTTATTGTTATAATTTTTATTTTTTTTTTTGTTTCCAATGACAATTAATAATTAAATCGAGTGAATTTGAAAGCATAAGGATTTTACCGAACGAAATCCATCATCATCTATAAATACATTTTCGACACGATTAAAGTCGTATATTTTTTATCACGTATCTGTTGTTCGACGCCGTTTGTTTTTATCCGTTTCCACGTACTCGTGCGCTTTTGGCAAATTATGTTTTAGAAACCTTTTGTGATTCGAAAAATCCAATTCTCGAGTGGCCTCCGAACGGTCCGCGGGAGGCGACTCCTCGGGTTCTCCGGCGGCGACGACGAACAATGCGCGTGTTGTAATTACAACACACGTACAATTTCGGCCGGTGCGCGCGCGACAACAAAACCTACGACGACGATGATAATAATAACAACACACTCGTGTATATGTGTGTGTGTGTGTGTACAGAAGAAATCTACGAAATAGTGCAGTGAAAGTAAAACCGATTTTTGCGTATCACAACGTTGTGTTTGCGGCGTCGTGCGCTCCGTATAAACTGCAGACGTTTCGACCGTGTACGCTATGGACCGTAAATAACCTAAATTTCAGAACGTTTAGCTACACGCGAATCGTTCACCGGAACGTATGGGACGAAACAAAAAAAACACAAAAAAAAACAAAAAAAAAAATTGTACAAATTAATATTTTACATGCGCATGTAATGAATGCGTGCGCGAAAGTGTGTGTGTGTGTGTGTGTGTGTGTGTGTGTGTGTGTGTGTGTGTGTGTGTGTGTGTGTGTGTGTGTGTGTGTGTTTAATATTCTAATTCGACTGCATGCTATGACTGGACTAGAGATGTAAGCTCGGTAAATTTTTACCACGTAAATTTACCGGAAGGTAAATTACTGGTAAATTTACCAATTATTTTTTGACTGGTAAATATGACCAAAAAAATTAGTGTGTGACACCTCAAATTAAACGTCTTAACGAGGTACATATTCATAACGTATCAGTCGAATGGAGTAGTCGATATTATAAAACTTAAAACATCATAAGTTCAATTAATAACTAGAGAAAAAGACAAATAAAACTAAAAGACTAAAATTTATTTTGTCTTTTTTGTTGACGATGTTATGTCAAGGTACCTAATGAATCTGATTTGATTAATTTACAATTTATTTTATAGGTACATGTTTAGTATTTGTATTCATACAAAATAATTTAAAATACAAACAAAAGTCAATAATAGTATAATACGAGGTAGGTACTTATATAAAATCTTATGTTCAATTTATAATACCGTAAACACTCTGTTATTATAAATAGTAAATAAAAATTAGCGTATTATATTCATGAAAAAGAAGAAAGGAGGATTTTCCTAGGGGTGTTCCTATTATGACATACAAAAATTATCAAAATTTACCAAATTTACGGAATTTACGGTAAATTGACGTAAATTTTCCTAGGTAAATTACCAAACAAAATAAAAAAAATTTACATAATTTTTACATATTTAGGCTGGACGCATGTAAATTGTTTGCGGTCAACGCGAAAACAATATTTTTTGACAAATGTCTCTTTAATAGGTTAATAATAACACGATGAATTTCGATCGACGAAACGTTTACCGGTGACACTTTTATAGAAAGGTATATATAGGATATAACCCGCCTTAAACAGATGCGATGCGTGCGCCGGTCGATAAAAGACGTGAGCGTATACACGTCGGATATATTAAGTGACTTCTTACAGACAAGATGGAGGGGGAGAAGGGGCCCCAGACAGCGTACGATATCAAAGGTTATGTCAGGATGGTAAACGTCGTCGCTAGTGTGGAGGTCACACGTTCAAAGGTTTGGTTTCGTTGACGCCTTACAGTACGATTTCGTACAACGAAATTAGATTATAAGGTCTATAAAATATATACTGGCAGTCAGTTACTGACACACGCAGTGGCGTGCTCGGCGTTTCAAATAAGGTAGGGGAGGGATATTTTCAAAAGAAAATCATGAAATTGTTACCTATCGAAAAGTCGTGTGAATAAAATTTATTTATTTATTTATTTTATCAAATATACGCCCAATATAATAATTGTTTATTTGCAGTAACTTCATTCGTTGACGGTTGAATTTACTAAACATAAATAAGTAGTAATGTATTTAAAATTAATCTACAACTGGGTAATTAAAAAATTGCACCGTACAAAAAGCATGAATCTCCTTCGTCTTTTTCTGGCCTACGTAACTCTCCAAGGGGTTTCGCCGCCATCACCAAATCACTCCACTTGTCACGATCCTGCACAATCTCCCTCAAATCCTTCACTCCAAGATCTTCCTAATCCTTTTTTTACAACATTCAACCATCTCTTCCGGAGACAAGCCTGCGGCCTTTTTCTTCTGGTTTTCAATTAAGTATTATTTTGGTTACTTCATCACTATTCCGCCTCAAGACATGTCCTAGCCACTGTATCCTTTGACTCTTTATGAACCCATTAATTGATACTATTTTAAATTCTTCCTTCAGTTCTTGGTTGAACTTCCTACGCCAGTGGCCTGTCCTCGTGTCCCTTACCGTGCCGCACGTCTTTCTCCATATTTTATTTTCAAAAGTCTTTAATCGTCGTTCCGTAACACCCGTAGTAGTCCATATACTTCGCAACCATATGTTAGTATCTGTCTCACGATTGATGTATAAAGTCTTATTTTTGTTCGTTTCGAAAATAATTTATACTTAAAAAACTTTAATAGGTGCGAAAAACGCTCTCTCTGCTTTTGGTATTCTCGTCCCGATCTCACGGGACCAATCATTTTTTGTATTAATTAGTGTACCTAGATACTGAAACTGTTCGAGTTTTTCATACGGTCGCGTCTCCAACGCATCTAACGATGTTTCCGTGTCTAGTAGTTCCATTACTGAAATACATAAATAAAAAATTGTATTAACAGCTATATAGAAAAAAAAAACAATTTTTCTTGGTTTTTTAACGATTTCATCTATTACTTCTGTTGGAGTCCCTGTGAATATCAAATGACATCAAACCCTTTAGACATTCCTATAACAAATAATATTTAAAAAATGTATAGTGAATTTGATGGAATTTTAAAGTCGACATTTAAACCTCTGTCATTGAATTTTGAATAATATGTATTTTCACTCGTTTTAATGTCGAAAATAAACTTTCTGGTGTGGCTGCAGTATAAACTGGTAATACGCATATAGTATTTTTAATAATTTATAAATATCTGGGTAGAAGTGGGAAGAACATAACTGAAAGACATCTGATGCATTGTTAAAAACTTAATTTTTTACAATATTAGTTCGCCAAGTTCTGGATTCGGTCATACTGTTTTCTCTGTATTGTTTTCTATCTCGGCGGCTACAATACGGATACCATAATAATTAAAGATTTTATGCCTACAGTCTACAGACAAACATTTGCTATTTTCATATTATTTCTAAAACGTATTGAATTTTAAATTTTGACTATTTACAATCTTTGATTTTTTTAGGTTTTTTATTTTAAAGTTTTGATAAAAAAATCACATATAATATAGAAAAAATACGCCGTGGGTACATGACACCTTCACCCCCCCCCCTCGTGAGCACGCCCCTGTGTATGCGTTTGGCGCACAGCTCAGGAAAAACGTGCTTTATTCCGGCAAGTTCGATTATTGTGACTATACGGTGTCGATAACGTGGGTCGAGACGAGTGACATCATCGTTGTCTTGTGACGAATAAATATTTTTGACCTGTACGTCCTAACACTCCTATGACACGCAATCATTATATTCCGTACTCTGTACCTATGTTTTTGACATTAGGTGTTTATAAACGCTACGTCATACATTACGTAAATTAATAATTTTTCAAAAATACATAACCTTCTGCGCGTAACACCATAGTTATTAACGTACGGTTGATTTGAAAAACGTTTTTTTATTCTTTTCGACGTTTCGAGCTTCGAAAATGATGACGTTATGAGAAATAATGTTTTGTGTCAGTCACTTAAATTATTTTCATTCACGATTTAAGTATTCGAGTGTTATTTGTACAGTACTTTCTACATTAAAATGTATACTTATACTTATAAAGTGAATGATTTTAATGTTTGACATCAGTCGTCCGTTCTCTTCTAATGGTTACTCTCACGTTTTTTATGCAGTTCATATAACAAAAAAAAAGTCAGAAACAAGCGGCGGCGAATAATGAGTTTCTCACGATATTAATTTAGGTTTTTTTGAATGTATGACATAAAGTAGATATGAAAATCGGCTGTAGTTTTTACGAAATAACAATCTTTCACGTGGTCAGAATTCAAAAGCTCAAATTTAAAATCACAGAGTTGATTTTCATAATAATATCTATAACGTAGTTGGCTATCTATAATAATTGGCCAATCAAAGAAAATTCTCTTTCACGTAAAATCAAAATATTTATTTCCAAATTGTTTTCATCAAATAACGACTTCGATAAAATAATTCGATTCGAATGGGAAATCCAACCATTAGACGTCTTTCAAAATACTTCGCTCGAGAAAATTTGCTCAAGCATATTTTACGCCACACAAAAATAAAAACCAAACGACTCCGTTGTTTGACTCTCAGAACTTAAAGACAAACGTCCGTCTGAGTATTTTGGAATACCGTCCAGGGAGTCATAGACATACTTTACTCCTCCCGGCCAGTGGCTTAACTAGAACTTATAATGCCCGTGGCAAAATAATCCAGCGGGCCTTTACAAGAACAAATTTAGGAGAAACGGGTTCGAGGGCATGCTTCACTTTTATTTTCACCAGAAACGGTAATAAAAAAAAAACCACTTATCTTAGGCAGTTTGATTAATTTTTCTAGTTATTTTATTTATTTATTTATTTATTTTTTTTTTTTTACTCTTCTCATAGTCACTCGGTACTTTTTCGACTTGACAGCAATATTATCCACAATTCACGGCAAAGTACGAAACCGAAAACGATCAACGAGGCCGACAAATCGATAAATGAAAAAAGATAATAATCGCAAGAATATCGAGTGATGACGGCGGTTGTAGCCGGGCTGTATTTTTTATAAGGTAACCAATTGAACGGTAATCAATACGGTTTTCAGACAAGAAGTAATACAAACACTGTTCTAAATATGAATTCACTCACCTGGTTTCCAAGATAAGATTGCGTTGTTTTTTTCGTTCCACAATAATTACGAAATGTCGCCGATGTCGACGTACTATCGGAGAAAATAATCTATGAGATATAAGCGCATTCTAAATTCTGAATTCGTTCCAAATAATCAATTTATTTTTAATAATTAATTTTACAAGAGTACGGTTTTTTTTTTTTTTAATAATTGTATTTTTAATATTTATTCTCATGGTAATTTACGTATTGAATTTGCATAATTTCTCGGCGGGCCTTCGTGGGTCATGGCCTCGTGGACCCGTGGCTCATTGCCCGCCGTGCCACCCTATCGGTACGCCACTGCTCCCAGCCCTGTGAGCACCGCGTCACCGCGGTACGTCTGTAACTTTTATGATAAACACGACACACATGGATCGTGCGAATAAATCATTTTGTCGTAAACCGTCGTCAAAATAGAATTTCTACCGCGAGAAAACATAAAATAATAATAATAATAACAATAATAAAACAAATACCGTCGCGCTGTCGCCGAATCTCTAACGTTACCGTTGAATTCGTTTATGATATCGAAATGAGCGTATTGAGCTAATGAGGCGTATCCTCGTGGCACACCCGTTATCGTCACCCATCCCCCGGACCCCGGCACACGTTGTGCAAACGAATAAAAAAAAAAAAAACACTGTGTCGCACAAACGAATCCGATCAGATCACGATAGGCACTAGGTTTTGAAAAGTAGGGCTCGATTTTTATCGTCTCCAGTTGTCGATCAAATGTGCAACGAATCGTTTTTTTTTCGGTTGTTCGAGTTAAATTCAGTGCTACAACTTGCCACTAGTGGGCCCCGCATAGGCGTGCGCAGGGTTTTGTGTCGGGTGCAGCATACATTTTTAACCGGCCCTAACGAACAATAAGCAGCCCATATATTTCTTTAATATAGCCCCTCCCCCCCTCGAATTCTGTTTAGCCCCATAGCGTAAAAATGTAATATTTTATACGTTCATATTATAATCACTTGTGTACCTGAATCATTATAAGGTATAACCCCCCCCCCCCTTATAAATTAATCACTATGACTATGTCTATTATGGTTATAGAAATATAATAAATTGTAATCTAGTATGTACTGTGTACATCGAATTTCTCCAATATTACCCATTTATTTTTGGACTTGTATTGATAAAATAGTAAATAGTATTTTTTTCATTTGAATAACACTGAAGATATTTTATATTTTAAAATTATAAACCCAATATGTTTAAAATTATTCATTCTATGTATAATATAAATATCTACCAGCCCACTAAATCCAAAATAAATTTCAGGTGCAGCGAAAGCAGCATTCGCTGCACCCGTGCGCACGCCTATGGGGCCCCGATGCAAAACAGAATTACGGGTCCCCCTTATAGGACATTTTTTCAAAAAGCAATATATTGGTACATCATAATTGCAACCCTTTTCTCCTGTGGTATATTATATATTAGATAAATAATTTTATAGGTACAAGTGTTTAAAAAGGGTTGAATATACCGAAAAAAAAATAAATACCTAAATTCTCACTACATTTTTAATAACACTATACCAACATACTGATTATTTATTAAAAACACATACCCACACAAAATATCTATAGGCACGTGTCAATGTTTATTACTTTAGTAACCAAGTTAAATCATCTACATAAATATATAATATACATAATAACTATTTACTATTGATGCGCAACGATTCGTTTTCAATCATCGATACCGATCCATTTATATCGATATCGTATCACAATATCGTACAACAGCGGTTCTCAAACTTGCTCCGCGGAGCCCTAGGGCTCCACGAGAGTATTCTAGGGGCTCCGTAACTCCCTAGGCATATCTGTATTTATTAAATTCAAGTTATTAAATTATTATATTTCTCAGTTACATTTTTATATTTATATTCAATATCGTTTGGATCGTATCAATCAGTATTATTTTAAATATTTAAAACATTAAAACTTTAAACTATTTATAGATCCACATGTTTTGTATCATAGTCAAAATGTCAAAAGTCGGGTATTTCGTTCAAATTTGACATGTAGGATAATTTAGTTTACTTATTTACAATCTACATTCTACAAGGTACAAAAAAAAAATTAATAAAAAGCAAATCATTTACAATTGACATCATTTTTGATGAAGTATTGTTGTATCAAATAGAAATTTTTGATTTTTGAGGCTCCGTATTTTATTTTATGAAAATAAGGGCTCCGCGAACAAAAAAGTTTGAGAATCGCTGTCGTACAACAAACGATATCAATATCGATATACGATTTATTGATATAATTATTTATAAAACCGAAGCAATTGAATAATTATTAATTAATTACCCAAGTAACTGTTGTTTGCCATAGATGTCCAAAAGTCAACAGTTAAACGTACATTAGGTATGTTTTTTAAAACCACTTTTAAATCATCCCTTTCTATTTTTCCATTTGGTCAATTTGTCTTGTTTTAGTCATTATGCATAATTATTAATTATTTTAAGTAGTGAACGAAATAAACTTAGTAACACTCGACAACCGACATAGACGATCGACGGAAAAGACGAGACTAATATTGAACAAAAAAAGGTCTTTGCGATACGTGTTTATCATGAGAACCTTATTGTTATAGTATTATTGGCTATTGCTTGTCTTTAGTGTTTATCGTTCTTTGACATAAATTGTTTGTTAAAACTTACATGAAAAGAAAATAGAAAATTTAATGTAACGATATCGAATATCGATTGTCTTTCGATAAATAACACTCATCTATATCGTAAAATTAGTTCGATATCGATATCGATATCGTTGTGCATCACTACTATTTACTACGAAATGATGAATAATTGTATAAATACGTGGACCGTGGACCCAATATTCACACGCATCGTTTGATACGCCAAGACCCAATTCAGACAAAACGTGTTATTAACACGGACCCAATTCGTACAAAATTTAAAACTAGTATTATTTTCGAACCCGACTCGGACGCAGTCATATTTTTCTCGTGGACGTCACATCTCGGTTTACCGTAACACGTGAACATACCCCGCGCACGTCGTGCAGAATAATATTCTTTTAAGCTCACCGACTCCGGTCTTAACCGTTTTATACGCGGAAATTTTTTAATGCTTCCGACGAAAAATTCAAGCGTTACTTCAATTTCATGGGAAAAAAAAATTACATTTTTCTCTACTGTTTACGAAATATATAATTTATTCTTTCGACTTCTTTTAGTTTTCTCGAATGAAAACTTTTTCTCGACTCAATATTTCGAAAGGGAGTAAATTGTTTTAAAAATTCAGATTTTTCTATTTTTCTTTGTCGATCTATTGTTGAAATATTTAAATTTCATAGTGGCTAGGAGGAAAATGAAACGTACCACTTAATAATTTACCGCCACCACTGCACTACTTTTATTTCTAAATATTAAAACCTCAATCTCAAATTGGTCCGAGTAGCGAAAATTTAAACACTAAATTCGTTCCTGGATATAAATTGTTTTCTTATTTTTTTACTACCGAGTTACCGTGTAGGAAAAAACTTTAAGAACTCGAACCAAACATAAACGAAAATCGAATTTTTTTTCTCGCCATCGTGTAGTTCTGTCAGCACTTTGAATCCTACGTCCATAAATTTGATATTAATATTTATGCGTTAAACACGACAGGGTTGTGTACGAGGTGAGCGCTAGTGATAAATCTTCCGGTACACTCGTCGCGTGTGCGTTCTATGTAAAACGACTTCTGTGACGTCTTCGCGAGACTTTCTTTACAAAAATACGTCGTTCGTAACGTAAATCGGACACGAGTCGTGGTACAGCGTTTATCGTCGTGTTATCGTTATTATCGACCGGTGGCGTATTTACGAGGGGTCTCGACCGACCCAGAAGTAAAGGAAAGAATTCAATTTACGTCTGAATCGAAATGTATTTTATCAAGACGTAATAATTATATTTACAAGATTCCACAGACTCGAATACGAAATTGCATTTAAAAGTCACAAATTATTACTTAATATATTATATTTCGTAAGAACAGAGTAAGAGAATATTCATTTATTAGCTATATTATTATATATTAAATTTATATTTTATTATGTTATAAATATTTTAATTCAGCGATAACCATAAAGAGGGTCGCTCAGAAGACGAAAATCAGTTTTTGGACCCTCACCTCCAGAGCTTCTGAGTGAAGCGAAGGATCTTATGGGTTTACAATGATGTTTTTTTTTTTTCTGTAAACACTTTTTCGTATAGAAATCCTTATACAAAAGTTTCGTCCAGCAACTTTTTAGATTCGAAATTGAACTTAGATGGTACTTTAAAGAGGTCATTTTTCCAAAATCTCCATAGTTTTTCCAGTAATCAAGAATAACGATCGAAAAACTGAGTAAAAACGGTAAAATCGGTAAAAATCCGCCATAAACGAGATTTTCCCTGTTGAGATTTTAGGTATTTAGTCATGAATCGAAAAGTGTTGAAGCTAGAGACTTGAGAATTTTATCCAATATCAAATACATACTTTTTTATATTGGACAACATTTTCAGAACAATTATAGCACTTTTGACTTAAATATAGAACTTTTAATTTACCAAATTGTTTGAAAGTTTTTATGTAATATAATTTTAAATATTTGACAAAAAGTTCTGAAAATTTAATATGACCTTACTCATATACCTACCTAATTATCCTAACAAAAATTCAAAAATCGTGACTCAGGATTTTTTTTAATACATGTTTTAATAAGTTAATATAAATTCGTATACGAAAATATTGGCTGTTTTTACGTTAATTTTCTGCTTAAAATCTGTTTAAAACTTTTTTGGTGTATCTGATCACAATACAACTTGGAACATAGATATAAAAACATTTTTCGAATCCTTTGGTGACAGAAAATTTCTAATGAGTTATAATTGTTATAACAATTGAAGTTTAAATGAGTTATATCTAATTGAATATTTTATGAGGGTTGAATTACAAAAAAACTCACAAAAAATTATACAAATAACCGTAAAATACGTAAACAGTATTTAAATAATAATATATTATATTACACTGAAGCTTTGCTCAGAATCGTCTTATACTAAAGAAATGAGTCATCATTTCTTTAAAACTTAATACATTCATCACCAATATCTTGTCCGAGGACCGAATGGACGAAGGACGAACTTTTACCACCATCATCTCACTAACCAGCTTTTTTTTTTTATATTTATTTCGAAAATACTCCACTGATTATCGCGATACGGTTCTATTATAAACCTTTGGTCTGCCGTCGGACGGCGCGTGTCGCCGCGTACTATACACGGGTTAGTGGGCACGGAACGAAAAACCCAGTAACGAACAATAATTCTCTGACAAAACCGACACGTTCGAACGCAAGGACGACGGTGGAGGCGGCGAGATAAATTCTGACGGCCGCGTGCCGCTCAAGGACGACGATCTGTACGAAAACGAAAACGTCCGTTTTACGCGGAACAGCCGTTATAATAATAGTAATAATAGTAATAGTAATAGCAATAATAATAATAATAATAATAATAATAATAATAAAAACGACTGCGGTGTGCGCAAAGTAACCTTCGCGCGTCTCGACAAATGTGGTTTTTCGATCGTCACAGTTGTCGCGTCTTCACCGCCGCGCCGCCGAAAGTCGAACGCGTTCATTACCACGGGTTTTTATTTATTTATTTGTTTTTTTTTTTATTTTCTATTTTATTTTCATCGGTCCACTGCACAGACGATCGACAGGATCAGAGAGGAGTTTCCCAATGTTTTCTCCTCTACCTCGATGTGACGACGATAAAACTATTTATTATCCGGAAAATTTTGGACCATCGTCCTCATTCGAGTTTAAAAAAAATATATTTATTTAAAATAAAAAAATAAAAATGCGAAAACGGCTCTAAATTATCATCGGAAAACGAAAAAAACGTGCCTTCAATCGCTACCCAGTGCACGATAATCGTATTCACTTAGGCGTATTAAACTCGTATCAGAACGCTATACGTCTGGTGCGCAACGAGCAATATTTCGTCGCGGTTAGGTTATGATATTAAAATCTCGATGATTATAATATAGTGTTTACCAGGACGAACACCTCGTATCGATGTTCTGTACCAGATCGAAGGTTGTTACTCGTGAGCTAGGGATCCCATTCGTCCCGTATTAAACGGGATCGTTCCGCATTCGAATAAAGTATCCCGGTGTCCCGATTAAAGGTCCGAAATAACAATTTTGTCCCGTATTTCAAAATGAATTCAAAAATTACATTATTTTCTCATCGTTTGCCATTTCAAAATATTAATGATGATATTTAACCTATTTATTTAACCTAACCTATTTATTTATTTTGATTTCATTTGTTTCGAGTATTAATTCACGCTTATTAAATAAAATAACATCACATTGTCATATACTTTGTTATTGAAATTTTGATTCTAAACTTAACATAGGAATGTCTTATTATCATTTGTTAAAAGTATTTAAGTGATTATTTATTAGATGTGAGGAAAAAGCAAAGTTACTCCAAGGCCAAATGTAATTTTAGTTACCAAATATTTGCTTAGATTTTCTATAAGAAATGTCACAATATTCCATTATCGAATTTCGTAATAATGTGTTCATTGTGAACGTAGGTCATAATATCCAGTATGTCGTTTCAATATTTTCAAGGTACGAAAAACTTGGTGCCGATTTAAAAAGTAAAAATCAACAACTAAAAGGACAAACCATAACTTTTGAATTTCGAGCTTAATTTTGAATATTTAGAGGCTAAGCCATCTCCCTTCCATTCTTAATCGACAACTGTGTTGATTTTACATATGATTTTAAATGTATTTAAAAAAAAAAAACCTAAGATCCCTATCGTTACTCAAAAGCTGTAGAGCTATTATACGTATTGTCGACAGATCGCGTAGAGTAATGAAATGTGTAATTTTATTAGTAATATGTATTATTTTATTACATACAAAAATATCAAATATTTGACATCGATATGAAAATAATTATTCTTTGTGAGTTATCATTCTCGTTTCTTAACTTGCTTCATGATTAATGAAACAAACGAAAATAGCCATTGGTTAGGTCGTAGGTCGCTAAACTTAAGATTTTTTCCAAAGTGGGAAATCGCTCTACAATAATATTGTTTGTAAACCTTTGATCGTCTGATCGAAACAATAATGATCAACAATTATTTACTATTCATAAAACATTAAAAGTATAATGTTTTAGCACTGATTCAATCATTATTATTTTTGGACACTTTAGTCATACTGATTGTTTATTAATCATTAGTAGCCGTTACAATGGGTAAGTGATTCATAACAACGTCGTTATTTTCATAACACGCGCAGGTTTTATCTACCGCACGCCGTAGTGCGTATGCAGCTATTAAAAAAAAAAAAAAAAAAAAAGATTAACGGCCTAATATCGACGTACTTTTTTTTTAGTCGAAAACGTGCGAAAAGCCAATACCGTGAAAACGGCCTCGGGATCGGGAGACTGGGGAACTCGTTACTTCCTATAATATTACCACCTGTTCAATGGGTAGCTTTCATTTGAGTGTGAATTTGCCAAAATCACATGTCGTGTGGATGAAATCGATTTCGTCGTTTATCATTTCTAGTACATCGTTTGAACGAAATATTGAGTTTTAAATAAGAATAGAATAATTTTTTTCTTCGTTTTCCTTACACTTTTTGAGACTCGGGACTCATTTGGCCGGTATGGTCGAAAACGTTTCTTTTACTTCATTTTTCAATGTGAGTTCAAGTGTTAATTGCTTTGGTTCGTACGTTGTGTATGATTTAGTATGCTGTGCGTTTTTTTTTCTTAAACGACTCTATAGTGATTTAAAACTTTATCTAGATAATATATCCCTACCGAGATCTTACATTATTAAGTTCAAGCGTCTACGTATAGGACATTATCTTTTACCCTCTCACACCTACAAATTAAATTTGAATGATTCCCCTTTTTGTACACTCCATACTGAGGAAAGCGTCTGTCATCTTTCTTATATTCTGTTCAATTGTCCCTCTCTCTCTCTCTCTCTCTCTATAAAACGTCTTAATTTAATTTCCTTTCTTAACTCCTTAAACGTTCCATTCGATCTATCGTCTGTTTTAAAATCGAACTTCAAACAGGTTATTTCTATCATTATTACTTTTATTCAGGAGGCCGGTTTTATAATCTAACAGTTTTCAATATTTTATATTTTTTCTCTCTAACTGTATTTTTGTACTCTTTTTATATATAATAATTAATGTAATTTGTTCTATAATTGTTTATATAAAATAATAGCTGAGTTTAATATATAACAGAAGCTCCTTAATAAAAAAAAAAAAAACCATTTATCTATTTATTTATTTATTTATTTATTTATTTACGATGATTTCACGTCCGCAGATGAGCTAAAATACAGTTTATTACGTAAAACTAAAATATCGTAATACAGTGAAACCTCTGAATACCGGAAACTTTTGTTCATCGATATATAGTCCGTTATGTATGTTATGTGTCCGCCATTCAGAGGGAAAAATAAAACAGGTGACAATGTTCTCGTCCCCGTAAAAACGTCCACTATTCGGAGGTGTATGCAATTCTGAGGTGTCCGTTAAGGGAGGTTTCGTTGTATATACTAAACGGAGTATCAAACATTCGTTTGATTATTATCTTTGTGTTTTGCGTCGGTATTTTTTCGTTTTAAAATTTCCGTGGATTATTAGTATATATTTTACACAACACGTTACACGAGTTTCCTCCATCAGAGACTTAGGGATTATCTTTAATTTTAAAATGGATTTTGCCATCCGTATTAGCACCATTATTAAAAAAGCTTTTAAGATGCTTGGATTTATTAATAGAGGCACGAGTAATTTTAAAAATACCAACGCCTTAAAAACACTATATTTTTCCCTGGTTAGGTCTCATCTTGAATTTGGATCGATTTTATGGTTACCACATTGTTTTTCACAAACTAGTCTTATTGAAAATGTTCAGTATAAGTTTTTAAACTTTTATGCTTCACATTAAATATATTCACATTAAATAACAAGAGAATCGTATAAATTGCAGATTTCCCGATTGGGCATCACGTCTTGTGACTCGAGGAGAAATGTTGCGGATATTATGCGTTTTTATATGATATATTAAATGGTCTCTTTTTAGTCTCCCGAATATTATTATCTCACATTGGTTTGAACACAATAAATCATACAAACTCACGAATTAAGAAAATCTAATTTTTTTCATGTTTCTTTTTGCAAAAATAATTATACTTCCATCTCGTTTTTCCCCAGACCTTTAATTTTCGTTAACTGTATTATGGATCATTTTGATTTTTTTTCCTATGTCTCGTTATGTATTCAGAAAGAATGTTTATTTGGCCTTAAATTTAAAAATTATTTATTTAAATTATTATTATTATGCTTTGTAGATATTGTTAATTAACGGTTTTTACTGTACTATTTAATTATTCTTATTTAAATGTTTATAATTACCATTTGTACTACTAACTTTACTTCTTTTTGTATCTAAAATCTATCATAAGATAAGCTGAACTGCACTTATAATTATTAAAATTGCTAAAGGGTTAATACCCGTTTATTATACATAAATAAATACGTACTTACGCTCGATAAAATAACGCGATGTTGTATTTTTTTTTATTTTTTTTTTTTAAGCTACCAATATAAAATTATTACAGCTTAACGGTTACATACTGAAAAAAAAAACAATCGGTGATTAAAAAAAAGTTCAGAAATAACAACTAATAATGCTACTGAAAAAAAACCGTGATCTACAACAACAAAATAAAAGAGGAAAAAAAAATTTGAACAAACGGTTGAGTAAATTTAAAACAATATAATCAAATTAAGAATCCAGCATTTTCAAAAAATTTCAATATAATAATAATAACGGCTCTCGAAGAGGAATTAAGAATAATTGTTGGTTCTAATGACATGATATTGTTATTATGTGAAAAGCGAAGTAATTTTGATCGGGAACTAGAGAGTGATGGGCATTCGGCGAGAATTTGAGTGAAGTCGCGAATAGTTTCTTCTGCATGGTGAGTGCGCAAAGGGGAGTCGTTCGAGTCGAGGCGAAAGGTATGTGCAGGAAGTGAATTGTGACCAAGTAACGCGATGTTGTAAAAGCGTTTTTTTTTTCTTCAATTAATTCACCCGAATAAATATCGCCCTAATTAATTAGTGCTCGAAAGTCTATATGGTCTCTGTGTTTGCAACTTTAACGTACCTACTGTTGCTATGTTGAACGATTCGTATCGTTATTCACGTATGATAATACACTGTCGGTTTTTCCGGACGCTCAGTGAAACTCTAATTCGTATGACGTACAGGTAGTGTTCGTTTAAAATCATATTAACGTACGGAAAATACGTATTTCAAGCGTTTACACCGGACACTCGTGTATACGTCACATGCAATATGGATAATTAAGGTATTTTGAAAAATCCCTAGGCATTATGTATACTGCCGACCAATTTTAGGCAATTTAAATAAAACAGATTATTTTCAATAATATTATATATATATATATATATATATATATATATATATATATATATATATATATATAACCTAAGTGTTTTATAAAATTCCTATCCAATATGTAAAATACCAATTTTTAGAATCTGAATGAAGCGAACGATCTTATGGTTTTACAATGATGTTTATTTTTTTTTTATTTTTTTTTTCTGTAAACACTTTTTCGTATAGAAATCCTTGTCCAAAAGTTTCGTCCAGCAACTTTAAAGATTCGAAATTGAACTGAGATGATACTTTAGAGAGGTCATTTTTCCAAAATCTCCATAGTTTTTCCAGTAATCAAGAATAACGATCGGAAAACTGAGTAAAAACGGTAAAATCGGTAAAAATCCAAAAAAATAAACGAGATTTTCATTGTTCAGATTTTAGGTACTTCATAATCTTTTCGATTTCATAAATCGAAAAGTATTGAAGCTAAAAACTTGAAAATTTTATCCAATGTCAAATACATACTTTTTTATATTGGACAACATTTTCAGAACAATTATAGCATTTTTGACTTAAATATGGAACTTTTAATTTACCACATTGTTTGAAAGTTTTTATGTAATATAATTTTAAATATTTGACAAAAATTTCTGAAAATTTAATATGACCTTACTCATATACCTACCTAATTATCCTAACAAAAACTCAAAAATCGTGACTCAGGATTTTTTTTTTATACACACTTTAGTAAATTATTATACGATTTTTTACGATATTGTTTGATTTCTTTTAAGTTTATTTCTAATGAAATATTGAGTATTTGTTGGAAAGTTCTGAAATTTTAATACAAGTTAACTCTTATAATAAACTATCAATACCGAAAAAATATCAATAATCGTGACTCAAGATTTTTTTTCCAAGTATTTAAAAAATTATACAAATAACCGTAAAATACGTAAACAGTATTTAAATAATAATATATTATATTACACTGAAGCTTTGCTCAGAATCGTTTTATACTAAAGAAATGAGTCATCATTTCTTGAAAACTTAATACATTCATCACCAATATCTTGTCCGAGGATCGAAGGGATGAAGGACGAACTTGTACCACCATCATCTCACTTACCAGCTTTTTTTTTTTTAGCCAAAGTAAAAAACAATTTATCATAATACGTCATAATATTATATTAAGATTCTTATAATTATTACACATTATTACTTGTATCGCAAAATTTAATTTTTATCTATTACTATATTTTTATGCACAGGTATATTGCTATATGATTGATATTATTGTTATATTAAGTACTATTGTTTATACATTTTATTTAAACTGTATTAGGTATACTTATCACAACATGTTGTAGAAAAATGGCATTTTGAAGTGCACAAAACATTATATTTTTAAGGCAAATGCACAATTTTATTGCGACACTTGGTCTTACAAACACATTTTAAAAATCCTTAGCCGATTCCGGTCGACTGTTCGTAACGCCACTTCTGGGTCTGTTGGAACCTCGTCGATTTGTAGTAGCTTTTTCTGACATACTGTGAAATGACTTCTGACGTATAACTGCTCCAGAACTCCATCCCGAGTTCCGAATCGACAAAAAAACGTATCCATAGTAATGCCACACCGGGACGAGACACGAAAATGACGATAATGTAAAGGAATCATAGTACGTACTTCAACATAGTTCCTCAGAATTATTATTATTATTATTATTATTATTATTATTATTATTATTATAGTGGGATAAGAATCTTAATATATTGTATTGCGTCAAATCGCGCGTGCACACGCGGACACGTTTTCAGATAAACGACGAGTAAAGTCATCGGTAATAGCCGATACCCAATTGTATTTATTTTTATCACATTTCGTACTCCACGTTCGGAATTATACATAATACCTTGGCAAAGCTCGTATTGTGTATGTTGGCGGCAATTTGTATAATATATTTAATATATAAAATGCCTAGGAATTCTGTATAATACCTGGTGGTTTTTAAAAAAAAGTGTATAGTAATTTTTTTTTTTTACACACATTTCCTAAATGTTTTGTATGATAACTAGACATTTCATAGAATGACAAACAACAAATTGGCAATCTGTAGAATAACATAGTGATATAACCCAAATAAATAGATTTCCTTCGACCATAATTAAGACGATTATTAATTTTATTAGCGCACAAAAAATATTTATTACAAAGTAGGTATTATTAATATTACAGAATATAATGCACGAAAATGAAAAAAAAAAATTTGAAAAATCGTATATACGAGTATGTAGTACTAACATGCAGTTATTAATTATTATTACAACACTGTAGGATAGGATGATGTAATTTTGAATTGCAATGAATTTTATTTTTTAAACACTTAAATCTGTTATTTTGACATCTTGTTGAACAAGAACATTGAATAAAGCCTTGTCCAGATCCAGTTGCTTCTTGAGTGGCAATAGATCGTAAACCCAATTCTTTTTCGTGGTTTACTTCCTCTAAAGCCACAAAATTTTGTTAACAGACTGTAAATTGGGATCTGGCATAAAGTGGTTTCAGATTACTAATGAATTTATATAATATTGTCAAATATCAATAGGTACTGATTATATATATATATATATTACCTATACATTGTTTGGCATTTCATATAATGCTTGGGTGATTGAAACAATTTTATAGATTGCCGGCTGTATTTGGTATTATAGAATTCCTAGACATTATATGACAGAGGTGGCCGACTAGAAGAGACTCCCGAGCCGCGTAATAAAATAAAAAATATAAAAGAGCTGAGACAAAAAAAAAGGGTTCTCGACATCGAAAATTTGGTTTTAGCTATGCCTATAATTGTCTGTGTTGTTAGATTGTTAAAATAATCATGAGAGTTTTATAGATCAAATACCAAGCGTAAAACCTTAAACAAGATGTCAACATCGACTTATCGAAAAAACACGAGTATTAAGAAAAACGAGGCGCTCATCACACGCAGAATTGCTAGGAACTGATCTTACTACGTACATTCCGGACTTCAAAAGCCTTACAAATCTAAAAATCAATAACCCGAAATCACGTTCGAGTTTAAACGATTATTCAAGTGTTAAATCAATGTATAATTGATTGAAAATTGAAAAATACTACGTTTTTATCGATTTTGTATACTACAACGATTATTTAACTATGATCGTGTTTTCGAATACAAATGCTGACACTAGCACGTGATTCCCGGGTTTTTGGCTTTCGCCTACGATCACACGGTCCGCATGTTAGCGCTAGGCGCTACTCGCGGGCCAAGGACGTACGGGAGCGACGCCGGCAAGCCGGACGATCGGTCCCGGGTCGTCTATGGACCACCAGCACCGGCCGAAGCCGTACCTTTTTGAGGCCGGAGATCTCTTTGGGTCCGACCCCCCACTAGGTCCAGTGGTTTGGTTTTCCACTATCTTCACGCTGGTCCCACAGCCACCACATTTCAGCCGAGGTAGGCTCCTCAACTTTGTGGGGCACTGAGTCCCGGACGGCAAGCCGGACGGGCGTACAGTGGGGCTTCCCTCTCCCGTGGCACCGACTTGGTTTTAAGTTGACGTTGGTAGGTCAACCCGGTCCCCATTAATCAGGGCACCTCCCACTATTTTGGCTTCCCAGGCCGGCTAGTGGTGGGCCAGTGCTGACACTAGCAATAAGAATTTAAAAATGTACACTTGCCAAAATGTCTATCGTCGTAAGGAATAAGTCGAGGGCCACCATCGTTATATAAAATACCAATATTATACATATTTCCGCTAACATGCATGTTTCCGAGTGATTTTAAGCATTTCATATTATAGCGCCTAGGTATTTTGCAAAACACCGGATTATCCGTATTGCCAGTAACACGTACACCGGAGTGCGACGACGTGACTCGGAGTCTTAAGTGCAGTGCATAATATTGTGTACATATAATGTGATATCGTATTAAACTCGACACTTTCGGCCGCAGGGCGTCGCGTATTGTATTATTCAGATATAATACAGTCTAATAGCGGTCGTACAATATCGCACGCCGTTCTTTTAACGCCAAGTCGTTTGATCTTTACAAAAGCTCGTACACAGCACCTTGTACACGCTAACACGCGTCTCGCTTTCGGTTGTTCTCGCGCGTTTGAACGACGACGGACCGCCCGCGCCAGTGGCGCCGATCCCTGTGCCTAGATATCGCAGTCGCAATACCGTTCAAGGCAAAGGGTGGCCGGGTGGGTGTGTGTTAAGGCTGCGAAACACACTAGCTTAAACGATGTTAACGCGTGAAAGTTATAAAACGTTATTTATTACGTCTAACTTTACGAACAGAGCTCGGATTTATAATAATATGTAAATACATATTTTCACTGTGACTCGACAAATCAATTTTAAGTAAGTGATAAATTTGTTTCGAGGGATTTCCAGTGGAATGAACTGTATTTTATTTTTCATATTTTTACATATTATTTTATCACGAGTACACTTTTTTACATGTTTATCGATAATTCCATTTTTTCCAACATAATATTTCGTCAGTTTGTTCATTTACGATTTATTAATTTATTATTTACTATGTACGATTGTATTTTCCAATGGACACAGTTTCCCATAGTACAAAATAGTAACAAAATAATACCAATTATTATTATTGAACTTAATCTACGGTCGATATTTATGTCCTCGATAAACGATAGATAAAATCGTGACTTAACTTTAGTTGAAAGTTTGAATATTGCAGAAGAAACAGCAAAAAAACTCGAAAAACTACAAGGAAAAATTGGCAAAATTATAAATACCAAAGTAAAAAATATTCTACATAAAAATTCTGGTTTTGCCCGAATGAAATTCATCAAAAGTATTCTAACTGGTCGTACTCGTGAAGTTTCTTTGGATGTAGAACTTACTCCTTCAGACATACGTAGTCAAAATACAATACTGTCCAATAACATCAGTGGAAGAGAAAAAATCATTAAGTCGGTATAAGGAAGTTTTACGACCAAATCGAAGTTCTTTTGGATTTGAAAATTAAAAAATGCACGTCATCGTAAACTGTAATCAAGATACTCAATACATGAAAATTAATAATAATGTATGAAAATAAATTATATATTAGTGAAATACATATTTTGAGTTTTTTAGCACATATCCATGTACATATCTTGGTAGCATAAATACACATTTTGGTTTCATAAATACATATTATAAACCCGAGCACTAATTATGAATAACGACAAAGCTATTCGCTAAACCATCGAGTAGGTAATATTGTTATAGGCTTATAGCTAGTTTTGATCTATGGCATATCAGTCAGGCGATAACGTCCGTCATGAACACACGTTCGCGTGCCCGTCGGCTCCGTTATCGGTTCCCGTAATTACTTCGAGTCCGCCAAACGTGGCGCCGCCGCCTCGACCACCACAAGAACCAATAAACCAAAACGGCATTTGTCCTCGCCCATCACCACAAGAAGAAAAGAAAATCAAGTGGTACACACCACCGAATCGGCACGCGGCTCTGGCCAAGGTCGCTGACGACGAGATCGAAAACGAAGTATTTCAATCAAACGATAACGTAGTAGTCTGTGGGGCAGCTATCTAAAACCAAAATCACACGTCCTATCCCTGTCCGAACACCGGCGATATACACAAACAACGTCGCTAGCTTCTCGATGTTCAGAATTTAAAAATCCGAACTGCATACGAATCTTGTATTTTTCTCGGGTCCGTTCGATTTTACCATACGGATCGATTATTCGGAACCCTCACCAAGCCAATTCGGTAACGGAGATTGATCGTATTCAAAACAGGTTACTACGGTTAATTGCGTACAAAACAAATAAAACAAACTTTAGAAACTCTTTAGAACAGCTATCACAGGAATTCGATATCGAGGTCAGACGCAGAAAGTTGAACGATGTACTTTGGCTCCGTAAATTATTGAACTCTCAAATCGACTGCCCCGGACCACTAAACCGCATACCTTTAAATGTCCCTAGTGCTAACACACGTGTACCACAAACATTTTACCTCCCTACCAAACGCCAAAATTACAGTCTTCACGCTCCGATCAATAGAATGCTAACAACAGCAAACACATTGAGACATTTTGATTTTTTTTAACGATAACTCGACCAGGTTACAAAAAAAAAAGGTCCGGTTTGATTTGATTCATACAAACTAAATAATATAATCTTATTGTAACTTTTGTTAATTATCATTTATCACCGTGTTCATTGTATAATCTATATTAGTTTAATTCGCAGTACAGTGAAACCTGACTTAACGCAAACCTGTACATAACGGACACCTCTCTTAATGGACAAAATGACCAGGTCCCGGCAAAAAGATAGACATTCCAATGTATTTCGACCTGTCTATAACACGGACTCCTTCTATTACGGACACGGACACTAATATTTAACCCAACAATTTCGTAACGGACAAAATTACATACTGCGAGTTAATTATCCATCGCGAGTTGTAAATGACAAAATCGATGTTCAAAAAGCAAAAACATCAATAGAATCATGTTTTCAGAAATAATTGATAAACCTATAGAAATATAATATAATACATATATAATGAGTCATAGTATGTATGTAATATAAAAATAAAAATTAAATTAAATTTATAATGTATGTATATAATATACAATATTATTAATAAAGATTATACCTAATGCGTATTATAAAATATGAAACAATACAAATGTACGTAAAAATTGTATAGATCGGTGGTCTCAAACAATGGTACGCGTACCACTAGTGGTACGCGAAAAGCTCACGAGTGGTACGCGATGAAAATCTCCTTTTATAAAAAAAATTAGAATGAATCATAATTCACAAGCTCTACGGTTTCTAATCTCTTTTGTGTCAACTCGTGTGTGCGAAAATACATTTCCCCACTTATTGTACACAAAAAGTAGATATAAAAAAAAAAATTAACGTAGAAAGTGATTTAAGGCTTTGATTTGCCAATATGGAGCCCGATATAGACGTCGTCATTCAAAACAACACCGACCGTCGTACTGAATTATGAAGTAAACCATGGTAATAACGATAATAGTTTACCCTCATATTATTATGTAATTTAATTTCTTTTTGTGCATTCGATACTTATAGTGTCATAATTTTGTAGAACCTGATAAAATGAAATCCTATACACATAAAAAAAAAAAAAAAAAACCGTTAAAATTATTAATAAGCAAAAAAAAAAGTCATGTGGTACGTAAAAATGTTCAAACTGTGTAGGTGGTACGCGAATATAAAAAGATTGAGAACCGCTGGTATAGATCATGTTTGTAGATTATTAATTTTATTTTTAAAACATTGAAACCTGTCTAAAACGGACAATTATTTTGTTCCAGTGACTGGCCGTTGTATACAGGTTTCACTGTATTTTTAATCTATTCACTTGTTCTGTACTGAGCCCAAAAGAGCGTATATCGTATTATCAATAAATAATAAATAATAAAAAAAAAAATAGAAAATAATATCACTCACAGGCACTAACGACATTTCATTAAAGACCACACCATCATTTCCTATGATTCGACCCGACAACCGCATAAACTACAATAGTATGATAATATTGATTACTCAAATGAAACCGATGCCGAATTTCGTACTTTTCGGCCACACTCCAAACGGAAAAATACAAAGCAGTAATCAGAAATGTGCGTTTTTCAAAATAGTTCCCGAGTCGGATACGGCCAACAAACATCTCGACGCGATCGCGTGAAATGTCTGAACTTTCGGAATAACCCGAATTCTAACGAGTTATCGGTTCCGAGTCCAAACGGGAATCGTGAAGGAAACCATGTGCGTTTTCACAGTCGTGAGTTTTCGTTTGTAACGCGTACGACGTCATAACGTGAAAATTTTCGTCAAAGTTTCGAACTGCGGTGGCGTTTCGGTTTTATCGCCACGTCAGCACTCGCGTGACTCGGCATCTTATTTCGGTCCCCCGCCCGGGGCATAATAATTTCTATCCGTGGGAGTTTAAACGACATCACGAAGTTTCTCGTGCCGCGTCTAGACCACTGACGTGGTGTTTTCTGACTGTTGGACGGCGCGGCGGCGGCGGTTAGGTGCCCGGCGAAGGAATTCGCCTTGATTAGCAATTCGATTTGTTATTTTCAAAGGCGCGACGATAAGACGTGTGCTCCTTACCTCCCATATTATAGATTATTAAGATTATTCTAGGATATTATATTTTCCTGGGGTAAGATATTTCTAGGATGATATTCTTATTGCCTCCTGGGTGTAGGGCAAGGGCGTCACTGAACCTATTTTCAGGAGGGGGGCGATCAAAGATAAATAAAAATTATTTTAAATGAAACACAAACTAATTAAAATTATTATTTTGAAAATCAAATTCTTTGAATCGTTTATGTTTTGCAAATCTATCTATTATTTTGCACGCATCTAGTGTACTATGTGAACTGTGAAGACGTATTCGTGCACTACAATAATATCATTACTATTTCGTGTTTAACAAAAAAAAAAAATTATCGAACGTTCAGTATCAAATAACGTGTATCTAAAAGTATCTATCATTATAAAATCGATACGATACAAGCTGGGTAAATTCCGAGCGCTTCTATCAATATATTACACACCTATATCATAATCTATGACTTTAAATAATTTCGTAATTTTTTTTCTAATGACTATTATAATATAATACAGATAATGCAAAAAAAGTAAAAAAAAAAATTGAAAAGGTCCAAGGGGGGCGATCGCCCCATCACCCCCCCAGAAATACGCCCTTGGTGTAGGGGGTAAGATCATCATAGGAAATTTTCACCGGGTGGTATAAACATCCTTGGAAAATCTTACCGTGCCCTGGTATAATTTTCCTAGGAACATCTCACCCCCGATAAACATATCCTTGGACAATCTTACCGGAGGACATTGATATCCTAGGAAACACTTGCCAGGGGTGGTAAGGGGGTAAGATTATACACGGCGTTCGTCGCGTACAGATAATATTTTATACAATATCATCGTATCGCCTGTGTTCATAGCAAAATACTCGCAGAAAGCTCGGACCGCGCCGCCGCCGTCGAATTTGGCGTGTGTACGACGAGAAGAAAAATCGACGTGCACGACAGATTCTCGTGGTGTACATAATGTCTCGCCGAGACGCGCACAGACTAATTTAACTCCGGATCGATTTGTTTTTTTTTTTTCACATGTTTAAATTACATCTCGAAGTTCCTTGTTCCACGTCCAGACTACTGACGTGATGTTTTCTGACTGTTCGACCGGCGCTGCGATTACTCCCTTACCCACCGGTAAGAATATCCCAGGATATGTATACCCCCTGGAAGATTATTTTAGGACGTATTTACCGGGGGAAGATATTCCTAGGATATTCTTATCATCTCCTAGGGGGAGAGGGACAAGATCATCATAGGATGTTTTTACGGAGGGGTATAAATATTCTAGGAATTTCTTACCCCCGGTAAATATCTCCTTGGACAATCTTATGTTGGGGGGTATTAATATCCTAGGAAATTCTCGCCCGAAGGTAGGGGGGGGGAGATTATACTACGACATCGGCCGGCCGGCGGTCTCGTCGTGAGAACATAATTTCGATTATAATTTATCGGTTTATTGTCGTCGTCAGTCGTCACATAGAGGAGGGCGTTGTGTTATCGAGAAGTGACGAGAGAATAACAATGATTGTTCGCCGCCGCAGTCGACCTCGCGACTCACCGACGGCGTTCGTCGCGTACAAATAATATTATATACATCATCGTCGACTTTGGCGTTTGTGCGACGAGAAAAAAAAAACAATGGCGAACCGACGTGTACGTCAGGTGCTCGTGTACAGGGTGTCTCGCCGAGACGCGTACAGACGAATTTATCACCGGATCGATTTTTTATTTTTTTTTTCACGTGTTATTTTAAACGCTGATAAGACTGTTCGCTTTTATGATAAAATAATTGTTTACTTTTTGCTTGTTTTTTAATCTTTATCGATAACAAATGATTTTATAATGAGAAATATCGCAAAAAGAAGCACATATTTCGGAAATTTTAGAATTTTTACTGTGGACCGATGGTTTCAGAGGTGTAGCTGTATAATAGCGTTTCAAGTATAGGGGCGGAAAAAAAAACAATCAACTTCCACTCAAGACTTTATACGCTCTCAAACTATTATCGTAAAAATACGTGTATCACGATTTTCGAAACAAAAATAATAATAGTAATGAAATAAATCTTTCGTAATACCGTGTTATAAAATACAAACAGCGGTGAAACTTTTTGTGAAAAATCGAAAAACTCAAAATATTCGTTTCGTTTAAAATTGCAGTTGTATTGGGGTTGGAATAACCGTACGTGAAACGAGATTCAAATCCGTACGTTATACCGGGGGGCTAAATCGCGTCGTGTAAATCTGCGTGGGACACCCTGTATATACGTACATGGCGCGCGTTCCCTAGCCTGTGCACGAACCTCCTGCGGCATTCGCCCGTCTCCGATCCGTTCGTGTAAAATCAAACGAAATCATTTTCGTTCGCCCGACACACATGTTGCGAGTTTACGACATTACGTCGTCGTGTCTTCGAGTCATTTACAAAGACGCGCGTATATACGACGCGTCGGCTTATAACGTGTTCCATCGGAGTTATACGTTTCGTAGCACGCCGTCCACGTGACGATTAAAATTACCAGCTGGTAATGCTCTGCACGGACAGTTTTTTTTTTCAACCGGACCGGACTAATATATTTTAACCGATTCCAGGAGTGGAGCGGACAGATAAAAAAAAATTAAGACAAACTGGACCGGACTGGACCGATAAGGAAAAAATCGAGCCAGACTGGACCGATTAAAAAAAAAAAAAAAAAAAATTAAAAATTAACAATAAGATCGAGCTGGACCGATTGTAAAAAAATGACCCTAAATATTTAGTTAAATTGATTGAATATTTTTCTTTTAAATAAATAGATTTAGAATACCCGTCCCTTCCGCGACACAGGAGAAAATTACAACTATAGACCAACTGAACGTGTTAATTGAATAATTCTACGGGTATTGCGTATTTCGTGTCAAAATAAACCAGACTAGACCGCGATTCTATCGTTGAAACTTATGGCGAACTGAAATCGAAGGCGGACTGGACCGGACCAAACGATTTTAGATCATATAATATACACGAAGACCGAAACAGACCGGACTGTGGTTGGATCCTGTACCCAAAGACCGAAAATACTGGACCGCGGTCCGGTCAGGACCGGTGTAGACCAGACCGTACAGAGCACTACCAGGTGGATAACAGACGTACGGTCGCACGGACGCGGTAAAACAATAACACCCGGAGAGGAACTCGACCTCCGACGAAACTCGTCCGATACACGAATTACGGGAGACACTCCACGACGACCAGGATTGCCAACGTCCCGTACTATTTGCTAACTTATCGGAAAAATAATCAAGAACACATACCTATAGATTTGACCCATAACGATTTAAGTATTCAAAAATGTATGAAGAATAAATTAAAAAATTATGTATAAATTAGATTTAAGTAATTTTAATCGTAAAAAATAATCGTGATTACTGATTAGTACATTTTGTAATCGTAATCAATAGTAAGATTAAAAAATTACATTAATCATTTGAAATTATTTTCAATTGCAATTAACGATTACGTTATTTTTTATGTTGATTAACGATTACAAAATGTTATTGTAATCATTAATCATTGATCAGATAACAATAATTTGCCCGACAACAGTCACTGTCGCTCGACGTGTACTGACTCGATTTAGTCGACGTTTACCGCAAAACGGTGGTGTGTGAGTAGGTAGTGTCGCGAGTAAGTAAGCACGGGAAAACATACGGCCGTGTACGACTCGCAGCACGTCAGAGACCTGGGTAGGAAATAGCACGTGCGTAAACGACGAAAACGAGGAAAAAAGGTAACAGCCAGTAGTCAGGCCCGTCGCTAGGGTACAAGCAAGCCATGCGCTGATTTAGGGCAGCAAAATATTTTAAGGAAATTGAGGCGGCAAAATTAAATGATTGAATGTTCAAAAAATACTTCTCAAGGTAAAAAAATCTTGAGTATGTTTACATTCATCAACTTCAGAAAATCTATCTTAATATTGCGACCTGTTTAAGAATCGTTCTTATGATTCCAGTGACTGCTGGAAGAAGTTTCTTTAAACGAAAAATCGTTGAATTTTATCCATTGAAGCAGAGTTGGCACAAACTTGAAAAAATTAGTACGAGATTTTGCAACAAAAAAGGCAAGAAAAGTCAATTTATAATGCCGCACTATAATTTCAAAAAGCTATTATAATTATTATAAATATTTTTCTCATTTTGATTTTTATTCAAACAAATAGTACCTATGTGTATGATGTATACTCGAGTTTTATTCTAATTTTTTTTTAAGTTGTATATTTACTTATGGTTTTGTCAAATTCAAATTTATGAATCAACACATTGACACGCATTTGTGAATTTCGATATTATTCATGTACCTATTTAATTTAGTATTTAAGAGCAGCATTCAAATTTTCGCTTTAGGGCGGATGATATCTTACGACGGGCCTGCCAGTAGTGATTCCATTGGGTGTACTAATATTAAATTAATACATTTCAAAATCAACGGTATCGCAGATCCGAACGTTATTATCAAGAAAACTCGGGTTTAACCGAAAAAACGCAAAAATCGATATATCTCCATTATTACTGAAAATCCGGTTGGGTCTCAAAGACTTTTTTTCAATCGAAGTGTCGGAACGCCTCCCAAAGTTTTAATACATGCATATCAAGAAACACCGTGTACTTATGTCTTTTGAATAAATAACTATCTATGTGAAAGGCAAAATTTGACATAACCACGTGGTAGTATTAAACATGAATATTAGACCAACGACACCACGAACTCCCCGTGAACACGTCACTATAATCACTGTCGGATAATGTGTTTTTCTATCAAACATTGAAAATATGGTACATTCACGTTGTGCACGAGTAATAGCTGTGAAATTATATATCACAGTGAAACCTCCGAATACCGGACACTCTCGGTAGCCGAAATATTGTCCGTTATTTAGAGGTTTCCGCTATTCAGAGAGAAAAATAAAAGAGGAGAATATGTTCCTGTCCCCATAAAAACGTCCGCTAATTGGAGGTGTCCGCTATTCAGAGGTGTCCGTTAAGGGAGGTTTCACTGTATTATAATATAACACGGTTGTTAATCTTGTTGTCCTCGTGTACACTCGATAAAAATATATAATCGATTTTAAATTCTGGTAAATTACGATAATTAGTTGATACAGCTGATGGTTATTAGTCGTAAGTAATAACTTATTACTTTACAATAGAAAGATTATATTTACATCGTACAAAATCTATAGTATAGCGAGTGAATAATAGAACGGACATCAGAAATTATTCATAATGGATTTTAGTGATTCATATATAGTTCCAAGAAAGAAAAACGATTTTACGTTTGATGTTTTATTATTCAGAAATGTACATAAATGTATTATTTAAACCGAGTGAGTCTATTTGACAAATGCAATACCGTTTTACCATAACGTATAATTTATTTTAGTACAGCGTTACGATAAAATCGTTTTTTCGAAAATCCGTTTCACAAAATAGATATGAATTTTTCACCTGACGGTACGATAAAATTAAAAGTTTTGAAACTTGAGTTCTAAAAATGAAAATAAATCTTTAAATGCATTTTCGTCGTATCGTGCGGCTCGAGTAATTATTTAAAATTAATGAATAAAAAAAGGTATGTGTATATACCATATGTGTATTTTTTCCTAGAAATATTTCACATTTTTCAGCATTATGTTGATTTATTACATATACATAAAAACATGTCTTTATATACTTTTATATCACTAATTTTTTACTTAATTTTTTACTTGTAACATATCTCCAAATTCTTTATTCAACGATTCGTTATAAATGTATATCGTTACAAAATTATATATTTTTTTCAAAGTATCCGACCCATTTCATTCAGTATCTCTTCAATAAATAGGATGTATTATTAAGGCATATGAGCTAATTTAGTCTATTCAAATTCAATCGCAAATGTCACAAAAGATCCCTTTCATCCATACAGTTATCAATATTATATATATATTAATTTTGTGTGTGTGGGTGGGTGGGTGTGTAAATATAAATGCGATTTTTCGAACAGTTAATAATAGAAATTCCAAAATCGTTTTAACTATACTTTTTCCAACAACTGAGTATGCTCAGCTATAGTATTTTTGTGAATCGCGTGATTCAAACACAACCCCTTCGATCCACAACTGTGTGTGTGTGTGTGTGTGTGTGTTCACGTGAGTAGCGCAATACCGTACCTATTATTCGATAGGAAGTGGAACGATTAATACACCGTTTTGCTCACGGTGTATTGTTATACAATTATTATGGTCGACTAACATTGTTGAGCATTTACCTCCACGTGAATACCGTGACGACGGGGGCGGCTCCTCCGTGTCGTCCTCCCCTGGCGTACCCGCCGTCGCGTACAGCGCGATATCCCCGAGATGATTCGATTTTATCGCCGACAATACGTCGTAACGCAGACTCCGTCAGCCGGAACTCTAGATATAATTATATCGATAATATTGATACAGTAGAAATAAAATATCTAACTAATTAACTTAAACCTATTCATACGCAATATATTCGAATATTGCAATGAAAAAAAATTATTTTTGAATTAATAGCTAAGGAGTTATCTTCTTTCCTGAGAGGGGTTGAGATAGATTTATAATTTAATAATCTTTTGGTTTCTCGCCAGAGACTGCCATCTACAGCCGACAATTTCTGTAATTTCTGTTCGAAAGTATTTGATTTATGTTTTGCAAGAACTTTTTTTTAATGAATTTGCAAGTTTATTATATTTTATTTTATGAGATGGCAGATGGGAGGCCTGGTACTTTGCTCTTGCCCTGCGTTTTTCGACAATCAGATTACGAATTTCTTCTGGGATAAGGTGTGGCTTTGGTTTTAAGTTTCTATTTTTGTCGGGCTTGGTAGTTGACCACGCTGCCGATTGAATGAGATTTGTTAGATTATAAACTGCTTCGTCTATATCTGTGTTGGACTTGAGTTTAATATTTAAGTTTATTTTTTCATTAATTAGATCGTGGAATTGTTTACGATTAGTTAAGGGGGAGAATAGTTTAGGAGGCTCTATGCGAACTGACGGTGTTGCAGAAATCGAAAGTAATACGGAGGAGTGGTCTGAGTTTAAGTCTAAAATATTATAGGTAGAGCAATATAAGTTGCCCGGAATTTTAGCTGAGAAGATATCTAATATATCTGGGCTTTTTTTAGGAGAGGTAGGCCAATAAGTAGGTCCAGGTGGCGCTAAAATTTGGAAATGTCTTTCGTTGGCTACGTTGTAGAGTACGGTGCCGCGAGGGTTGTTGGCACGACATCCCCAACTCTGATGCTTGGCATTGTAATCACCACCGACAATAAAATTATTATTAATTGTATTAAAGTAATTTGAAAGTATTTCTTTAGTGATATTGTGACGTGGGGGAGAGTAAAATGCGCCAATAGTAAGTGGTATGTTGTTTAATTTGATTTGGATAGAGCAGGATTGTATATAATCATAACTATAGTTAGGAAGTGGTTGATAAAATAAGGAAGTTTTAACTAGAATTGCTACACCACCGTGTGCGGTATTATCTGGGTGATTCGATTTTAATGAAAAGTAACCAGGGATGTTTATAAAGGAGTATTTTGTGAAATGGGTTTCTGTTATTAGGGCTATATCTATACGTTTATTATATAGAACTGTTTGTAATTCATTGATATGATTTTTGAGACCGTTAGCATTGAAGAGGAGGATTAGGAGTGAGTTATTTGTGACATTGTTATTCATTTTTTTTATCTAATAAACTTGAGATTACTTTTGTTAATAAAGAGATGAGAGGATTAATTAAGGTTTTGAAATCATTCAGGAAACTTGTCATTAAGAGTGTGATATTTGTTTCTGAAGGAGGTGAGGAATTAGGTGTTGGAGGTGGTAATGAATGCCGAGCTGTCTGATTTGCTACTGCCTCTGCATAGGATTGAGTTTGCACCGTGGAAGAATTAGGAGGAACGGGACCTGGAGGGTGATTATCTTGTACATAATTAGTCTTAAGATTAGAATTTTTAGTATCGAAAAAAAATTTGTTATTATTGGAATTTGATTTCTTACGGTGTTGGAGCTCTTTGTAAATTGTACATCCCTTATAGCTCGCCGGGTGGTTTCCGTGACAGAGTGCACAGCAAGGAGGCTCATCTCGAGATTTCGGACAGGAAGAAGAATGGTGATCTTTTCCACAGCGGACGCAGCGAGGTGGGTGGCCACAGTACGCCTTTGTGTGTCCATAGTCCTGACAATTAGTACATTGGGCGACCGTTTTAGCTTTGTGGGGTTCTTCAACTTTTACTTTTGTATGAAGAAGAGAATTGAGTTCGAATATTTCATTTGAGTGGGTTGTTGGTTCTAAATCTACAAAAAACAGTGGAAGCTGTTTTTTGTTTAGTCTGTGGAGTACCTGTGAGACTTGACGGACTTCAAAAAGACGTGTTTCCAGTTCACTTTTTATTAGACTAGTTGGTGTAGTAGGATGTAAATTACGGATCACCACGCGTGTTGGTTTATCCTCTTTTAATTGAAACGTGTGAAATTGTGCTTTTTCATTTCTTAAGAACTTGACTAACGTTCTGTATGCTTCAGGATTTGTTGTTTGGATTTTTAGTTGCTCTGGCGTTGACTTACACTGAAAATTATCAACACCAATTAGCTCACAGAGTACGGTGCATAATTCAGGAAAATCGCGAACGTGTTTTATGAATATAGGAGGGGGAGGTTTGATAGATGAGGGAGCGTCTGGTTCGAAAGTTGTAGCCTGCGAGTCTTCAGCAGGAGGTTCTACCGATTGTTCCATTGAGCTGAGGACTTCGTAGCGATTATTCGTAATGAATAATTTTTTTTTAGTTTTGGTAGGGCGCACTTGTGGAGAGGTTGGTGAATCAGGATTAGAATAAGAGGAATTGGAGTGATTCCTTTTCTTTTGAGTTGACCAGTCACTCGTTGGTGTGGCGTTAGACGAAGAATCCTTGTGATTAGATACATTTAGATTTGTATTTACATTGAGTTTTGGTTTTGCAAGTTTGTTGATCAGAGGCATATCAGCGTTATTATTTTTGTTCGTAGTAGTTGACATTGTGGTCGATGCGGAGGTGATTAATTAGATTAATCGGGCCGTCGAAGACGGTCCGCAGATAAGGAAACGCCTATCGGTGTGTTACGTGATAGAACAGTAATTGGACTATTTATGAATATAATTATTTTAAAACTGTATAAAATAATATTCATTCGCACGACTGTACGAATGCGTAGAAAAAAAAAAGTAATTAATAATAAAAAATAGGTTATTTTTGTTTATTTATATGTACGAGAGACATTAAAGAAATTGGTATATTACTACGTTAAAATTTAAAATTTTAAACGCGTTGTTTAATTAAAGCACTAATTGGCAGGCGAGGAACGACGACGTTGATAGCATACGTGTGTATCGGACGGCTGCCACATCGGAACTGGGTACGATAACTGAACAAATTATAGTACTCTTATAGTTCCACTAATCGATTCGTACGCACCTATCAGATAATATGAGTTATTCGTATGACATCACAAAGTTTTATGAATAAACCAGACTTACAGTGTTCTCGGAGAATCTGATATAAGAATTTCTGAGTCGTGAACGAAGAGAATAAATCGAGTACAGGTCTCGTGACGTTTCAAATTATACTCGTACAGATATGACTCGTCGTCTCCTATCCTCAAACACGTGCGTTGCACCGTGTGCGTTTATTTAACAACGCGCGTTACTGTTGCTGCAAGGAGTGACGTCTTTTTCAAAGTTAAAGACCCATCAACGACCGTCTTGGGTCAACCATGAAACGAAATGAACCGACCAAACTTTGTTTTATATTATTTCGACTGAACACCAACCGTGTGAAAGCATAAATGTTTATATCACAGCGAAAAGTTTTTTTGTGTTTTTTTTGGTAAAAATTCAGTTAGTCGTGTTATTTACGTATGTATTTTAGATTATTTATTTAACTAATTAAATATACGCCCAGGATAAAAACACTACGAATTTGACGTTTTGAATTCATTTTTAAAATTTATAGGACATTTTGACATATTTATTATAATAATATTCTTACTGTACGAGAGCAATACAAATGATAATTAATTTTTAACTCAATTGTTTAATTTAATTTTTTTTTTTTGTAAAGTGTAATGCAAATATAATTTCATTTTTTACTCAATTTTTAAATAATTATTTGCATTTATTTAATAAATTATGCATTTTTTGAAAGGGCATTGGTTTTTTTATATTTTTAGGGCATTTAAATCCGAGCCCTAGTAATAAGTAATTCGAGGACGTGTCGTACTCGCCGCGGACAGCGCAAAAACGGTAATACGAGACGAGACAAGGGCGAGTGGGCGTGCGATTGTGCAACGATCGTAAAATATAGGTAAACAAAAAAAAAACATTTTGAAAAAAAGTAGGGCGAGACGATGTTTATAATTGTCAAACAAAAATCGACGGGCGGGGAGAATTTAAAAAAAAAAGGTCATGCGGGCACGGACGCGGGGTTTTTACTCGAGAGAAGGCCGCGGTCCCATTAGCCGGCGTGCGTCTGTCCGTCCGTCCGTCGTAGTCGTCTCGAGCCGGTTTCGAGCCGGCGTCGGACGTGCGCGTAAAACACACTTTACGGTGCGCCGGGCGCCGCGATCGTACGGTGTTTGTGCGTGTATTTACCTACACGTGAAATAGCCACGGGAGAGACGGGCAAAGTCGTCGCCGAGTTTCACTCGACCGGCGCCTGCGTGGCTTTTACTCGCGAATAAATAATATTGTTTTCTCGTTCGCCGAACCAGTGTTGGGATCTGGTACTATTCTCGCCGACTCGGACTGGACGTGGAAGAAAAAGTGGAAATAAACGAATAAAAGAGAGAGATAGAGAGAAAGAGAGAGAGAGAGAGAGAGAGAGAGGTGACAACAGATCGGTAGAAGTACATCGGACAAACACGAATCTCGCCCCGGTCGTATCGAAAGCGTTTGTCGGAGATGCGTTCGGAATGAGTACGTGAGAAAGTCCGCTCGTGTCGTACGGAAAACATTCCGAACGCGGAAAAAACGATCGAAATCGTTATAGTTTATTCGATTCACGAATCGCTTGAATCCGTCGTGTCCGTTGTGTTTTGAAATTTTCACCGACTCTCGTTTTTTGGATTTACTCGAATTTGAGCAGCGTTTACCCAGGGGACGGTCTCGACGTCTAGACTGCTCCCGCCCATCGTCACTGATCGAGAAGGCATAAAAACGATTACAATTCAAACGGTTTATTATTTTTTTGAAAACATTTGACATTTGATGTTCTTTAATTATGTTCGATAGTCGTTGATGACGTTTTCAAATATTTACATTTGTCGCCAAGCGATAATATAATGATTCGGTCAAATAATGTCAAATGTGTAGTATTTATCTAAGTGTTTGACTGACGGAATGAAAACGGTTATTTGATACGTATTATACCTAATAGAAATCGCTGCTATTGTTTTTATGACATTTGTAGAAAAACATAAAATGTTTAGTGTTGATAGATACCCGTATTTCGAAAATGTCCCAACGTAAACGAATCGTAATAAAACGTCAACGTACTGACGATAAGTACTTTAGACTTAAGCTGAATCTACTGAATTTTACGCCGGTTTTAAAGTTATGTCATCGATTAAACATACGCTCGTAAATCAATCTCAAAGGTTGGCTTTTAAAAAAACACTTAATAGTATATGTTTGTTATTATTAATACCGGCGTAAATATGTACAGTAGTCACTCGATTATTATTCGAACCTCCATAATTCGAAAAACTCCATAAATCGATCTAAACGCTTGGTCCCTAGAGAAAACCTCTGCGATTAGAAGAAAATACACGTATATCGGTCTCTACGATAGTATGAAATATCTGTCGGTGGTACATACTCTACGATTCGAATTTTTTTTTTGCCAGTACCTCAATAATTCGATTTTCCTTAAACATGATAAATGTATAATGTACAATCCATGTACATATTTAACGTGAAATGATAACGCTATGGATCAGATTGCGGCTAACAATTTAACACACAAAAAAAAATAATAATAATAATAACAGATTTCTTCAATACGAGTATACGAGTAACATAATGTTATGATATGTAATAAATAAGTAAACATTAATTAACAAATATATGTTATATGTAAAAAAATAAATAAATGTCAATTAATTAATATATTTTGTAATATGTCATAAATAAATAAATAAATGTCAATTGATAAATATACATAAAATTGTTTACTTTTCTTTAATTCGAATCCCCCTCCCCACGATTATTCGACACTCGGTAAATCGGAAACCTCTATAAATCGAATTTTTGCAGAGAAGTCCCATGACGAGGACGTCGTCGCGCAAACTACGATAATACTATGCGACGATTCCGCTGACCGGGCGGAAGGCGCTCGCGTTTCCTCGTCCGCAGCACAAGCATCCAAGACGTCGGATCGTTAGTGTACGGCAAACGATAATTCTTATCGGTCGTACGATGTGTCGGTCACGGTTCGAAATATCAATAATAATAATAATAATAATGTGATAATTCACCCGCGCGCGTCGTTTTGTTCCGCACAGTGGTGCCGATCCATTTATCTAGGTATTGCACTTGCAACACCAGTCAAGGGTGGGTGGTTGGGTGTTTTGAGACAGCGAAACACTCTAGGTTAGACGCACTCGAAGGTAGGGAAAACATGAGGGGCAGTTACAAGACCTATTGTAGTTAGGTGGATGGGGACTCGCTTTGAAGGTATGCTTATATTGCTATGCAATATCTCTAAAAACTGATTTTGGCGCCAACGTTCGACGACTACTTTGAAAATCCGTCGGGTCGATGACGACGATCGCACGCCGGCAGAGCGGTATGAACGGGCAAGAACGTTTGCAGTGAGGCGGGCGACCAGACGATACACACACCCTCCCCGTAGTAATTTGTTGATTTATACAAAATTTACAATCGGGCAAAAATCTCAAATATACGCGAGAACATTCTCTCGACTATCTGAATATTTAATTTTGCGTCCAACCGTCTTGGCCTCTCATTTACGGCTTTTCCTTTAGTTCACTCGCGTTTTGGTTGAACGAATTCACTCACAAAAGCCATTAAGATTATTGAATAATTAATAAATTATAATATATATTATAAGATGATATAAAAAAAAACCTCAGAACGACTGCCGAGAGGTGACTGAACTCTGAATTTATAAAGCGCTCGGCCGAAAAGTCCCCGTACCCGGGCGTAGAACGAGTGTGGAACGAGGAAAACCCATAGAACGCAGACGCGTCCCCAAGGGGGTGAGGGGCATTCCACCCATAACAATTTTGAATATATAAAATTACTATTATATCAAAACAATTTTAATGAGAAAAATTTTTAATTATTGATATACTTAAGTAGAAAAATCTAAATCTCCACAAAGATAATAAATTAAAAGATAATTACTGTTAATTAGTCATTATTTGTTTGCTATTTATTTCATGATTTTTAGATTAAAAACTTGGTTAAGGAGCCAAATGGAGCAAACCAGATTGACTGGACTGGAATTAATGCATTTGCATAGAAATATAGATGTAGACATAAAAAATATAATTGACTGGTTTGCAAAAAAAAAAAAAAAAAAAAACGAAAAATAGATTTTATTGTATAACTATACTTATTTATTATAATTATTATTATTTAAATTTTTTCATGTGTCCTAAAATGTAGTCCTTTGAGGTGAATTTTTATTTTTGAAAAGAGAAAAAAGTCACAAGGACTTAAGTCAGGTGAATAGAGGGGTTAGGGTCCACAGGAATATTTTTGGTTGCCAAAAATTGGTTAATTGAAATGGCTGTGTGACAAGGTGCATTGTCATTATGCAGCACCCAGGTGTTTTTGATGTTTGGTTCCACCCAAATCACCCTTTTTTTAAATCTTTCAAGAACTTGTTATAAAATTGTTGGTTGGCTGTTTGGCCTTGAAGTACAAACTCTTTGTGGACTATTCCTTGGCTATCAAAAAAGCAAATAAGCATCCAATTGATCATTTTTTGAAGTTGAAGTTCTTCCACTTCGAGGTTCATCTTCAATCAACTCTCTGCCTTATAAAAATGCTTTGAACCACCTAACAACCTAGGACATGGAAAACACATTTTTTCCATAAGCTTGTTGAAGCTTTTGAAAAGTTTCGGTCGCACGGTAACCAAATTAGAAACAAAATCGGATACCACATTGTTGCTCAAAATTATAATCACCCATTACTAGAACGTACTAAAAAAAAAACCAGTTTACAAAAATAATCACCACAGACCAACATGTGACACTGTGAAGTTCAAACTCGTACTGAAGGTACATTACATGTTTATCTACAAAACTTTTCAAACGGAAAGCTATTAATGCTGCCAGATAACTAGCTACACTATCAGTCTCATTAATTTATTTACACACCATATGTATAAATAAAACAAAATAAAATGACGAGTAAAACAGTCTGATATAACGACAAAAGATAGTTGAAGCCGATCGGAGTTGGGTACCTAAATACTGCGAGCGTTTAAATATTATTGGATAGGGTAAATAAAATTATCTACGGGATTGAGGCAAAGCTGGAAAACGCTTTGTCTCGAGCTAGGTATACTGTGTGTACGGTATGCACTCTTTGTGCTTACGAATACGATTTATTTCGTCTACGACGTCGTCGCATGACGAGAAGTATGTATGTGAGCGGGGGGGGGTCTTGATACGGTGAAACCCGTCTACAAGAGACACTCACGGGCAGGCATGTCGATATGGGGGGAGGAAAGGTAGGATTCTCCCGGTCCTGAACGTTTTAAGGGGGCCCGAAAAAGAGGGACTGTAATTAATTATTTAATTCAAAAAAAATATTTGTTGCTTATCTACAAACGTTAGCTGATGGCATTTTAACCAAATGATAAAATAATATCAAAATGTGTATATATATAATAGTTTTCACTAAAAAGTAATTGGTGTGAAATTATTTGTTATCGTGTCATTCGCGTCAATACTCTATATATGCTGTATTTACGGTTTTACCCAGCAAACAAGGCAACTGGATTTTAAAGAAATCATCGACTGCTTTGCTTCGGCTAAAGCAAGAAAAGCTATTTTGTAGTAATTAATTATAATTTATGTATTTCACAACTAATGTGTAATGTATAAATACATGCAAAAGATGTAAAATTATTTAAAAAGCAATGTAATTAAAAACCCTGGGAATATTGTTTACAAATTTGTGCTTTTACTTTGTTATTTAAAATAAAAAAGGTATACATAATATAGGTCATATTGTTTACAAATTTGTGCTTTTACTGTGTTATTTAAAATAGAAAAGGTATAAATATTTGAAATTTATTTGGTCTTGGTAGGGTGATTGTAGCTCTTGGAACCACCACTAATAGGGGCCCTAAAGCATTTTCCTCCCTGGCCTGAACTTTTTTCTCTACGGCCCTGCTCACGGGACCATGAAAAGTGTCCGTTATAGAAAGGTGTACGTTCCGCAAAGGAAGGTATATATTTTGTAGTATATCTTAAAATTTAAAACTAATAAAATATAATTTAGTCTACGAAAAACAACGATATAGTCATCGGCACGATGAGATTCACGACGCGAGAGAGACAGAGAGAGAGAGCCGAAACGATATAGTTTACACGATTTTGAATGTTCTTTTGTCCGCGAAAGTAAAAGCGGTAAAGTCCGTCGGTGATGAACGTATAAAAAACGTCGGACAAAGATTTACTCGGTTTCGACAAATTTATTCTCGGATTAGTGGGCGTCCGGGAATCGGCCCACGGTTTTACACATTTTCAAATATCAAAATATTTTGTATACGAAGCGGGTACGTATAAAATATGTGGCCCGATTGCCGACGGCTCTAATGTTCGGCACGACTAAGACGTATCCGTGGACAGTCGTCGATAATTTTCTGTCGCGGTAGAATCGAATAGAAACACAAACAGCAAATAGTAATCTCGTAGACATTCCGTTTTGATTGTCTCTTACGGAAACGGAAAAAAAAATGATTAAAGAAAAAAGATAAAAAAAAGCACATTTTATTCGTTTTCTCGCGACATCGAAAAGGATCTTAATACCAAGACCTTCACGTTTGTAATTTTATATCATACGTGCCCGGGCGTGGATGACGTGATATTAAACGTCTGAAAAACGCACTTAAAGTACTATAATATAAATACATACATGTATCCTGTTGGTTTATGGCAGACGTAAAAGCGATTCACCGGGACGATTCGCCGAGATTATTTTCGATTATTTATTTATTTTTTTTATTTTTAACGCGCGAGTATCGTGGGAGAATTTTTACTGTCCGTGACATCGTACGGTATTATTTCCGCGGGGAAATTCGCGTGCGGACACGGGCGCGGTGACAGAGACACGCGCGCGCGGACACACGACACGTTTATTGCGATTCGTAAATAAAAAGTATTAAAGTACTTTTCTTTTCTTTTTTTTCATTTTTTTTTTTTTTTTCGAAACGCCAAAAAGCGAACACGACGTCCGCGCTCGTCCGTCAAACATTTACAAACGTTTCGGCGTAAAACGTGACTGCTCCGGACGACACGATGTTTACAATCGACACTCCTCCGATGACGGTGTGCAGAAGCCGGGGGGAACAAGCGATGAAAATAAAAAATACATATTTCGCGGCGCGTTTGAAAAAAAAAACAAATTTAAAAAAACCAGGCGACACTCGAGTTTGTGTGTAGACTTTTTTCGGCCACCTCGTCCCGGCTGGGACTAATCAACTTGTTTCGACGTAAGAAAAAAACAATGTAAACAAACAATGTAAATACTTTCGATGTTTCTTTACTTCGACGCTTTGTCGACGATTCTCTTGATTTTAACCGTCGTGGAAACAGTGCGGAAAAAAGCCTGACACACTTGGCACCGTGGATATTCTTGCATTTTATAAACATACGATAAATCGTTTCTTTAGTGAAACGTCTCTGAGCAAAGCCACGGGTTGTAAAAATACACATACCGTTTATATATTTTACCGTTTTTAGTCTAATTTTCGATAGGTTTTCAATTTTATCAAACCCGCTTAAAAATGTTTTGTTTCGACAAAAGAGAGAAATTGTTTTTGACCGAAAAATTCTGTTCTCTCTGTATTCAAATATTCATAATGATTGGGCGCATCAAAATATTTTTATACACATTTTATTTTGAAAATTGATGTAGAAACAGTCGATTTCGTAAAATTCCTATGAGAATTTAGTAAAATGCTAATAAAAAAAAAATAAATAAAAAAATACTGACTTACGATTTTTAAATTTTTTTCACAGTCGTTAAAAAAATATAATAATACAGTCGTATTAAATTTTCAAGTCTGAAAATTAAAAATTTTGAACATTATTCGAAATAAACTTTCAACAAATTGAATTTATAATCAAAAAAAGGTATCAACTTAATTTTGAAATTGTAGTGAAGAATGTATTAATGTGTTATTGATATATGATGAAAATGTTCAGTTTCTTACGACGTTACTTTTGTAGTCACGACTTAAGAATTAAAATAGACTTAGTCAGAGTCTCGTTCCTCGCTAATTTCCTTCGCAGTTTTTCCTTACGTTTAGAAATACTATTCAGAATAGAGATAAAATGAACCCACAAATATGTACGGTCTGCATTCAATTTCCTATCTATAGAGATGCCGGATGAAAATTTTGTAAAACCTATGTGTACCAAAAATTATTCCAGAAAAAGAAATAAACATCATGGTAAGACTAAAAGATCCTTCGCTTTACGTAAATCTAACACATTATGTAAATAATGAAAATTTATCAGAAAATATATTTGGGAATATTGTTTCAACGCTGAATAAATGTACCAAAATCTTGATGATCAGTTAGCACTAATCGGCTTAAAATTTAGTTTTCGTTTTTATCTCAGAGTAACTGAAATCTAATTTTATTCTGCACTTTTGATCTTGCTCTAAAAATGTTAGCGAACCGATAATAATTGCTACCAAATAGCGTCCGTTCAAAATGTTTATACAGAAACAATGAAAAAAAATAAAAATAAATGATATTTGAATATTCCAAGGCCGCTTCGTACTAAATAAATGTTAATTTTGTACCGAAGGATGTTTTAATTAATCAATATGCAATCAAATAAGCTGATTCGTTACATTTGTTTTTGTATTTAATGATATACGCCTATTATTTTCAATTTTTAAGAAATCTATTTAAAACACGGTTTGATAAAAACTGTATATTTATGGAATATATTGCCCCGCCGAAGAAGTTAAAATCTACCACTTCTTAAAAACGGCCACTATTAGGTGTGACGACAAAACACCCTTTCAATCCTTAAGTGTCGACCCTGCAGGCACACGTTCTACGCTTTCAGAGCGACTCGACCGATCGATCAAAACGATAATATGTTTTCGCGACGCGATCGTTTGTCCGGCGCGAAATGTGATCGGTGAGAAAACTCGTCAAAATATTGTATCGTCGTATTGTACACTGGTGACATCAAACCCGGACGACCGAGTCGACGACGGCGTAAACCGTCCTTGTCCGCGCGATAATAGTACGTTTTCGTCGACTAGTCTGAAGTCGCCGGGCGCTCGTTCGTTCGTTCGGGTGTCAATCCAAAACACGTTGTCCGGGTCACGGTCGGTTCGGTCGTTCCGCGTCGTCCCAGTCGTCGCCGGTGACGTTCTCGGGATTTTTCGTCGGGGGGGTTGAGGGAATGTGAAAACGTATTGCGAATCGAGTCGTGGTTAAGTTAACCTATGCCACCGACGTTAAAATGCAGGCACAGTAAAACCTGTCTTATCAGCACCCTTGATAAGACGGAATTATTTTCGTTACGCGTTTGTCAAGGTTAATTGCATGCTACACGAGATAGTAAATAGTATTATACAAACGCGTGTAAAAGTGCGTGTTTCGACAGAAAGCCTTATTTGATAGAATAAAAGTTTTCAGTTTAACACGGTTTTGTATCAAATCTTATTTATATTAAACATTTATAAAATAATGTACTATATTGTGTTATTTGTAGTATTCACTCCCCTCCCCCCAAATTTGGAGAAAGACTATATGTATAATAGAAAACAATAATATTTTGTATACTTTATTGCTGTTGCTTATATTTATTAAGTAATTATATTAGGATCATCTGAATCATTTGCTTACGGCCCCCCAAAATAACTTATCCAGCTCTGGTCAAGATGTGTTTTGAACGAAGAAAATAACAATGTCTGATGACAAATTTCGACGATAGCTTGGGAGTTATTCACAGGGCCGCTCTTAGGATTTGCGAGGCCCGGGGCCAAAAATCATTGCGAGTTCTCACTACAATTCTCCTAGTTCTCACCCTCTACTTAAATACTTAATTATAAATAAAATGTTTTATTATAACTATAATTTTTTTAATTTTACGATAGCGATTATCTGCCAATAATATTTGTAAATCCATACATTGTTTCCGCAATTCCACATCATCGATAAACTTAATGTTTATGTATATCATACAAAAAACCAAAATTATTTGATCTAATTGTTGAAATCTTTCATTAATTGAAACAATTGCTTGATCAATTATGGGGAGAAAATATTCAATATAGAATTTGTTTTCTGCTTCTTTAGGTCCAGTATCCATCGATTCATATTGATAAAGACGTTTTTTTTTTTTTGAATGCCTAATTTGTTTAAATTCAATTGATATTTCATTTTCCATACACAATTCTTGTGCGACAAGTTTTGAAGATTCAAACTCTTTAATTCTAAAATCTTCAAGAAACGTTTTCAGGCCCCTCATAAATTCAACTGCAACACTCAACTCTTACATATAACTTACTCAACTTATTACATATTGAAAAATGATATACTTAAATGATTTTACATTATATCATATTTTATCTTTTTCTGCAATTCATAGTTCCGAAAAAAGTTTAACATTCAAGTTCGAGGCTCCTACAATGTCGCGAGGCCCTGAGCATGGGCCCCGCAAGCCCCCCCTAAGAGCAGCCCTGGTTATTCAAATACGTCTTTTAACTATCGATTCGAGTGCAGTTTTATTACAATAACAAATGCAAACTATAGTGATCAACGTGATCATGATTTCACAACATAACAGTCGAGTTTTAACAGTATAACGTGGGATAAACGAACAAATATTTCGTGGAGCGTTTCGATCTTCAACCCCTTTTGCATTTTCGCCGTCAAATACGGCCTCGATCGCGTCCGACGAATGACGATACACTAACGAGTGACCACCGCCGCCGCCGTGAGAGGATTACAGTAGTGCAGCGGTTCCCAACCCATGGGCCGAAGCCCACTTGTGGGCCGCGAGCAGCATGGTATTGGGCCGCGAGCCATTGGTATAATATTAAATATTATATATATATATTATATATGGTATTATATTATATTTTTTGGTTCTTATTTTTGAAAATAAATTTAATTAAATTAATTGAAAACATCAGCTACTGAAGAAGATTCGTTGATTGGAATGCCATGATATGATCAGACTTTAAAATCGTATTTTAAAAGTACACAATTATTGCCATTCTGGTTAAATGTTCGGAACGACCATCCAGCAATCGCTAAAATTACACTCGGAAACTTGATGGGCTTTTCGACGACTTATCTTTGAGAACGTGCTTCTTCTACTTTAATTTATTTAAAAAATAAATATAAGAATAAACTGAATGTTGAGAGTGATTTTGAAGACTAAAACTAACAAGTTTTAATCCAGATATTGTCTTTCTCGTGAAGAACAAGCAATGTCAAAAATCACATTAAATTGTTTATCTTGTGATAAAGTTGAATTAATTTTTTTTAAACAATTGTTTTTTTTTTTTTAATTTTCTTAATTTTTTATTCCTAATACATACATATGTATGTAATATATATTATAATTTTATGAAAACGTATATAGGTATACTATGGATGGGCCTCAAATATTTTTTTTACAAAATTAGTGGTCCACGAAACTAAAAAGGTTGGGAACCGCTGCAGTAGTGTATCCGTGTGCGGCAGTCGTCGATCGGTCCGACGTGAATATCACAATGCTACGCAGCGCGCCGTCAAGACGTGACACCCGGGATCCAACGGCGTAAATTCAGGGGTTTCGCAGTTCAAAGCGTTCTAGACGGTACGCGATATAATAGCGTACGAGCCGGTCTACGTGTATTGCACCGTACGACGGCGCCCTTGAACGGCGGAATCCATTAATATTCACGTGAACTCAATAATGTCATGCGAAACCGACGATTTTATTATTAGCAGCCAATTACCGCGAGTCCGCATATAAATATATGCACACGCATAATGTGTAAATTAATTCACTCGTTTACGCGTATGCATTTGAGTATGTATGCGCTGATCAAGTAGCGACGCGATTAATAAACCATAACAGGTACGGTTGTAGTTAATTTGGGCGAGACCGAGAAATAATAAAAAGTTGTTTACGCGATTCGTCGCGTGGTCGTTAAAAAAAAAAAAAACGGAAAAAAAACGAAATCATGGCGATTCGTTGTAACGTTGACGTGCACAGACAACGGCCGTGTAATGCTCGTGGCCTACCGTCTGGGGTGACCGGTCAAAATATCCCCACAAAAAATATATCCGGTCAAAATAACTCCGACAAAATATCTCCGATACAAAATATCCCTAGTCAAAAATATCTCCAATTTTGAATAGCTCCAGTACAAAATACCTCTTGTAAAAAATATCTCTAATAGAAATATCTTCCGTGAATTATATTTAAAAATACGTTGAATTAATCATAACAATATGTAATATTTAACAACAAAACAAATACAAAATAATTTACAATTTAAGATTATGGGCGATTCCCATTAAATATTTTATGGATGTGATCTCGTTATTTTTATCATCAGACATTCCCTTTATTACACTATCGTATCGGTACGGTCGTTACGTCGATAAAGTAGTTAATCGTGGTTTGCAATAGCTGACACGCATAAAAAATATGTCAGATAATACAAATTGGTCATTGTGCCAGTGTAATATTGTGATTGGTAGTTATTATCCTAGAAATATTTCAAATCGGAGATATTTTGTTCTGGATATATTTCAAACCGGAGATATTTTTGACTAGAGACATTTTGTCGGAGATAATTTGACCGGAGATATTTTTGTGGAGATATTTTGACCTGGAACCACCGTCTGGTGTATCTCGAGCCGTGGCCGAACGAGAAAACGTGCGCATCGAACGAAACGAAATAATATTGATGTTTTTCGTTTGAAAATTCAATTCTACGAAACTTACGAAAGACTGTCGGTTTTCTAACGTCCCCTAGAATCATCTTGATCAATCCTCCTCTCGCGATCGAAAGCGTCCGATCACCCGACCGCGTATAATACACGAGACGCATAATAATTGCGAGGTGCGCCCAACAGTTTGATTACACGCAAGAAAAATCATCGAAAACGGACTTTGTTGAGTTGTGGGTTTTTAAGTTTTCGTTCGATCTTTTCGTTATTTGTTGTAAATCTGTAAAAGGTTTCAATTTTGACGTAATATGATTTGTAAAATTAGTTTTTCTACGAGAAAAAACGTCTTCGGAAGATTCAAATTTCTTGCGATTCACTCACGAGAAACACCACATTATCGGCGTGTGTCTACCGCGGACAATACAGCGCACCACGAACCTCTCCTCTCGCGGAAACTACGACTCGCTTACACGCCTCAACTCCACTGGAATTCGCCTGATATGCGAATCGAGACGGTCGCGGTATGCAGTCATGCCTGCGGAAGGCAAAAAGAAGGTACATAAACGACAAGCATTTTACTACTGGACGGTGTTTTGGTTTTTTTTTTTCACACATCTATTAAAATGAATTTCGACATTTTCAAATCACATTGAACGCCCATATTTATGTAACATCGACTGTTTTCTTAAGTTCACTGCACCATTTTCCGTCCTAGCGCCGAAGGACAAGACTATACGCCGTCATCGAATGTCAATGAATACAATGTATTATTCATACATTGATCGCCTGTACGGCTATCGGAATCCACGGACGAAAACTAATTTACAGTGTATGTATGTGAGTGTGTGTGTGTGTGTGTGTGTGTGTGTGTGTGTGCGTACGTGCCTGCATATATGTGTATTTGCTTGCGTGTGCGTGCGTGTATACGTGCGTATAGTGTGTGTGTGTGTGTGTGTGTGTGTGTGTGTGTGTGTGTGTGTGTGTGTGTGTGTGTGTGTGTGTGTGTGACCACAAAAGTGAAAAGAAAAACACGCGCTTGTTTACATACATAATGTAGTACAAATACCGACTGTTATAAATAGCGATACTATCACAAGACACTGTTTTTGACTGGCCGAACACGAGAGAGACCGTGTAACCGTGTTAGTAATAATGAAAGCGACGGTTCTGAAAACCATCACCGATGTCCCTAGGTAGTTGATAATTTAATATCCATAGATTTTCTAATTAAAAAAAAAAAATAATAATAAAAAAAAAATAAAACGATTTACCGGTGAAATTTCATATTTGAGGATAACACGGGCTAAACGTACACGATCGTGTGCTACAATACAATGCGTTTCGAAGCCTTTTTTTTTAAACATTTGCTATTTTTTCGATCGAATCGAAACATACTCTATTCAATTCGATTAAACTCGAAATGTTCAATGAACTTTCTCAAACTCGTCCTCAACTCGTGTCACTTGTACTTACATCGAAAGTAAATATAAGACTGTTATTACGTCGAAAGAGGTCGAAAATGACTAATGAGTATAATGTGTTAGTACCTTTATATTACGTATCGAGTATAATGACAAATTATTATCATTGATTAATGATCATTTATATTTTTTATTTTTGTCATAAAATACTTTTGTGTGTACGCGAATGGTTGAAAATACCAAAAAAAAAAAAAAAAAATCAATAACAATAAAACGTATGCATTGACTGCGTAGTCTAAACGTTACTCGTTTTCAGATGTTTTTCTCGCTTTTTTGTTGGTAAACGTTTACAATAATATTGTATTCGGTCGGTCGTTTATTTTCGATATAATATTGCGGCTTCGAACGCTCTTCGATCGATTTCGCGTCGACGGATCGCGTGAATAGTGTTTAATTAGTTTCGGCTCTGGAGAATAAAAACCACGTTCACGACGCATTATTTCGCGACGTAATTAATTGGAAATTGACGTTTTTACGGTGTATAAATTACGTTCGACCGGACAGTAGGTCTGATTATTCGTAAACAGATTACGCACGAACCCTTTCCGGAAGTCGTCGTACTTGGCGGTACTCGGCGAGTGTTTATTTTCGATTGACATTCGAAAACCGCGAGTGCGCACTGCGGCAACAGTACACTCGCAGTGCTCGATCGTCTGTGAAACAATAGGCAAAAAACGAACTCCCTTGAACGCACTAGACGTTTTTCTACACGACCTCCTTGTAATCATATTACACGGACGACTACGAGTCTAACCATATTCTATTCGTGCGAAAACCGGGACAAACTTCTTTATTCTTTTTTTTTTTTGATTTTCCCATCATGCAATATAATTTAAACACACACTATACAGATAATAATTGATAATATTTGAAGCTTCAAAAATCAAAGGATATGTATGGTAAAATATAAAATTTTTGATCTGTGTCCCATGTGTTCTTCGTCGGCAGAAGATTATTAGTTGTTTGATACTCGGCTGAACTGTGTACTTCATGAAGCAATGTTTTGTTGGCAAGTATTGACTTATAAAGTCGACAACAAGACACGTTTATCAAAACTTGTATTAATTATTAATGAAACCTCAACTGTAATTATTATATCTAATTTATTTCGTGATTTTGTCCATGTGCTATTCATTGATGAAAACACACGTTCCACACCTGCATTTGAGCCAGATAATGGAAAAAAAATTCAACGACTATATTAATCGACAGCTATATCTGACACGTTTGTTCAAAATTATATCAGAACTTACTCGCTACTTTTTTTCCATCAAATGTCTAATAAAAGGCATACATAAATTATTGAAGTCTCATCCCGGGACAATATTCTGTCCTGAAAGACATTATCGGGACACCGGGACGCCATGCTCAAAACCAGTACTGCCCCGGCCAAACCGGGACGAATGGCCACCTCAGTCTACGGGTTGTCTACGGGTAACGTACGAACCGGAATTCGATTTTCAAATTATGACGATATATATTTTTGGCTGTTACCGAATTGGTTCCCGGGTCTAAACTCCATGTTCCGGATTGGTTCCCGTTTAAAAAAGGTACTTTTTTGAGGTATGCCGAATTGGTTTCCGTTTAATTACGCACATTTTCCTTTTCGATTTTACTGGCTTAGGACTGTCAACTATAAAGTAGGCTTGGTTGATAACGTGCGTTAATTTGTGTTAAAAATAATGACATAATATATAAAATTTTAAATTGTTGATTTGGAAGTCAACTAGTCATCAAAATAATAAAATATATTGAATACAATTTAAAAACGTTGATTAGCAAATTTTAAACAATGTTTCTTTAAATATTCGATTCGCGTATGCTTTTTATTAATGTACACAGTCATACAATTTTCCAAGTGTTGGTTATTTCTTTCCTGTTTGCTAGTAACAGTTTTCTTGTATTATGACTTCGAAATTTAATATAATTCAATAATGTCTGAACGCTGTTTAAAGTTTCCACAAAATAAAATATATTAGGATGGGCACTTGTAAATTCTTTATTAAGCTTTGAATGGAACGATTGGCAACGCTTTGTTGTCCTATCGATATTTTTGTCAAATTTAGCCCAAATTTTCGGTGGAAAGATACTGTCTGTCACCATGTAATTAGTTACCAATTATTCAAAGTTAAAATTAAAATTGTTACGATACCACCTGTGCACAAACGGGAACCAATTCGGCTCAACGTAATCAAACACCTTTTTCAAACGGGAACCAATTCGGCTACTCCCAAATTTTGGACCAGCAACAATTTCCTTCCCGTTTATACACAGACTTAGGACTGGCCAGAATCCCTAGGTATGGTTAAAAATGTTGCTCAGTATTTATTTATTTATTTATGGTTAAATTTACGAGATAGGCTCGAGTAGAGTATGGATTCAAGTTTATAAACAACATGTCAAAGGTTAATTATTTTTTTAAACGTATGATACAAATATTGAACGGGCATTGATATCAATGTCGAGTGAGATATAACTTACAAGTATAATTCATTGATACAGATTTGAATATTGTCGTCTAAGGTCTGGTAGAGAAATAAAGAATAGTTCTAAGTAAGTCAAGTTTCCGAGTGATTGGACTGTTTTGTCCATAGTCGATACGGCGGGTACTTGCATGAAATGTTCGACTTGAGCGAGTGTTATAGCAGAGTACGTGGCAAGAAATGCGATCGAGGAACTGGAGTATAACATATATACATAATGTACGGTACACGCGTGTTTGTCAATAATAATATTTGTGCTCGTAATAAATAAGTCATAATAATTAATATTGGAAAAAAAAAATTAGTGCTATATGAATTATTGACAACGTAAATTTTTAACGAACTGTAAGTTTACAATTTGGCAGTCGTTCAGTTTCTTAATATTTTCAAATAAAAATTTTCCGGCTCACGAAAACCAATTCTTATGTCACCTGTAAACAACCCGGGAACCCATTCCGCATTGCCCATAATTATTAATATAATAATAATAATATTAGTATTTTCCTTATTATTGCTGTCATACTCACACGCGCCAACACACGACACCGGTGCCCAAATTATTTATAATGCCTCTTCCGAGGTGCACATCTAATGTCAACATAATATCGTGTGATGGGTACGGGGATTCGGCCGGTCGAGAGCCAGTCTCCGACTGTCTCTCGTCTCTCTGGGCGCGTGCGACGCCGATCGATCATAATAAATCGTTAGAAAGTGGTTTTAGGCGTATGAAGTGTGCGTGCATTACAACGCCTATCGTCGTATTGTAGCAAAACCAGATAACGGAAATCGTTTACCACCGAGGGCACATCTCATGTATATTAATGAACATCCGAACGGCCTTTTTCGCCGAGTAAATAAATTATTCGAAAGGAAAACAGCGAGGTCTCGACGTACGGGCGTCCGTCCGGGAATCGGGCCACAATTTACCTTTTTTTTTTTTCAATGATATACGGTAACTGAGACACCAAAATTTTACATTAATAACAAGTGCTCCCGGTAAGTGGGTCGCTAAAATTTTAAAATCATAAGCAATTGCTATATGAATCATTCGTTTGGGTACATCCGCAACCCCAAAGAAGTAACTCAATCGCACCCCATTTGTGGAGTTAGTGATTGCACCAACCGATATCGGTTCTCATTCTATTCACTGTCATCCATTTGTTAATGTTTTCCCATATTTAAGTAGGTATACGTGGAGAGGCGTAGGCCCCCGCGTTGTAACAAGCCTAAAAAAAGACTTGATGACGCAAATTTTTTTTAAATTAAAATAATAACGGCCATAAAATAATAAGCACCGCAAGGACGTTACGTTTGAAAAAAAAAAACTAAAATTTCGAAAAATTACCACTGGAAAAATGCAAAACGAGTGTGAAATCGGTTCGAGCGTGAAAACGTCGTCGGGGCACTTTATACCGCGGCTCGTGCGTCCGAGAACGTCGAAACGATTGCGGGTTCGCGAGTTGAAAACGCGCGAGAGACGGTATGCCGTGACGGCGTCTACGAATGTTTACAGACGGGTAAACGCGAAATTGACGAACAGTTTTTTTTTCTTTTGGATTTTCACAATCACTGCAAAGACCATGGAGTATAAAGACGTTCTCGATATATATATATGTGTGTGTGTGTGTGTGTGTGTGTGTGTGTGTGTGTGTGTGTGTGTGTGTGTGTGTGTGTGTGTGTGTGTGTGTGTGTGTGTGTGTGTGTGTGTGTGTGTGTGTGTGTGTGTGTGTGTGTGTGTGTGTGTATAAAAACAAAAAACAAAATTCCTCGCGTCGGACCGATTCGCGTGACCGCGGCCGACCGGACGGAAGGACGAACCCGCCGCCATCGTTGTCGTCGTCGCCCCGCTGCAGCGTTCGTACACAATGGTGCTCGTGTACAATGATATCGCGTTTGCCCGCACAAAAACAATGACAAACAACGTGTGTGTGTGTGTGTGTGTGTGTGTGTGTGTGTGTGTGTGTGTGTGCGTGTGTGCGTGCGTGTGTGTGTGTGTATGTGTGTGTGTGTGTGTGTGTGTGTGTGCGCGTGTGAGTGTGTGTGTGTGTGTGTGTGTGTGTGTGTGTGTGTGTGTGTGTGTGTACATCTAATATTATGCGTTATAATATACCCATTACAACACGCACTGTTATTACTACGATGTATATGATATAGTTTTTACAACAATCGCCGGCCGCCGTGCCACGTTGGCGGAGACCGTGGCGACAGACGGGCTGGAAAACCTCTCGCGGCCGTCCGCCACCGACCGTGGCCGTCCCCGACTCTTCCGCCTCGCCGTTTTTAATATCGAAAAGTTTTCACTCACCACACTGCGAGTAACAAATTCATATCGTTGTGTCATTACACCGTACAACCAGGGCTCGGATTTCAATGTGACCGCGCGTCTCTTTTTCGGAACTATCTCGACTCGTCGCTTTCCGATAACGAGTCACAGAACGCGTTTCAAACACTTGCACGGTTTTCTATCGACTGCGTTTCGTCCGAGCGTTTTTCTTCCTCGTTTTTTTTTTTATTTAACGCATTTTTATCCGTTTTCGACTCGAGAATTATTTCGTACGTATCGAAAATCGATAATTATCACATGTGTCAGTGTTGATTTGAAGACTTATCGGAGTGAGTCGTCGATCCATAACCATGACTTAACCATACGACTTTTTTTTTCTTTTTTTTTTTATAAAAGAAAATAATACCTTTAACGTGTTTTAATTATGTTCAAGCAACGTTCGTGTAAATGAAATAGATTTCCAGGGAGTCACGATTCATTAGTAATTTCTGAGAAGTCGATTCAGTGGCGTATCTTAGTACTAGTTATTAATTAATAGGGGTAGAATAACGACTGGGTAAGGTGCCGGCAATATTCAAGTGCCTCGGTAAGTACACGCGACGTATACATTGTCTGCTACACCTACGATTCGGTCCCTAATTTATCGGAATGGTTCCAAGGTGGTCTACCCTCTACACACACACACACACACACACACACACACACACATATATATATTATATATAATATATTACATAGTTTATAGGTATTATACAAGGCGAGTCGGATTTATTTGACAAATGTAATAACTTTTAATCAATACTCGAGTCTTGCGCTACAATTAAGTTGCACTTAAAGACGTATTTTATTTTTTATTTTTACAACTCTGATTTAATTGAATTAAAAAAAAAAAAATTAATTTTTTCTCACCCAAAAACATGTGTATGATTCATAAAAAATGTTCGGTTGTCTAATGAGAATATCAAGTCGTTTTAGACAGTATTTCACCGTTTCCATTTATCAAAGACCACAAATTTCACTTTCCTGATTCCGGGATCCTTTCCCTCATTCGGGCGATTCTTTCTACTATAATAGCATCGTTCATTAACAGGAATAGAAAAATATCGCGAGAAATCGTACATTAATGTTGTGATATAGTATCGAAGGGATACGCATGCTCACGAAACCGTTCTTCCTGTAGGCCATAATCCAGAACCCCCGCCACACACGATTCCAGATCCAATAACACGGATAGTAATGGGGTAAATACCCCCTATTTGCGCTGTACATATGTACGAGTACTAGTGTACTACGACTACCCTGACGAATGACATTATATTTACAGTTGAATACATTTTAATTATCCCTTTGAATAATGTCTGAATCCTTTTCTGTCCTGAACCAGTTCGCCACCGACTATGCGTACGTGGTGTTAGTGATGAGACGAAATCGTTGTAATCTTTGTCGTCGCTTCTGTACACGTATGTCAACGTATACGTAGAACATGCACGTGTTTAAGTGTGTGTGTGTGTGTGTGTGTGTGTGTGTGTGTGTGTGTGTGTGTGTGTGTGTGTGTGTGTGTGTGTGTGTGTGTTGTACACGTAGGTGTCGCGTCATTTGGTCGCGGTAAAAAGAGCGCGTGTTATAAGAGCGAGGTAATTTGGTTGTCAGCAATTTAATGCGATACGTAAATAGCGTTATACATAAATAGCGAATTGTTATGAATTAATCCAAAAAGATAGGGACACGCACAAACAATGCAATAGAAAGTTGGCATAACGGTTTTGATTCTATGTTGAATGCAGTTCATCCGTCCATAGGAACATGTATTAAAAAAAGAAGACAATTTGAATCAATTCAAAGTCGAACAACCAATTGCTGGATATTCACTTCATAAAAAAATAAAATATAAATATTCAGCTCTACGGATTCAAAATTTGGTATTGCGATTCGAAATTAAACCCATTGACGGATATTTATGGTGCATCGCTGCAAACTTTCAGCTACAAATTGAATATAACAGATATGACTAGAGTCCGGATTTTTATGCAATTTCATATTTGTGATGAGTAAATGCAGTTCGATGACAGTAAGAAATGTGGACGATTTGTGTAACAGATTATGCATATAAAAAAATTTATTTTGCATATAAATGCATATTTCAGGGATGACGACATATTTTAAAATGGTTGCATATTCAAGCATATTTGGTAACTATTAAAGAATTAAAGTTTATAAAACCGTGTTTTTTTTTTTTTAATTTCTTTTTTTTTTTGTATCTTCATTCAAAAATATTAACCAAATACCATTAACAAATGGTATAAGAGGATTTAATATGATTTTATTCATTACTTTTTACTATTCCTAATTAAAATATTTTTGTTATATTTGTTGAATACATTTTTAAATATTTACTATTCCTCAACCAATATTGTAAGTTGATGTCTGCAATCAATAAATTAAGTTACCTATCTAATATAGTTGAATTATTATTTATGAAAGAAATTAAAAAAAATAACAAAAACATAATTAATTGCATAAAAAATTATGCAAATAAATGCATATATGTTGGGCAAGAGTATATTTTTATATCAAGTGCATATTTAAAAGGTTTTAGATGCATAAATGCATACTATTTTAGGCTTTTTGAGTGCATACAAATCCGGACTCTAGATATGACTATAATAATATTGTATTATGATAACAAAGACTAGATTGTATTTACATGTTGATTTACAGTGTACATTTTACACTAATTTTGACTGTATCATAATTTATTGTATTTTTTATATTGATTTCGTTTCACTGATCAGTGATTATAATATATTATTTACAATAATTTTTGTTGATTTTATAATAATTTGAAATTGTGGTTTTTTTACTTTGCGCTCTTTTTGCCTCACGCGACTAAAATGCTCGCGACCAAACGACTTCGCTCTTATGACGCGCGCTCATTTCACGGCGACCAAATGACGTGGAACCGTACACGTATGACGTAAGTCGTCCGTTCCGGGTCTATTGTTAGACCGTCGTCGACATCGCCACCCGTCATCGTACCCGTCTCGTGTTGTACGAGGCGTACGGCGACGATCCCGGGGAGAGACGTGGATATTATGTGTGCACACAACGCGAGAGAAAAAAATTTCTCGACCACGGGCGAACGAGACCGGTGGTGTGGGGTGCAGGAATTGACCTCGGGCGCGGCTGTTTCTCGTCACGGATCGAATGCGAATCGCCACCGATACGTCCGGGCGTCATGGGTCGGCCGACTTCAAGAGAGGCCGCGTTGTTATTCGTCGGTTTTTGTTTTTTTTTTTTTTTCTGTTTTTTGTTTGTTTGTTTTTTGTTATTTTCAAAAAATCGGATCGACGACGAGACTACGAGACCCTCCTCCCTCCCCAGTAGGGCTCCGGCCTGCCGTGACGGGACGAGCGCGCTCGGAGACATCGCGCGGGAGCTTTTCGAGATTTACATAATATCATAGGCCGCATTATGATGTTGTAAATCTATACACGCGCTCTGTGCACACGACGTCGGACCCCGTGTTTCACTCTCGTTGACGCGCGTAATATTCGAAGCGGCGATAATGACACGCCGCCGTGTGCATAAAATGAAGTTGAATCATTAATCCGTTGCGGACCGATGTCGGCAAGTGGAAATTAAGGATTAGCAGTACCGATGTTTTAAAATCGAAATTATTAAAAATAACTAAATATACATTTAAAATCTGTAAAACTTCAAAAAAAAAAAAAAGAAGAAGTAAATTTGATAACTTTTTTCAAGTATAACTACAAAGACTTGGTAAAAATACCTATTACAGACGTCGCGTCACTTTCCTATCGGACCAGTTCCGATGCGGCGAGACGAAAACATCGTCCGAGTACAGTCGTTTTTTTTTTCCAACGAGAAAAACTCTGTGAAAATGAAGGAAACGATTCCTACATATACGTATGACACATTGGCGTCCCTAGGGGGGGCAAGACGAGGCACTTGCCCCCCCTGGAATGTTATTTCTACAGAAATTTGTACTACAATATCTTCAATGTATTTTGAGAGCATTGAAACAATTTTCGATTTCTATAAAATTGGTAATCTACAAGCTGAAGCAGAAAGTTTGTACACTTCTCGGCAAAATGAGGACTGTCAAGATATTGATTTTTATCGATTTGTTAAATGTAACTGTACATTAGTTCCAAGTATAGCTGCTGCTTTGGAAATATGTTTGTCTCTTCCGGCTACAAGCCGTACAGCAGAACCTTATTTTATTACATTAATCCGTGTTAAAACATGGTCACGATCAACGATGGGTAACGATGATAGACTGAGTGGAATATTCGTGTTGAGCGTTCATAGAGAAAAAGTAAATTCAGATAAAGAAAAACTTATTGAAATTGCACTGACACAATTTGGTAGAGAATATCCACGGAGATTGAAATTTATATTTAATGAAAAAGAATAATGACGTATAATAATACCTGATTGTAATGTTTTAATAGTAATAATGACAAAATATAATTATATATTATGAATAAAATGTATGCAAAAATTTTCATTTATTTTTTTAATCAATTTTGCCCCTCCCTAGAAAAATGTTTGGGGACGCCCATGATATGACGCCGTTTTAAAGATGAATTTGACATTATTTCACTATGTATTACGCGAATAAATTTCAAACACAAACTCGCTATGAAGTTATCTTTCTAACACTAGCACTGACATAACACAAATGCTCGTTACCGAGTTATTTTCGTCCCTACAGCTTTAACTTTCATGTTCATAATTTTCGTCAAATTTTCGGAACGCGTTACGTTTACTAGTATTGAAAATGTTGAAAAACTATATAACTATTCATACCTGTTAGCATTATGCACTAGTTAGTTCCGATTTTCTGTTTTAACGTCGAATTATTGTATTACATAATACGCATGGTGTCTGATCGTTTTTTGTCCGTAAATTATTGATATCAAGATCTTTTCAGCTGTTATCGAAATTCGATTAAATAATTAAGTGGTCCTGAAGCTGCGAGTAATCTTACTCGTCGTGCGTGTATTTCTATTGTTTTTTTTTTCATATATGTAGTTCTTCACACTTACTTAATATTGGATCATTAAAGTATGTAGATCGTAGGCGAAAAAAAAATTGTTTTACGTGACCACACACAGAAGATTTAGGAACATTTTTAATTTAAATTCAAAACGGTTGTTCGGCTTACTTCAACGCTGATGATGTTTTTTCAAGTGCTCGTAAAATGCCATAAAGTGGACTACAGAATAAATTATTATAGACTACATAGAGAGTATAGTACGGTGTCGAGACCTGAAAAACACTATTTTTTTTTCATTTTTTTTTTTTTTTTTTTTACTTCTATTATTCGAAATACCGTCTACTCTCGGGGTGTTTTTCACTTTAGTGTTTCGGGTTAAATCCCTAGTCTCGTACAAATATTATAAAACACACTCATCTCGCCACTGTTTGTACACACCACACGGACGCTAAGCATTCAATTCTCACTATACGCATGCGCACATACATATTTAAACTTACGCGTATTATTACATGTGCGTGCGTGCATGCATACGAACGTGCGTGTATGTGTGTGTGTGTGTGTGTGTGTGTGTGTGTGTGTGTGTGTGAATATTATATACAATATGCGCGTATAAATGACAAAATTATCGTAATTCACTTTTGTTTCAGTGGATTCGATGTTGACAAAACGCCAGCAGCGGCAGTTTTGTGACATAAACGAATTGTCATATATCACACGTGTCCAAGCCCATATCCCGGATATTTCTTCGAGAGAGAGGTCGAAGCGAACGCACACAGGTTACCGAAGATTGGAAATTAACGAAAGAGAGGGTGCGGAAGGTTACGAACAACAGCCGTTCGTGTTCTAAAGTGTTATGTGTTCAAGAATTTGTTTCGTGGTTTTTTCAAGTCTTAATGATTATTAATTCCGAAATTAAATCAACCATAAAATCAAAATTATATCGTATTGAAGACGTTTTTAATCGATTTTTATTATTATTTTTTTTTAATCAAGTTCCCGAGTATTTTTATAATTACGTGACATGTACACGTCATATCCGAAATGACGAGTATAACTTAGAACCTGTACAGTTCATATTGGCCGATGGTGAACGTTATGACTTTGAAAAAAACAAAAAAATCGAAAATGTTAATTTTAATTTAAAAATGTAGGCGTTTTTCAACGAACCATACACTGTTCACCAATAGAATAATTCTTTTCAATAAAGTTTACTTTTCAACGAGAATTTTTTTTTAATTTATACGACCACCGGCGATCAATATTGACTGGACGAATTGCACGAGCAATTAATATTTCAAACTGATTTGTTCTTACGCAGAAAATTGCACTATTTTCTTAAAACGATTTTTGTATGGGATATTTTTGAATGACATAATGTGTCTAAAAAATAGCGATAACTTTTATCGTACGCAATGTACATAGAACAATACATTTTACAATTAAATTATACATAATCACATACCTGAGAGTTAATCTGTGAAGAAATCGCACGTCTGAATTTCGCAAATTTAGCCATTTCTCAACGTTTTCATTTATACCCAGCGTTTCAGTAATCTTTGTCTGTCGCTTTTAATCTCATTTGTATTTTCAAACGTGTCTATGAGCATAACACTCACGAATATTAAAATACCAATTTGGATTATTGTTTTTCAATTATACACTCTGAACGAAACACGGACACACGACACATACACACACACACACTCACACGTATTCACGTACACAAATAAAAACAAATGTTTAAGGTTTTTAACCCTCTAAGTCACCGTCTTTCGTCGTGCGAGCCAACGTATACGCGTCTGTATATTACACGGATTAAGCGGGGGCGACACGCTTATTTTTTATGTGTTGACGGAATCTATTTTATTTTTATTTTTTTCGCGTCCGAACTTTGACAATTTCCCGCGTAAATGCATACTGCAAATACATGTTTTTATGTATGAATGTATCAGTCGTCAATACAAAGAATTTCCCAGGGGACACATCACGGAAAAAAAAACTAATAAAACACCGTCAAACGTCATATTTTCTGTTTTAATAATATACAGTACAAGATACGGAGTAAATTCAGTTTGATTCATTTTATCACGAGCAAATGTAATATTTGCCAATTATATTTAAAACACTGATCGCGAACGTTGTACTCGTATATCCACATCCAGGCACACATTATCTCTCTCTCTCTCTCTCTCTCTCTGTCATACACACACACACACACACACACACACACACACACACACACACACACACACACAGACAAACACAAATTTCACAAATTCCACCTCCTACGCGAGTTTATTTATTTGTCATTTGTTTTTCATACAATACGCGTAGAAGTAGGTAATGGTGTTATACCTAGTAGCTATATGCAACATCACACTGTATAATATTGAGAAAAAAATCACAGGACTCGAACGAATAAACGGAACGACGCTTTGCGGGGGTGTCGCTTAATAGCGTCTATATATAGGCATCGTTGCGATTTCGTCTACAGTGGCGAGAAAAAACCGACAAAACAAAACCCGAACCCAGTAAAATCTATTTTACGTTTTCCGCGTTATTCCTCGTTTTCACGTCCACGTCCGATTCAATCACGTCACAATATTATTACTGCGCAATCGTCTGCAGTCAATTGTCACTTTTATTAGCTCTATCCCCAGAGGTGATTTTAGCTTTTGAAACGAGAAAACAAAAGCTTCGACCGGTCCGTGTGATTGAAAAAAAAAACCACTCGGTACTCTCGCAAAATACTCTCTTCTCGTGTACATATAATATATTGTCTTTTTATTTCAATACGACCGCCGTCTTCTATAACATTGTATATTTGTCATCGGAGGTGCAAATAGTACGTTTTATTGGTCGGAACTTTAGTAAAATAACCAAAAAATCACGTTGATCACTCAATAAATACACTATCTACTCGATGACTTAGGTTCCCCCAGCCAAATACCTGCCTCTCCACAAGTTTCGTCCTAAGATAAAAAAAAAAAAAGCAAAATATTAAATTATACAACTATAATTATTTAAATAGTATGTCGTTTGCCCAAAACCAGCACGAAACCGATCCGTATTCGGAGAGACGTCGACTCGGTCTCGACGAGTGAGAGCGAACCTCCCACAAACGAGATTATAATATTACGAGTACGACAATTATTCATCACGGCCACTAAACTACGGACAGAAATGATTCAAAAAGTCTTCAGCGGTTCAAACACGGCGATACTCTCTTTGAACGGTTTTTTTCGTTCCTTTTTTTTTTCTCGAAATCGTGAAACGCCGTTTGCGCACACCGTAATATCACGTCGAGCATCGCCAAAATCATTGGATTTCATAGCCCCCGTGGACCGCGCGCCCGCTGTAATACGTTATCTAACACGACGACGGTGTGCGTGTGTGGGTGTGTTTTCACAGACGTTACGTATTTATGTACCTATCGTACACACGCCCGACGCTCGATTTGACGTCATTACGTTCGCGTCGACTAGGACCAAAAAGCGAATGACATGGCTAGGGCCCGGATTTAAATGCACTTAAAACCATACAAATATGCTCTAAAAAATAGCCAAAAATGCCCTTAAAAAATGCATTTTTCCACAAAAAAGACACAAAAAATGAAAAAATGACTTTAAAAATGACATATATTTTTTTATATAATTTGTAATAATTACATGTAATAATAACCAAATTATTTATAAATAAGATTAAATTATTTTTTATTATTTTGTTAAAAAAAAAAAAAAAAAAACTGAAAAATTAATTGATGTTGTTCGCCGAATCGAAAAATTTTTTTTCAGCTGCGACTTTAATATTACAAATTTTACTAAGTAAAATAGTAGTATCTGTTGTAAAGTCGTCTTTTCTGAATTCATTTACAGTGTCACGCTAGCGAGAAGAAGTAGATGATTTTATTTTGGGTATTATGTAACAGTGTAACACATTAAAGTCACAAACAACACGAGCAATGACCACGACGAACACGAACTGACTGATTATTTGTGATTTGACCGAATACAGTCAATAATAAAGACAAGACGAAATTGAATAGAATAATTAATTTTTAGATAATATTTCGAATTGGCTAAATTTGTATAGTATATCGAACATATATGCATTAAAAACCAACAAAATGACCCAATAATGCTAAAAATGCTCTAAAAATGATAAAACTTCGAAATATGCAAAAAAAAATGCAATATAAAATGTGTAGGTATGAAACCCTCGTTACATGAAATGAATTATGTACTTGGAACGCATTGTGTGAGATCAACCAAAAAAATATGCATTTTGCATTGAAATCCGGGCCCTAGACATGACATTGTATTCGCCGTGTTTCGCCGGCCGTATTAGCGAGAGGCGGTCGTGCAGCATACGATTGAAATTTGGACAATAGGATGGCGGTTAGTACGTTAGAATGAACATAATATGAATACATGTGTGTGTGTGTGTGTGTGTGTATTGAACACGATTTAACGTTAATTACATAAAATGGGTCGGGAGGGGGAACTTATAATTAATTAAAAAAAGAGGTGATACATAAAAATCGATACAATGATAATGAATGTGAATATAATTAGTGTGGCCAACGATACCCAGACTTCCCTGGTCGTCTAGTGAAGCTGGTGATCGACAAAAAGTTGCCGACAAAGGTTGAGCAAGATGAGTGTTGATATTCGGTTGGACGCGAAAGCGCGGCTGCGGGCGTAGACGCGTTTAACACGGGTTCGCTGAATTGCGTCCCCCCAAAAAAATGTCAATTCACAGACAGGTGAATTGCGTCCCCGATATTTTTTCCGAATGGGTGAATTGCGTCCCCAATATTTTTTTCGAATAGGTGAATTGCGTCCCCGATACTTTTTGAAATGTTAGAAAATCGATTACATATTTAAAACTTACATTACAAAAGATGCAAGTTTTCCACCAAATCTCCGGGCTGAATTAACACCAACAACAAATCGGACAACCACCAGTTGTGAGGCATTCCACTCTAAATTAAATAATCTATTTATCTCTAGTCATCCAAATAATTACAGTTTTATTGATTTTATAAAAAATATTCAATCCGTAACATACAGAAAAATACGTAGTAATGGACAAAGAAAATCACGTGTCAAATTATCGAAAAAGAAAATTATATTGGAGAAAAAATGATTGAATATAATAATAAATTACTAACCAGATTTGTAAACCAAAGCCGTTTCATTTCAATTTTTACCAGTTTAATATACTTTTACAATAATTTTATTATTTTTTACATAAATAATTGACGATTAATTAAATAATTGTCCTACAAATGTTATTAATGTTATAGTATGAAAATGTATTGTACATACTTATTGGATTTTTTAAATTTAATTTGTAAATTATATTTCAACTAATGTATTAACTTAGTACATTTTATGTATTTGTTACATACTTAGTATTAAAATATAACAGGGACGCAATTCACCTAGTATTAAAATATAACAGGGACGCGATTCACCTAGTATTAAATTACAACAGGGATGCAATTCACCTAGTTTTATGGAAACGGGACGCAATTCACCTAACGCCGTTTGACAGGGGTCGAAGAAAGGCGCTGGGTCATGGTTGTCTCTGGGCGGCATATTTTCAAAACGAATTCGTCGCGACAAAACGCCGTCACTCTCCGTGTGGAACGTAGACGTTGATCTTTCAAAACGACTCGGTCGGCCGCAAATCGAATATGAATTTACATCGTCAAATCCGATCGAAAAATAACGAATCGATTTGAAATGAATACAGATTTATCCTAACCCGTTGTGATCGATTTCAACTATCGGGATCGGAAAAAATCGATTTTTCTTTTCGAAAACATTCTAGGAGTGAATTGATTTTATCGTCATCTAATACTTAGATAGATTACATTTTTTTTTTTTTTTTTTTTATCGACTTGTTTTAAAACAAACCGAGTATTGTATTTGAAATAAAAAAAATAAAAACCGAATTCTCGACAGCGTCGACGAAAGGTTTTTGGCGGGAAACGTCTACACCAGTGGTTCCCGACCTTTTTTTTATCATACGCCCCCTTTGTAGATTTTTGAAACTCTCTCGCCCCCCCTCCCTTTTATAACATGAAAAATATTTCACTTTTTTGTGTACTCTATAAAGAAATTATAAAATATCTCGGATGAATTCAATTTTATTGATGATAATAATTATGTGGCGAAATAAAACGATTAAGCTGTGATCTTAAATAATTGTATTCTTTATCAATACTCAATAATCAGTCGTTATTAATTTTTCATATTTTCCCTACATTTTAAAATAAAAATAACTTAATAAATAAAAACTGTATTTTGTAATGACTGCTTACGCCTCCCCAGAAATGTTTACACGCCTCCCAGGGTCTACACGATATTTTTTATGCGGAATTCGCAAGCCAGACCTGAAAAATCTCAGAACGAATACAAGTTTCGGACTACATACTCGTACACCACCGACAGAGCGCCCGCCATTGTTTTTTTTTTTTTTTTTTTGTCACGTCCGGACCGGAACCGAGGCAAGTGTGAGAAGCAGTGGTTAGTCGAGTTCGTCGAGTCCGTTGGCCTGGGTCGGCGGACGCTTTTGTACCGTTCCGTGCCGGCAGACCGAACCGCAACGCGACCGGCGGCGTGCCGTGCGGTAAACGGACTATAAACCGTTCGGCACCAGAGAAGTTATCGAGGCGAAAAATGAAAATACCGCGAGGGGAAAAAAACGGCGATATTCGACGAGGAGAACAAAATCAATCGCGACCACCGGAGTGGAGAATTTTAATCGTACATATATATATATTACACGATATATACGATCATACGATTTCTAAACGGGCGGTGTTCGTTACGTTCGAATGAAACGGTCCGTACCCGAAAACGGACGGGACAGTCAGTTCGATCGTTTACACCGGTTCGCGTGAATTATCAATGTTATTGTCTTTGCCCGTGCGAGTGGAATGGATTTCGATTCGGTATTGACGGTTGACGATCACTTTTCGTCACTTGATATTGTTTTCGCTAAAGGTACGGTTTCCTATGTGCGACTGAACGCAACGACTAGTCTCAACCACTGATTTATGTTTAAACTGCGAACACGGTTTCCTATGCGCGTCGAAAATAGTCGTTGCGGCTTGCGAATGTAGTGATCTGACAGCAGTGTTGTCGATGAGTCGCTTGCGTGCTTTGATCAACAGTTTAGTTTTCAAGTAATTTATGACGGAAAAGTTCGCGGAATTTCCGTTTACTGTTATGTAAATGTCCATTTATTAGAATTTCAAAAAATTCCTCCATCTTCTCGAATTGTAAAAAAAACTATCAATTGATTTTCTTCAATTAGTTTTTAATCGATTACAGGTACACTTCATCTACATTTTCTCCCTCCTCCTCTAATAAAAGACTAATTATTTACCTACTCGTAACTTAAAAAACAACCGTTTTGTCGGTGGTTATACACCCTCCTAAATAGTTCTACTTGTTAGTAATTAAAATCGTACCGTATTAAACGTGAATCATATTACGAGTTAACGATATAGTTATATCACACGGTGCAGAGTGATTCCGGTCCGGTGTTCTCTGACGTAACAATTAGTTTTATCATTGCACAGCAGTGTCGCGTCGTAAAAACACGTCTCTCTGTTTCAAGCGGGTAGTGTTTCTTCCAAAGAACAAAAAAAGCGTTTCATGATCGTGTCATTAGGTCTGTCGTGCGGTTTATTACGATAAAACAGAATAAATCATTCTGATCACGTCGTTTCTGGACCGACTTGTGGTTTTTCACGCGAGCGCTTACATTTCTGGTAATTTTACCGTCATAATACATTTATTTCATATATTATTGACACTAAATATTGAGTTTATTTATGTTTTACCAGATAATTTATTTACATTTTTATTTTTATTTTAATTTAAGTTATTTCAACATTTTTTCAATAACCAAATTAATTATTTATGCCTCTCTTGATTTTTTTTTTTAGATTCTGAGTGAAGCGAAGGATCTTATGGTTTTACAATGACGTTTATTTTTTTCTGTAAACACTTTTTCGTATAGAAATCCTTGTCCAAAAGTTTCGTCCAGCAACTTTTTAGATTCGAAATTGAACTGAGATGGTACTTTAGAGAGGTCATTTTTCCAAAATCTCCATAGTTTTTCCAGTAATCAAGAATAACGATCGAAAAACTGAGTAAAAACGGTAAAATCGGTAAAAATCCGCCGTAAACGAGATTTTCACTGTTCAGATTTTAGGTATTTAGTCATAAATCGAAAAGTATTAAAGCTAGAAACTTGAACATTTTATCCAATATCAAATACATACTTTTTTATATTGGACATCATTTTCAGAACAATTATAGCACTTTTGACTTAAATATAGAACTTTTAATTTACCAAATTGTTTGAAAGTTTTTATGTAATATCATTTTAAATATTTGACAAAAAGTTCTGAAAATTTAATATGACCTTACTCATATATCTACCTAATTATCCTAAAAAAAATTCAAAAATCGTGACTCAGGATTTTTTTTTATACACACTTTAATAAATTATTATACGATTGTTTACGATATTGTCTGATTTCTTCTTTTTTTTTTTTTGATATCGAACCGCGGGATCCGAGTTTTTTGTTTTTTCTTTCTCGGCGCACGTCAAAATATATTGTCGGGGCTGCCGTCTCGGCGAAACGCGGGCCACGAGCGCTGTGTGCGACTCACCCGCCGCCGAACGCCCACAAACCACCGTTCACTCGCACGCTACGGGACGTATATTATTATTTTATAGGTCGACGCGAAACGCGTGGGCTGCAGCAACCCGGGAAGCAATAAACCGTATTTATATCGGTCCGACTCCCGCCGTACGTGTACGCCCGGTGTAATAAACACGCGTGTGCTCAGTAGAGTTGACAACGACGCACGCGGTCCGCCGTACCGCGTTACGCTCATACGTTATCATCAGCACCGCCATAATTACTATTATAATTATTATTATTATTATTATTATTATTAATAGTATTATTACTATTATTATTATTACCATGTAGGCGAGCCAGGGGAAATATTTTGACCAGGTCGTGTATTGAACACCACCATGGGCGTAGTTTCCTATGGGGCTATGGGGGCTACAGCCCCCACAGAAACTTTTATAGTCTCCCTCCACGGTGTTGACTTTCGTTTAAAATTTTTTCTGTTATGAGGCGGATAAAAGATTGGTTTAGAAATACAAAAGGACATTAGAAGACGATGAACAAGAAGAAGACACCGAACCACCAGTTACAGCTAGATAGGCTAAAGAGTGCATTGATTTGTTGCAAAAGTTCTTCGTGCAAGAGGGTAACGAAAATAGTCCGTCTTCAACAAACTTGAAGCGTGTGCCAATTTCGTCAACCAGATCCACACTAAACAGCTTAGACGACGAACAATTACAAAGTTTTGTATACCTTCCACGTCCAAATATTAATTTTATTTTATACTATTTTATTCATTGTATATTATATTTAATTTAATTTACACGGTAATTATTCCACAATTTTTTCAATTATATGATAATACAAATAAAACATTTTTTTTTGTATTATAATTTTTTTTTTTTTTTTTGTTTATCGCTTAATGTGAGCAAACAGGGCTGGTCCCAACGTGCCCGCATTAAGCGTAATCCACTTTATATATGGTTTTATCGAAATCATACGAATATTAGTGACTACCGTTCGTCGAGCGTGTAGATATGTTTTTTTTTCTTTGACAATTTGCCGTAGCCAAACGTTATAACGCTATCAAGGGCGCTCACAAGGGGGAGGCAAAGGGGTCGTTGGCCACTCGGGGAATTTTTCGAAATTATTCGTAAATTCACATCATATTTTTGATTATTTTGTTAATCACGACACGATTTTAAATCAACACGTATTTAAAAAGAGTTAATATCATGTTATAAATCTATCTATGTGATAATACATTTATGTTTACTTTATTTGGTATATTTAGTAACCTGACCTGACCTAACCTAACCGCTTAATGCGGTCAAACAGGGCTGGTCCCAACGTGCCCACATTAAGCGGAATCCACTGTACTACGAAAAACGATAGATTTTAATTAACTGTTCAATACTCCACGATTGAAAGGGATTTGTCACATTCATTAGACTCGGGCAATGTGTTAAACATTTTCGCAAATAAAGACTGCAGACGTCTTAATTTAATTTTAATTGTTATATTATGTAAAATGTATTATGCAAATATCAGGTTAAAGAGTAATAAATTAATAGTAAATAAATTGTTTTGTCTAGAAAATTTTCACTTTCAATTAATTCGAGTTTACATAGAGTTTTTTGAGTACATTTTTCTTGACCTGTGTAGACCCCATAGATACGTACACGAAACTACGCCCATAGACACCACACGTTACATCACTTAAGTTCAAACGTATACATCACTTAGGTGTGAGTATGTGTATGTGCACGCGTGCGTCAGCTTAGAACCAGGAAGTTTAAAATGTTTTTTTTTTATTTTGATTTAACTTTTTGAATTTGTACTTATTACACCGAATAATATGTCTATAATGATTGTTTTCAATTGATTAGTGATATTCATGAGAATAATTTGAAAGCAAATAAAGTCACACGACGACGAGTAATAATCACTCTTCTGAAAACCTACGATTACGTACGATCGAGCTTTTCGGTTAGTGGTTTTAAACGCATAGTATGCGCATACTTGCATGAACTGGGACGGGCGAGGCGAAGAGTGACTATGGAAATCCAGTAAAAATCAAATATATCAATAAGTAGTGTTATTATTATTATTATTATTATTATTATCCCTCGTGGTATTCTCTCAATGAATTCAAAAAATATGATCGAAAAGACAATTTGAAAACTGATTTTGGAACAATTCGTTCTTCGATTCACGATTTTGAATTTTTTTAACGACCCGATTGAGTGTTTATTTAGAAAACAAATGATACAATTTATTCCACGTTTCATACGTGGTTCTTAAAAATATGCCGAGCCAACCCATTTCTAATCCTACTAACAGTTATTAAACATAATATTATGAGTTAAGCGAGTTACGTTTACCTGTAAAACGAACTGTCGTATTCACCTAACTGCCGCCGTCAATTCGCCAAAGAACGTTTACGAGGAAAAGAAATTTTTTTTCCAAGTTGATCAAGAACGGCTAGTCGTTTAACGATCGTATTCGGTGCCTATTCACTCGGAAAACTATGAAATAATATGTTTTACCGATTCTGTAACAATTAAACAAAACCCACATAATCGACTTGAAAACTCGAGGGTTTGCAAACGTTTCGATATCAATCTGTTCTTATGCCCGGTTGCATAAAAGTTTACTGAACCGAAAGCTAGTAAGTTATCAGTTCTGTAAAACTAAAAACTACTCTGTAAAATAAATAGGTTTGAACAATTACAAAGTTATCGACTCATTAATTTATAGTTCGGATTTCTGTTCTATACATTTTGTAGAGCTGTTTGTTTCATCATCGTAAAATCGAAATTTTGTTATCTCGTAAATTGAATTTAATTGTATTTGATGAATTATCATATAACGTTAAAATTACATTTACTTATTAATTGTCTTCTTCTTCTTCTTCTTCTTCTTCTTCTTCTTCTTCTTCTTCTTCTTCTTCTTCTTCTTCTTCTTCTTCTTCTTCTTCTTCTTCTTCTTCTTCTTCTTGTGGGTTACGGCCTTTAAGACCATCCCTGTAAATAAATTTTCCGCCATCTTCCTCTATCTTTTGCCACTCCCCTCCATTGTACATTTGGCTCTACTGTTTTCATATATTTTTTAATACGATCCTCCCATCGTAAACGTGGTCTATCTAACGGTCTTTTCCCAGTCGGATTTTTTTAAATTACCGCCTTAATCAAAGAACCTTTTTCCTCCAAGCATGTTCAGCCCACATTATTAATTGCCTTACTTACTAATACTTTAAAGTAATAAAGTACTTGAGTATATTTTAAATTACCTGTCGAATATATACTGAAATGTCTTTGTCATCATCGTCCGATGATTCGGATGAAGATTTTATAATACAAATTGTAATTAATCTTCCTAGACCAAGGCAGTTTAGAGATAGGTCAAATCCTCTAAAAGACTATGATGATTTGAACTTCAAATGCCACTTTGGGAAAGAATGTTTTCAAATATTTTCACAGTTTTGAGCTATTATTATTATTTTTATATATTTTTAAAAAAAATTACATTTGTAACTACAATTGAGACATTCACTCTTAGCAGATTGTCTATAAAGAAACATCTATGATGAATCTTCAATAAGAATAATTTTTATTTAAAACCGCTAACCAGATCAATGGTTTTGTGGTTATAACCATGTAAATTTAATATAATCAACAATATTTTTATGAAACCCAATCTGTTCTATAACTTATAATACGAGTACACAGAACAGATATATTATCAGTCCAACAGTTTACAAAACAGTTTTTATGCAACCGGGCATTAATACCATATCAAACGTTTGTCGTGTTTGAACCGTAAAACGTCGCGACCGTCGACCAGTCCCCACTGATTATTATAATAATATAGTACCTAGACGTTAATTAACGACGACGTGTGTATATTTTCTAAATAATTGCACGCGATTCGAATGGTTGTTATTCGAATTGAAATTGGAATAAAACACGGTTCGTTCGATTAATTTATTGGTCTAATCACATTGTATTCGTAATGCGTTTAATAATAATTATTGTCATTCGTGCGATTAATAATAATTGCAATCGGGTCGTTTTTGTTCGTCACCCGTGATTATTGGTTGTGATACTCGTGACGACTGACAGGATTCCTTATTGTTTTCGTCGATTCGCATTAAAAACCACTTTAAAAATGACATGTTTTATGCTCTGTGAAAAACCGAGGTCGAAAATCAAATGCAAGTGTCTTGCATATTTTGTTCGGTCGAATTACCAAATCAACTCATCAATAAACAAATATTCAGCGTTTTTTAATTTATATTTTATTGCTCGTCGTACAGGGTCACGTCGCGGCGACAAATTATTAGAGAGAGAGGGGACGAATGACGAAAAACACAGACGTGTCTACCTACAAGGATTTTATGTACACCGCGTACATGAACTCTGAATAATTAATAATCTACGGCTGAAATGTTTCGACGTTTCCGATAATAGGTACATCGAGTACGAAGCATTTAAAAGCCGACACTAAATAATAGTTGTGATTTATTATTCCGTTTCGATTGAATTCACGAATGAGATAATATTTACCGGATTGATAACGGAGAAGCGTATAAATAAAAACAATCGTCTCGTCCGATGACGAACATATTATAAACATCGCGGAAGCTATACGACAATACAATAGAATAATTTCCAATTTCACAACCGAAAATCACAAATTTCTTTCGGACTTTAAAGGCCGATAGTGAAACATACGAGTGACTCGATATTAAATTTATACGTCTTAAAAATGTAAAATCGATTGAGTCAAAAATTATGAAATATTTTCATAGTCACACATTTAGGTACTAAACTGATCAATTTTTTTTTTTTTTCACTTTTGTCAAGTATGTACAAAAAAAATTGTAATATTCGTTATGTGGCGACGATTTCAAGCTTCTAACACTGCTACTTTTGGAGTTATGACTAAATAACTAAAATCGATTTGATGAAAATCTCGTTCACGGCGAATTTCGCCGTTTTTGCTCCATTTTAGACCAATTTTCTTCTCACCAGAAAAACTATTGAGACGAGAGCTTAATGGACCTTTTAAGTATGTTTTTACTATTTTTTCGATATTTTAGACCTATGCTTGCTACATATTTTGAGGCGAATGAAAAATGATCTCTCTAAAGAACCGAATAGAAAAAATTACCGATGTACAGAGTGTCCCAGGATGATTCGTCAATTGATTTTTTATGTTTTTTTTTAAGTCTTCTGAAAATGTGAAAAATATTGTCTATCACATAATATCACCGTTCTCTGGTAACAGTCACGGTGGATCAAAATTGAATTTGGTAATCAATAATTGCTGTTAACATCAGAATGTAAATAATGATTTATAAACAATACAAAATGTATTGTAACGATTATCCGTAATCGTGGTGATCACTATAATAATTAACATTTATTATAAACTGATAATAATTAACATCTTAATAGCAGTTGACATACATTACTGATACCACTAATTTAATCTTAATTGACCATACCATTCTATAAAACACACACATTTTCAAAAAGTTTGAAAAATCATAATACATAAATGGCGTAATATTAATAAGATAGTTTACCACCAAAATTTTTCTAGAAATCTGATTTACAACGATTTTAATTTCTATTTCAAATCGTGGGGTAAAATTCGGATTTTAAAAATTAAGTAAAAACATTTCAATACGTTTTTGTTGTAGCGCGCTTCTATACAGTAATCATTTGAAAAAAAAATTTTAATATCGAATAGAACAAATGTTATTGCATTTGTCGAATCATTCTGGAACACCCTGTATGTACAGGAGGGCTAAACGTAACTTTTTCCAAACACCCGAAATTGTAGTGACGGACATAGTAAAAAATAAAGAAAATACGTTTAATTTCGCCGCTTCAACGATAATTTTACATGTACGTACAAAAAAATTAAGTCGACGGTGAAACTTATTTGATTGAAAAATTAGATAACCTAATAGTCGTTTTTATTTAAAATATACGATAAATAATTCACTGTTGATATTATTTATGAAAAAAATGTATG